>CM012450.1:335649-935649 GCA_003999625.1 Oryzias javanicus | reverse complement strand
GATTTTTAAATCATCACCCATGATGGCAAAAAAACAAACAAAGTTCTAGCAGAAGAGTGGAGCGGACTCCGCTTCGCGGCGCTTCCGTGTCCAGAGTGAATTGGGGGTGACGCGCTCCCCGTCCCGGTAGCTGGTGGTTCGTAGACTTGATTCAGTTAGATCCGCCAGCTCCTCTCATTTTTGACCGAGCATCGCTCTGTCCGGGTCGGTCCCGCTTCAGCTGCGGGTCTGCGGTTGCGCTTTCGGTGCTGTGATCTAATTGGACCAGCCAACTCGGTACATTTTGACAGAATGACTCAGATAAAAACTTTGCACCAGGCCAGATCAACAGAGCAGAGACACGAGAGTTAGACCCCGCCCACTGAGTTTGACGAGAGAATCTGACAGTTTGCAATTTCATGGTGTGTCCACTTCCTGTTTCATGAAATGTATAATGAAATCATGAAATAAATAAATATATTATGAAATGTTAAAAATGGCTTTTTAATTGCTATTTTAATATTTTAATGCCACATTTATTTCAACATTTATTTATTTATTTCAACATTTATTTATTTATTTCAACATTTATTTATTTATTTCAATTTGGCTCTTTTGACCCACAAGGGACAATGAAATAAATAAATATGTCATGAAATACTTAAATGTGCTCTTTTAATATTTTAATGCCACATTTATTTCAACATTTATTTATTTATTTCAACATTTATTTATTTATTGCCACATTTATTTATTTAATGCCACATTTATTTATTTATTTCATATTAAATATATTTATTTCAATTTGGCTCTTTTAACCTACAAGGGACAATGAAATAAATAAATATGTCATGAAATACTTAAATGTGCTCTTTTAATATTTTAATGCCACATTTATTTAAACATTTATTTATTTATTGCAGCATTTATTTATTTATTGCAACATTTATTTATTTAATGCCACATTTATTTATTTATTTCATATTAAATATATTTATTTCAATGTGGCTCTTTTGACCCACACTGGGCAATGAAATAAATAAATATGTCATGAAATACTTAAATGTGCTATTTTAATATTTTAATGCCATATTTATTTCAACATTTATTTATTTATTTCAACATTTATTTATTTATTGCCACATTTATTTATTTAATGCCACATTTATTTATTTGTTTAATGGTGTATATATTTATTTCATTTTGGCTCTTTCGAGACTCCGTAGTTTTTGGCTTCCTCACATTATACATGAACTTTAGATAAGCTTAGGTGACCTGGAACCTAGTGGATATACAGAGAAAAAAGTGCTGCACTTTCTTCCATGCAGTCGGTGCTGAAAGACAATGATTCTACATCCCAGGCATTTGACAGAGTGGCAGAAAAATACTGTGATGTCATCAACAGACTTGAGCAAGAGTTTGAGAATAGGTTTTGTGACATTGATCAGCTCGAGCCATGTGTGGCATTCATATCCAACCCTTTCATGAATGTGGACACGACATGCTTTTCTGAGCAACTAAGTTCAACGTTTGACTTGGATGCTGGACAGGTGGAGATTGAAATCATAACACTGCAAAATGACCTCCACCCTAAAGCCCACCAGGGTGCACCAAACTATTGGTGCCTTGTTGACTCAGAGAAGTACAGAGGAGTATGCACAGCAGCTATAAAGACTGCCAGCCTGTTTGGTTCAACCTATCTCTGTGAATCAGCATTTTCTGACATGAACTTCATCAAGTGCAAACACAGAACACGCCTCACTGATGCACATCTGAAAAGACTCGCTCACAGTTGCAGTATCAAGCTACACACCAGATTACACTAAACTGGTGAACAGCATGCAATGTCAGTCTTCCCACTAACAAAGAAACAGATACAGACGTATGTGGTAACATGGCAAAGTTAAATTATAGTATTGAAATTTGTTCAATTCAAAAGTGTGTTCATAACACGTAGCAGTTGTAATTTTGTTAAAAACATTTCATTTGGTCATTACCTCAAAATGTGACAAGATTTGTTGAGATTAATAAAGTTTTGAATATTCATATTTGTTTCCTGGCTTGTTGTCGTTATTGATAATTACGATGAGAAATCAGTGTCTTCACATAGAGGAGTATCATTATTCATTATTAATAATGTATAACTAAAGGCAAATTAAGCAAATTTATTATTTCAATTTGGTAGCCCTTCGTATGACTCAGTACCCATGAAGTAGCCCTCAGTTTCAAAAAGGTTGGTGACCCCTGATCTGGAGTAATGTGACGTATGCCACAGAGCATGCATCAACAATAACTTTTTTCAACCTTCAGGACGCATATCAGATGTGGTACCGGATGCATACTGGTCCTTGGGATGTGTCCAGTACCGGTACCCTAACCCAGTATGAGTACCCTAACCTGCTAACAGCTCACGCCCAATACCACATCTGGTACCGGTTTGAGACCGGTACCCTTCTAGTACAGCATCTGGTGATGCATCCCGTGAGAAATGTGAAGCAGCGCCAGGCCAACAATAACTTTCTGCAGCCTTCGGGACGTGCTATCGGATGCGTCCTGGTCCTTGGGATGCGTCCAGTACAGCTACGCTGACCCAGTATAGGCACCATAACCCTAGCCCTGTAAAGGCCTGATACGCATCTGGTACTGGGTCCGGTTCCGGTTTAGAGTACCAGTACCGGGTTTGAATAGTTTTTGACTAACTGGCTGCTCCCAATAAATTACATTCCCAACCTCTGGGCTGCGGTTCCGGTTCGTAGCGGTACCCGTGATGTCATTGGAACAGCCAGCACGTCAAAAAACAACGAGTTGGGGTAATCCAAAAGGTCAAAATGTGATGCTGTGACGACTTGGGTGTGAAAATGTGTTGCCGTACCAAATACCAACGAAGCATTAAATAAATAAAACTATGTGAAACATGTTTTCCATTTGTAAATGACCTTCCACGTGTTCTTACTTGTTACCCTTCCAAAATCGTCTGCCCCCCTCAAAAGGTTCTGCATCTATAAAATAATACATCACCATATACTATCATTACTTCCCACTGATCTTACATCCAGTTCCAACTTGTTGCCATGTTGGAACTAGAAGACATTAGAAAGCAGGGATTGGTCTGAGTCTGTCTGAGTCAGCATTTCCATGGAAACCATTCTCGCCAATCAGGGAGGGCTTTTTTGAAGGCCACGCCCCTTCACTGAAAGCAGACTCAGGAGAATTTTTCAGTTAACGTTTCAAATGTTGAGACCACTTACTTTTATTGAGGCATCTGATTGGTCAGATTATAACTTGAATAACTCATGATAAGTAAAAAATATTAGAGTTAGCAAAAAAAAACAAAAAAAAATTATATATCAGGATTAACAAGAAGATGTTAAAAAGATGAATCAGAGCAAAAAATATGTATTCTGCCGTATAGAATGAATTTGTAAAAACTGCTTATTTATCTATAAAGTCTATGGGATTTTGGCTTCTTGGAGCCAGCAAGTACTTCCTGTTTGGAATACAAAGTCCAGTTCTCATATACAGTCAACTGTTCAGAGTCAAACCTTCATTTTAAAAGTTTCAAATGGAGGAAATGTTTCCTTTTCTTTCTTTGTTCTGATCTGTTCTTTGGTGATCTCAGCTGTGTTTTTGGGTCGATGCAGACACAAAAGCAGGTTTGTCCACCAGCAGAGCAGAGAGGTCACTTTCCTGCTGGAGGCTCCATAAATCTGCACTAGTAAATAAATCTGCTGAGAGCGCTGATTCTAGCCCATTACTGATCCGAAGGCGGAACTGATTCAATGGATGGGTCAGAGGCGTCAGAGTGTGTGCTGGATTAATACCACTGGCAATTACCCTGCAGGAGCTAACACTGTGTGTGTCAGTTTGCATGTTGCTTGCATGTGTTTTTGTGTGATTGTGTGTTTGTGCGTGATTTGATCCTGAAGCAAAACCGTTTCCAGCCAAGGTCGCCCACTTTCAGGTGATGTAAGCAGTCTGCTGGGAGCGCGGTCTATTTTCGGGTCAGTCAGTAATGTGAAGCATGCCACAGGCCGGGCAGCAACAATAACTTTTTGTCGAGAAGTTGTGCGGACGTGCCAGCAGCCAATCAGAGCGCAGATCAACAGGTGGGAGGTTCATGTCGCAGCAGCTGCCTCTGGTTTCCTCAAAGCTTGTCTCCATCACACTTTAAGGACCGCCGTTCGGGTCGACTCTGTCATGTGATCCTGATCCTCAGACAGAGAATCAGAAGGAGGTGAGGCGGCGTATCCCACACTATAATCATGTAGACTCCTTAAATCAGCTGCTGACAGACTGATGGCGGGGACTGAGGGGGCGGGGGCTCGGAGCAGACCAAACACCTCATCGGGGTCCACCAAGCCGAGGCTTGCTGACGTCTACATGATAGTTATGACTCATTTAGCTGTTGTTAGTGATTCTTAATTCATGAATGATGAAAGGAAATCTTTCTGCGGGTCAATGTCAGAGCAAGAAGATGAAAGAGGCTCAGAACATGACATGTTACTTATCGACCTCACCAGCAGAAGAGACAAACCTGTTTTCATCATCCTGAGAATATCTGGAACCCTGAAAACAAAGATCCAATCCAAATTCTTCCTTTCTCCCTATCCCTGCATATAGCCCTCCAAATGGAGAGTTATGAAAAATTGTCTCTCATATTTCGGACTTCACTTTCGCTTGATAATGTCACCAAAAGTCACCGATCAGCTAGCGTAGAGCTTGCAGCGGTGTATAACTTTAAAAAGGTCACGCTACAACAAAAAAATCATTACTTACATTTAAATGTTCTGTTCTTCAGAGCGCAACCACGTGTAGAAATACACCTCTTTCCCGCAGAGCCCCCTCACGACGGAGGGGTCTGTATTCCTCCACTTTGAGAGTGGGACCTTAAAAAAAGTATTTCAGACACCATTTCCACTACAAATGCCCCAACAGATGGAGGGGTGGGGGAGAAGGGATGACTTCGAGCCAGGCCAAAGTGTCGCATAACAGCGCAAAAGTTGGAACCAACTGTGAAAACTATAGAACAGTGATGGTAGTTTGAAGAACATGAACTGTCCTCCATCAGCAGACCCTGAACCATTGACTATATAAGAGAACTGGACTGAGCAGGTGTGACATCATCCATAGATAATGGATTGCTTTTGGCTTCAACCAAATGAAATCACAATTTTTTCATGATGCAGACCTTGCCATGTTGGAGCCAGACGATGCGAGTAAACAGTAATAGGTCCGAGTCCCGAGTCAACAATTCTATGACAAGGCTACTCAGACATGGCTACATTTATCATCTGAGACATTTTTTAATTAAAATGTGTTTCAAACATGTTAATAGTAAAGTCTATGCAACATGGCACATAGTAGATTGTAATAACAATAACAGCAAAAAAAAAAGAAAAAAAAAACACATTTTAACTACAGGAGCAGGCAAAAGCTTAGCTCATTTAACGGTACATGGCCGGTGGGTTCAGGGGTAGAGTGGTCGACCTCTGATCAGATGACTGAAGGGTTGTTTCTTGCTCTGCCCGATAATGTTTTGAAAGGCCATTGAGCAAGGCAGTGAATGACAGCTTTCAGGTGAGTGAGTTGAGTGGATGAGGAAGGTGGAAAAGCTTTTGAAAATGTTGTCCTAAATTAAATATTGTAAAATCCACTGAAAGTATCAGCTCAAAACAGCAGCAGATCTTTGTCAGACGGGGAAGTCTCTTCCACTCAGTGATTCACTGATGAAGGGCTGGAGGCGTTCAGGAGCCGCTCGCCCTCATTGGCAAACATTATTGAAGGGATGTTGCAGCAGAGTGCTGGTGTGTGTGTTTGCATAAGAATGTGTGCGTTTGAGTCCAATATCATCTGCAGGGCTCCTCTGACAGTGAGCCAGCGCTCTGTCAGCACGTCTGAGAGGCTGGACTCTGCAGTGCAGCTTCACAGACGCTGTAATGCACAATGACAGACCCCCCCATCTCTCTAACTGGAATCATCCCTTTAATCCAAAATACAAATACAGTAAATTGTGAGAGTTTTTGGGCGAGTGGACTCGGAGCACGAGCGGCTTCTTCCCATGACCTCCCAGAGCGTCCACCATGAAAAGGTCTCAGGCAGATAAGAAGAAACAAACCCCACTTCTCTGCACTGACTTCCTGAGGGGCCCTAAGGCAGATATGGTGGCAGGGGCCCTCTAACCCCAATTATACATGTCAGTCTCTTTATGACTGAACAAACACGAAGGTCTCGCTCAGATTTAATTTAACATGCACACTTTTTGACAGAGCTGCCTGAGCACAGTCAGGTTCAAAAATAAAAGCCCACGATGGCTCTTTGTGCTATTATGAAGTTTATTTTACTGGAAAAACATGGACTCTTTATGAACTTTAGCATTTAAAAAAAAAAAAAGTCTTGCAAACAGAAAAGTCTGCCTCGTTTTACATTTTCAACTGAAAAGTGGGCGGAGCTTGATCAGGCCACTGGAGGTCAGAAATCATAACAGAGTTCTCCCGAAGGAACCTCTCGTCATATGTGTGTTTCACAATCATCACATTCACAAAACTAACTTTTTTTCTGCCTTAAAATTGATGGGAAGAATTCTGGAACAGTGTTTTTTTTTCTTTGGAGGGAGGGGCCTAAACATAGCTTCTTTGTTCTTTCATTCTATAAATGGGCTGATATTTACTATATTAACCTGTCAGTGTTCCAGGTGTGGTCCATCCAGCAGAACTCATGAGTCTGTGAGTTCACCTGTAGGGCTCAGCATGAGTTTACTCTGAACGTTCAGAAAATAAAGACGTTTTGACTGCTCGTTCATGATTCATTCATTAACCCTTGAACACCGGAGCGCCAGTATTTATGTTCTTTGATGCTCGTCGAGCCGCTTCAGAATCTGCTGGAATTATCGTGTAAACGGTAAAAATGTTACAGTATGTTAAAGATTCTGTGCTTAAGCGTCACCGGTGACGCCTCAGGTGTTAAAGGGTTAACACGACTCGGGTTAACACGCGCGAGGGGAGCAGACGCCCTGCCTATCTTTAGCACAACGGCGAGCAGCTGGTCCACGCCACAAGCATGTTCAGCGTGACCATGAGGAATGGAGTGCTGGTCAATAACGTAGTGGAGCACCAAATGGTGCGAATGAGGGTGTCTGCTATAGCAAAACTATCAACGTTAACGGATCAGAAGAACAGGTCCAGCAGAAAAAAACAGCAGGAGACAAAAACCACGATCCATCATTAAAGTCTCCCTGTGATCGGAAATCCTGTATTTAGAGTTTTTAACATGTATGTGTGGCATTTTTCTACTTAAAGAAAACAAATGTAATAAGAAATCATTTAGTTTTTACATTTCCGTGTATTTCTCCTTTTAAATCAATCCAACAGTCTTGGACACACTCTGTTTTTCATCAATCATCTCCTTTCTGCTGCACATGCACTAAACCCTCATCTGGTCCGGCTAGCGTGTCTAGTTCAGCTTCTGGAGAAGAGAAGATGCTACCTTCACATTGACTGCAGTCAAATGAGCCGCCGTTCACATTTCTGTGCTCCAATCAGCCGTCACTGGATTTTTGAGAACGCTGGAAAATCTCCATCAGACTCCACGGAGCTTCTTGATGTGACCACAGAAATGTGAACGGCGGCTCGTTTGACCAAACTTGGAAAGGATTGTAAATGAATGAAAGAGCATTTGGATGTTAGCTTTCATTATTTTCTGCTCTGAGAAACCAATGGATTGAATGGATTGATCACAGCAACGTCAAGAAACATCAAAGAGTCTTTGCTGAACTGGAAGGAGAAAGAATCAGGATTCTGGAGGAAGTTCTGTCCATGAAGATCTGAGCGGACATCCGGATCAGAACCATACGGATGGACATTACCCAGATTGATGGATGCTTCTAGGTAGCAGCGGTGCAGATTTATGCTAGCTCAGCTCAACACCAAAAGCCACACCCCTTCAGAGGAGATTTTGGAAACAGAGGCTTCAGATCAACATGATAAATAGCTTAAACTAAAACTAGCTAAATAGCTAAAACTAGTCAGGGCGAACGTCTTTGCCAAACAATCACGACAGCCTGAACTTTGGTGAGTAAACGGGTTGATTGAATGTGATTTAAACCTAGAACTGATCATAATGTCCATAAATCAAATCCAGTTTTGACCTCTTGGAGACACATTTTTGTTTGATCATAGTTTTATTTGTTTTGATCTTATTTAGGCTAAAACTTTTGAAGGCATGTCTTGATTGACAGGTGGACGGACTCTCTTCCTTTGACCAGCACCATTTCTGCTATTTTTAGAAGGCAGACTGTTCTCACTTCAAGCTCCATTCTGGTGGATCCAGAGGGTGACTTCAGAGACGTTCTGTCCAGTTTTTATATCCATAGTTGAAAACATTCTGTGCATGTTTATGAAAGATGTATTTTAAATAAGTCATTGTGTTTCTGTGACATGTTATCATTTATCAGTTCAGTTGTCAGATGTTGAAGAAGCTCAGCAGAGCAGAAACCAGACTTTTGGATCATCAAGAGACATGTTTGGAGTTTTTTGTGAGAAAACTTTTCCTCCAGCATGAACTCAAGGCGGTCATAAAACAGGAATGTCTGCATGATGCTTGCGTTCTTGGGCTTTAACCCTTTCAGAATCAGCTGAGATCAACAGTCAGTGGAGAGCATCATTGAAGGCTCAGAGCTGAGAGGTTGTTGGTTTCACTCCTGACTGGACTAAACCAATGTGGGACAGACATCTCCCTTTTTACACCTCCTTGGTGTCTTTGAGGAAACCACTTGACCCAGTGGAGCTGTGTAGTGTTGTTTTATTGGACAGCTCCCTGGAGTGAAAGTGAACAAATGTCCCACACATATTTATACTTTTCTCAAATGTTTCACATCTCTTTTAGTCTGTTACAAAAAAAGAGAAAAACAAATATAGATTACAAGAGCCGAGGTGACAGATGCTTCCTCACAAATTTATATGAGCACAAAAAACGGCTAAATAGATCCCAGCTGATGTTCATCATTCATGACCTGTTTTTCTTTTTTGCATTTATTTAAAGACCCATGCCGATGATATAGTGCTTTTAATGTGTTCTTGTGGCATTTTAGATGAAGAAAGAAAATTACTCTCAAATTTGTATTTCTTTGTTCAAATCGTGGTAAACATAGAGCAGAAGAAAACTAAAATGCTGTTGGAAAACATTTGTAGTTGTGACATAGAAAACACAGCCCACAGTCTCCCTGCTCCACTCCATTCTGATGCATCCACCTGCAAACAAACAGATCCCTGAACATCTTTGATGTCCTTATCTGAGCTGGAATCCGGATCAAAACTGTACTCCTGGATAGCTCGAGTAGGGTGTACCTGCAGGCCTGGAGAACAGCACTCACAGGACCCAGGCGGTTTTAACACAGCGCCTCCTACAGGGTGGAGTTTGTTATGTTAATTTCTGGAGACTTTACGAGATACATTGCACACGTGAATAGTACAAGTAAGAGTTAAAAAATGATCCAAGCGCTGCTAAAGGATAAACAACTGGTAATTTATCACATGAATCTTAAAAAATAAAAAAAAAAATTACAAATTAATTTCTGTTTTTTGCAGAAACATAAACAGTGATGTTTATGTAGCTTAGCTTAGCTTTTATCCAAATGAATGTTCTTTGTGCAAAAATAAATTCATGACGGTTTGTTAGGATTACATCTTTCAGCATTCACAGCATACTTAATTTTGGTATTTTTCCATCTTCATATGTTATAATTTTTTAGTCATTACTATTGTGTCATTATAACCCAAATATAGTTGACATGTATTACAAAACAGGGGAAAATTAAATGTTTACTGAGCATAGTCAAGTATGAATTTATATGTATTTTACTATTTGGTAATGTAATATAAAGACTTGATTCATTACTATTACTGAATAATATTACTTTTTTAAGTAATAACTATTTATGTATTTATGTATTGTTCAGAACTAATTTACTCTTTACTTTACATTTTACTTATGTATCTTTTTTTCCAGTTGGATACAACAATTCAAAAGAGGAAATCTCCAGATGAAACAGTGTGTTGAATGCTTTGTTCTGCAAAATATTTCCAACCGACAATAGTATAAAAGGTTCAAATCATGATTAAAAACTCTTAAAAAAAAAAATGGCAACTGTTACAAAACATTTCTTGAGTATTTCTTTTAGTAAAGTAGATACATTTGACAGAGGATTGGTATAGAATTGAAAAAAATAGACACCCCGCAAGTAGAAAGTATTTTTTAATCTCATGTTTAATTTGAAAAATTGTTCGAATATATTTTTCCTTTCCAATATACAATATGCTGAGATTTCTTGTACAGAAAATATCTGTTAGGTGGCTATAAGTATTGTTTTGTCTTTTTAAGCCTAATGTAACGCCTAATAAATGTACCTTATTCTGTTTAATGCAACTTCTAATAAAAGTTCTTCTTCCCAGCTCAGCAGATCCTGTTTAATTTTCCAGATGTTTTGGGTTTGGTTTTTATTTGATTTTCTGTCACGTTTTAATTTATTATATTCCATTTTTATTAATTATAAAATACATGTGTTTCTCATTGAGAATGTGTTAAATTAGTGCAACATAATAAGAAAATGTAAAGACGAATTTATATTAAAATCCAAATATTCTCAACTTCTGATAAGTTTTAGGTGCTTGGAAAACACCAGACTCAACTCTCTACCAGCAGTTAGATAAAACAATAAAGAGAAATCAGTTTGGATTCTCTAGCCAAATGTTTCAAGATCTATATGTACTGAATTATATTTCCACAGAAAAACCCTGATGCCTAAAGGGTTAAAATAAATTTATGATTCATCAGAAAGAAACATTAGAAATATTCAGTCAACATTTGTAACACTTACTAAAAAAAAATAAAGACAAACATCATTCAGCAGCAAAGAAGGCGCTGTCTCAAAAAACGAGTCATTAAATCGTCCTTAGGGTGCTGTTAGTCCTCCAACCAGTAGAGGCGCTGTCTCAAAAAGACCTGGGTCCTGAGAGTGCGGTCCTGAGAACGTGGTCCTGTGAGCGCTGTTGGGTCTCCAGTTCTGCAGGTTTATATTACTGGATAGCTCCGATATCTCGCCATTGTTGTTGTTAGGTTAGGGTTGTGAGGGGCTGTAAGCCAGCAGGAGAGCGTGCAAAAACATGGAAGAGAGAAAATGGGGGCGGGCTTACTCCGTGTCAACAGTCCGGCCCACAACTCAGATGAGGACTTCTTATGAACTTCTGCTTCCATGTCCTAGAGAACGGCACAGGTTTTTAGGTTTGAGCTAAAATCATCATAATCATAATTTAAAGACCACTGAAAACACTTTTAAGATAAATCGAAAGATGACTTTAAATTAAATTGTTTTAATTTCTTTCTGTATCTCTTTAATGGGGAGATTACTTTGAGTAAAAAATAAGTCAGACTAAATGACCTTAAACTCATAAAAAACATCCGGGTGTTTGAATTCTGAGCTCTGAAGCAGAAACTAGAAAAAAGATCTTGAATTAAAGTCTAGGAATACTAGTGATAAATGCCCCCCACCCACCCTCTCTGGCTTAGCTTGCCACTCTCTTTTTTTTTTTTAATTTATTTATTTATTTAGCTTGCCACTCTCAGGAGAGAACTGTGCCAAGCTTCATCAAACTAGCGTGAGAGATCATCTCTATCCAGAATTTTCCGGTTTCATCCATAATAAACATCTGCTCTGGATGATAATTATCCTTCCCGTATACAGAGTATTTCTTCTCTGATGCTGATTAGTTCACTTTCACACTGAAGTGAACTGCATCAGAGTTCATCTGCAAGAGAACAGAAACCCTCGTTCTCTGAAGAACCAGAGCTCAGGTGAACGTTCACACCTTCAGAATCCAGAGGAGCAGAACTGGATCTTCCAGAGGAATGCTTCATTGGTAAGTTTGTGGTCAAGAGCCCGTTCATTTTTCTATTTATTTATTTTAAGGCTGATGTTATTCACATATATGTATGTGCAACCAGCACAAAAACTGATGGAAATTTGTGTTGACCAATATGTTGTTGTTGGTCACACGCATTTGTTCTCCACACTTGACGCATCCCCCGGGGGAGCGGTGAGCTGCAGACACAGGCGAACGCCTGTTCTCCTAACTGTAACCTGTGCTCCAGGTCCGTTTGACCAAGAAAAGAGTTCAGCTCTGGCCGAACGTATTTAGAAAATGATGTGCAAATAGTCACATTCTTTTCTTACATTTGTTTTACACTTGAAGGACAGTCTTACATTTACTTAAAGTCTGAAAACAAAGGGAGGAGTGTAAAATTCAGGTTTACATTTTGCCTTTTTGTTTACATCATAGACCTGAAATATCTTTTTTTTTCTCTTGTTTTCCTCATATGCAGTTTGAGCAAATCCAAGTCTAATATTTTTTTTTGTTATTCTTAAAAGACGCATTTATTTCCGACGTTGTGAGTGTTGACTCTTGAAATCACAGAAAAAGAGAAACACATGAAAATAATATACTAATGAGTTTACTTTGAGATGGAGGCATTGAAACCAAAACATGAGTCGCCCCACGACTGGAAAAATAAATCTAGAGGGTTTCCTCTTACTAGTGTTTTTACAAATTAAAGGAAACATCAACAACTGTGAGTTTATTTTCAGAAATGTCTGTTTTTCTTTTTGTTCAAAGCTGAAAAAAAAATAATTTCATCAGTCAGTTCAACTAGTTAAAAAAAAAAACCTGCTAGAGTTTGACTGTGCACGCATTGAAGGCTAAAGTGAATCTCTGACCACGCTGAAACACCAGAGAATGGTTTAGCAGCGTTTAAGCGTTTTAAACAGAAGCTGCATGACTTGATGAAGACGATACAAAGTAATGCTCTCAATCAAGTCTAAGTATTCTCTAAACTAAGTTAAGACGATAGAAAGATAGAAGTGAATGCAACTGGTAAAAAAAACTCAATAATTTAACTTTTTCTGACTGAACTAAACGACCCCCCCCCCCACACACACACACACACACACACACACACACATCACGGCTTCGTCTTACTGCAGAACACCTTCAGGAAATCATCATCACTTCTGAGTCCATCTCTGAGCTCACCCTCTCATACGGGATCACAGGCCTCCAGATCAGCAGAATCAACTTCAGGTGCTGTAACTGAACAGCAGAGTTTCAGTTTAATCTTCCGACTGCTCGAGCAAAAGGTGAAAGTGGAGAAAGAACTATAAATGATCGAATCACAATGAAAGCAGATTCAGAGAGGGCAGGAGAGAAACAGATCTAAAGAAATCAGCTGGGATCAGCGAGACGTTTCCTCCTGCTGCAATGAGAAAAACAAGAATCAGATAAACATAAAGTCCCCGACTGGAGGAATTTCTTGTGGAGGACCAGCTCGTAGAGGAGCTCCTTAAAGAGGGCCTGCTTCTGGAGGAATTTCTTGTGGAGGACCAGCTCGTAGAGGACCTCCTTGGGGAGGACTTCCATGTGGAGGACCTGATTGTGGTGGACCTGCTTGTTGAAAACCTCTTTGTGGAGGACCTCCTCATGCAAGATATGGTTGTCAAGGACCTCCTAGTGGAGGGTCTTTTTGTGAAGGGCCTCTGTGTGGAGAACCTCCTCTTGTAGGACCTCCTTGCTGAGGAGTCGCTTTTGGAGGACCTCCCTGTGAAGGACCTGTATGTCAGTGACCATACCTGTTTGATTTTTCCCATTCCACTGTGAATTTCAGTCTGAAATAAGCAGATTTTGTAGGCGTGGCTTCAGGATGTGAGAAAGCAGCTCAGCCGTATTACTGGATAATTCTCTCAGTTCAGATTTTCACAAGAAACTAAATCTGTAGACTCAGATGTTTTTGATCATTTTTCTTCTCCAACAAAAAGAAAAGAGTTTAAACGTTTTATTGAAACTTGGGCAGAGACCGGTGACTTGTTGGGATTGACTTGGGCTCAGCTGATCGTCCAGGGAAACTGGGATGTGAGGCGGAGGTTTGTTGATGCGCACACCAGAAGTCTTGTTCCGTTGTGTCAGTCTTCTAAACTCCTCCTCCAAAGAAACTCCTCAAAGAAGAACCAGAGCGTTTACAAATATGAAGAAGCAGAATAACTTCAGGAATATTTTAAATCTTGGACCGAAACGTCTTAACTTGCTGATGGATGAACGTCAGCTCCGTTCTGAAGGCCCCTCCTCCCTGTGGAGTGACGTCCATCAGCCTCACAGCTTCTCTACAGTTTGTTGGTTTTCCTCTCGGGTTCTGGTCGTCCTCCTCCGCTCCAGCCGGAGCCGAGTGATGGTGGCGAGCAGCAGCCGCTCGTGCAGCTGGTGGGAGTTTCACAGTGATAAATGGAGGAAGAGGAGGAGGTGAAAGTGCTGATATACAAGAGGAGCTGTCAGCCGGGAGAAACAGAACAAACACCGGAAGATGCTTTCATTTAGATTTCTGTGGAAACATGACAGCACAGGCCGAGAGCTTCAGACGAACAGAGGAGAGATGAGCAGACGGAAGGATGAAGGGTGAGGAGAGCTGAGCTGCTCAGTTTGTAAAGCAGATCCTTACATAAGACGATGATTCAGGGAGGCAGCAGATATAGCCGTGAAGATGAGGAGGGTGGAGTTTAGCAGCAGGTGGAGGTCAGGATGAAGAGGTGGAGTGCTGATGAAGAGGAGGCCAGGCTGCCCACTCACAGATTCACACCTCCACGTCTGTCAGTCTTCCTGTGGACCCTCATAGAGGAACTTCATCTCAGGACCTTCATCAGGAATCCGAAGCCTTCACAGACGACCTCACAGAGCGCCGCGCTGAAGCCGCTTCACACGTTCGGGTTTGCAGCCCGGCGACTATTTTTAATCTCTACTGAGACATTTGAGAACTTAACAGCAGCATCTATTTTCTCTGTTGCCGTCAGTAAATCATCTAAGAGGAACTTCAATTAAACCACATTAATTCAGTTCTTTGACATGAGTCTGGGATTGTTGACTAGTTCACTGATCGGCTGGTTCTCTGGATTCTTCTGACATGATTTCTGAAACGAGTTCAAGTCTCAGTCGCTGACTGAAAGTGTTAACGGTGAATGTAAAAGGCCTTTATTCTAGAAAGAGGTCATTGTGAATGCTGTCAATACAATAAAGGGTTGCTATTGTTGTTCTGTCTGTCTCTCCATCCATTAATCCAAATGATTTAAAAAAACAACTAATTAATTGCAAACTGGGAAGACATTCATTACGTATTTTTTTTTCTGTTACAGTATTTGGTGATGACTTATTTTTTTGCAAAAATTTACTGTATGAAATCACACGCCAAACAGTACATTAAGGACAATTATTTATAAATAAGACTGTCAATAAATTAAACATATATATCAGATTAATCCAACTTGTGAGTTGTGATTTATAAGTATATGCGGTTTTGAACAAAAAAAAAAAATGATCTAAATGTTCAATTAAATGTATCAAGTGTTAAATGCAATGCTTTAATGTTCAAATATATAATACATATATATATTAGGGCTGAGGTATACATATATATCTATTTACACACACATACACAACTTTTATTCCTTGAACACTCAAATCTTGAAACTCTTTACTAACGTTGCTGTGAGCAGAAAATTTACCAAATGACCCAACATAACATAATGTATACATTATATATGTATTTCCCAATTTTTAAAATGAATTTCATCAAAAGATAAAAAAAATATATATAAATTGTAATTCCAAAAACTTTTAATTTTCTATCAATTCTTTGATGTAATAGGTTTGTAATTTTTTTTCCTTTGGACTGATTATAATTGACCTCACATGTTAAATGAACGGCTGTCCTGACTGTGGTGGAGATTCAAACACTTCCTGCAGGCAAAGCAGCGACACAAATGACAAGAACGTCACACATATGATCTAATAACAGAATACATGATCTATTAGTTTGTTCTTTTTGTTCTGCAAAACCCACTAAACTCCACAAGCAGGACCTCCACAACATCCTGATAAACTGTGTTCCTCATGACTGCCAGCGTTTCTGATGCTGTTTCATTCTGACTGTAGATGCAAACTGAAGTCCTTCTTTTTTTTCATCTTTTTCTCAGTTATTTTCCAGATGAGTTTCACCTGATCAATTATCTAGAATCAGTCAAGCAGCCATTCACAAAATCACTGAAGCATTTCTTATCTGAAGGAGAGTCAGTCTCATTCCTGCTGAAAAACCTCAATTCACTTTCATGTTGCTGCTTTTTATTCACATCATTTATTATCTTTAATGATAAGACTTTCACATGAGTAACCACGTCGACCACAACATGTCACCTTTTGATCGGTTGACTCACTTGTCAGTGGAAATTTTCCAGCCAATCACAGTATTGTATAGATGTGTCAAATTAACTAATTACAGAAACATTATTTAATTATTATTTTTTAAGTCTCACTTCGATCATGTTTTCATTTATTGTGAAAGCGTTCCCAGTGGTCTTTAATAATGATTGTGTGGTTTTAAGCCAAAATTGAATAAAAAAGTAAAAAAAACAGTGTTGTGGACATGTTTTCTCCAGAGCAGCAGCAGATCAGTAGTAGTTGTAGGCGGAACTGTTGAAGCTGCCCACATATCCCATCATCCCTTTGTTTACTCTATTGCTAGCTTACAGCCCCTCACATTCCCACCAATCTAACAATAGCTGTGTACATCAGAGCTATGCAGCGGTACAGCTGAGATCCAGCTCAGCTTCATGGATCTACTCGTCCACAGGTGGATGAATCAGAATGGAGCAGAGCAGGGAGCTCGGGATTTGCTGATTTTGGTCCTATAAAAAGAGCATTTGGATGTTAGCTTTCATTATTTTCTGCTCTGAGAAACCAATGGATTGAATGGATTGATCACAGCAACGTCAAGAAACATCAAAGAGTCTTTGGTGAACTGGAAGGAGAAAGAATCTGGATTTTGGAGGAAGTTCTGTCCATGAAGATCTGAGCTGACATCCGGATCAGAACCATACGGATGGACATTACCCAGATTGATGGATGCTTTTATGTAGTAGCGGTCAAGATTTATGCTAGTGAGACACAGAGCTAGCATAATCAGACAAAGAGGGGTCGGGGCGGAGCTCCAAAAGCCACGCCCCCTCAGAGTAGGTTTTGGAAACAGAGGCTTCAGATCAACATGAAAATGGCTTTTTAAAGTCCCCCTCCAACATAAATCATGTTTTTTTGAGTTTTTAACATGTATATGTGGCATTTTTCTTTTGAAAGAGAAAAAATATAAGAAGAAATCTTTTTTGCATCTCCGAGTATTTCTCCTTTTAAATCTCTGTCAGTCAAACGGTCGCTGAAACTGTTTGAATTCCTGAGCTTTGCTGACGTCATGATAGCTGGCCCGGATATATAGCATGGATGATGGAGAAGATAATCTAACGTCCCACTTCTGTGCTGTAAAGGAGTGTAATTCAGATCCAGATGAAGGCCATACTGATGCTAGTGTCAGGAGGCCGCCCGCTGTCTCCCCCTCTGGTCACCCACGTGCACAGTCTCCAGAGTACTGATCATCCCACAGCTGCTGCCAATCCCTCATCAGTCCCCACAGCATATGTACAAGCTCCAACCAGAAAACACCGTGAAGCATTGAGCTGTTAGCCTTTCCTGAACGTGCATCCAGCCTTCTGCTTCCTCGTGTCTCGACCCAGTTCTGACCCAGTTTACTCTCCTGCTAGCCGCCGGTCCCTGCCCTTCGTCTCCGCCAGCCTCCGACATACCCTCGCCGTGTCTGACCTTCGCCTGCCTTTGACCACCGTCTGCTCTCACCTCTGATGCTTCCATGCCGGCACTGACCTCTGCCTGTCCGACGACCTCTGCCTTCTCCCACCACTTCGCTCAGTACAAATATCGAACACTGCATATGGATCTGAAGGGCCTCCGAGTCTGTGTCACAGTTAGCTTTCATTATTTTCCCAATGAAACTGAGGAAAAAATGGACTGGATTTATTGGTCACAGCAACGTCAATAATTATTCCATTATTTGCGGAAAAATAGACATTTTTCAACTGGATGGAGAAAGAATCAGAGTTTTATAAGAGGTTATTTTTGAAGAAGGATGAAGTACACAGTGGACAGCTGCATGTTCACCAGTAGGTTTCTTTTTGTCATGATTCAGTGCTTAGGTTTTGTCATCTTCTGGTTTCCGTCAGTCTCACTACATTCAGGTTAATCATCCACAGCTGTCTTCATTTAGTTAATCAACCTCAGTGTATTTAAGTGTCTGGTTTTCAGTTCTCATTGTCAGGTCATCAATCAATCAATCAATCAAACTTTATTTATAAAAAAGCACTTCTCATACTTTGCGCAGCTCGAAGCGCTTTACATTAAAAACAAAAACATATACAATAAAAGCCAACCCCCCACCCAATAAAAGCCAACCCCCCACCCAATAAAAGCCAACCCCCCACCCTCTATCAACACATACAACCCATCCCACACACAATGAATACAATGAAAAATGACATAAATGAGAATTGAAAAAACAGACATAAGGCTTGGCTCTGCTGTGAGGAAACTGTATTGGGGATTCCATCATACCAGGAGCAGCTCGGTCAAAGGAACATCGCCACGGCGCCCACCCAAACCAGGACAGCAACAGAGTCCACTCCACAGCTGTGAGGCTGCAGTGCAGGACTCCAGCCGCCCCGCAAGGGCGAGAACCACGGCAACGACCCCAGACCAAACCAGCAAGCCCTGATATGATAGATAGATCCCTGCAGGAAACACTGGGGTTAAAATGATGGTGAGATGATCAAATTAAATACATAAAATATTATTAAAAATAAAAATAGATTCACAAGATAAAATATTTTAAATATAAAATCAATAACATATTAAAACTAATATAATAAATAAGGACATAAAATCAACTAAAAGCAGAATTAAAAAGGTGAGTCTTGAGCCTCTTCTTAAAAACCTCTACGGTCATCTATGTTCTGTCATGGCACTGGTTTGTCCTGTTTTAGTTGATTTAGTAAATGTTTATGTTTCTGCCACCAAGTCTGGTCTCCTGCATTTGGGTCCTCCACCATCCCTGACACTTTTTGAGCGGAGGTTTTTGTACATATTTAGAAGTGACAAGCAGAAAAGTGCAGTGAAACTGCTTGTTATTGCATTGCTCGCTCGTCCAAAACGGGAGTATTTTAAGTTGGAGTTCAATGAGCCAATGAAGCAGTTTTGAGAAACTGATAGAAAAATTCCATTAGCTGTCACAAATCTGCTGTCCGCGTTTGATCCTAGGAGCGCCGAGCTGCTATAAGGAGCGCCGCTGCCTTCTTTATAGTAGCTCCGCTCAGGATCCGCCGGATGGTTTAACCGGACTCTGGAATCTTTCTCCTGAACGTAACTCTTCATCTGCATCTAAAACCGTCAACACTGTCTGCACACATTTAGAAAACGACGCATGATTAGACCCTCTCTGTATTCTAGCATTTTATTTGATTTCTTGCTGAAGTGAATTCAGCAATCATCATATGATAGCATGAAATCAGTTCTGAACCTCAGCTAGAGCTGCTGCTGCTGCAATGCAGCCTGAATGCAAATGTTTATTTTATTTTTATTTTTTCATGGGCTTTTCTAAGTGAGCGTCTCTCTAGCATGTCTGGGGGGATAAGGGGCGGAGTTACGCAGCTCAGCACCATAAGCCACGCCCACACAGATGAGATTTTGGAAGAGGAAGCTTCAGATCAACAGGAAAAATGGCTTTTTAAGACATTTAGGATGTGGAATTTTTGTTAAAAACTTCACAGTCCTAATTAAAACCTCACTGGGTACATTTAAAGAAAAAAAAAAAGTAGTTTGGGGGAACTTTAAGACATTTTGGTTGTGAGATTTTGTTTAAAAACGTCATAATCATAACTAAATCACTACTGGAAAGGTTTCTTTTAATAGAAAAAAATAGTCACAGGGGGACTTTAAAGCATTTGGATCTTTATTATTGATGCGTCTGGAAGTTGACTCGTGAAGATCTTATTTGACAGACGTTTTACCCTCAGTAAGGATTATTAAATAAAAGATTAAAACAGTCCCATCTCATCGTTTGCCTGCCAGGAGCCCCCAAACGGACACGTTTGCCACTGAAAACCAGCTTAGATTTGAGCCAGGACGTCTTTGCTGTGAGCGGAGAGGACTCACCAACAAGTACCCCTTTGATGAATTCATGTTTGTTGAATTTAATTACATTTTAATGCGATCAAACTAACAAAAGATACTTTTATAAGGATGCTTTTACATTCAACATTTCCTGCCTGTTTTCATTGCGTGAAGAACTTCTTCTCTTGCAGTTCTGTGTGAAATCCCATGATGAGTCCTTATCATTACAAACCCTAAAACAAACAAACTGACAGAAGACAAGAAGAAACATTTCGCAGGAAGGGCTTGAGTTGCAGAAAATAACTCTCCCACAACATCCGGAGGACCAAACCACCTACAACTGAGAGCGTGCTCGCCCCGTAGCGCTGCAGATGCCATGTGTGTGGACATGAATCACGCATAGATAAGACGCTGCAGCTATTTCCATCAGGACTTTTTCTGCACTTCTACTGCTAGAACTTTCTCACTCTGACCTTCTCCTGATCCGTATAACTGCCTCCGTCCTGATCCCAAACGGGAGCACAGGAACAGCATTATCTGCATTAGGATGGGTCAAATGCGCTCATTGAGACCTGATATCATCTTAACGTCCTTCATTACTGTAGAAGTGGGCCTAATAAGTCTTTAAAAACAAACACACTCTCACATGTAAGAAGTTCTCCTTTTTTTCTCCCAGGAGACCAAACTTTCTCACTTTAATCCAGTTTTTCTTTAAATATATTTCAGGAATTCTTAATTTTATTCATTCATTTGGTTTAGTTTTCAAAGGTTTTAAGACATTTTTCATGTTTTAAGTCAATTTGAGTAAAGCTGTTTTTGTTTTACTGTTTTTTTAGTGCAATTTTGCATGCATCACATTGTTTTTAGTGCGTATATTGTCAATCAAAATGCATTCAGCTCCCTAAATGTACATAGTTCTTTGATGAATACTTTTCTCCCAAAGTTTTAACTTTGGGAGAAAAGTTCTCATCTGTTTGAGAAATGTAGATAAGGAGTTTTACTGCCTTGAAACATTTACATTTATTGTTAAAAACATGAAGATGAATACTTGACAGATTTATGGAGCCCCTTTAAAGGACATAGAAGTAAAAAGAAATTGTACAGGTTCCTTATGCGCAGGAGGAACTGGTGTTCCCTCATTTGTCGGGGAGATACGTTCTATAAATAACATGTAAATGAGAAAATCCACAATGTACAATTAAAGACGTTTAATCCTTTAACACTGGAGCTCCAGTGTTTATGTTCATTGATTCACTGGAACTTTTCAACTCTTCACACAATTAATGTAATTCTGTTGCAAAAACACAATGTGTTTTGTGTTTAAGCAAATTTACTCCACATAATCTCAAAAACGTATGCAGACTTGAGCAGTCTTTCATAGGTATTTAATGAAATGTCAAGTCTTTTGGAGAATTTAGCATTTTGCAAACAGTTGTAGCATTTCCAGCAAATCCCTTCAGCAATTAGAGGAAACTGCTTCTTCACCAGGCAGCACCATGAGTGACCAGATTCAGCAGAAAGCATTCATTAATGCAACTTTCTTCCTATTATTGTTATGTAGGCATCAATCACTGAAAAAGTTATCACATAACTGGATGATAATATAAAGTAGCATGTCCTTTGTTGTGTTAGTTTTGTTTGTCTCTTTACATCTCTGCCTTACGTGAGTCCATGTGCTCCTTTAAACCCGTTACCATGGAAACGCCTGATTTTGAATAGGATTCCTGTTTATCCTCATTTGATCCTTCATTCAGTCAGTTTCATATTAGCCTCCAGCTGACAGAAGTCAATGGATCCAACCTGAGGGAGATAATGAAGATGATCAGACCTGCAGCTTCACTCGCTAACATGCAGCTGCTCGTTCTTTATCTGACCTTTTCTTTAAACCATTTTCCAAACCTGAATCTTCTCAATCTGAACCAAAGTCCTTTGAATGTGTTTCTGTGTCTAAGTGTATATTTGAGAGAACCCACTTGTGGCTGTGAAGGACGATCCTCGAGTGATCCTAGAGTAAAACTTGAGCCTCTATATGTCTTCAATCAAGCAGAACCCACTGCAGTCAGTTAGAACTCATCTGGACCCAACAAGACAGCGGGTCAAACTTTTATTTCCATGCATCTCCCCTGCTGTCCGTGACAGACAGAAAATCCTGTCCACCTTTGTCCACTTTAGTCATAGGAGGAGACCTGGACCCCATAAGAGAGCACAAAGGTTCAAGAACAACATAAACCAGGGATGTCACACTCAATCACAAATCCAGAACCACCTTTGGTCGCGGGTTGAACAGGAATAAAAAATAAATAAATAAAAGCTTTAAAAATGTAACTTTTTAACATTAAAACAGACAGGACTATTATTCCAGAATAAACCAACTTAAACATTATATATATTTCAATATCTTACAAAATGTTGTCATCATTATACAAGTTAGAATAAACGTCAGATAACATCGGGCCATTAATAACAATACAATAAAAGGATCTGGAGGGCCGGATTCGGCCCCCGGGCCTTGACTTTGACACGTGTTTTAAACAGATGCTCCGACCAATAATTTACATAACATATTCATTGTATCTATATAACATAGAAACACATTTCCAAACTGTTTTTCTAAGACAAAAGTATGGCATTTTGTTTTACTTTTCATAGGTAACGTTGTATTTCTGCTTTTCTTCAATGAACTGAACTCCACGGTGGAAAGTTGCTCCTCCCACTCTGCTCCTGTTCTTTTACTTTTCAAAAAGTTGACGACATTATTAAGAGTCAAAACTGTAGAAAATTCCCTTCTTCATAATTGAGAAATGCCTTGTGTTTCATGATCTCCTGCAGGTTGATAAATGAGACCAGAGTTCTGTTGTTTGGTCCAGCTGAGCTTTCACACCAACAGGACCAGCTCTGGATCGGACCAGAACCAAACCTAGATGTGATCATTTTGTGACTTTAGGCTTTAAAGCAGAGCTGTCACTGTTCCTTCTCAAGGCGTGACTAACATTCCCTCGGAGAGTCGGACTTCTCCTCCCAGACTAACAGAGAGCTCTCAGGAAACGGAGTCGCTCACTTTCTGCCGGACGCGTTTGCCTTCTGATCTGGACCTCCTGCGGTTTCCCATCTTGGTGTTGGTCCAGGTCAAACGCGAGCAGCACCGAGCGCTGAAAGACACAAACATTTAGAAATGAGCCGCTTCCTGTCAGGGCCAACTGGGTCGCCACAGCAACAGCCAGCGTTATGACATCAGCGAGACCCAAAGTGAAGGTGGGCCACATTTCTTTCATCTCTGCCAGGTTAACGAGTTTCTGACCTCCATCCGTCTCCTCCCTCCTGCTTCTTCTCCCAGCAGGCGGTTTGTTCTTGTTGTTCTTGTTGTTGCTGCTCAGCGGCTACATGATGTTCTGCAGCGCAAATTGAATTTGATTGCAGTTTAGTATTCAGTCGGTCGGTTGGAGCAGCTTTAAGCAGTTTCATAAAGCAGGATGATGTCACACGAACGCACAAGCCTTTTCGTCTTTGTGGACTTTCACATAATCAGCACAACTTCAACCTGACTCTCACCAAGAAACAGAGGAAAGCACTCAGACTGAGCAAGAGGAATCAGTTCCAACACTTTAATCATAAAGATGTGAGTTTAGTGTTCATCATATTTTCCTGCTTGGTTCAACATTTAACGGTTTCATCTGGTTTGTTTTCTTTAGATTCTGCTGAACACACCAGGTTCAAAGCTTCATCCCTTTTGACGGTTACCCTTAAAACAGTCTCTATTTGAAAACAAGTCTTTTGCTGACTTTGAGTATCATTATGAAGAAGGTGTGTACTGGTACAGTATGTCACCGTCATGCTACACACACTGAGTCCAAAAGTGAGCTAAACATTCGTTCTTGAACTCGCTTTGTTCACACTAGATGCCAGTGCGTCTTCACAGTTAGAAGAGGGTTGGTGAGAAAACGGTGCAAACATGCTGATTCTTGCTCCAGGCTTTTTCTTTCAGATCCCAGGTGGATCGCCCACGATCCCACTCTTGCCCCCCGACATCATCCCACATCTCTGGGTGAGAGTGATTCCTGGTGGGTCGTCTGTCCTCCTGCTCCTGGTCGTGGACTGCACTTCTGCTCCGTCTGACTGAGGACTTCATCACCACTCGTCCCTCAGCTCTATCTGAATGAACTCTATTCAAAACTTGTTCGTCCTGGGATAGAATCTCTCCTTCATGTGGGCATCCCTAAGGTTTCTTCTTTTTTCCTGACTCAGGTTCTTTCCTCTTCTGGAGGGAGGGTCTAAGGGCAGGGATAACCTGTTTATTTTGGTCTGTTTAGCTTTTAGCTAATCTTCATATTTTATGAGTAATTTTCTGCATCTGTAAAATTACCGGTAATTACCCAATGAGGCATTTATTTTTTATGATACTGGGCTATTTGAATTTCTATTCTGACATATAAAAGTCTTGGTGTCGTATAATTCTGGCACAAACTGCAATTATTAATTTCTTTTTTATGATGAATTTTCAAACTATTGGCAGTTCCTGACTGATCAAATTTTAACTTTTGTTGCATGCACTTTGTAGAGTTCAGAAAACTGATTTAAAGGGGCCATACCATTAAAAATACATATTTTCAGCTTGTAAGTGTATTATACTGTCCATTCCTGACTATGAACAACCCCAACACAGTATTTTGATCCATTCATGCATTTCTGAGTAATCTTCTAAAAACCTGCACTCCCAACAACAGCCCCTCCCACAACCACGAAAACGAGTGGGTCCTCACCAGCTTACATCACAGGTTGAGAACCGCCCCTCCCAAGCAGAGGGGGTATATTGGGAAGAAGGCAGGAGAAAGGGAGGAAACTATTTCCTGGTGGGAAACACAAGCGATGAAAAGCGACTCTAGGAAAATGATCCACCTTGAAACAAAAAGGATTTTTGATACAGAGACTGATGCTTCAAAGAGAAAAGAAATGTTCTCAGCCGGTGCTAATCAGAACAATGTTCTCATCATTGTTCATGTTCCTCTATTGTTGTCTGTATTTTTTGACCAATTCTGACAAGACCACCAGGCCGAGGGTCCCCCAGCCAGGGATGAGGTAAGCGAAAGAAGGTAGAAGGTCCCACCTTCCTTGTGTGATGCGTGCGTGTTTGTTTGTTAAAGTGTATATTTTGAGGTGTTAAAGGGTGCAGTTAAAATTGGTGAGTAGGGCCTTGACAGGACATCTCCTGGTTGCTCACAGCGATGCCCCATCACCCTCTCACCAGTGACCCTACATATCTATGATGCAGTTAAAATTGGCGGAGAGAGTGCTGAACGGATGTAACGAGGGGGGAACGGGGTAGGCTCCACCCCTCTGCCCCTCTTCTTATTAGAGAATGTGATCGGATGCCGTGCAGGAGTCAGGACAACCAGGTTAGCCATACCAGAGGGGAATGACAGTTTATTTTGTCACAGGGTTTAAAAGAATAAAAATAAAGCTAAAAAGTCCAAATAAAAATGTCCAGGCACTAGTGGTCCACTTGAAGGTCCTGGTCCAAGGAGCACGCAGTCCAAACCCAGGCTAAAAACACAAAACAAATAAAACCAGGATAAAAGTCAATAAAAACCAAGAGCATGCAATAAAATAATCTAAACATGGGTTTGGAAAGGTCCCCTTGGACAATTTAAAATGAGGGGAGACAGAGCAGAGGGGTGGGTCGCAACCACACCCCTCTGCTGATGTCCTCCTGCGCTCCCCTCTCCGCCGCGCTGCCGCTGCCCCCGGTAAAGGCTCTTGTTGCTGTCTCCTGCTGCCGGCACCCAAATCTCCAATGTTGGCCTGTATGCTCCACGGGGCTCCACAGACTGCTGGCGCTTCACGACACCGCTTTCTGTGGCGCTGGCAGCCGGGGTCAACCGCGCAGCCCAGACCACCTACACTCAGGCCCGGGAGGCCCCACGGTGCCCCCGCCCGTGTGGCCGTGTTTATCTGTTTTTGGGTTGTCCTGACTGGTGGAGGGTTGTAGATCAGAGCGGCTACATTTTAAGGGAGCTCAGGTGTGTCTTGAAGTTCTGTTGAGGCTCATGCGTCCACCTTAAGAGATGTCATGAAAATTGAGTATTAAAATACCGTAAGTGTGTTGTAAAGTATTTGTAAGGATACAAGTGATGGTGTATACGCATTTATGAAGCACTTTAGTTAGGTGTTAGTACTAGCTCCTTACTATCCGCGCACAAATGCTACATAAACAGGGTGTGCACGTGATATACACGACTCGTGTCAAAGTCTAGGCGCGGGGGCCAGATCTGGCCCCCCATTAATTAGATCTGGCCATCCATATCATTTCATTTTATTGTTATCGATGGCCTGATGTTTTCTTGCGCTTATTTCTAACTTGTCACATTTTGACAAAATATATTTTTATGGAGAATAAAATATTGAAAATTATTTAAGGTTTGAGCTGATTTTTTAAAGAAATAATATTCCTGCTTGTTTTTATTTGTAGTATTAGTAATGTTAAAAAGTTACATCTTAAGAAGTGTTAAAAATGTAGTTCTAGAGTGTTCAATAAATCTTTATCCTGCTCGGCCCGCAACCCTAAGTGTCGGCAGCATGCTCAGAGAAATAATGAACATTTTTGCCTTTGCCTCACCGAGTTGTCAATGACTTTGATATTTCCTGCGAACCACCTGAGTGCCCCATATCTGAATGTCTATTTTATACCCACAGACTGCCCGTATCCACCTATGCAACACATTCTCACTCCCAACTCATCACATATTGACATTTGGTTTAGGATCCCACTAGTTGACGTTTTGGGTGTCCCCAACTCATTGATTTTTGACGTGCTGACTGTCCGTAAAATCAAGGGTCCCCATCCTCCAAGCCGTGAACCGGGACCAGCCCAGTACGGGATGCAAAGGTAGCCTAACCCAGTACCGGTACACTAACCTCTCCAGACTCCCTCCTTTTCTGCAGGCTTACATGCAGGTTGATAGCTATCCTGGAGCTCCGTTCCAGCATGCAGCAAAACAATCCATTTGGGATTAACAAATGGAATCAGACACTACGAGCTAGAAGTTTGAGACAGATCCAAAGGGCTCTGAGTTCAGCTCGAGAAGCCAGGATCCACATCCCTTTGGTCAACTTTTCTCAGTTTCTCCAAGAGGTAGAAAAGATAATGTAAAATATACACTGCTCACAAAAATGAAAGGAGCACTTTAAAGAAACACACTAGATCCATCAGATCTCAATATGAAGTTGGATAACTATAACTCTATAACTCAATATGCTTTTCAGTATCTTATGTGGCCCCCACAAGCTTGTATACATGTTTGACTACGTTGCGGCATGCTCCTAATGAGACCACGAATGGTGTCTTGTGCTGGGAGACACATGAAACCTTCTTGCTGCAGCACGTGTGGATGTTCCATCCTGGAGAAGTTGGACAATCTGTGCAACTTCTGTAGGTTAAGGAATCTCCTCATACTGCCAGTAGAGAGAATTACACAAGACAAAATCAGCACGAGTGGAAAACCAGCCAAAAAAGATCAAGAGGAGAAACTTGAAATGACCTCCACATGGAACACCAGTCCTGTTTGGAGGGTTTTCTAATTGTTGCCACTGAAGTGCACCTGTTGTTAATTCATGAACACCAATACAGATGAAATTGATGAACGAGGCCCTCAGCTGCTGAACCAACAAGAACATTATCAGACAGGTTTCATTCAATTCATGCCAGGCCCAATAAAAAACTGTTTCTTTAACTTTTGTGAGCAGTATATAAATGAATACCTCGAAAGGGAAGCAGATTTTTTATCTGCCTTGCTAAAAGATGACTTCAAAAAGTTAAAGAGCTTGTTCTAATTATTTTTACAACCAAGTGACCGACACCTTATGATAAAACATTTCTGAGTGATGCCTGTACTGACCCTTAAATGAATGATGAAGAGTAAATGTCCAGCAGACTCATTAAGGGTGAGTGTTGCTGTTGAGGCATTTACACGTGTAATTTATGAACAAAATAGGGAGCTTATGTCACCCATACAAAATATCTTACTGCCGGCCCTCGCAGAGAGCCTTCTCCGTCACTTCCTGATCGACTACAGCCATTTTGTAAGAGTAATTAGTTGGTCTGAGTTACGTTTTTTGAGGAACTACTGTCGTATTGGAAGGCCACACCCCTCCCTCTGAAAGCAGACTCAAGAGAATCTGTCAATCAAATGTTTGAGTTGGGGCTAGAGGGCACCACATGCTTTTTCCTGAGACATCAGTTTATAAATGTATTAACTTGTGATACATGAAAAATATCTTTAAAAAAATAGGATTAGAAAAAAGATGTTAAAAAGAATTCCCCAGAGCAAGAATGTTTATTCTGACAAATGAAATGACTGAGTAATTGTCAGCCACTAATGTATGTGAAGCCACTATTTGTTGCTTTACATTGTCTGGAATAGTACTCGGGACAGAATGAAAGGCTTTATGTGTGTCTGTTTGTATGATTAATTCTGTTAGTTGCAGTTGTATTGTTTACATTTTGTCTAGTTTAAATGTGGAGACTATTTCAACCAACAGGTATGTGTGTAATTATAGAGTGTGTGTGTGTAGACAGGCCCCGCCCATTCTAGTTTACTATTTAGACCTGGTTGTTTTATGATGTTGCCTCCCTCTGTTACCATCTAATTTTTTTCTCTAAACCCCCCTCTTTTACCCCCCCCCCCCACACACACACACACACCTACACATCCCTCTTCTTCTTCTCCGTCCAGTCCAACAAAACAAGAAAAAAACATGATCAATATAAATAAAGTTTAGCATGAAATACAAAAAATACAAAAAATCTGCCCAACTCAAGAGGCTCTCAGCCCGCATCTGTTTGCTCAGCTGTTGGACAGGACATGTAAAAATAAATAAAAAAATTAAAAAAATTTAAAAAGCAGAAAAACAATATAAATAAGGCAATGTGTAGTGCAGGAATCTGCAACTGCGGCCAGATATGAAACATAACAGAACAAACACAAAATAAATCATGGAGACTGCTGACTCAGCATGTCGACCATATGAGTCAGCAGCTCTCTGCTTATGGCACTCTAACCAAAACTACCTAGAGAAACAAATAAACAAAGGCCGCAAACTAAGACTACCGAAGTCCAACCCCAAAAAGAAAATAAAAAATAAAATAGAAATATTTTCAAATAGTTAGGACTACTTAACTAACTTGATGTCTGAGGGGAACATAGATGATAAACTCTGTGGGTTTTACATCATGTTGACCTGAAGACGTCTTGTTTGATCAACTCTTCCTCCACAATGAACAGATTTTAAATGTAAAGCAAAACTTTGGTGAAAAGTTTGATTGTTTATGAGTTAAAATCACATATTATCTTATGCTGCACAACATTGGTTACTAGCTGTCCAGAGCTGAACTTAGATGATCCTGTTTGTCTCAGATCATCTGAGAATAAGTAAAAAAAGAAAAAAAGAACAGACAGGAAATAAATAAAGAAATCACATTTTGAGAGATGCTAGTTTCTTTTTATATATTTGCTTCGGTTTGTGCCAAGAAATAGACATAATCCCCATTTATTTTTAAAAAACAGAAAGTCCTGAACACAAATCCAAATTTCCTAAAGGCTAAAGTGAGACTCCTTCTAGGTTTTGATCAGTAGAAAACCAGCCCAAATGTCTCTTTTACTGGTGAATGTTGACGACTCCTGGTATAGCGCTATGTAAATGAAGTTAATCAAAAATATTCTGGAGTGTGTCTGGGATGAACGGATGCAGAGAAGCAGTCAGTCAGACAACAAAGAATCATCTGGAGAAGAAGGTGAGGACTGGAACTGAAGGATCAGAGTCAAACCTCCAAACTGAGTCTGTACTGTCATGAACGTGTTCATAGAGTCTGTTTAGACGATCAAAAGTGTTTCCTGTGAAAGTTCACAGATGTTTGTGACCTCGGCTTGTGTGTTTGTTGCGCCCAGCTGTTGTGTTTCGCTAATAATCCAGATAATCTGCCGGTTTCACTGAACTTCCGTCTTCTTTGCATTTTTGTGGACTTTTTGTTGTTTTTCTCTAAACAAATGAGTGGACTAACAGCTGCTGTGTTTGTTTGTGCAGCCCGGCTGTCATGCGAGTCCGTAAAGACGGAGGATCCAGATCTCACACACAGTTGGGATGATGTGGGCAGACGTCCACGTTCTCGCTCAAACTGAGATTAGAGACAAAGATGAAAACAAGGATTAAAGATAATCCTTCTTGAAGATGCGTGGTCTGTCTTCCAGAAGGCCTCTTCAGCTCAGGTCACATGACTCTTCTGTGGACCTTTGACCCCAACTTCAGTTGTTCTCCAGTTTCATTGTTTCTTACCGAAAGTTTAACTTAAAATGTCCAAACTTATTTTCCAAAAGTCTCAGTCTGGAGGATTCCCAGGACTTTAAGCTTTCAGACTCCTCCCTCTTGTTTAGCCCCGCCCTCAACTGTGTCCAGATCTTGTGAAAGGGGCTTTCCACCCATCACTCCACAGCTTTCTCAATACAAACTCTTGGTTCCTCCTGTTCCCTCCTCAGAGGTAGAGTGTCTTCCACACTACGTGGATCCGGCTGAGGGGGTTCTGAGAGTTTGGGAGGAGGAAGCGCAGGAGGAGTTGATGGAATGGGTTCACAATGTTGCCCCAAACTCAAATCAGGATAAATGGTAGAAATGTGATTGATAATTAATATTTTCAAGACAATAAAAATGAACTGTGTGAGTTGTAGAGGAGTGTATCAGTATATGGAGGAAATAAATGGAATAAATAAAACACAAAAATAAAAAACGAAAATGAAATTAAAAATAGTTAGTCCCCACATATATACAGTCTGTGTAAAAAGCTCTTAAAAACTGGTTTATATCACAACAAACATGTCCATATTGAATTGTATTCACTGCTTCCACTCCTTCTCCATTCTATCTCACCTTTATGTCTTTTATTTTAGCTTTAATGTTTCTCACTGTGTGCATATTATTATTGTTGTGTGTTTATGAGTTTCTAACATGTGGTTTTAACTCCTGTCCAGGGACTATCCACCTTATTCCTATGCCCCATGAGCCTTTGCGTGAATTATGTGTGATACTTCCTGTAGACGCCGGAAGTAGCATTTATTTACATTACAACTGTAGAGCCGACAGCACAATCCCCCTTGTTTTGGATCTATAACTACATATAAATGTGGAAACACCAGCTGTCATGTCTTTAAAGAGGCGACGTAATAATTCCAGTGCCTGTTAAAATGAAGGATGAGCTTAAAAAATGTCCAAACATAACATATAGTAGCATTTTTAGCTACTTTCTCAGTTCGGTTGCGGCAGATGTTTGAAGCTCTGAACAATATTAAAGCTCCGAGACATATCAATACCTTCATACATGATTATTTCTGCCGGAGTTACCACACAGTGCTGATCAATTGTAACCTTATCGTTTTACGTGCTTGTGTTTACATGATGCGAGAGCCAATGAGGGTTGCATCGCGCAGTGTAGCTTTAGCCCGTTTCATGTTTTGACAAAGTCAGCTGTGGTTTAAACATCGGTAATTTTTAATAGTTAATACCAGGAGATGCAGCAATTACACAGGAAATATCGTCCCTGTTCTTGTGACGCTGCAGCAAATTCACCGCGCTGTCAGGTCTCTGCAGTACCCGCGTCTCTTCTTCTGGTGGTCTGGAGTAACCCAACCAGAACGTCGGATACGGATTTTCCTCCGGGTACTTATCCACAAAATGAAACGAACATACATATAAAGTCTTAAGTGGCTTCTTAAGATTTACATTTGGAGCCAAAATCCTTCTGACTTCATCCTCGCCCGAATGGACGGTAAAATCTGTACCGAGGAGGACAGCTGCTCTCCTCTTCGTCAGCGGCCATGTTCCACACAACGCTCCTTATGCCACAAATTTAATTTAGTTTGGGTGTTAGAACAACCACGAGCTGCGTAAAGCTATTTTTGAAACTTTTGAGGGATTAAGTAAAACACGCTTCTAAAGTTTCTATGCACCGCTAAAGCTAACAAAATCGCCAACTTTCAATGGAAACAAATAGCGCTGTGTGACTTCCGGTTGCTATACCGGAAGTTGCCCCCATAACCCGTTTTACATCAGAGGCCCCAGGAATAAGGTGGATAGGTCAAAAATAGATTTTTGGCTAATTTGGCTTTTGATGTGAACCTGTAAAATAAACTAACAAATAAATAAATATAATCAATGGCTAGAAATCTATCTAGAATTAATAAAAATTTCACACTGGTTGATGTTTGGAATAGTACATTTTTGCTTTTCTGTCCTAATTTTCTTCCTATTGTCCTAAATCCGCAGAATGTTTTATGTTTTTCTATCTTACTGATCGATTGATCTGCTAAAAGCGGCAGACAATATAAGTGTTTTGTTTTTCTTTCCTCTTTTCTTTTTCCTTTTTTTTCCCATTTTTTCTGTCAAAACTCCATATCACATCTCCACGCATGTTTCATTATGTTTGAGTTTACAATTCCTCAAGGTTGTATTTTATGTTTTTTATTTCATTAAATAACAATGGACATTTAAAAAAGTATTTTTTCTGTAATCCCACACTGAACAAAGTCAGATGACTGTTCAACAACCCCCGTTACCATCACAACCATCACCATCTTCAGTCCCAGATTTCAACCAATTTCGATTGTTGAATGTTGCAGTTCCTCAAATGTCCACTAGAGGCTGATTTCTGACAGGAGGAAATTCTCAATGACTCCAGTTACTGTTTTTTTTTTTTAACAATTGTTTACACAAAAAATTCTAAACAAATGAATGATTGATTCAAGCATAAATTGTGAAAAATATTCAACAAAACACAAATGTTTCAAATTCATTACAGAAATAATTAAATTAACTAATTAGAAAATAGAAAACAAACAAAAATAAAACGCACTTATGGGCGAAACACTTTAGCAGATTTGCAAAACATCAGACACAATGATTCATAAAACAAACACACATTTGGACACCTTAGACCCAGATAAGTACGACCTGAATAACTGCATCCAGCAGCAGGTGAGTTCATCTGTCTTCAACGTAAATGGAAGAAGCTGGAAGATAACGAAGATGAAATGCGAATGAGAGAACATGAAGAAGATAGAGGAAAAGAGAAGGACAAAGAGTTGATAGAATCTGAACAAAAAAGACGTGGAGCAAATCTGTGCAGCACTTCTGGAATCAAGCGCAGACTGACACTGATGGAGGCTGCATGGACAAAGAGTTCAACCAGATCTCATACTGTTGTTTCACAAGTTTAATAAAGGAAGAATATCTGCAGAGTTTCTCTGTCTTTGCTGTAGAAAGTTCGGATAACTCTGATTTTGAATTATAGTAAAAAAAAAAAAAAAAAGAATTGTTGACACAGACTTACAATAAAAACATCATATTAACATTATTAGAGTTTTTGTGGAGCTACAATAAAAACTGAAAAGTCAAGAAATAAGAAAACTTTTTAAAACATAACCTCATTTGTTTGATATTTTCAAAATAAAAGCAGCTCCTCTTCCTTTAAGACTGAGGTTTAGCTAATTTTGTGTTGACAGTTATGTTAACACTTCAGCACCAGAGCTCCAGTGTTTAAGTTCCTTGATTAACTGTAACTTTTCAACCGTTAACACGATCAACGTTTTTCCAGTAGCAGCTCGTTGAGCCGCTTTTCTCCTTCAGAATAAACTTGAACAACGTTGATCGTGTTAAGAGTTAAAAAGTTACAGTCTTTGTGTTTAACCGTCACCGCAGACGCCTCAGGTGTTAAAGAGTTAAAAGGATTCAATTTGAAACAGAACTTTTTGTCTGCTTTAGTTTTGTTAGAAACAGTCTAAATAAGGATCAACACCAACTAACTAGCAGCCATGTTGTTTGGTTAAAGGAGCTTCATGTTATTTTCCTGGATTTTTTTCAATGTACTTTCTGGTCTGTAATCTTCATCCGTTTTCGAGTGTGACTGCAGATCACATGGATCCACAGCTGCACTGAAATCTATTATCAAAACCTTAAAGTTTGTTTCTTTCGATGATCACATCTTTAGAAAGAAGAGGACGTTTCTGATCATTCAGAGGTGACTGATATCTTCTTCTCCAGATGACATCAGAAGACACGTTCACTGTTTCACCTTTTGGGTTTGTCGGTTTATTTCTGTTCACTTTGGATCGTTTTGGTCTGGATTGAGAATCAGCAGAGCCGTGGCAGAGGCAGATTCTGCTGATTCAGCAAACGTCTCTGGTTCCTGGTCGTCTCAGCCTGCTGAACTAGATTTGTGTGCAAACAGTTCTTGTGCAAAAGATTTTAAAAATTAAACGTCAGGCAGATGCATTAAGGGACTTTACCTTGCTGATGATGTCACAACCCCCTTAAAAAAAAAGTAAGAATGGAAAAACAAAGTTTTTTCTCTATCCTGTCAGAATCATAAACATATGTAAAAAAGGACCAAGGACAATAGAAATTCATTATTTTGTGTTTTATTTTTTGTGTTTCACCAGATTTCCTTCATCTTAAAGTTCCCCATGACCTTTTTTATGTTAAGAACAAGTTCCCAATAGTGTTTTAATTATGATTATGAAGCTTTTAATCAAAGTCCCACAATTTAAATGTCTTCAAAAGCAATTTTTCATGTCGATCTCAAGCCTTTTTTGAGAAGATTTCTTTCTAGTTGGTCTCACACACTCGCTGATGACGATGAATCCAAGTGAATGTTTTTGCTTTTCCAGGTCTCAGCTCTGTTGGGTAACATCAGTCTGAGTCTATAAATGGAATAAGGAAGTGTGAGAGATGACTCGTCCTCTGTCTGTCTGTCTGTCTGTCTGCAGAACGACAACATGCTGCTGCTTCTTCACGCTGTCTGCTCCGGCCTCCTCTCAGGTGAGTCTCGACCTGGATCACACCACGGTTGTCCCTTCACACCGTCAGAGGGGGAGGGGACAGCAGGTTGAAAAAAATTTGAAAAATACATGTTTTAAGGTGGTTTCAACTTAATTGAAAATGAGGTGTTATCTCTGAAAAAAATAATTTTAGGATCCATTTACATAATGTTCATTTAATAGATTATTCTATGTTGAATCTGATTTTATTTAAATACAGTATATGGATCAATTTTTCCTGTAGTTATAGTTTTTAAGGTAACTAATAATACATTAATATATGAAATATGTTTGAACCCAGAAACCCCCAGTAATATGATTTACTATAAGTTAATTCAATTTGACACATTTTTTAAGTCTTCTTCATTATTTATGGGATAAGTGGAAAAACTCTCTGACATTATTGACAATATGAGCGAATGAATACTTTTTTATTAATTTATTTATTTTTGTGCTAAATCTTTCATTCACAGTGACACGCCTCAGATTTACTAAATACTGAAGTCGTGCAGATGTGAAGCAGAATACATTTAACATGATATAGCCTCAAATCAAACCACTATGATCAGTTAAACCACAGGCTGCAACATGAAACATCCCAGAAGATTCACTGAAGCAGAGTTCAGGAGCATCAGAAAATGAAGTTAAAAACAACCAACATTTTTGTCCATAGATTTTTCTGCTGAATTTTCTTTTTAAGAACATGTTAAATGATTTTGCTATCTTTAGATCGTAGTTCAAATTGTGCTTAAAGATGCTTCACTTCAGACCCAACTCCAACCCGACTGGGCTTTGGGGTTCTTCCTCAGGCAGACACACTCTGTTTTTCATCAATCATCTTCTTTCTGCTGCACTAAACCCTCATCTGGTCCGGCTAGCGTGTCTAGTTCAGGTTCTGGAGAAGAGAAGATGCTACCTTCACATTGACTGCAGTCAAATGAGCCGCCGTTCACATTTCTGTGCTCCAATCAGCATCACTGGATTTTTGGTGTGAGTTTCATCCAATACTTACGGTAGCAGTCCTGAGAACGCTGGAAAATCTCCACCAGACTCCACGGAGCTTCTTGATGTGACCACGGAAATGTGAACGGCGGCTCATTTGACCGCAGTTGGAAAGGCTTGTAAATCAGTGGAAGAGCATTTGGATGTTAACTTTCATTATTTTCTGCTCTGAGAAACCAATGGATTGAATGGATTGATCACAGCAACGTCAAGAAACATCAAAGAGTCTTTGGTGAACTGGAAGGAGAAAGAATCAGGATTTTGGAGGAAGTTCTGTCCATGAAGATCTGAGCGGACATCCGGATCAGAACCAGACGGATGGACATTACCCAGATTGATGGAGGTTTTTATAGAGCAGCGGGGAAGATTTATGCTAGTGAGACACAGAGCTATCATAGTCAGACAGAGAGGGGTTAGGGGCGGAGCTCTAAAAGCCACGCCCCCTCAGAGGAGATTTTGGAAACAAAAGCTTCAAATTGACAGGAAAAAGGACTTTTTAACAAATTTAGGCTGTGGGATTTTGGTTAAAAACTTCATAATCATAAATAGGGCTGCCACTATTCGACTAATCGACAACTAACCGACTATTAAAATAGTCCACAACTATTTTGGTTGTCGAAGCTTCGTCTTTTGTTTTGTTTTCCTTGTTTTGGTCTCAAAACTTCTGTGCACGCTTTCTAATGTCGGGTCAGCGGATTCTCTTTTTCACACATGCGCAGTAGTGCTCAGCAATGATGTCACAGGAAGTTCTCAGTAGCTGTATAACAACATGCTAACAGAGGTGGAAAGTGTGGGAAACAAAAGCAAAATAAAAGAGGAAAAAGTGTCCAATGTAGTTTCTGAAAGGCAGAACTTGTGTTTCATGGAGCACTATGGCGTGAACACCTGAAGACAAAGCATGTTGTGACGAAGTTTGATCACGCTGAACAGACAACTTCGTCTAGCTAAGCTAACATCAGCGCTAACACAGCGAGCTCTGCAGCGGCAGTTTCACGGGTTCAAATGGATCGTGTGCGGCTGTCATTAATGGAGATAAACCAGAAGATCTGCAGCAGATCCGTGTCTACAGTTCCTCTTTGTCTGTATAGTGAACGTTTCATAATCCGCTCTTTGAACCAAATATTGGATTATGAGTTTACAAGTTCGGTCGAGTTTACATTGTAAACGAACCGCTCAGCCAAGACTTCATTCCTATTCCGCGTCGCGTCGTTCGATCCGAAGAGCAGATTATGAAACATTCAGCACGCAGACAGAGCGGCTGTTTGTCGGTACGGATCTGCAACGGAGTTATGGGTCAGTGTGAAAACTGAGTCCATAAAATGAAGTACAGTCCAGATGACAAGTGTAGCATTACATTTGCTGCATTAAGCTATAATTAAATGCAACTTGAAGTCATTAAAATGACAACAAACAGCGAAGAAACCACAACATTAAGGAAGAAACACAGATTTAGGGATTCTCCACCAAATTGAAAAATATTATGTAATTTCAGTCTGCGCATGTGCAGTGATGTAGGTAGTAAAGAATTAAAATACTGTAGTACATTCTAACATCCACTGCTTTTCTCCTTTTTTAAAAATATAAACTTTCCCCTCTTTTTAAAGATGAAATGTCTCAAAGCTCTTTGTTTATATGAGGAGCCTGAGTTTTTTTTATCTGCAGGAATAACTTCAGTTCAAAGATGTTATTAATGTTTTGCTTTTATAAATGGGCCTCAGTGAGCAAAATATTTTTTTGAGTGTGTTAATATCTGAAAATACTTTAGACACGTTATATTAAATATATTGTAGTGATCCTGCCCACGGCAGGGGTGCATTATGGGAGTTCGTTTTTGTTGTGTTGATGTTGAACCATAAGTCAGGTTGCTGTTTCCATGCAAGACGATTGCAAGTGTGTGTGTGTGTACTGTTGAATGTTAAGCAGGTTTATCAAAATGGTTACTGAGGATTTTGGACTTTGTCATTAAACTGTGTCTCTGTATATCTCTGCTTCTCGGGGTCCTGTGGTGTATGAGACACGCGTCAGCTTATATCGCCTTATGCGGTAGATGCTAGCTCCAGGCTAGTTTTAGGAATAGTTGAGTTCTGCTTCATTTCGACATGCGTTACGTCGGCCGCTACAATATATTTTCACGCTTTAAAAAAAAGAGTTGCAGCCTTTTATTAAGTTTTCTGTAGTTCATTCAGATCGCCTCATTTGATTGAAGTCTTGTTTTAATGCCAGAAACAAATGAAGGACAAAAGCTGCACGATTCATTAAAGGCTTAATAAACTATCCTCTTTATTTATTTATTTATTTTGCATAGAGCTTAAAAACTTCAAATTTAAAGCTAATGATGGTGAAGATGTGTGTTTCACATCCAGCTGCCGCATGAACGATTAGTCGACTAATCGAAAAACATAATCGAAAATTAGTCGACTATTGAAATAATTGTTTGTGGCAGCCCTAATCATAAATAGAACACTAATGGAGAAAAAAATACATTAAAAAAATAGTCATAGGGGAACTTAAGATGAGACGTTTTCAGGATTGATCTCTGAGGAAAGCCAAATGTAAAACAACATAAACCAGATGAAAACCAACGTTTGCTCCTGATCCATCCCAATTTAAATAAAGAAACATTTAGAAACGCAGTTTTAATCGGATAAATGTCTTTCATCTTGAGAAAAATACCACAAGAACACCATTTCATCGAGGGTCTTTAACCCTTGCACATTAACATTGGGAGTGGGGTCATCTGGACCCCTCACAGGCAGCACAAGGCATATTTAAGAGGTTCTCTCTGAACTGTTAAATGATGGACTCCATCACCCCAATGCAGTCAGACCACCTCACACTCCATCACTGACTCCATAAACTTACCCCAGCAGTCTACTGTTAACGTCATGAGGAGAAACTTTATCAAAGTTCTCCTCTTTACATTCAGAATAAAGAATCTTTGAGTGAAGGTGAGTCAGGTCTACCTTCTTGTCATAAACTGTTGGAGATTGTAGCAAACAACAGCAGAGAATGATATCAGAGATCAGTTGTTCTTAAAGGAGATCCACAGAAACATCTGATTGTCTCTGTTTAAAAAGTGAAGACCTGTTTCTGAACTGATGAAATTCTGTTCTCCCGCCATCAACACTGTGGTCTGAGTTTGACAACAGCACCTCCATGTGGACAACAGAGGGACTGCAGCTCACACTCCTCACCAGGCGTCCGCGTGCGTGTGTTTCAGCAGCCCGCGTGTCAGCGATGGCCACTGAGACGGTTGTGGGCGTGGCCGGGGGGGACGTAACGCTGCCCTGCCGCCATGGGGCGGCGAAGCAGGGCGGGGTGGAGGTGTGCTGGGGGAGGGGCGAGCCCTCACTCTTCACCTGCCACAACGCCGTGATCAGCGGGACCGGAAATCACGTGACTTACAGACGTTCAAACAGGTACTACTGACCACATGGTCATGAAACCGTAATGAGCTGGAGTAATCTAATTACTTCCTTAATCAATTCTGACCTTTGAAGTCTTTACCAACAGATAGATAATCAAGAAAGTACAACCAATGACAGAGATCAGAAACTTTTATGTTTGACCAACATCAGACTCATTTCATTTAAACCAAATAGTTATGAAGCATCAGAAGTTTAGATCTCTTCCTAAAGGAGATTTTCTGTTCCAAGAGGAGCAGGAATGAGAATTAGCTAAAAAGGAAAAAAAACAGAAACATTCAGAAAATCTCTGGAGTGCGAAAGTTTTCTGAGAAAAGAAGTCAGTCAGGAACTGAAAGATACAAGAGTTCCCATCCATCTATCATCCATCCATCCATCCATCTATCATCCATCCATCCATCCATCTATCATCCATCCATCATCACATCCATCCATCCATCCATCAACCATGCATCCATCCATCATTCCATCCATCCATTCATCCATCTATCATCCATCCATCCATCTATCATCCATCCATCCATCCATCCATCCATCCATCCATCCATCAACCATGCATCCATCCATCATTCCATCCATCCATTCATCCATCTATCATCCATCCATCCATCCATCCATCCATCCATCCATCCATCCATCCATCCATCCATCCATCCATCCATCCATGCATGCATGCATGCATCTATCATCCATCCATCCATCCATCAACCATGCATCCATCCATCATTCCATCCATCATTCCATTCCATTAGATGAGAATAGTAGGGGTGCAGTTCTCACAGAGTCGGCTCCTCCCAATTATGGTGTTATCAGTGAGGAAAGAACAAGCAGAAAGGGTGGGGGGGTTGCAGTTTTGTTTAATGAAATGTTTCAGTGTAAAAAGTTATCTTTTGGAAACTTTCCATGTTTTGAATATGTAGCCCTACAGCTGAAGGCCTCACTCAAAACCATATTTATCAATATCTATCGACCCCCTAGATATAGTCCAGAATTTAACCTTGAGTTTAGTGAACTGCTGTCTATAATTTGTCTTGATTTTGACTGTATAATCATGGCTGGAGATTTTAACATCCATTATGGAAATCTTGAGAACAAAGGGACTAAGGACCTGAAAAACACTCTGGACAATTTTGGGTTGACTCAACATGTAACAGAGCCCACTCACAACAGAGGGAATATTCTTGATTTATTGATTTCCAAAGGTCTGAACATCTCTAAGGTTACTGTATGTGATTTAGGTCTGTCTGATCACTGCTGTGTTTTTCTGTGAGAGCACAATTCCAGTACACAAAATGTTTTGAGGGAGGAGATCACAAAACGGTTTATAACTGAAAATACTAGTGAGATGTTCAATCAGATTTTCTCTCTGACTCCTCCCCTCTCAGGGGATTCAGTCAATGAACTTGTTAATAGCTTTAATTCCAACATGTCAAATATCATGGATAGCATTGCTCCAGTAAGGTGAAGGTGATCTCTGGTAGGAAAAAATCTCCATGGAGAAATTCCATTCTGGTAAAGAACGGAAAAAGAGAATGTCGGAAATCTGAACGCAGATGGAGAAAATCTAAACAACAGGTAGACTATGACATCTATAAAGAGAAAACTTCACTTATATAATTTACAACTGAGCAATGCAAGGAAGTCCTATTTTTCTGAAATTATTACCAAAAACTCCCATAATGCTCGCCTTATTTAATATAGTCGACAGGTTGACAAAACCCCCTGTGTCAGTGGCACCAGAACTTTACTCCACCAAAGCCTGTAATGACTTTGCCAAATTCTTCAGGGACAAAATCAAAAACATTAGACAAAACAATTATTTCATCAACTACAAGTTCAGGATATGAACCCTATCCACTAGAAACCATAAACCCCATGGCTCAGTTTCAACCCCATAAACAGTAAAGAACTGCAGGACATTCTATGTCAACTGAACTCCTCCTCCTGCTGTCTGGATATTCTACCCACAAGCTTTTTCAAAAAAGTTTCAAAGATCCTGGAACCAGCCCTGCTCCAGATTGTCAACTTGTCGTTAACATCTGGTGTTTCCCAGAACCGCTGAAAACAGCTGTAATCAAACCTCTCCTAAAAAAGGACAGTCTAGACAAAACTCAAATGAACAACTACAGACCGATATCAAACCTGCCATTCTTAAGTAAGATCATTGAAAAAGCTGTTTTCCATCAGTTAAATGAATTCCTAATAAATAACAACTGCTATGATGTCTTCCAGTCCGGCTTCAGACAGAACCACAGCACTGAAACGGCTCTGACCAAAGTGACCAATGACATACGTTTGAATACAGACAGTGGAAATATGTCAGTGCTAGTTTTACTGGATCTCAGTGCTGCGTTTGATACAGTCGACCACGCAATACTACTCAGACGACTGGAAAACTGGGTGGGTCTCACTGGGCCAGTACTAAACTGGTTCAAAACGTACTTAGAAAACAGGAAATATTTTGTGTCAATTGGTAACTTCACTTCTGAGCCAACAGAAATTACATGTGGAGTGCCCCAAGGCTCCATCCTGGGACCACTTCTATTTAACATCTACATGCTCCCACTGGCCCAGGTTATAAAGAACAACAACATTAGTTACCATAGCTATGCAGATGACACACAGATATATATTAGACCAGGGCTGCTCATTCCTGGTCCTCGAGATCTACCACCCTGACTATTTTCCAGATCTCCAAGCCCTGCCACCTGCTGATTGGCTCAGTCAGATGTCTCCACAATCTGATTGAAAGGACACACCTGGTCCAGGTAATCAGCAGCAAGCAGTACAGGGAGAGCTGGAAAACAGGCAGGGTGGTAGATCTTGAGGACCAGGAATGAGCAGCCCTGTATTAGACTGACACCAGGAGACCGAGGCCCTGTACAGGCTCTTGGTAAATGCATTGAGGACATTAATGACTGGATGTGTCACAACTTACTTCAATTAAACAAAAACAAAACTGAGGTTATTGTCTTTGGGGCTAAAGAAAAAAGGTTAGACGTCACTACAGAGCTTCAATCTATTCAGCTAAAAACTACCAACCAGGCCAGAAACTTGGGTGTAGTGATAGACTCAGACTTAAATTTTGATAAACACATTAAGGCAGTCACTAAATCAGCCTATTATCATCTCAAAAATATCTCAAGGATTAAAGATTTGATGTCTAAGCAGGACCTGGAGAAACTAGTGCATGCTTTCATCTTTAGTCGACTTGATTACTGTAACAGTGTTTTTACAGGACTACCAAAAAAATCCATCAGGAAACTGCAGCTTATTCAGAACTCTGCTGCTCGGGTTCTCACAAGGACCAAGAAAGTAGACCACATCAGTCCAGTTCTGAGGTCTTTACACTGGTTACCTGTCTCTCAGAGGATAGACTTTAAAGTTCTGTTACTGGTTTATAAAGCTTTGAATGGTTTAGCACCAAAATACATGACTGACCTCCTGACCCAGTATGTACCAGCCAGACCTCTCCGATCATCAGGAACCGGTCTTTTATCAGTTCCTAGAGTCAGAACTAAACATGGAGAAGCTGCATTCAGCTTCTATGCACCACAGATCTGGAACAGACTTCCAGAAAACCTTAGATCTGCTGAAACACTCAGTGGATTTAAATCCAGGTTAAAGACTCACCTGTTCTCAGTTGCATTTGATTAATATGTATTCAAAAGTTTACGTCCGCACTTTTTATCTATGTTTTAAATTAAAATCTTTTTACTTTCTTTTAATTTTATTTTAATGATTTGAATAATGAATGACATTTTTACCATTTCTTTTGATTGTTTCTTTTAATGTTTTATGTAAAGCACTTTGAATTGTCTCTGTACATGAAATGTGCTATACAAATAAACTTGCCTTGCCTTGCCTTGCCATCCATCCATCCATCTATCATCCATCCATCCATCACATCCATCCATCATTCCATCCATCCATCCATCATCCTTTGTCCATTCACCCGTTCTTCCTTCTGTTGTTCCATCCTCCCATTCATTAATAGGGCTGGGTATCAATTTTAATTTCCAGAATCGATTTGATGCAGATTTTTTTTCGATTCTTTCAATTCTTCAATTTCATTTAATTCAATTTAGAGTTTACACATTTATACACATTTGTTTAGAAATACATTAACAATAAACTATATATTTATAATAATCTGATATAGTTCAAATACTGTAAATGTATCAGTGAAATAATGAGATTGTTAATATCATCCAGTGTTTCATGGATTCTCTAAAGGAGAAGTTCTAACTAAAATGTTCAGATCATTAACATTGTAAACATTGTTCTGCTTCTCCTGGAGGACGTTTCAGTTTGGCCACTAGGTGGCAATCAAATAAATTGTCTCTTTTAAAAATATTTCGTTAGGCGAGTTTGGACATTTTATGCCTGTGAATTTATAAAGATTCTTCATTTAGTCAGCAATGTATTTTTAGGCCTACTGAGCGTTAGCTGTCCTATGGGGAATTCCATTAAACGTTAGCATCAAACTAGCAGACTTTAGCTTGGTGTGTTAAAATGATTGTCTTTTGTGAATCAATTCTTGATCCATTAACCTTAAATCGATTCAAATCGATTAATCGATTTTTTTCCACCCAGCCATATTCATTAAATCATCCTTCCTTCCTTCCTTCCTTCCTTCCTTCCTTCCTTCCTTCCTTCCTTCCTTCCTTCCATCCTTCCTTCCTCTCTTCCTTCCTTCCTTCCTCTCTTCCTTCCTTCCTTCCTCTCTTCCTTCCTTCCTTCCATCCTTACTTCCTCTCTTCCTTCCTCCCTTCCTTCCTTCCTCTCTTCCTTCCTTCCTTCCTTCCTCTCTTCCTTCCTTCCTTCCATCCTTCCTTCCTTCCTTCCTTCTTCTTCTTCCTTCCTTCCTTCCTTCTTTCCTTCCTTCCTTCCTTCCTCTCTTCCTTCCTCTCTTCCTTCCTTCCTTCCTTCCTTCCTCTCTTCCTTCCTTCCTTCCTTCCTTCCTTCCTCTCTTCCTTCCTTCCTTCCTTCCTTCCTTCCTTCCTTCCTTCCTCTCTTCCTTCCTCCTTCCTTCCTTCCTTCCTTCCTTCCTTCCTTCCTTCCTTCCTCTCTTCCGTCCTTCCTCTCTTCCTTCTTTCCTTCCTTCCTTCCTTCCTTCCTCTCTTCCTTCCTTCCTTCCTCTCTTCCTTCCTTCCTTCCATCCTTCCTTCCTTCTTCTTCCCTCTCTTCCTTCCTTCCTTCCTTTTCTTCTTTCCTTCCTTCCTTCCTCTCTTCCTTCCTCTCTTCCTTCCTTCTTCCTTCCTTCCTCTCTTCCTCCTTCCTTCCTTCCTTCCTTCCTCTCTTCCTTCCTTCCTTCCTTCCTTCCTTCCTTCCTTCCTCTCCTTCCTCCTCCCTTCCTTCCTTCCTTCCTTCTTTCCTCTCTTCCTTCCTTCCTTCCTTCCTTCCTTCCTTCCTTCCTTCCTTCCTTCCTTCCTTCCTTCCTCTCTTCCGTCCTTCCTCTCTTCCTTCTTTCTTCCTTCCTTCCTTCCTTCCTCTTTCTTCCTTCCTTCCTTCTTCCTTCCTTCCATCCTTCCTTCTTCCTTCCTTCTTCCTTCCTCTCTTCCTTCCTTCCTTCTCTCCTTCCTTCCTTCCTCTCTTCCTTCCTTCCTTCCTTCCTTCCTCTCTTCCTTCCTTCCTTCCCTCCTTCCTTCCTTCCTTCCTTCCTTCCCTCCTTCCTTCCTTCCTTCCTTCCTTCCTTCCTTCTTCCTTCCTTCCTTCCATCCTTCCTTCCTTCCTTCCTCTCTTCCTTCCTTCCTTCCTTCCTTCCTTCCTTCCTTCCTCTCTTCCTTCCATCCTCTCTTCCTTCCATCCTTCCTTCCTTCCTTCCTTCCTTCCTTCCTTCCTTCCTTCCTTCTCTTCCTTCCTTCCTTCCTTCCTTCCTTCCTTCCTTCCCCTTCCTTCCTTCCTTCCTTCCTTCCTTCCACCCCACCTCCCCCTTCTCTGTGTTGGGTGAAGGTGGTTGGTTAGAATCTCCATCTCATCATCTGGTGAAGCATGTCTTTAGACTGTGTGAGCAGATCTACACATGCATGGGGAAAACATGCAAAGTACAGGCAGTATAGACCAAGCTGCTGGGATTTAATCCAGGACCTCTCTCTCTGGAACATTACATGGATATTATAACATTAATATATTGATTTGATATGAAGCTAATAATGGCTGTAATGCTGGGGTTCAAGGCTAAATCCTGGTTTTTCAATCATTGTTTTCTTGATTCCAGATTTTGAAGGATAAAAAAATTGAATTCCACTTTTGTGTTTTAGTTCATTTTTTTAACCTTAACTTGTATTTATACTCAGTTCTTGTTGTTAAAGTCCTCTTCAAATCGTTCCATATGAACATGGAGTCTTCTGCTTACATCTGCAGCCCACATAGTGTCTGTTTTTAAAAGCAACATTCCTCCTCGTCCTCTCCAGGTTCTCCTTGTCGTCCTCCTCCTCTCTGTCCATTTCCTCCTCCCGGCCAGCAGACACTGGTTTCTATCACTGCAGAGTTCAGCTTCCAGGCCTCTTCAATGACCAGGTGTCCATCGTGCACCTCCTCATCATCAGACGTATGTTGGATTTCTGTTATCACAGATCGCTGGGTTTGTGTCTTCATGACATGTTCTGTGTTTTCTACAAAATGATGGGATGTCAACACTTCAGGTTCAGTTCAGTGTGTATGTGTGTGTGTGTGTGGGGGGGGGGGTGTCCTTGAATGATTTTATTTTTTTGAAAGTCTGCTCCTCCTGCAGCTCCCGCTTTGATTTCTCAGCACACAACCAATGAAAATGAGAAGAACGCAGATCCAGCGGACACCATGACGAGTGAGTACTGTCCCAACTGATGACTTCTATTGACTTCAATGGAAATACACATGAAGAGGCTGCTGCAGGACAGGAAATAGGAAAGCAGTCAGTTGACAGTTAATAGTGTAAGAACTTTTGGAATATACCAAGTCTGAAAAACAATGACAGCTGCCAAACTCTTTGTGTTGAAGTTGTTCATCTTATATCAGGAATCTGCAACCTGCAGCTCCAGAATCACATGTGGTTCTTTTATCTCTCCATGGTGGCTCCTCGGCCAAACATAAAATAATTCATGGAGACTGCTGACTCAGCAGCTCCTGCTAATGTCTGTCTAACCAAAACTACCTAAAGAAAACAAATAAACAAAGCCCGCAAACTAAGACTACCGAGGTCCAACCTCAAACTAAAATAAGCAAGTAAGTAGCAATTTGTTACAGTAAGGATTAGTTATTTAGCATTTATTTAATTTAGATTAGTTACGTCTATAAGATATAAACTATGTAGGTTTTACATCCATGTTGACCTGAAGACGTCTTCTTTACTCGACTCTACTTCCAGAATGAACACATTTTATAAGCAAAGCAAAACTTTGGTAAAAAGTTTGATCATTTATGAGTTAAAAGCACATATTGTCTTATGCTGCACAACATTGGTTTTTGCTGTCCAGAACTGCACTGAGATGATCTTGTTTGGCACAGAGCATCTTTTATTTTAAAAATAAGTAAAAAAAAAAAAAAAAAAAATCACATGCATCTTGAGAGATGCTAGTTTCTGTTTATATATTTGCTTCTGTTTTTGCAGAGAAATAGACATAATTCATATGTATTATTAAAAAAGGGGGTCTTGAGTGCAAATGTAAATTTATTTAAGGCACTAAGACGATGCGGCTCCTTCTCGGTTTTGATCAGTAGAAAATTAGCCCAAATGCTCTTTTACTGTTAAAGTCCTCCTCCAATGAAAATCCTGTTTTTTGAGTTTTTAACATGAATGTGTGGCATTTTTCTTCTGAAAGAGAGAAAATATAATAACAAATCATTTTGTGTTTGCATTTCAGAGTATTTTTCCTTTTAAGTCGCTGTCAATCAAAGTGAAAAGAAATGTGGTTTAAAGAGGTGATCTCATCTATCAGCTCGGTATTTAGAACTGTTGAGAGTAAAACTTTTAGATCCGAATAATAGTAAGAAGACAGTTAAGGTTTTAGGATCAGAGTATCTCATGTATCTTGAGCTAGCGGCTCACTCACAAAATAGACCAGATGCCAAAACAATTTACTGCAATTCGTCCTTCTGCGGAGGACCGCGGCGCTCCGCGGCTGGTGTTAACAATGCTTTAGGTTAACAAGGGCGCCAAATGGGAGCAGTCTCCGTTCCGTGGCGCTCCCGCGTCCAGTGTGAAACAGGTGTTAGGAATTCTCTTAACTTTGGTCCTCGGAAGGTTCGTCTCATTCACACTAAAGTAAACCGCACCAGAGTTCATCTGCTAGTAAACAAAGACCCTAGTTGAGACCTCCATTCCATTCAATTAACAGATCAATCTGGTTGGATCAAAGGAATAGAAATTCATTCATCAATTAAGTTGATCAATTGTTGTATCCCTAGGATTTTTCCAAACCATTTAAATGACTTTTTACTTAAACCTCTTTTCTTAAAGAGAAACATTTTGTTGTTTGATATGTTTTAGGTGACTTGATGGTAACAACTGGAAGTGATGTCACAGACAGCAACGACCCAGAGCTGGGGGTAGCTCGAGTTCAGGTATCACATGATTACAGTAACTACTAAAGTTCAAAGTGTGTTTTTTGAAGTGGGGGAGGGGTATTTATTTCACTGCTGATCTTGTTTTTATTTGTTCATTGACAGTCTCAAGTTCAGCAGCATGAAAACTCTCTGCAGTTTTTCATTGGAATCACTCTGAGATTCTCCTCCATCATCTTCATCCCTCTTTTGATCTCAGCTTTGTTTTACCGTCAGTAAACACACACCTTTAGCCTTTTGAGTATTTGCAGTTAAATATATTTACTTTTTTTCTTAACCAATCGCAGTGTCAGAACTACAGACAACATGTTTTCATTGCAGGAGTTTGGAGATCTAACCCGAGATTTCAGACAGACACGAGACCAGACCAGTCAGAAGACGAGGATGATGATTCTGTGTGAAGAGGAGACGATCACTGTTTCTTTTTTACTTATATGTATAAATGCTTTAGCAGCATACATTTAAAAGTAACTAACATTTTTTTTACATTTTACGCATTAGATTAATTAATATAAATTATATAATTATATATAATAATTAATATACAACACAAACAGAAGCTAATATATATAATATAATACATTACATTGTACTCACATTTTTTCTTATAGCTCTGATCCACGTAGACCAAAAAAACACAAATTGGTCACAAAAACACAAATCTTTCTCTCCTCTGATTTTAAATATTAAGCTTAGTGCATTTTCTCCAACTACATAAATAAAGGTGCACCACAAGACTCCTCATTAGGACTTGTATTTCTTCGGATTCCATTGAAATTCTTTCCAAACTGTTTGTTTCATGAATCATGATTTTTTTTTTTTAATGTTAAAGTGCTGGATGTCTCTGTGTAGTTTTGAAATACTAGTACTTAAACTTTGCACTTTTGACTGAAAAATAAATAGTCAAATTTGAAATGAAAAGAAGTCACTTTGGTGCATAAATCCAGTCCTTGAATACTATTTCCTTTTTCTTCAAGTCACCCACTAGACTCACACAGACTTGTTTATTTTTTAGTTTCAGTTTTTCATATAATAGTTCAAAACTATTTCAAAAACTAGACGTAACTGGTTTGTCTCTGTTAGTCTGTGATGTGTTCAGGTCAGATGAATGAACATCAGGCTCCGATGTTGATTACATTTCTTTTATTCTGTTTAACAGAAAAACATGTTACACTGCTGTCCAGGATTTTCCTCAGTGCTTCCTCCTCAGCCACAGCCCGCAGCAGTTTGTGCGCATGCACCTCCCCCCACAGTACGTGAAATAAAACATGAAAAGAACACAATAAAATGAGAAACCAACATCATACCTGGTTAACAGAAAAACACGTTACACTGCTGCCCGGGATTTTCCTCAGTGCTTCCCCCTAACGGCTGAAAATTACATGAAAAAGAAAGAAAAGTCAACATATAAATAGAAGAGAAATGGCGCTTCAGCTTTTTTAAAGTAGCTAATGACAAAAAAAAAAACACACCTCAGACTACGGTGGCCCTGAAGTGCAAATCACATTACCAAATCACTTGATGCAAAAACATTTTAGATATCACAATAAAATTTTAAAAAGCGAAACAAAGAATAAAAAACAACATTACCTTTTTGAAACAAAAACTATAGGAAAAATCTGTTGCTCAAATGTGGCTCAATCTCGTCTCCTGAGACATGTTTGAGATCAGTTTGAGCGTCTCATCTGTGGATCATTCTGTGCTCATTTGTGTCTTATTTCTTGCTCCTAAGGGACCCTTAGGAGCAAGAAATAAGCAAGGATGAGCAAAGACACCAACGAGACAAATGAGATTGAATTGAGATAAGCTATTTGAGCAAGACTAAAGAAGTGGGAGAAACAAAAGAGATCTCAAAATAGTCTCGTTCTGATCTCATTTGTCTCAGTTATTTTATAGGAGGATTAAGGAGAAAAGGACGAGACAGATCTGAGACGCTAATGAGACACATTTGAGAAGAATGAGCGCTAAAAGAGATCTCATCATTGTCTCTTCATGTCTGTTTCATGTCTCTTTCATGTCTCACCAAAGCCATTTATGAGAATGACTTGAGAAACAGTAAAAAAATTTAAAAAATAATACAAAAAATGTAAATGTAACATTTTATTTGGCATTTGGCCAGCATCATCAGTACAACATTTGTATTGGGATAGCAGCATTAGACTCTTTTTACATTTTAAAAACAAAATACAGAAATATAAAACATAAATGGGATACAAAAATTAATTAAAAATAAATTAAATACAAGCTCTGTGATTGTTCACTAACCTCCTTGCTGAGAAGTCCGTTTTAACAAAATTATTTTTTCAAATAATTTTAAGTAATTTAACCCTTGTACTCTTTTACGGGGTCAAGATGACCCTACCATTACATTGATGTGAGATCTCTCCCATAACAAATGTGGACAGGATCTTATGTCTGCCACGGACACCAGAGAAGATTCAAAATCCTTGGGAAAAAAACTTCAGGGCGCTGTCGACCCCACTTTTAATGTAAACATGTCTAGGATAGCACAAGAGTTAAAACCACCTGGCTTCTTAATGGAATGTTTTGAATACAACCAGAAATACATTCACAAGATTGTGTCGTATTATACCCGTAGATCTATTTAAAGCAGTGAAAACTTTTTCTTACGGAATTGCATTAAGTACATGAACTGTGGCATACTAAATCTGGCCGACATGGTGGTAATGAATACTTCCAGAATGTAAACAACAAACATACTGACAGCACAGGTACAAGGAAGAATCTCACTTGGCTTTGAAACAAGAGAACTTACATGCTTCCAAATCCTAGGACACACTTGGCAGGAACTGTATTGAAAGTCATGGTCCATGAAAATTCAAAATAAATAAAGGATGAAAGAGTAACCAGTCCACATACTGTAGATCATAGCAGTGACCTACTGCTTAGAACCGGCTCTGGTCCTACATTTGTTGACAAAGGCTTTCTTGACTTTGACCTCCACAATTTTCTCTCAACCAGGTGGAGTGTCCCATCTCAGGATATAAGCTGTAAAACAAGAACATTAAAATCTAGTATGAGTAAAATGACAGTAGATGGCACATAATAAATATAACACTTCAAGCTGTAAGCAAATTATAGTTTTATTAGATCAGCTGCATAATGCTGCTGTGAGATTTGATTTACATGTCATCTGATTAATCAAGATTATAATTTCTGGCATCTAAAAACAGCCAGAATTTAGTTAAGATTACATATTACACTGTGACCTCTAACTGTTAAAAGAATTGAAATTCAGCATGATACTTCCTTGGCAGTAAAAATGTAACAAATAAGTTAAAATCTGTTTCCTTAAAGATGGGTTAGATCAGGGGTGTCAAACTCAAGACCTTCAGGACCAGCCTGATGCTGGTCTTCTATAAATCCTGCCTTATCTGCTGCTGATTACCTGGATCAGGTGTGTTTAGCCAATAAGAAACTGGAAAACATGTAAGACACCAGGCCTTGAGGCCTGGAGATTTACACCCCTGTGTTAGATGCTACTGGATAAGACTTCATTTCCAGTGTTAAACTTATATTTTGATGGCAATCATTGCTATACTGCAGCCTGGTTAAACATGTTTATTGTTCCCAGAATTCTAGCATAAAATGACCCAATTTTAAGAAAAACTCACTTAGGATTGCGTTGACGGATCCGCTTTCCTTCTTTTCCGGAGGAATTATTTCAAGGACGACCAAAAGGAACTGGATTTTGATTCTCCTCAACAGTGAAGAAATGATCAGAAAGTCCATGAGACTGATGCATGCGATGTGGTTTCGATGCGTGGTTCATGGCGGCAAGGCGGAATGATGAGATGAACACACCACACCCAGGGAAGAGCTCCTGCTGGGGAAGATGGTCTACGGTGATGTCTCTCTCCAATGAGGTTTCAGAGTCTGAAACTCTCAGACCTGGTCTGGATCTGAAAGAGAGAAACAGTAGAAACAATGCAAGTGTGAGAAAATACCAAAACAGTTTATTATTCTGTCTATTTGCTGCTTTCAGTGCATTCTTAGCTCCAAAACATTTCTGTTTTACTCCCATTTCTTATTGATGCTCATTGAAGTTCTTCTTGGAACTAGGACTGCAGGGACAAATCGACTACCAAAATAATCGATTAGCCGACTAATCAATGATCAAAATAATCGATTAGCCAACTAATCGGCTACTAAAATAGTTGACGACTAATTTAATAGTCATTACTTTGTATTAAATGAAGTCAGAGTGTAGTAAATTTGAACAAAGTGAGCGTTCAGCAATAAAAAATAAACGTTTTTATATTTTAGTCAGTGAGACCAAAACTTTATTTTTGGTTAAAAATAGTTCCTTGTTTCTGACGCCGACCTCATTTGATTTAATCTTGTTTTAATACCAGAATCTGATGAAGGAAAGAAGCTGCATGTTAGAAAGTTTAATAAACTATCATCTGAATTTACTTTCTATTAGTTTAAAGCTAATAATGATTAAGACGTGTGCTTCACATCCCCATGACCCAATTAGTCAACTAATCGAATAAAATAAATGCTGATTAGTCGTCTATTAAAATAACGGTTTTGGAAGCCCTGCTTGGAACCTTCTAAACCCTTTTGCACATATAGGCATGTTTAAATTAAAAGTCGGGTCATCTGGACCCCACGAGACAGCGCACTGAACTTTTATTTTCCTCAAGAATTTATTTTTTCATCTTCAATGGTGTCTGTAGTAGACATGAAATTATGTCCAACTCTATCCTTGTGCTAATTGTATATAACTTATATATTTAATATATATATACACACACACACACACAACAAAACATCAACTTAAACACTTACGAGATTGCTCATTCCGTTAACGGGTGTTCCCTGGCCCTTCATTTCTGTGTTGGAATCCAGAACGTTTTCTTGCTGGCATTTCTTTCTTTTCATCCTGTTAATGAAAAAATACATTTATCTACCACATTTTTTTTAAACCACAGCAAGCTAACCATACCATCCTCAACGATCTGCATGGATTCTGCACGGAGCTGTGTGACATATTTCTGTTGTAAAATAAGACCAATCTTTTATTGGTTGTGGCAAAGTGAATTCAAATCTCAGTGTGCTATTGCTGCTTGTGTCTAATTTCTTACGCTGTATGTTAGTTTGTCATTGTATATACACAATGACATCCAAAAAAGCTAAGTTTGCCTTCCTAAAAACACGAATCAGTGCTCACAAAACACTACCATGAACAGTATGATCATAAGACTTCCTGAGATGAAACGTGACCGTGTTGGAAGATTTAAAACACTGTCAACTTTGAAGTGACTTTCAGAGATATGTTGTGCGTCTGTCAGACTGCTTAATTTACCTGACACTGAAAATTACAGATTCTTTCTAAGCTTTTGCTAAATTTATAATCTAGTTTGGTAGTAATTTAACACAATAATAATTATTATCTTTTAGATAAAAATAAAATGGAGAACGGCCCCATTTATATACGGGGCGTTCTCCATTTTATTTTTATCTAGCATAAAATAAATATATTATAATATAGCTTGGAAGTAATCAAAATGTGCTGCATTTCCACATTCTGCATATTAGCTGCTCATATTGTCGTCAACATGATTTTCCAGCAGTTTTTGAGCTAGTTGCGAGTAAATCTGTACATATAACATAAGCTGAAGCAAATCATCTTCTAAGTTTGTTATGTAGGGTGACACATAAAATTTTAATAATTTTTGCTGTTTATTTTGGTGTATTTTGCTAGCCATCTTGTACCTCCAAAAACCCATCTGGTTCTTCTTTAACAGCGGCCCGCAGCCCCAACCGGAAATGACTGAGCGGTTCAAACAGTTTGATCGATGCACGAGGAAGATTAAACAAGTCTAACAAATATACAATTTCAACAACATACATTACTAGAAGGAAAAAAATAAAATAAAAATCCTTCTTTTAAAATAAATGTAACATCACCAAAATAAAACATTAAACTCACCTTCAGAAACAGCAGAATCTCTTCAGGGCAGTGATGACGACACGTGGTCAGCTCACTACGTGATCACAACAGAACACTGCGGTCAAAATTGGCACTAAAACACTTAAAAAGTACATGTAAACCATTAAACAACCGTTTCTTAATCAAACACATCGAATTTTAACATAATTAAGATGCTAACCTCATTTTTATAAAAGCTTCAAACACTGGGAGACTGCAACAGACATACTCACAGCACAGAGACTCCCTCCAACTGGAGGAGGGGCTGCCGGCTATTGTTGTCGCCGCATGGTAAAGGCTGCGTGTCACGCTAATTACCGTCCCTGCGCAACAAGTTAAACTGAAACTACATTGCATTTTAAAATAATTCAAATAGTAGCCATCCAAAAAGTGGCCGAAAATAAAGCGCATTTAGTAAAGTAGTTTGCACTAAATACTTGTTGAACAGGCACCAATATATTGCTTCATACATATTCCATTGGCCATTCGGTCTAATAAGTTAATATTTTACCTCTCTTTAACGGTGAAGCAAATAAGCATTACAATTCTTACCTCTCGTAGTCTGTGTGTGGCTGGAACAAAAGTTGCAGCTTAAACCGCAAATGGACAATTCTCTTGGTTGCTGTTTTGAAAACATTCCCGCACTTTCCCTGCGACGTCTTCTCCTACTGGCTAAATGTAATGCGATGTTATAGTTCCAATATTATTTTATACATTTAACAAGACATGTAGCTACATTTATATTGTGCCTTATCTGCATCTAAACCTTTGTGTTCTTCTGTTTAAAAAAAAAATATCTCAATATATTTACACAGCTCAAAAAATAAAAATATATATTATAAAAAAATATGATATATTGACACTGCAATGTTATGTTAAATTTCGTTGGGGTTTTTTTAAGTTAAAAAAAAATAATTCTTGCACATCATGTCTTACAATTTTGAAAGAAAATAAGTGAGGACTAGAGATAAAGGGAGCACGACTCTCGTAAGAGTCAGAAACGGCCTGAAGCTGCATCGTCATTCATGACTGTACAGTAGATCGGGTAAAGTTACAGTGAAAGTCAAATTTGAAGGATGCGCAACAAATCGCGCAAATCCTGGAGGTCTGATGATAACATATTTGACGTAATAATTGATCAAATTGGCAACGATATAAATGATAGAGGAGAAATGCCACGATAGACACTTTTCTATTGCCCACACGATATATATCTTCATATCACCCAGCACTAATCTCAACTGTATTTATTTACACAGCTGTCAAAGCTGCTTATTGTGAAATTTCATGGGTTTTTTTAAGTTTCAAAATAATCTTTAGAACATGTCTTACAGTAATGTATGACTTCCAGCTTGAAAATGTGAATGAGTTGAAATGTTTAAAGAAAAACAACTTTTTAAGTTGAATATAAATACGTCATACATGATTTTTTTGTGTGATAAACTGATCGTGTGCAAGAAACAAATGACTAATTTTAGATCTTGTGCCAGGTCTCACCTTTCTTTTGCTGAGACTAAATTGAGATCTTATTGAGCAACGAGAGACAGAATGATGCATACAGTTCAGTGAGACAGAGCTGAGACGGTAAAGAGATCAAAATGAGACATGCTTTAGAACAATGCAGTACGTCTCCTCTTTCTCGTAACTGAGATCTGGAGAAGAGACAGTCGTGAGAAAGGTTTGAGATCTCAATTGAGACCTTATTGAGCAACTAGAGAGAGCATTATGCAAATAGTTCAGTGAGACAGAGCTGAGACAGTAAAGAGATCAAAATGAGACATGCTTTAGAACAATGTAGTACGTCTCATCTTTCTCGTAACTGAGATCTGGAGAAGAGACAGTCGTGAGAGAAGTTTGAGATCTCAGATAGTGCTCACTGTGAGACTTATTTCTCAGGAGACGTATTCGAGAAGAGTGAGAAAAGCTGTCTTGTCTCAAACATTTCTCGTTCATGTCTAGGAGACGTAAACGAGACAGAAACGAGATCTCATCAGCAGTTTTGCTTTGCTATGGGTAAAAACAACAAAAAAAAACTTTTGAGAAAAGAAAATGACATAAAACATTTTAAAAATCACACCAACAAATAAAAAAATCAAAACAAATAATGGATAAAAGAAAAAAAAAATAAAACTAAAAGAAAATAAAGAAAAGAAAATGAAAACTTTCAAAGATCAAACAATTAAAAAGTAAATCAAAATTTTTTTTTTTTCCCAAGTCAGAAACAAAAATGAAATGTTGAAAAATGAAAACCAAAAAGATACCGGAAAAGGTAGGTACTTTAGGACTCAGACGGACGTCGCTGATTGGATGATCACATTTGAACTTTGACCTACTCTCAACGGCTGTGACGAAGAGGGAAAAGCAGAAAGATGTTTTGTCCGAAGTGCGGTAAAGAATTAATTGAGGCTTCGCCGAACTTTTGCAGTGGTTGTGGCCATCAAATTAAAGAGCAATCTTCAGTTGAAGATACCGTGCGTAAGTACACGAGCATGATCAGATGTTTGTGGTCGCTTTGATACAGTTAGCATTTTGTTACGTCTGTTGCAGGCAGCAGACGTATCAAAAATGCTTAAGAATTTTTGGTTATAACACCATAAACTATCCCAACAGGCTAATACATCTTAGTCTGTCAAAGTGGGACTTTGAAATATAACTTGGTTTAGTATTTTTTCAAGCTAAATAGCGTAACTAGTGAATGTCAGTGGAAATTTTGGAAGCTCCTAGCGAAATAATTCCATGCTGTCCTGATTTTATTCTTTAATTGAGTTTCGTGTACAAATTATACAGTCGTAAATATACAATACAAAGTCAGTAAACAAAGTGTCAGAAATGTATTCCTCTTTGTACGTTTCATCATCATATAGTGGGAGCTGTAGCGTGCTTTTGTATTTACTCAAATCTGGTCCCTCTAACGTCATTTTTCTGTTCTTTTTATTATAGCACCAAAGACTGTTCAGACCTGCCCAACTGCTGCAACCTTCTGCTCTTTCCAAGAATATCGAAAAAAGAAAAATGAAGAGAGGCTAAAGTTTTCCAAAGGGAAAATGGAATTGAAGAAATCTGTGAAACAAAAAGTAAATGTAAGTTGGCTTTAGATGTTAATAAGCAGCCTGACGGTGTGATGAAATCCTCTAATTGTTTCTGATGTTTGTGGTATGAAGAATGTTTTTAATTTTATAGACAGACTGAAAAAAAAATCTTGTACTAGTGATAATAAATTTAGGTTTCATCTCATCACAGCTCTACTAAACTATATCAGAAAGGTGATTTATTTGAGACTCTAGATTGTAGTCTAACTTAAACTTTACTAAACACATTAGTTAAGTGTTACAGGAAGGAAGAAATCTCAAAACTTTTCTTTATTTTCCTCTTGATACAATTCATTGGAAGCAAAGGACCAACTTAGGCCAATGGTAAGATATATGTTATGAATTTTTTAGTTATTACATGAGAAATAAAGTACGTAAAACATAAGCCAAACTGTGAAGTGACTTCCCATTAATTAAAATCTTATTCAAATGAAATAATAAGTTGTTCCCTTTTAAGTAACTAAACTTTAAGATCCACTCCAAGGAAAATTGTGTTTTTAGTTCTTGTACCAAAAAATATGCCTTTTACTTACTTAAGGATGGGTCTATAAATGGTTTTATTTTCCACATCTGAACTGTTATCTAGATCAAAAAACAGTATAATCATAATAAAAAGACCTCTGGTAACACTTTGATTATACATGAGAAGATGATTAGAAATTTTTTTAACATAAACATTTAACTTTAACATGAACTTTTTTTTTTAACAAATTGTCCTAAATTTCCAACACTATTAAATAATTTTCTCCTCAAATGAGTCATATCCCACACTGTTCACCTTTGCTGTAATTCCCATGGGGAATTACTGTAAAATTAACAGTAAAATATTTTAAAATAATGTTTGCGGTGTAGCACTGTAATTTGCATGTCAATGTAACTTTAAAAAACACTATCCCATAGTTTTCACGGTATGTTACTGTCTTAGCTGAAAAAGGTGCAATATGCAGCATGATATATTCTGCTGTAATTCCCATAGTGAATTACTGTAAAAAGTACAGTAAAATATCCCTGTCGTATGCTTGCAGTGTATTACAGTAATTTGCATATCTATGCAACTAAATTCTATGACATACCATAGTTTTCAATGCATGTCACTGTCCTAAAGAAAACAGGTATTTAACACAACACACACAGGAAATACCTTGGACATCATGTCAACACCATTTGGATATTTGTGTTCTGTCACCAGTTAGTGACAGGAAAAGAATTGACAAATTGGTGCAGAGATCTGCCTCTGTTTAGAGTGGTCCCTTTGAGCCTGAACACTGAACACCTACATTTTTGAATTTCGCATCTCCTACTTTTTATAAGAATCATTAGCTTCAATCTACAGCATTCTTGGACCTGTGGTGACAAATTAAAATCTTTGTTGTGGGATTAATCAAATTCAATTCAATCCTATTCTATTCTATTCTATTCTATTCTATTCTATTCTATTCTATTCTATTCTAGTGTATTCCAGTGTATTCTATTCTTTTTTTTTTTCTTCAAATTCAAGTTTTATTCACAAAGCATATTGACAACAAATACTTTTAGATACAGAAATTGTTGCTTTGCTTCATTTTTTTCCCCCCTTCCTTCCCCTTTCCCCCTCCCTTCTTCTTTCTCCCTCTCTTGTAAATAAGTACACAAAAAAAAAAAAAAACCTGGGTGTGCATAGAAGGGTAGCCAAGTTTCTGAAATATATATTAACATATTTTTATATTCCAGTGTGCAGAAATAAGGACTTTTTTCATTTTTTTTCTCTTTTCTTTTCCTTTCTTTCTTCAGTCTTCTTTACAAAATAAAAGCATCAACATGTTTTACATATTCCGTCCACTTAGTCCAGATCCTGTAAAACGTATCCATATGCAGTTTAACTGACAGTTTTTCCATTTTGTAGATTTCTTGCACAGAATGTATCCAGTCCTTGATTGTTGGTGGGTCAGGGTTAAGCCATCTCCGTGTTAAAGCTTTCTTACTTGCTGCCATTAGCATGTAGAAGAGTTTTTTATCCTTTAAGTTCAGTATGTGCTTTATGTTGCCCAGGAACATAGTTTCAAAGTCCAGAGGAAAAGTAAGAGCAAAAACGTTTTGTAAATGTTCGTGTATGGTCGACCAGAAGGGTGTAATAATCCGACAGTCCCAAAAAATGTGGAAATGATCGGCCTTCCCCTCCCCACATCTCCAACAGGACTCCCCAGTACCATGGTATTTTTTCTGAACAGGAGTGGTAAAAAATTTTATGTTACACTTCCAGCAAAACTCACGCCAAATGTTAGATCCAGTTGTAGCCCACGGTATCTCACATGCACGTTCCCAGTTTTCCTCAGTGATAGTCAAATTGCCCTCTTTTTCCCACCTTGCTTTGATATAGAAAGTGTTATCCTTTTTACACCCCAGAATGCTGTCGTATGACCGTGATATGGTTTTTGCATGTGCTTCAGATTTGGTGATTAACGATAAAAAAGTTCCCACAAATCCCAGGTTGTTTAAATTCACTTTCAGATCTCTGTTGTAATAATGTCTGACTTGAAGGTATCTGTAAAAATCAGCTGGCACAAGTCCATGTTTCCTCTGCAAAGTCTCAAAAGATTCAAATTCCCCTTTGTGGATAAAAAAATGATAGTCATACAACCCTTTTGGAATCCAGCTCTTAAACCGATCATCATGTTGATTCGGGGTGAAATCTGGGTCGTATGCACACCATCTCAAAAGTTTTGCAGCATCTTGTGAATCAGAAAACTTAATGATTTCATTCCAGGCATTTATCATCACATGAGCAATGGGATCGTCTGCTAAGTGAATCTTATTCTGCAGTTTGATGTCTGCTAGCAGGGCTCTAACTGGGATCCCCTTAACCGTTGTCCCCTCCACATCTTTCCATCCTGCAGTGTAGTCAGATCTACATAAACATATCAGTGGTCGTATCTGTGCAGCATAGTAATACTCCCGCAAACATGGAAGGCCGCGACCCCCCCTTTCTTTCTTCAATTGTAAGGTTTTGTACTGGACTCTGGATTTTTTGTATTCTATTCTATTCTGATAATTTTCTAGAATGATGCCCATGGATTTACACAGTCTCCGTTGCATTGTGTTGTTACAAAAAAATAGAAGAGCTACTAATCACTTTGAGTGTTTACAATGCCTCAGTAATGACTCCCTCTGAATAACACCCTCTGCTACGCAACACAAGCTTGAGGAGTTTCATTATCAGTACGAAAAAAGTCACAAAAACAGGAAATATGAGTAGATTTAAAAATAAAACTTCTGTTGCAGTTTCAAAATGAAACTTCGTAAAATGATATTTTATATTTACAGTGATGTGCCCACACATCAGTCAGTCAGACAGACACAGTTTTTCCCCAAAATATTTATAGGGTGAAGGAGAACATGCAACTGTGGCTAAGATATTTTAATTCGTGACTGGTACCAACTTAAGACTGAGTATTGGTACGTATCCTTAGTCCACTTGGAAGTGCAGTTCATCATTTTCACCAGACGAAAAGCATGAGGCACACAGACGCTTCATAAAGAACAGAAGAAAACAGTGAGTATCTCACCCAGACTGCATGCCAGTAGGTGGCAGTAATTCACTTGCAGGCAGTGCGAATCTGCTATAAAACTGCACAAGAAGAAGTAAATGCTTCCTGGTTGAAACTGCTGGTTGTCTAAATACTGTTGTTTGCTAAATGACTTGTTGAAGATTATCTTCTCTAGACTTTGATATAAAAGGTGTTGTTTTGTGGTTAAGGTGTGAGAATATTTTTGTCTACTTATTTTATGTCCTACATTTTTCAGGCCCATTGAGAATATTTATGTCAAGTTAAAACAATCTGTTGGTACCGAATATTGCTAGTTGTGTTACTGAAATTATCCTTAGACAGGAATTGATTTAATTAACTTCATAGAAAAAATGTTTTTTTGTAAATTGTGTGGCTTCTGTGCACACAAATTTATATTGTTTAGTATACATGTTAGACGCCATAAGCACATGGCAAATTATAGATATTCATGTGGAATTGACACTTGTAATTCTACTTTCACAACATTCACTGCCTTCCGTTCCCATATGCACAGGAATCACAGAGGAAGGGAGACCACTGAGGAGGACTCAAAGTTCACAGGTGACCTCAGATGTAAAGTTCCTGGATGTGAGTACATTGGTCAAAATTTTAAAAGTCTCTGTGCCCATCTGAGATTTCATATTAAAGACGGAAAAAAAGTGTTAAGCCCTTTTGAAGGTTGCTCAAAAAATTTCAGAGTTCGAACGTCATTCTCCAGCCATATTTCTCGCAAACATATGCTGTCAAAATCAGTTCATGAGGAAAGACCACAGGAAATTTGTTACGCTGATAGGATCCAAGGACAGGACACTGTAAACACTTTAGAAGACAAAGATTCACAGAATGATGAAGAGAAATTCCTAAATCAATTGGCGATGTTTTATCTTAAAATGCAAGCAAAAATGCTCTTACCAGCCAGCACCATACAGTGCATCATAGAGGAATTCCAAGATCTTTACAGCTATGAATTGCACAATGTTCTTGATAAACTGTCTGACAAACTTACTGCATTTAATATTCCACTTGCAGACATAGACAATATAATTCAGGAACTATCACAGAATGGTCTCCTAACCCTTTACAATAAAGGTGTGTTGAGATCAGACAAAACAAGAAAAACTTTTTTCAAAGAAAACTTCTGTTTCATAGAGCCAAATCAAATCTTTTTAGGATGTGACAGTGCAGGAAAACAGCCTTTTCTTCAAACTGGGAATTATCTGGAATGGAAGGTGAACCATCCATCCTTGATGGAACAAATTCAGTTCCTCTACAGCTAGATATTAAACAATTTCAAAGCTCTTTTACACTACATGTCACTTTCACCCAACCCTCATGCATCTACTCAGGGGTCCCCAAACCCTGGGCCACAGACTGTTACTGGTCTGTGGGGCAGCTGGTACCAGGCTGGAGAAGGAAAAAGGAAAACACTAAATACATTTGTTCCATTTTATTTACTATTTGATTCTGAAGGACATTTGAACTTGTGAAACTACTGGATTCTCTCCAACGCATCAAACTAATTCTTGACACATGTCAAATAGCTCAGTCACATGAAGAAAACCCATCTGCTTCTTTCGTAACCCTTCCGTTCTCCTTAGCTTGTTTACATTAAAAGTGGGGTCATCTGGACACCACAGGACAGTGCGCTGAACTTTTTTTTTTCACTGATTTCGGAGTTTCACTAATGTCCATGGCAGACATAAAATCCTGTCCCCCTTCGTCCACATTTGTCATGGAAGAAATCGCATAACAATATGTGGTTGGAGCCATCTGGACCCCAAGGAGAGCGGAAGGGTTAAAGTGGTCGTGCCAATCACTAAATTAAAACCCTCAAACTAGAAAAGTGAGCAATGAGGAAACAGAAGAAGAAACGTAAATCTCAAAGAAAAAGATAGCTGCTTTTAACAGAGAAAAAAAGAAATGTTTAAAGGTAGAGGTAAAGCTATAGAGATTTAACAGATGATAAAAATTAACATTACCATCAAAATTTAGGGAAAATTGAAAGCTTAAACATTTACAGAATTTGAAGCCCTCCAACCTCTTACAGGTCAGTCTGTGAAAATATTTTTTGGCCTGTAAAGAGTTAATGTCCACTGCTCTAGCATGCAGACATTCCTGATATGGTTAATTAATGACTAATTAAATATATCATGCCATTTAACAATAAGGTAAATATAGTGTATATAATATGTTTTAATGGTGTGATGTTGCATAACAAAAAACTGTTGCTTTCATCCATTTAGGTAGGAGTTTAATGACTACCACCAGCTGGATGGTCAGTGCAGAGGGGCGTATTATCTTTGAGCTGGACAAAGAGAACACCTTTGCTGATGCACTGTCGGACTTCTTTGCATCATTTTATGTGCTCAACCTGGAGTACCAAGAGGCCGCATGCACCACATTGGAGCTGATTCAAAGGTAAGTTTGAACATATACATTCTTATTGTTATATGTATTTCCAAATGAAATAACAAACATAACTTCTTGTTCTTGCAATGTACTAACTTATTATATTATTTAGCATTTTTTTGTAGATCAACCCTGAAGAAGGGACAAAATGTACCTCGAAAGTTGGCACGAGCAGACGGGGAATGTGGTCAAGCGAAAGGTTGTTCAAATTAACCCCCATGTCACAACCTTCCTCCAACGGCTGACGGAATTTGAGTGGAAAACTTCAAATTAGGTATGACTGGTTTCATTCTTACTAACTTGAGTTTAATACAGCAGATACTTCAAGGCAGAATGTGTTCTTAAAGTGTAGTTGTGTCCATTTTTGGGACATATCTGTCTCCACAGATGACCAATCGCCTCAGTGTTCTGGGCAACACGTGAAGAAGCCACCCACCTCAGCACCCTGCAAATAACTGGCTGTATAGTTTAATTCTTTTTTGCAACTGTGTTTATGTATTTTTACCTCTATGTACCACAGTTTATTTCTACCAACACACAATTTGCACGTTTTGAGCTAACTCTATAGAGGAGGCTCCCCCTGATTTATGGTGGGATTTTTATTTCAATGTAAAAAGAGAAATCAAATTAAAAGAAAATGAATATCCAGTGCATAATATTGTCATTTTGATTTTTATATCTTACTTACAATCAAATGTATATGCATGCGTGCATTTGGGTGCATGCTTTCTCTATTATCTATATAGATATATTTGGTTGGTACGGTATGTTGCTGTTCACCCAGAACATAGTAAATAGCTAATGTTAAAAGGTAAATAACCGCTCGTAGGAATACGGTACAATCTGACAGCTGAGAAATTGCAGTACCAAAAGTGCGCTATAAGGGTAAATTACCAGGAAATTTATTGCTACCAAGTACATTGAATTGAGCTTGTGGTGATGTAACGTTAACAAACAGTACTGCGCATCTTAAGTGATCACAGTATCTTACTGGCAACGCTGTTGCCAGTAAGATACCTGAAAGGGTTCTGCAGTGAGTTACCGTGATGTGGTGCGAGAGTATTATACAGCCAAAAATCTTACAGTATCATTCCACGAACAACGCTCAGTGGTATGTCACTGTTGACCCAGAGTCACGGTATGATGCTGGCGATAGTGTTGCCAGCTTGTTACCGTAATGTGGATAGGTAACGTCTGACAGTGCACCTTTTCTGTTAATCAGCTATTATTCAAAAAGGTAAATATCTTAATAATCAACACTTTTAACAATTTTGTTTAAATCTTCAATAAAAAAAAGCTATTTTGTTTTTACTTCGACAGTTGTAAAATTATATTTTAGGTTCATTTGAATTGTGTGGCAATGTGTAACACATCAGATAAAAATTGAGTCTTGAACTTACTTTTTTGTTATAGCTCCCTCATTTTTTTCCTTTCAGATAAATGTTGGCTTGATGAGCATCCAGAAAGGTGGTTTGAGGCCTCAACGTGGAAAAAATATTTCCCTACAAACAGATCGAGGCAATACTGCCACAAGTCTGCTCAATCAAGCTGTTAAAAAAATGAAGGACTTCAATAATGATGTAAAAGACGGACCTTTTGTACTTCTGTATCCGGATGGGACAGAAGTTGTGAATATCCCTGGGACACAAAAGCCATTTACAGTGGAGGCTTACAAGCATGAACTTGGCAGGCCATATCAAAGGATCACTCTGTACATCTGCTTGAAAGAGGACTTTGAAGAAGGTAAGCTGTGATGCTTGTGTGTAATTTAACACATAATTTAAAATGAAACTTTGTAAATTATAAACATATCTAGCATAATTTGCCCTAGTTAAAAGCATAACTTTGCTGGTATTCGTAAGTTTAATTTTTGGGGGAAAGTTTGAATATTACCTATTCATGGTTTCTAAACAGTTCTGTCTGTGGAGTTTTGGATATATATTGTTGTCTTCCAAATACGGTGTTAAATTTTTTTCAACATTAAGTTAATTTGATTTGGTTTTAATGTTTTTAACAGTCGGAGGACCGGAAGAATCTTCTGACTCTGACATGGAGGTTGTTATTAAAACTCCATCTGAGTTTGATCTTGCTGATACATTGGTATGTATAATTTAGAAGATTTTTTTGTCTTATTCTTTTGGGTTGAGCTCAGTAGAACTTTGTAAATATTTATATCTGACATATTTGTGTCTTCACTTCAGCCCTGGGAACCTCAGCATGAAAGCAGTCCTTTTTCGACAGTGACAGAAACTGAGTAAGTTGTCATTAAATAATTTCCCAGCATGCTGTGTGTTCGTAGTTTTGGCTTCTTATGCATTTGCATCATACATTTTGAGATGTTAACTTTATACATTCAAACTGTATGTGATTAATACCTAAAAGGATGGTCAAGGCTTGAAGTTTGTATATATTTTTTATGACTAAATATGTCTTTGTCTTCAAAGGAATGATCCAAGGGGAGATGTGTTTGCAGATGAAATACAGCAAGTAATTAACTATTTCATTGTCAAAATAAGATTGGGAGAGCATATTTTCTACTTTCACTACTAATGGTTAATTTATTTTTGTCAATTCATCTCTATTTTACCAAACACACTGATGTGCTTTTCTGTTTAGAAACAGAAAGAATTGAACATTTCATTTTTGGGGTTTTCAAGATTCAAAGCAAATTACAAACTCATCCTTTATTAATGTTACTGTTTACAAGGTTTTTCCTGCATAGAGAATTTGGTGCCGGTCGCCACCAACTAATTTACAAAACGCCACCAGCTCCTGCGCACCGAAAGGGGGGGTGCTGCTTATTCCAGGGGCTCAGATTGAGATGACAAAATGATAAAACAGAAAAATTATTCCAGTAAACCAATAAACAATATATAATTGTAAATATTTTCTATTTTTTATGTTAAGGTAACAATATTTATTTATTTTTGAAACATTAATGTAAACGGGTCCCCTTCCCCCTTATTTAAGAATGGTTCGGTCTGACTGGATTAGACTTCTACGGTACGCTGTTTGTGACAGACAGGTGTGAGGTAGAGAAGACATGCTTTAAAAAATCAGGAGTTGTAAACACTTGATTTAGAGGAGGACCTCCATGAAAAAGAAAAGAATAGACAGCCCTTTTTTTTATTTTTGATAATGCAAAATGCCTTTTTCATGGGCACTTAAAAAGGCTAAATGAAACCGTAGCTTTCACAGAAATTCAAAAAATTTGTTTGCAATAATGACATTATGATCTCAACCCCTAGTAATTTTTGGGGAAAATTTTAAATGGTCAATTTAATTTAGTTTTTGTCATCCTTTTTCTCTATTTCAGGTTACAAACCTTGTTGAAAATGGAAACAATCCAAGGACCAGCCAATGTCTCACCACGCAGAACACCTGTTACAGGTATAATAACTTAAGTTGTGAGCGTAACTTGATTTATTAAGGAGTTGGACAAAATAAAGGATTTGCACTAGGTTTGGGCAGTGCTAAAATTTTAATACCATTAATATTCCTCCACAAGAAGAATTTTATAACCACCACTTGAGTGGCATTATCAAACTGCTGGGTAGAGCTGCCACGATTAGTCGACTAATTGACTATTAAAATAGTCGATTACTAATTTAATAGTTGATTAGTCGTTATTTTATATTATATGGAGTCAGAGTGTAGTAACAAAGTTGTGAGCGTTCAGCACCAAAAAAATTTCAATATATTATAGTTAATAAGACCAAAACTTTATCTTCAATGAAAAATAGTTCCTTTGTTTCAGATGCCAACCTCATTTGATTTAATCTTTTTTAAATCAGAACCTAATGAAGGATAGAGGTTCCATCATTCGTTAAAAGTTTAATAAATTATCATTTTTATTGTCTTTTAGTTAGTTTAAAGCTAGTTTTGGTTAAGATGTGTGTGCTACATCCATTTTGCACATGGCCTGATTAGTCGACTGATTGGAAAAAATAATCAGTGATTAGTCGAGTATTAAAATAATCGTATCTGGCAGCCCTAATGCTGGGTTTGTCTCCACCTTAATAAAACGGAACCAATTTTTAAAACAGTAACAACATGAAATGGTTGGATTAACTATTTTTATCTAAAATAATGCAGCAGATATATTGGAAAAGTAAATCATATCAATTTAATAAAGTATTTGCAGCAATTTTTTGTCACTGTCCGAGCCATTTTTTGTTACAGCACTGATTATTTAACTAAAACAGACTGAACTTGAAATAGCATGTGGATGTAAAGTAGAAGCTCATAAACTTTGAATGAATATTTTTTTTTAAAGCAGCAAGTTTAAAGATTTTTCACCAGAAAAAAACACGCATATTTGCTTCGTCTGTTTTCTTTACGGTGCGTTGTGGTCTGACCACTTCACCCACGGTGCTGAAAACGCGCTCGGATGAACAGCCAGAAAACAGACACACAAATACTTTCAGACAAGTTGCGACATTTGGGAAAGACAACTCAGCATTGCTCCACCAGAGAAAAGTATCCTTGTCCCCTTGAATGACAGGCTTCAAACTGTTATCTTCAAGTTGTAGCTCACTCTTCTGCAGAGATACGTCCTTTATATTAGTGGTGCTTACATCTATTTTTTTCCACTTCAGGAACTACACAGGCCTGTTTGAACCCATTCTGATTGAGGATGATGACCCTGTTGTAGATCTTACACAGAACAAGGAAGATAAGCTTCCAGAAGAACCTGTGTAAGTATTTGAGCATTTCTATCTAATTAACCATAATCTGGTTCAACAAATCATTAAGAAAACATGAAGTCAGAATAGAAATAGATTTCTCTTTTCTTCTGTAGTGACACTCATGTGCAGGCACATGAAATCATTGCCCAGTTAGCACTGGCAATTAACCACAAGAAGGTCAGCAGGTTCAACATTTGCCGGTCGGATGTATGGGATGGAGCTGTTTGAGGATTTCGACGCAACACATACTCTGACAATAATAACATGTTCATTAAGTTTACTGATGATGCTGGCTGCTTTGAAGAAGGATTGGATACAGGTGGGCCAAGGCGGGAATTCCTCACACTTCTTATGAACCATCTGAGAACCCGCTCCATCTTTGATGGACCACAAGAAAGCCGTTATGTTGTATATAATGCAAAAGGTGTGTTTATTTTCTTTCCCCAGAGAAGTGTTTGTATTAATATGAAAAAAATGAGCATCTGCTTTATCAACAGACCTACGTAGCAATTAATATAATATGTATGTGCTCTGCAAAACAGCTGCCAGGGAAGATGAGTATTTTTTGGCAGGAAAGATCATAGCAGTATCCATTGTTCATGGGGGACCAGCACCGCATTTCTTATCAAAGAACCTGGTCAACCACATGATAGGGAATCCCAGTTTCGACGCCACTATAGAAGATGTGAAGGATGAGGAGATAGGGAAAGTTCTACATCAGGTAGGAATTACCTGAGCCTGGGAAACGGATTGACTTAGGAAACCTGAAAAATATTTTAGACTTAAATCTAGATGCCATTGAATCGCAAATTTGTTTGGATAAAATGTTGTTTATTTATTGATGTTTTTTGCTTGTAATATGAAACTTTTTTTTCCTTCTAGGTCCTGGAAGCAGCATCAGATGAATCTCTGCAAAATATAATTTTGCAAAACAGTACCATGTTCCAAACTGCTGGATGCCTCCGGGTTGTGAGGACCTGTGAGAAGCACGCTTTTGTGGAGGAGTATCTTAGATGGTACATCATCGACAGAAACCACAGTTGCATTCAACGGTAAATTATTTGGTATTAATTGTCAGAAATGTTAGATTTCTAATAAAACTTTTTAAGATAAGCAGTCTATGTGATATCCACAGATGGCACAGCCCCTCACTTTGAGATATTCCAATAACTATAAATAGGCTAGTTAGGTAGTGTGCCTGTGATCTGAGCCGCTACAAATTACAACTCAAATATCAAAAGGAAATTATTACTTTTTTTTGTTAGTTTATTTTACCTCTCATTCAAAATAGAAATAGTTGGGTTGAAGATGTTTCTCTTGTCCAATTAGTGAAAAATAATTATAAATTCCTCAACTCCTGAAACGTTTCATTTTCATTGCATCTGATCAATCTCCCGTCACAACAGTCATGGGCTGAGCAGACACGGGTGCTGAGTGGTCTGTCACAGGGAGCACAATATGAACGAGTATGAAAGGATTTGGGATAATTTCAGTATCATGTCTATTTATTACTTTGTATTGAATCATGTATGTTAGCAGGAAAACAGTTTGATGTGAGGGACATAATGAAAACATTCTTGGCCTTAATTTCCTTGTCTTGTGTGACAATAAAGGCCTATCTATCTAAATAGCCTACCTTTAATTCATTTTGTTGGGTAAAAAAGACAAAATAGTGACTTTAAATGAATCAAATCGAATCATGGCTTGACTGAATTGTTACAGCCTTAACCATTATGTACCACCGATTTTATGTAAACACTCTGACTTGACCTAGAGCAGGGGTCTGCAACCTTTTAACAATAAAAGGGCCATTCAGGCCATTCTGTTTATTTATAAAACCTAGAAAGAGCCACAAAGTTTATTTTACCATTTTAAATTAAAAAACACCACTTTGCTTTCATTATATTTTTTAATATAATTAAATATGAATTCTATTTCTTTTATGGCATGAATAAAAGGCAGAAATATGAAGAGGAAAGTTGCATTTTCTCAAAATGTGAAATTGTAATTAGACTCTTGACAAAATCTCATAATTTTCTTTCAAATTAAAAGACATCCTGTGGCAAACAAGATCATCCCAGTGTGACTCTGGACGACCACTAACCATTTTCTTCAGCATTCGATTATGTGTTTTAAATTAATAAACTCTCTTTAAACTTTAAAATAGTTTTGGGCAGAAAGTTAAGTTCTGTTAAAATCTGAAGGATAGAGTGAACACGGCCTTTTCAGGGCAGCAGGGATGTAAAAAAATCTCTTATTTTCAAGGTGCACCAAAGCTACACAATTATAAACGTAACTAATTTAAATTATTCAGGCTACGTTTGTAATCCTTACTTTAAAGGAAAGAAAATAGCATATTATATTTCTTTAGCCAGATAGCCACAATGGAGGAATAAGATCCACATGTAGTTCTGGAGCCTCAGATTGCAGACCCCTGACCTAGGTTATGAAACTATGCAACTAAAATTGGCCTAAATATGTTCAACAAAATGTGAAATGTTTCACATTTCTGTTTAAAACTAATCATTACAGCTTTGTATCTTTAACAGATTTAAAGATGGACTGGCGAGCTTGGATTTTTTCTCTGCACTGGAGCAGCACTTCAGTGTTCTTTCCCCAGTCTTGTCCTACTCTTGCAAGGCCTTGACTGCTTCAGACATTGAGAACATGTTCATCCCAGATCTCAGCCCACCAGGAAGTAACAGGCGACAGAAGGAGGCCAAAACTCTTGGATTTTGGGCAGATTATCTATCCGATTCTGAGGGTTTGTACAGATTATTTTATCAGTCTCCAATAATGATGAAGCTACTTGAATAAAGGATGAAAATTCTTCATTAATGCAAATATAACACAACAGACTTTTTTTTTTCTTTTCTTTTCAGAGAAATTAACGGCTGTGTCCCTGGAGGAGTTACTGATGTTTGCCACCGGTCTGGCTGCACTTCCACCAGCAGGCATGACACCAACTCCACAAATCCAGTTCACAAGTGAATCACCGTTTCCAGTCGCAAACACTTGTGCCAATATAATGAAACTACAGTTAGTAGATTCATATGACATGTTTAAGGAAAATATGAACTTTGGAATTCAAAATGCCCCAGGATTTGGTTGTTTTTGAACGGTCACCTGTCTTCTACTCATCGGTCCAGTTCTGCTCGTGTTGGGATTGTTCTGTAACACCACACTAAGTATATGAAGAGCAACAGTTTCCACAGTTTATTTGCTATCGGAGCAAAATATTGTGTTCTGTAAACAGAAGTTGACACAAATACAAGAAATGTTTATTTTTTTTATTTGAGTTAATAAATGTATTAACCACAACTGTTGTTTTGTACAGAAGCAGAAAAAAGCCTGCCTTACTTTTTTTTAATCACTTTCTCATTATTACAAGGTAAGGACAGAAAAAAAGAACAAAAAACTGTTTGAAGCATTTTGGGTCTAAAACCCAGCCATGTCCTTTAGAGCTAAATAAAGTTCTGATGCAGATTCCCAGTTTTGTGGTTGTTGTAGTCCATTCTGTAGAACAGCTTCTTGCAAGTATTGCTCAATGTCTGGATCACCACATAGGTCAAGCACTTGTGTCACCTCAGGAAACGCATCCAGATCACCCTCCTCGACAGCAAATCCACAGTCCCTTGAACCATATCTGCAAAAATAAAAATAGAATTGAGATTTTTCTTCATTGTTTAAAACATAATTTATTGTTTTAAATGCTGCATTCTTTGAAAACATGGAACTAAATAAGATAATTCTTGAAGAAAAGTAAATGACTGTATCCCAACTTTGTTTACAATGATTCTGGACATTTTTAAGAGAACTTAATATTCTAATGACCCATAATATTTGCACATATTTAGGTGAGACGAGCACAAAAACTGATGGAAATTCATGTTGGTCACATGTAAGCCAAGTGGCCATAATGCACATTGCTGCTGTGCCCACCCATATTTTAACACTAACCCTGCTCATATTATGTGCAAATGGTCACTTTATTTAATATATTTATGGTTTTTAAACATATTTTCCCTCAAAGTTAAATACTCCTTATTTTTGTTGGTGGTGTCATGTTTTTAAAAGTTGTCATTCTGTATTTTGACTTATCATATATCATATAATTTCTGTGAAAATATCCATCACCTGTGAGGTAGGAGATAGAGCTCATTTGGAATCCCTCCAGGACATGATGCAGGTCTACTTGGCCGTATCCTGTGTTTGTTCCAGAGATCTCGACATTCATCCAAGTCCGTCTGCAGCACTCCAGTGAAGCAGAATCTCAGCAAAGATTGGTGTTCATGGCTTCCATTAAAGTTTCCAGAGTCTCTCAAGTCTCCAAACAAGTCCATCCAAAACTGAGACCTGGAAATATATATATATATATATATTTATAAAGGGGGGGTTATGCTCGTGCTCACTTATGTTGAGAAAAAAAACTCTTAATCCATTTCTCTTTTTAAAGTCATGCTATAAATGAACATGAAATAAAAAGGTTATGAAAAGATTTTGACACAATTTTAGCTTCTTAAGGTTTTGTCTCAGACAGATATACCCACCTTCCTCTCCTGAACAAAGACCACCAAGACTCGATGCGCTGGTTCCCAGTTGAAGATCCGTAACTGTGACTTAATGAGCCTGCATAGTAGTCCGAGTGGGCGTGACGGAGCGTACATTGTATGGCTGACATAGTCCCGTTCTCTGTCCCGAGGTCAGTTCGTAGCCTCATTGGTACCACACCAAGATTCCTGACAGTTTAAGTAGTGGTGTGCGATGACAGACGGATTGTTGTTTGTTGATCCACAGACGAGCCACATCATTCTTCTTGAAAATCCATCGATACATCCTGAGAGGGCCAAGCCAAAAGGCTTCAGTTTGTCGTAGCCATCAACATGCCAGATGTTATTGGGGCCCATGGAGTGATAGGTGCGTCTAGTAAACCTCCTGCGGCTTCTTAAAAGCAAGTCCTTGAGGATTCAGCTGTCTCAACAGTCTCATTACAATATCACGTTTCACGTGAAGGTTGTGCTTTTGTTTGAGGACTTGCCACATGGTCCGATACCCAAACAATTGCCCCGGTCCCCGTAGTTCGGTCAAAATAGCACGCCTCACGTCATGAAGTGGAGAGTAGTTACTCCTTCTGAACAGTCCGGCCTTTTTCAAATGCGTTTTCAATGTCCGCATACTAATAAAAGTTTCGTGATTAGTTCGGAGCAGATCCAGTATGACATCATAGGTGTGTCCTGAATTAAAATATTCATTGATAGCAGCAGCTACGTTTGGGTCGCTAGAAAAGTTCATGTTTTTGTTTAAAGCGCTTCATGACCAATAACTTCCGGTTGAAAAGGCAAGTAATCGTCATCATCCAATCAGCGACGTCCGTCTAAATCCTAAAGTACCTACCTCTTCTGGTATCTTTTTGATTTTCATTTTTCAAGATTTCATTTTGGTTTCTCATTTTGATTTTCTTTTCTTTTTTTTAATTTATTTTTGTTTTAATTTATTTTGTTTAATTGTTTTGATCTTTGAAAATTTTCATTTCATTTCTGAAAAGTTTCCTTTTTTAATTTTTCTTTTATTCGTTATTTGTTTCACTTTTTATTTGTTGTTGTGATTTTTAAATGTTTTATGTCATTTTCTTTTCTGAAAAGTTTTTTTTTTTTTTTTTAGTGTTTCTAAAATGTAAAGTTGTTGTTCTTTTAAAATTTTGTTGCCATATCTAAAATGTTTTTGCATCAAATAATTTGGTAATGTGCTTTGCACTTCAGGGCCACCGTATCAGACCGAAGAAAATGAATCCAGTACAATTGCTACTTTTGTTAGATTCAGGTAAAACTATCTAAAAAACAGTTTAAGCAAAGAAATAATTACGAAGAACGGACACAGGCAGGGACATTTCTTACCTCAGCACCAGCAGTCAGATCGCATGCGCCAAGGATGCAAGTGCTGCATCAGCTGGTGAGTTCAAGTACCCTCCGACAGCAAACACTCAGGTAGAAATGTTAATAAAACAATTTACACTGAATTTGGTGGACTTAAATAACCAAAACAAACACCTGTTACATACACAGTAAAAAATACACAAGACATTGGGAGATGATAACCTCTCAAACAAGGATATTCTATTAATGGCCTGGAATTATGCACCTAAGTGACTTTAAATACATTAAAAGTTGGCTACTTATATCGTATTATTGTTCAAAACTCAAAGTTTAAATACTAGTATTTGGAAAATGCATACAGTAAAAATAAACAAGTCTGTGTGAGGTGATAGTGGGTGACCTATGGAACAAGAATGTAGTATTAAAGGTCTGGAATTATGCAGTAGTCACTTTTCTTTAACACCATAGTAGACAACTTTAAAGCTGTCTTCAACATGGAATGACATCATTTGTTTAATTAAAAAAATCATAAATAATACAAACATGCAATTAAAGTACTCCGTTTTTTTAGAGGATAGTTTTTTCTATTCTTTTGCTTTACTGTTTTAGTGGTATTTAAAACAGAACAGACTTTTCATGTATAAAGAGACGAGGCATGCAACGATACATTTTGCTCACGGTTACTACGTACCTCGATACGAGGGTCACGGTTTGGTGCGTATTGAACAAAAAAAAAAACTGTGGTAATGTATGCATAGGATTGACAGGTTCTTTGTTTATCTTCAAGCTGAACTTTATTGACGACACCACGAGGCTCACACCATGTACAACTCCTTCAAGCTCAATGTCTCTCTGACGTGCAACCAGACAGAGGCTGCCCTCTAGTGGCCTGAACGGCAACAGCTTTTGTGGCTACACCACATCTCTCCCTCCTTAAACTGAAAAGCACCTCATAAGAAGCCCCCCCCCCCCCCCCCCCCAAGTATTTGAACCATAGACATAATATATAATTAGACGAATCATCTCTGACGTCACCCATTGACTTCCACAGTCCCCAAAATGAAGCCTGAATATTCAGCTCATGGCCGCAGCCATATTGGCTGGAGTTAACTCCGCCTCACACGGACGTTCCAAATATGGGGAGAAGGGGCGGGACCGAGTTGACTCGCTTTCCCCTCCGGATTGTTTTAGTTCACGCCCACAGCTCCTGCCGCTGTCTGCGGTTCTTCAATGCCAACGGCTAACAGCTTCTTCAGCAAAGCAGCATCGCGGTGGATTATTTACATCATGAATCTTTACAGGTAAGTGATTACTGTTTTACACACAATATGTAAAGCGGTGGAAGAGACTTTTAGACAACAATGAAAACGTATTTTCCCGTGGTACGTGTTTAGTATAAACTGAGCATCCACTCGTTTGAACATGTTATTTCTGTGGCCCTAAGCTATCTTATTGTAGTCTTTATATACATATTATTTTTTAAAATGCACCACAAGAGTAATATATGATTGTGTAAAACGTAGTTTTTGTCTAATGTTAAATCAAATTGTTGGAATATGATCACATAATGCTGTGATTACAATATGAGTATTTCTTTTTATTCTTTAGTGAAGTTAATTATGTCAACTTCTTTAATCTGGAGCTAATAGTTAAGTTAATTCTTTACTACACAGTCCCAGACTCCAGTGAAGCAGAATGAACTACTGTGGTAATATTAGAATGTGATGGACATCAGGAGTGAAGAGGTTAAACATGACTGATGCTGCTTCTTCTGCTGACAATCCAAACTGAAGACTGATGTTCTTTCAAAGATAAACTCATTTTCTTAAAGATATTCACGTGTATTGTGAGCATAAACTAGATGAAATATTTTATTTTATGTAATTAACACATCTTTGCAAAACAGCTCATGTACAGATATTTTTGAGTGAAATCTATTTTCTTTTCCTTACAATTACAGTTTGGATTAATGGTGACGTCATTTCCAGAAAGGACAGTTCAATAAAACCATCACAGTGACGTGAGCTCGACAGAGATCCTCATCTCCTGGTTCAGCTGAGGCAGACGGTGGTGGAGCGTCTTTATTTTCCTACAAGGAAGAGCAGCTCCTGGTTCTGTCATCACTGAGGAGGAAGTGAACGGGCGACGTCTGGATTCTGGAGCTGGTCATTGTGATCTGAGAGAACGTCCAGCAGCTGCAGTGTTACACCCAGAACTAAACTGTTTTTTCTTTCTTGTCTTACCGAAATGTTTTTCAGTAGATATAAATGTACTCTTTAGGATCATTTATTCTGTTCTTTAAATATAAAAAACAGGCAGTATTATCATAGATGATGCTTTCTAACCATGACATGTTTAATGAGCTCCCTACTTTAAATAAAGGGAATCAATTTCTAAATTGTCAATGATTAATGCTTGTGATGTTTTAAATAATTAAATACATTTTGTACAGATTTTCCTTTTGTCTTACTTATATGCTAAAACAATGTGAATAAACAGAGGAGACAGGTCACTCAAATATGTTAAACATGATTTTATTGAATCACACACATCAGCAAAAGTCATCTCTACATGTTTGAATTAGAATTTTACAGCCTTAAAATGCAAATGCTGGATTGTTTTGGATTATAAATCCACTCACCACCACCAGAATCAGACCTGGAGAGGAAAATACAAGAGAAACATAAGATTAAATTAAAATTAGAATCACTAGATAAAGCAAAAAATAAAACATGTAAAAAAAAAAAACTAATAAAACTGAAATATTTAAATTACATGTTATTAACTGAAACTTTTCTGTATGTCTTTGCATTTTAACTTTACATGAAGAGATTCTGTGTTACTGTAGCAGATCTGAATCCTGCTCTTATATATTATAACTCTTTGATAAAAAAAAAAGAACTATCAATAAAAATACTTAGAAAACATATATATTTTTTTATCTTTAAACATAACAGATATTAATGTTAAAAACACTGACATGGAGATATTTTGAGAATAAAAATTCGAATTACTGGAACTAAAATAATCATAATAAACTTAAATGATTTATTTCTGGAAAACATAAAGTTGTTTTTTTAATACTTACCAGAGAAAAGACACCAGAAGACTCCCAAAAGGCGTGTTAGAACAGTTTATTGCACATCAGCAGGACAAAGACCGGACTATAGCGCTCATGCTAACGCTAAATCTGTAGCAGACCCCAAAACACCGGAGTTCTGCTCCCAGAATCCACCGCGATCGTCATCTGTCAATCAGAAGGCCGCGCCCCCTCATTAAGCGAAAATAAATGCTGTTTTAAAAAAAATCTACAAACTTAGAAAAAAATTCACTCCCCTCAGAGTTGTCATGGATCAAATATGTAGCTGTTGATGAAATAAAAACTTTAAGCACCAGGCATTAAAGGGGTTTTTGAGAGGGCTGAAAATGAGGTTTTTAACATGGGAGTCAATGGGAATTTGCTCACTCTAAGCACCAGCCTCTCTGGTCAGTGCCGGTACTGCAACGTTTTGGTACTTCCGGGTAGGCTTCACTTTCGGTCTGGAAAGGATGGGGCTTGATTTGAACAGATGTAGTGGGGAGGGCATTAGGACCCAGGAGGTTAGGGGCCAGCTGCTCTCTCCCAGCAGAGAGTAGTTCCGGGGCAGCAGCCAGGAATGGCATATAAGGCGTGAGAGTGAATGTCGCTGCATTTTTTGTATGCGGAAGCAAAACGGTTGCACCACTTACCCCGCATGCGCGAACCACACGTCACTTCCGCTCTTCCCCCACTATACGACAGAGTCATTTCCAAACAGTAAAACTCCTTGATCACAAGAATTTATGTTTTTCTCAACAACCGAGAGCTTCTCCTGACTGGATTACTGTGCGAGAAAAAGCCACCGAGTTTCTGTTAAAAACGAATTTGGATTACCGGATAAAATAAGTGTTTTGAAGTGGCGCTGTTTCCTCTTAGCTTAGGGAGTAAACTGCCGTCATGTAAAACTGCAGAAGAAGAAAACATTTGTAGTCCGTGATAGTCACTGCAATATTGTAAGATCCTTATCCTTAACGTGTCATTTTTTCCTTTCGTTTATTCAACAATAAGTGAATTTTTTCATTATAATAAATATTTTTAAGTGCTATATTAACATCCTACGAGGTTATTATTGTTGTTATCGTCCAAAGACTGTAAAATGCTTTAGCGGAAGTGATGTATGGTTCGCGCATGCGGGATAGCGGTGCAACCGTTTTGCTTCCGCATACAGAAAATGCAGCCACAGTGATCATTCACTTGTTGACAAAACCTGTTTTTTTTTTTTTTTTAAAAAAAAAAGCAAAATTGATTATATTTAATACATACCTGCATTTTGTGCTTGTCCGATTGCTGGACTTGCTTGGATTTGCAGCCAGTGAGGGACCAGTCCAGTTTTGACAAAAAACTGTGAGCACATGAACAAGAATAACACTTAAAAAGTATGTTGAAATGATCATTGTACATAACACGAAAAATCTTCCCGTGTGTCCTGTGAAATTATGTAATATATCTGTTAGCATAAAACTATGAGTATGTAAAAAAGGCATCACATGTAATAACAGGAAATCAAATTATCCACAAATTACCGTACGTTTAGGGGAAGCCTAACAGCCTCAAAGCCCCTAGAAATCGTGGCCATAGATTTTACCTTGTTGGACAGGGCCTCTGATGGAAGAGAAAATGTCCTGATAGTGACGGATGTTTTCTCAAAGTTTGCTCAAGCCTATGCAACCCGCGACCAGCGCGCAAGCACCGTTGTAAAGCTCCTCACTGAACGGTGGTTCTACACCTATGGGGTTCCTAAACGAATCCATAGTGACCAGGGGAGAAATTTTGAGGGAGAGTTATTAAAACGCCCTCTGCAGTCTCTATGACATTGAAAAGAGTAGAACCACCCCCTACCACCCAGAGGGCAATGGCCAGTGTGAGAGGTTTAACAGGACCTTGCACGATTTGCTGCGCACTCTCCCACCAGGCGAAAAAAGAAAATGGCCTCAGCACTTACCAGAAATTCTGTATGCCTATAACACCACCGAGCACCAATCTACTGGCTTTTCCCCATATGAGCTGATGTTTGGCCAGAAACCCAGGCTATCAGTCGATTCCTTACTTGGCGCAGATCAAGAAGAACTAGTTGTGCGGCCTTTGCAGGATTGGGTGGATGAACACCGTAACGTTCTACACTCAGTATATGCCCAGGCCAAAGAAAACTTGCAGCAGGCCGCGGAAAGGCGCAATCGACACTATCAGCCGAACGTGAAAACCATCCTTCCCTCAGGCACGCTTGTGTATAAAAGAAGTCACCCATTAGGCCGCCACAAAATACAGGATGCTTGGGACCCCTCTGTGTATGTGATTGTGGAAAACTTAGACCCAGATGGCAGAGTGTATCGCATCTGCCCTAGAGATGTTGCTGGGGCAACCCAAAATGTCAATAGGGCTGAATTGAAGGTCTTGTTTTCCACCCTCCCGCAACAGCAGCATGACCAACAGTGTCCAGACCCTGGGTTGCATGGTGACCCTTCCACGCCAACCCGGTCAGACTGCTCGAGTGAGAGTTCTTTTGACGGTGGAGTAGCAGAAGCAGTAGTGGTTCCATCCACCCAGAGTTCCGACTGTATGGCGTCTCCACCCCATCTTCCACGTGGGTCTCAAGCCCCAGATGGGGTTGCACCTAACAGTCAGCGGACGACAACCCCTGTACCAGTAGGTTGCCAGGACCAACAGGGCGGGGGGATTGAGGGTGTGTGTAACCTTGACGAGTCGAACATGGGGGCACGGCCTCGTAGGACTACAGCCGGTCAACATCGAAACATTCATCACCTTCCTAGATCAGTGAACCGGTAGTCAGTGATTGTGAATGTTTGGCTGTTCGACCTGCACCTTCACTCCAGCAAAGACTTGAGTTGACTGTCACCGGGACGGTGACCTTCCAAGTAGGGGCAGATGTAGTGGGGAGGGCATTAGGACCCAGGAGGTTAGGGGCCAGCTGCTCTCTCCCAGCAGAGAGTAGTTCCGGGGCAGCAGCCAGGAATGGCATATAAGGCGTGAGAGTGATCATTCACCTGTTGACGTCTTCCGGTGTGCGGCCACTCAAACTGAACAGAGTCCGACGGCGGTACAAAGGAGCACGGGAAAAAAAAAACCCCAGGTAGTTCTGAGAAAACCTCTCGCTCTCAACGTGATCTGCGGCCGGGTGTTGACATGGTATCTACGCAGGTTGTCAGTCAGGCCAGACGTGCAGTTTGCGTGGGCCCCTCCCTTCATCTCAAGTGCTCCACGGCAGCCACACAGGTGCAGCCTTGACGCTGATGCCAGGTAGTTTTAAAGCTGTTTTAAGGGGGGGCATGATGTTTTTTACCTGCATCTGTTTTAATGTGATTTTTTGACAGTTTGATGGCACATGTACACTTTATTCTAAGACCAAACTCTGTTGTGATTATTGTGATTTAGAACTTGTAATCACGTGAGAACCTGCAGATTCTGAAAAGACAGAGTGGAAGAAGGGGATTGTAAACGTGAGTCACACCTGCTGCTAATAATTTTTATTGTTGGTTGCCTCACTGTTCTTAACTCTCTGCTCTGTTGGTTTTAGGATTAACCCATGTGCTTTTAGACTTGTCACTGTTTTTATCTTCACTGCTCGCTTTTATCTTTTATCTTTTTTATCTTTTTAATGTTATGTCTTGGGGTGTTTTAACCCCTTTTTATTCCTGGCACTTTTAAAACTTAGTTGACCTTTTATCTAGTAGTTTTTAAACAGTAACCTGGTGCTGTGCAGGATTGTGGGTTTTATTTGCTGTGCTGTCCCCTCGTTTTTATTGAGCCTGTTGTGTTTTATTTGAGGGACAATTGTGCTGTTTTAAGTTACCCTGTCACAGCCCAGTTTCTTAAAAAACTACTGTTGGTCCAGTGCCTTGTGTTTTTAATAAAAATATTTTAAATACCAGCTACTGCCTCCTCCGGTTTATTCTGGAGACCTGCTTTTAGTCGTGCGTCTAGCATCCTTTCTTGCTACGAAGGATTGCTGACTGCTACACAAACATGAACACTATACAGAATACAGTTACTGTAACATGCTTTCAAGTTTTTTTTAATACACACCAAAAAAAAAAAAACAACAACAAGCAAAGAATAAAATGAAAATTCACATTTCGTAATCTTTCATATATGCTGGGGGCTTCCTAGGTCTCTGTGAACGTCTCACGTCTAGGTCGTTGTTCTGTTCTGACCTGCTGCTCCCTCCGCTCTCTGCCACTGCCCCTCCACATGACGTCTGACCACTTGTCTATTGCCCAAAAGAACTCTGCAGGACACAGGTCCTTTCATCTCTTCAATCAGACCAGGAATCCAGCGAGGACCACTGGTGTGGTTTCTGGTGTAAACCAGATCTCCTGCTTCAAAGGTGCAATGTCTGTTATGCTTATCATGGTGCTCTTTCTGTTTTGCTTACTTTCTGGCCACCCTTTCTTTCAAATCAGGATGTACAAAATCCAGACGACACCTCAACTTCCTGCCCATCATCAGCTCTGCTGAAGACATACCCGTGGTTGTTTGAGGAGTTATATGATAAGAAAACAGAGCCCTGTTTACTTTGGTCTCCAACGTCTCACTTTTGCTTTTCTTCAGGAGTTCTTTAAACGTCTGCACTGCTCTTTCAGCCAACCCATTGGATGAAGGGTGGTAAGGTGCTGCTGTCACATGAGTGATGCGATTGCGAGTCACAAACTCTCTGAATCCTTCACTCATAAAACATTGAGCATTGTCTGATATGATCATCTAAGGAATACCGTGGTTACTGAAACTGCTTCTCAAACTCTCTACTGTTGCTGCAGCTGTAGCAGATGCTACAGGATACACATCTAACCACTTAGAATGCACATCCACAATGATCAAAAACATTTTTCCCTTGAATGGACCCGCATAATCAATGTGAAGTCTCCTCCAGGGTTTATCAGGCCACCACTCCCATGGAGTAGTGTATGTTCTGGTGCCTTCATATGCTCCTGACACGCCGTGCATGTTTTCACTTTTTTGTCTATATTCAAGTCCATGTGTGGCTACCATATGTAACTCCTACTTTCATTGAAAGCATTGGCTCGCAGATATTACGGTTCGTGCTCCACACAAAACACAACCGTCTTGCACACTCAACTCCTCTATTCAAACTTCAAGAGGTTTTAACTCACTGTTTTTGTGGTTGGGCCCCAAAAACAGTGAGTTAAATTTTTAATCGGCTTATATGTATATAGTCATTGTAGATAGGTGTATATATTGCTTTTATTCATATTATGTTCAAAGGAATATGTGTGTTTGCAAATGTGTAGGTGTATGTGTTATGAATAAAGTTCAATTCAGTTCAAAATTCTCAGACTCCTTATTTGGGCCACAAATATGAACAATTTCTGGTGGTAGAGGAACATGACAGACCTCACAGCTCCATGATGTGACCTTTCATATGTTGTCATACAGACAGTAATAGAACTTCAGTCTGCCTTTGTGGCTTCAGCTTCCAGGCAGCCCAAAAAATAAGAATTTCTCTCCTAAGCGCTCTGATGTCCATTTGACATTTCCTGGAATTCTATTTTCTACTCTTTTTTTTTTCCTCATAAACTTTCCCTGTTGTGTTTGTGAAGAATAATAAAGAGGTTTCAGGGAGAAGTTTTATCCATCTGGACTTCAGGTCGGCTTGGCTGGAATCTGCTCTCAGGTGGGGGCGTGTCTGTCTGCTCTGTTGCTCGCCTCTCGTTTCTCGTTTTGCAGAGAAACAGAGTTTCCGTTATTTTATGACAACGCAGGTGGTTGTTGATGTTGTAGAAAACTCATTTTGGACTCTGTCCCAAAGTAAAATTCTGATTGCATTCCTCCTTGTGGAGTTTCTAATAGCAGAAAACTCTGTTTGGCTCCGCCTCCACCGCATATGAGCTGACCTGCATTGCAGCTGTTTGATCAAAGTTTGTGTTCCGTTTATTTATTTAAATCAAAGATTGCTTTTGTCCAAAAACTACAAATAAAGGCTACATTTTGCCTTTAATTCAATAAAATATTCAGTCTGTTTAAAATTAAATAAACCTTTTTTTAAGCGAAATCCATTTTATTTGAAATACATTGGACTCTGTGAATGAAAGTGTAATAAGTGATTAGACTACTGGGTTAATTGAAGCTTTTTTCCAAAGAAGAAAAAAATAAAACAAAAACAAAACTACAGACAAAAAGTTGAACAAAGATTATTTTGCTATCATGTTTCTGGTCTGGACCACTTATGATCAAATGGGTTGAATGTGGCCCCTGAACCAAAATGAGTTACCCCTGCCTTAGACCCTCCTTCTCAGTGAGGAAAAACTCCTATAAAACCTGATTCCAAAAAGAAGAAACCTCAGGGATATCCACATGAAGGAGAGATCCTCTCCCAGGATGGGCAGATGATTTGCCAAGACTATTAAAGGAGAATTAATTTATCTAGCTCTACAACCACATATTTGAATAGAGTTCATCCAGAGAGAACTGGAGGATAGGTGGGGGTGAGGCCCACAGCCACGACGAGCCAGAGGTGAGGTCCACGGCAAAGAACAAGAGAACGGACGATCCATCTGGAATCTAAAATCTCTCCAACTAGTCGGAAAGAGAAAAAACACATGGATAGACCCTTTTCACATGACATCACATAAAAAGGCGAGTGCAGAGTTACTTCCAGTTATATATCATGTCTGGTTTAGAGCTGACAGCTGAACGCTGTTTAGAGCAATTTTACATAAATAATTAAAGGCAACCTTACCAACTGCAAGAGACATTTATACATTTATTTTATAAATGTCCTACGTGGTTGTATTTGTTTTTCCCTCTCAGATCAAATGTCCGTATTCCTCCTGCAGAACGCTCCACAGCTGCTTCTCCAAATTCCTGGAGATGATAATAATCGAGTCGTGGATCATTTCTCTCTGACAACCCGATTAAAGTTAGACAAAGGTTACAGGTACTTCATTGAATGCTTCTTGTTTGATTATGAAGGTAATTCTGATTTTCTTCTAATTTATGCTAATGCTAAAGCTAGCTTTCTACAACTTCTGCAGAAGATCTTTTCTGTGCAGTTGAAGTTTCTTACATTTCCGTCTTCACAAAATCACTCAAAACAGAGCTAAAGTCAGACCATTTCAACCTGTCTGATAATAAAGAAAAACTAATGACTGTTGTGTCATTTTTTGACATAGCTCCTCTTTGCTGTTGATCATAACCATGTCTGATCCCTGCAGGAAAATAAAAGTAAACAAAGATAAAAATTATTTGTCAAAAATACATTCCTATTAAAAGCATTCCATTTTTTACAATTACCACTTGAAATATCCCAAAAACAACAAATACCTCTAATTACAACAACTAAATTTCATAAAGGGCACAGTTGAAACACATGCAGCGATGTGCATTTGGCTGTGCGTGTTGTGTGTGGCCAACATGAATTTTCATCAGTTGTTGTGCTCAATTGCACATAAAACAAATGTGAAAAACATCTAGCAAAATAGATCCTGTTGGAATAATATCTGCTCAAGTGAATGGTTGATATTTCAATAAAACCTCAAATATTAAAGGATAGTTTAAATTTGTATTTAGATTTGTGAACGATTGAAAACAGGAAATGAAAATACAGTTCAGCAGGACATTCATGGAATAAATGTACTTTTTTCTGTTGACATTGTTATGTTTTAGGTGTGTTTCTCTTTTTGTTTGTGGTTCACCTTTTCTTTTCTTCCTCTGTGCTGGATGACTGTGGCTCCTCCCAGCTGATCTCCACCCTCTCCTGATCTCTGTAGAAGAGTCCACAGCTGTCTGCACTTAGATGATTTAGCTTGCTCCTATTTAAGTTGAGGTCCTCCTGTGTTCAGTGTTGGTTCGTTTTGTATGCTCTCCCTGTGGTTTCCCCTCAGCTCTTTGCACACCAGTTTTTGCTCCTCTTCCTCTGAGGTTTTTTTTTTGTTATTAAATCATTTGTAGAGATGGAGAAACCAAAGCTTTCAATCAAATTGTTTTGAAATAGTTCGGGGTTGTGAAGCATATGACACATTAAAAACTAGTGACATCTGTTGCCCAGACAACAAAACTGCTCACATGAAAGTGTGAATCATTATGTGTGTTAAGTCATATGTAGCAATAACACTTTTATGATTTCCAAAATCTGTTTCTTTCATTTAAAAAAAAAAAATATATATATTGCTTAACTGCTAATATTCCCATCTGTGCTGAATGTGTGCATACTTTTATTAATATGAAAAAATGTTAGGTGTGTAAATCGATCTCTGATTGAAAATTCCAGCAAATAAAATGTTCTACCAAACTGACTTAAGATTCGACCCTTTCCCTCTTTTTATAATGGCTCGCTTGTTGGCTATCCTTAGAAAACCATCTTTTCTGGCTCGGATTACTAAAAACAGCCACAATCACCTCTTTAGATTGTGTTGTTGCTTTAAATGATTTATAACTAGCAATAATATACAATTATGCCTAAAATGAATTAATACTAAAAATGTGTTTTTCTGTGTTTCATTTTTTTATTTACAGCACATAGTATGAAAAAAAAAGATAAATACAAATTACTACAATCCTACTTAAAAATATATATTTTAACATGTTTTATAATTTTAAACAAATAAAGGTGAAACATAACAAATACTGCAACCATAACACAAAATATTAATGAAAATGTGTTGAAGCAAAAAGTAATAAAAAAAAAAAAAAATAATTTTAAATCAATCACAAAATAAGTTGGCAATCCAAATACCCCACCACCATCGTCCTGAAAAGAAACATAACTGCCTGGAATACGTAGCAACAAATATTTATGAGTTTTATTTTTTTTCTTAAAGCTTAAATAATATCCACGTATTATTTAAAAATGAACACATTCCGACAGACTGTTATAAAAATACAAAACTAAAAGTAAGATTACTCTTACAAGGATAACATCATACCATCACTCATATGTTTAACACTGGTTTAAAAATACAAATTCAAACCAGAAAATACACTATAAACTTGGTCTACTACTCTCTGTAGGAACTAGTAAATGTGCCACAAATGATTTAGATTCAAATTTGGATCTAAATCATTTGCCAATTATTTTATGTATCTATTTTTGCAATCTTTTCATGGTATGACTACAGATTTGCAATGTTAACAAAACCTGTTTTTTTTTTATTAAAAAAAGCTAAATTGATTGTATTTAATACATACCTGCATTTTGTGCTTGTCCGATTGCTGGACCTGCTTGGATTTGCAGCCAGTGAGGGGGCAGTCCAGTTTTGACAAAAAACTGTGAGCACATGAACAAGAATAACACTTAAAAAGTATGTTGAAATGATAATTGTACATGACACGAAAAATCTTCCCGTGTGTCCTGTAAAATTATGTAATATATCTGTTTGCATTAAACTATGAGTGTGTAAAAAAGGCATCACATGTAATAACAGGAAATCAAATTATAATTTTTTCAAGATATTTTGATTTGTGTGATTATGTGAGTTTTCTATAAAGGGTAAATGACGTGTACTTGTATTGCGCTTTTCACCTTCCTTCGAAGGCCCAAAGCGCTTCAGTCACAGATCCAGTCACCCATTCACTCATTCACTCACACATTCACACACTGGTGGTCGCTCCACTGCAGAACACTGACGCCAACCTTCCAGAGGCAATTTGGGCTTCAGTGTCTTGTCCAAGGACACTTCAGCACATGGGCGGGCAAGGCGGGAATCGGACCTGCAATCTTCCGAGCAGGAGTCGACCGCTGCACCACGGCTGCTCCAGAAAGGTGGGTGCTCATATAAATATAAATATTTACCTGCATGAAATCCTAACAGAGGAACGCAGAGGATCATATGGAATGAAAGGGACAGATAAGGGGGTGCCTTTGTGCTTTAAGTTGATTTTCCCGCATTGACCCTGCGGACGAGCCTACATTGGCCATACATGAAGTCCAGGGACGTGAGTGCCCAATTTTTTCTGACACTTAGGTCTAAGTCACTTGGAATCAGGGATGGCTGGAGGACGGCAGGCTGAGACCAGGAGCAGGATCACAGGCTGAGAGCAGACATTGAGACGATCCAGCAGTGAGTGGGAGAAGGAGCAGGCTTTTAAAGGCTGCAGCACAGCTGTATCCACTGACCTGCTAATGAGCACAGGAGCAAACTGGCAGAGCTGGAGTAGGTCATGACAGAATCCCCCCCTTTCATCGGCCGGCACCCGACAGATGACCAGACTGGCATGGATGGTCACGGTGGAACTGGGCAATCAGATCTGGATCCAAAATAAAGCAGGCAGGAACCCAAGAACGCTCCTCAGGACCATAACCCTCCCAGTCCACCAAGTATTGATTACCCCCTCCTCGACGACGAGACCTGAGCGGACGTCTCACAATAAAGGCAGGACCATCCTCGATGAACCGAGAAGGGGGAGGTGGTTCGACACGTTGGCTGAAGGGGCTGCTCCACGCAGGCTTCACCCTGGAGACATGGAATGTGGGGTGGACCCTTAGAGGTCTGGGAAGTCGTTGCCTGACTGCCACAGGGTTCACCACCTTGGTGATGGGGAAAGGTCCGATGAACCGTGGGGCCAGTTTCCTGTTTTCAACACAGAGGGGCATGTTAGTGGCTGATAGCCACACCTTCTGACCCTCTTCATAGTTGGGTGCGGGGATTCTCCTCTTGTTGGTAGCAGTGGAATAACCTTCAACAGAACTAAGCAAAGACCGCTGTGCCCGCCTCCAGGCCCGGTGGCACCGACAGACAGATTCATGAGCAGATGGCAATGAGACTTCATGTTCCTGTGAGGAGAAAAGAGGAGGTTGGTAGCCAAACACGACTTCAAACGGAGACAGACCTGTAGCCGATGACTTGAGGGAGTTGTGTGCAAACTCAGCCCAGACAAGGTTCCGGGACTATGAAGACGGTTCACAAACACACAACAACCATTGGCTGATTTCCAGTTGCTGGTTCATCCTCTCAGATTGGCCGTTTATTTGTGGGTGCCAGCCTGATGAGAGACTGACGGAGACACCGAGCAAACTGCAGACCAGAACTTGGCAGTGAACTAGGACCCTCTGTCTGAGACAATTTCTCTAGGGATCCCATGAATCCAAAAGACGTTGTTCAGCAGTGCTTCTGCAGTCTCTTTCGTAGTTGGGAGTTTCGGAAGGGCAACAAAATGCACCATTTTAGAAACCTATCCACTACTGTCAAGATCACTGTGTTACCCTTTGAAGGAGGGAGCCCTGTCACAAAATCCAACGACATGTGGGACCAGGGCCTCCTTGGAACTGAGGAGCCCAGCAGGGGGAGAGTTGGTGAGTTTGACCTGTGCACAATCAAGGCAAGCAGAAACATACTCTTGTACATCCTTTATCAGAGTAGGCCACCAAAACCGTTGTCTGACCACAGCACAGGTTCTCCTCTGGCCCAGGTGACAGTACATACGTGAGGCGTGGAACCACTGCATTACCTTTGTCCGAAGGTTCTCTGAGACGTAAAGGCATCCTGTGGGACAGGCTGTTGGGGACGGAGTGCCATGGTTAGGTGCCGTTACCTCCTCCTCAATGTTTGTGTTGGTGACAGCCAATCGCACAGAAGGAGGAAGGATGTATTCAGGAGTCAGAGTCACTGCTGTTCTGTCATCCCACCTTGACAGTGCGTCTGCCTTAAAGTTCTTTGAACCTGGCCTGTATGACAACGAAAAGGTATACGATTAAAAAATTATTATACGATTAAAAAACAGAGACCAGCGAGCTTGACGTTGGTTTATCCTTTTGGCTGTCCGCAAATATTCCAGGTTCTTATGGTCTGTGAAAATAACAAATGGAACCTCAGTCCCCTCCAGCCAGTGGCGCCACTCCTCCAGAGCCGCTTTGACTGCCAGTAGCTCCCGATCTCCCACATCATAGCTTCTTTAGGAGCTGGTTAGATGTCGGGAAAAATAGGCACATGGATGGATCTTGCCATCTCCAGAACGCTGAGAAAGGATGGCTCCAATCCCCTCATTAGAGGCATCCACCTCTACCAGAAACTGCCTGCATGGATCTGGTGTCATCAATACTGGAGCTGAAGTGAACCGTTTCTTTAACTCATGAAAAGCTGCTTCAGCTGCATCAGTCCAGGAACACATTCTCTTGCAGGATGTCAGGGCATGCAGAGGGGATGCTATCTTACTGTAGTTTCATACAAAACGGCGGTGGAAATTTGCAAAACCCAGGAACCTTTAAAGCTCCCTGCGGCTCTTTGGCCTGGGCCAATCCAGCACTGCTTGTACCTTTCCTGGATCCATCTTGACTTTTTCTTCTTCAAGCCCCAAAAAGGAAGATGTGGTTGCATGAAACTCACATTTCTCCGCTTTGATGTAGAGTTGGTTCTGCAGCAGCCTCAGAAGAACCTTGCAAACATGATTGATGTGGTCAGACTCTGAGCTGGAGAAAACCAAGATATCATCAAAGTAAACAAATACAAACTCGTTAAGCATGTCTCTCAGGACATCATCAACCAGGTGGTTTACATGGTCTTAAGGCCCCGTCCTTGTTTTTGACAAAAAAAAAACCTGCTCCTGCAGGTGATTAGAAAGGCTTGATCAACCCTGCTGAAAGAGACTCCTCGATGTACTTGTTCATCGCTTATCTCTCGGGACCTGAAAGCGAATAAAGCCGGCCCCGAGGGGGAACTGCACCAGGCAATGGGTCGATAGGACAATCATAAGGGCGGTGCAGTGGCAAGGATGTGGCTTTTACTTTATTAAACACCTCTTTGAGGTCATGATTGACCACTGGAACTTTGGACAGATTGGGATAATTTTCTAGTACAGCGTTAACTCTGTGGGCAGAGTCTCTTTCCATGGAACAGAGGCAGTTAGTTGGGCACTCTGGGCCCCAGGCAAGAAGCCTTCTAGTCCTCCAATCAACCTGCGGGTTGTGTTTACTCAGCCATGAAGAACCAAGGATCACAGAGAGTTCAGTTTCTTTGATGATGTGAAAACTACTGGACTCAAAATTGTCTATCTGCATTCTGATAGGTTCAGTGACCGAGTAAATGACTGTGATAAAATGATTGTCAATGGCTCTGACCTTGAGCGGGTGCTGGAGTGGAGTGACTCCCACACCCCACTTCTTGACAAGCTCCTCGGACATGAAACTGCAGTCAGCTCCTGAATCAATGAAGACGGTCTCAGGGTGCGCCTGTTTTTGGATGTGAAACATCACCTTGAGTCTGTGGTTGGACTGAGAGGATGAAGACACCGAGCGGCTCACACACACACACAAGTCTCCTCCTTCCGTGTTGAGCCTTTTACTGGACATGAACTGATGCAGTGACCTGGTGAGGCACAGAAAAAACACAGATTCTGATGAAAGCGTGTGTCCCTCTCCTCCTGAGAGAGTCAAGTGCGACCCAACTGCATGGGCTCGTCCTCTGCTCTGTGTGGGGCAGGCCTGGGATTGTGGAAGTGCAGTCTTTGGGACCTCTCTGTTAGACTCTCGAATCCGTCTGTCAATGCGAGATGCCACAGATGACAAGTAATTGATAGCAGAAAACTCATCTTTTATGCGGTCAGAGAGGCCCTGATGAAACATGTCGTATAGTGCGTGATCATTCCACTTACTTTTCCCTGCTAGAGTTCTGAACCTTATCCCCTTCATCCCTGAATATATTTCTAATCGTGGAAAAAGAAAAATAGAATCATGTTTTTGCTCTCAATTAGATACTAAATGAAGTTGAGATTTTTCATTTAAATACATAACATTTTGATAGTTTTAGGTTTGTCGTAAAATGTCGACATTAGGCCTTAAAGGAAAGGAAAGACGCCTGTTCCCATCTTTAGTAACATCGTTTTATTTCACACATTTATTTGCATTATATTCAAAAGAAATTTTAAAAAGAAATACAAAAACCAACAAAACATTTTAAAACACAAATGTAGCATGCAGCACAAAAAATTGCACATTTTTCCTTTTCTCTATACCTTTGCTCTTGGTATGTATAGTCAAGAAGCAGTTTGTGTTTTTGTTAAAACGAAGGTGCACATTGCACTTGGCACTTCACAATCGTTTGTCCCTTGCGATGTGGAATTCTGCACCGCAGACTCTTATCTTCAGTCAATGGCCAGTGTCCCACTGCATCAGTGCGAACTTCCTGAACTGGAATGGCTTTAGCTGGTCCCCTGCGTTTCTTCTTCTCAACCTCCCTGTCAATGTCCAATGAAGGCAGGCCCCTTTTCTTCACAAGATTCATCCCTTCCATGCAGAGGGCCTGTGCAATGGATGACCTGAAATCAAGAAAGTCTTGCTGCTCCTTTCTGGGCACACCTAGGGACTCACAATCACACAGATATAACAACCAGCCATTCACTATCACCATATCCACAAAGTGGAAAAACAACCGGAGGTAGAATTTTTTTGGATCTGATGTGGATGGGATAGTAGCCAATCAGTGAATCTACAGCAGGGGTATTCAACTCCAGGCCTCAAGGGCCGCATTCCTGCAGGTTTTCCAACATACCCGGATCTGGCATGCTCCAATTGGTTGGACACACCTGAACCAGGTAATCAGTCATGAGTAGAGTTTGGATATCTGGAAATTATGCAGACACTGTGGCCCTCGAGGCCTGGAGTTGAATACCCCTGATCTCCAGCATCAACTCCACCCATGAAACAGTTGTAAAGTCTGACGATGTTTGGATATTCCACAGACACACCCTTTTTCAACTTTCTGTCCCATATTTGAGTGGTGGAGACCGGCTGGGCGCTAGCAAACGTACTGGCAACAACCACTGCTCTTATGTCATACCATTTCACTACTCTTATGTCCACGTTCTCCACCTCAACCTGCTGCTCTTCAGATGTCCCTCTTCCCTTTTTCTTCATCTCTGAGTCTGCGTTGAAACTGCACCCACACAGACAATTTTGCTGCACAGTTCCAAGGGCAGGTACCCCCTGGTTTCAACAAATAGGTCCAAAGAGGAAAACCAGTTATCAAAATAGAGTAAGTAGTTCACATTCTCTTGAATGACTTCTGCAAGCTTTAGCACAATGTTACCACTGGCTCCAATGTCTGTCTGTGTATATATAAAAAAGAATGCACCAGCCTATTTGTGTTACAAAGTACAAAGATTTTGTAACCCCATTTGTATGGCTTTTTGGGGATGTACTGTTTTAGGGATGATCTGCCTTTGAATGGAACCATTTGCTCATCAACACACATCTGATTTTGAGGGAGAGCCTGAAATCTGGGAAAAAGTGAATCAATCGGATTTTGTATAGCTTGTCGTTGTTCTTGGGAGCCGTGTTGTCACAGAAATGTAGGTTACGTTTTATTTCTTCCCACCTGTCTCTAGATATTACATCTTCCACCTGCTGCACTCAGCATGCATTAGACCAGTACTTCCTGGACCGAGGCAGACTAAAAAGACTCCTGTACACCACAGTACCAATAAACTGCTCCAATGAAGTCCGATCAAGTTTGAGGACGTGGTTTGGATCTTGCTGTGTGCAGTACAAGTTACTTTGTTCAATGATATTATCTAAAAGCTGTTCATCAAAGAAGTCTCTTAAGTACTCAATGGGCATTCTTATGGTGTCCGCTTCAGGAAGGGCATCTTCCCACACTGGAGTGTCTTTGAAAGAGTTCTGCTGCTCCACAGTCTTCCAGGCAACATTCTTCCGTTTCTTTGTAGGAGGAGCTGCAGGACTTGTGCATGAAGGTGTGCAGTCACTGCTGCTGCCATGTCAAATTATTAAAAAAATAAAGAAAAAAAAGCAGGCAATTTTATATGTTTATATGTTCAATGTTTATCAATGCATGTCTGGCCCAGATTAGCCCATCTGATCCAAAACTTCCCCAATCTGGTTTTGAAAAACTCAGTCAAATGATTTTGAAGTCACCAGGTACAGAAGTGTGTTCCTCATCACTATCACTGAGGCAGCTGTCCTCAGGAGGAGGCCTGTATGGAAAGCCGTTAGGGACAAAATCGTGAAGAACCTTCGCGTTATGGACGTGTTCTCTGCACGTTGTCATCGCGTACTCTACGTGTTCAGGACGCGTCTGCTTCGTGTTACCGTCTACTTAGCACGTAGTCTGCGTGTTCAATGCACGTCCTGATCGCGTTATTTGCACGTTCCCTGCGCGCTCCGTGCGTGTGCTTTTATCACGACTTCTAGACGTTATGTCCTCTTCGGCGCAGTCACTGAGCAGAACCGTCTTAGCGCCCCTCTTCCTATTGGCTGAGAGAGAGTGGGTAAAACCAACTGTGTAAGGGAAGGGAGTGCACTGGTCACGGGGATTGTTGTCTTTAGCGGGGGTCTTTAGGTTTGCTAATCTCTTCTGTGCTTTTTAAACTTTGCTGCATTTGTTGTTAATCTCTTTCTGAAGGACAATCGGAGACCGAAGGACGTGGAAATACTTCCGTTCCAGGTAAGAACCACTTATAACATTGTTTTCCAGTCATATGTCTCTGACGATGTGACTGCTACTTCGACAAGCTAGCTATAGCTAACTCCCACTCGGGCACCCACAGAATGAACTCTGTGGAGACTGGTTTTCGGAGAAAACGTCCCAGAAAAATTTTGCGAGTCTCGGGCACGTTTCTTCCTTCAGGCGAGGTATCCTCTTTAGCTAAAGTTACATTCTTGGGCTCTTTTGAAGAGACTCAAAATGTCCGTTTTTACCTGTAGCTATTTCCTGGGTTTATTAAACCCTTATAGATGGAAAGCTGTTGGCTGTGCATCATTGAAAAAACAATAATCAGCAATGTCTCTGTAAGTTCTGGCAGGGAAAACACTCTTGTCAGAACAGCTGTAGTGGATTAACCCTGACTGTTATAGTAAATACTGTGTTGTTATGTAAGGTGTTATAGGTGTGTGTAAGACCAAGATAATTTGGCTTTATTTTATGTTTCTATTTGTTGTTTTACTTGAAAATTTGTTTTTTTTTATTGAAACTCCTATTTATTGAGAAAGGCAAGTTTATTCATTTTACACATTTCATGTGCAGAAACAATTCGAAGTGCTTTACATAAAACATTAAAAGAAGCAATCAAAAGAAATACTAAATGTGTGACCCATAAAAAAAGTGAAAAGATTTTAAAAGATAAAGAGGATTTAATTTTTTTTTTTTCTCCCCTGCAGATCGAGTTCCCAGAAGTGACGTTGCAGAAAAGTTGTTGCCTGAAGAGCAGAGAGCAGATCTACGAGGTAAAGTAAGTAATTTCACCATAGAACATAGCATAACAACAAATCACTTGGTCAGATTTCAGAGATTTATGTGGAATATATTCATTAATTGGTATTTTGATTTAATCTTCTTCTCTTTTTTTTTTTTTTTTTTTTTTTTTTAATTTCAGGTTCTTTGGAAAAGCCATTTTTTTTTCTGGACCTGCTGCATCAGCCTGATGAGGGGAGTGAAGAGGAGCTGTGATCCCTGCCTGATGAGCTGGGAAACAGCGTCCAGATGGACTGCATCTAGTACTTTGTCACCTCCAAACAAGTTGATGTTCAATTGAATCTCCTGTTTAAAGTGTTCATATTGGACTTGCTTTATTTAGGACTTGGTCTTTACTGGCTCCATGTTTACATTTTGAGTCTTAAAGCTTTATTAACAAAGTGGATGTTGACATTTTCAAAGCATTTCAGAAATGCCTCTTCTTGCAGGTAAAAACTGAAAGCTAACATTGTAATTAACAGATATGAAAATAAACACAATGGTTTCATGGCAATGTGGTATATTTATTGCAATCTTAACATGAATATGACTGTCAACAGAAACACAGAGACAATTAGAGGGCCTAATTTTTTGTGGGCCTCATCATGTATTCATCATGTATAAAAAAACTACTGTAGGAGAAAACGGCCTGTTTGAACAGGCAACATAAACAAAACGTTTACGAGTCCACTAAGTACGACTGAATATTTACGAATGTATGTGTGAGGAAAATGAATATTTACAAATGGAAAAAAACAAGATTACACCAAACCAAAACACAAGATTAAGCCACACCAAAGGTTGGCGACTGAATGATTCCATCACACATTTTTTCGGCAAAGGCTCTGTATGTTGGAAGGACTGGAAGTCTGATTTGGACAAGACAAGTGTTGGCCTCCGGGAACCTTCTTATTGGATCAAACAGAAATTCCAGTGTTGGTTTTGGATTAAAACCTAACACTGGAATTTTGTCTGCCCCTGATGCAAACACCAGGATATCTTCTAGTGTGATGTTGAATGCGCCGTCTGCAAAGATAATATCCATCCATCCATCTTCTTCCGCGTCATCCGGGACCGGGTCGCGGGGGCAGCAGTCTAAGCAAAGATGCCCAGACTTCCCTTTCCCCTTTCAAATGTTTATTACTCTTCATGAGGACTTCAGTGAAAAGGACGGGATGAGTTTTTATTTCTCTGAGGAGACCCAGAGTGTGAAGTCCGTCAGCGAATCTGTATTAAAAAAACAATCAATATGAAACATGTGTATATATATAAGGAGGCTGACAAAAAAAACGTGACATTACAAAAATAACAAATGTAATCTAATCTAATTTTAGTATTTGAGTACTATTTATGATGTTAAATTATTGATTGAATATACCATTGTCAAATCAAATTCATAATCATAAATAATTTGGTTTATTCAATGTAATATTTAAAAACGTAATTGTGTGAATTTAAAGACAGTAAATGACAAAAACTTGTTGCTTGCTGTTACTTAGAACAGCCAACAGATGGCAGCGTTTCACAGCTTAGTGACTGCTCTTTAAAAACGCTGAAACCTGCACGATTTTTTCTGTCAAATAGAATTGTTTTTGTTATAAACATACAGCTTTTTGGGTTTTTTTTTCTCCACCGGAAAAGGCGTGTCGTCATCCTCTGTGCCCTTGCGTATCTTGGGGCAGCCTACGGAAGGATGAATGTTTATGATGTAAAATTATTGATTCAATATACCCCTTTCACTTTTTTGTCAGAAAAAATTGGTGACAGGGCCAAAAATGTGAATAGTTACTTCCGGTGTTTGGATTTAGAATAGCAAAGCTGACTCATGAGCGCTGTTGAACACAATTTTACATGAATAATAAAAGGTAACCTTACTAATTTCAACAGGAAAATGTCTTGCCTTGTTGTATTTGTTTCATTCACAAATCAAAATATGACATTGAATGTCCCATTAATATTGGATGTTTTGTTGAAAATGGCGACCTTCCAGTTAACCAGATGTTATTCTAACTGTTTCTATTTTGGTTGATGTTATTCACATGTATTTTAAATGTGGTCATGTTGGACACATTTAATACCTTCAGCAAATATGTACACTGCTGCATTGCACACAGACATTTTAATATGGAGCTAAATCTGGGCCAATAGAAGTCCAAACCCAAATAAGTCAAATTGCAAAACATATTGGTGTTTAGCTAAATAAAAATCTAAAATGTCCAAAACTTTTTGCTATTCCACATTCTTCCATTTTTTTTTTTTTGATAATCAACATTAGTCACGTGCTCCATGTGTGTACCGCTATACACATCTGTTCAATAACACCACTAGACGTCTTGTTTGGACAATCAAACACTGCACACCTCACCACTAGAATCTGATGTATTTGTATTCAGTTGTTAACAAGTTTCATGTTTGTAGTTACTTTAAAGCAGTTTATTATTCAGAATGCACATGAACATGAAACTATTCAACATAAAGTCTTACTGTTGAAGTGCTTCCTTTGTCCGTCCTTCAACATAAAAAGTGGTAGCAGCCTGAACCAACTGGTCTCTCCCATCCAGCGTTGTAATGTAGCGGTAGGACCCCAGTAGAGACAGGCTTTCTGCTGCTTCATTTATGGCTTCTCTTGCCTCTTCGACATGTTGTGCTTCACTTATCTGAAAGACATTAAGCAATACTGAGATTTGGAATGGATATGTAAACAGTAAAGAACTGAAATACCTTTCTCAGTTTTTTCTGGAGCTCCAGATCTGATATGTCACCTAAAGCCTCGGGCACATCTGCCCGTGCGAATGTTTGACCCGTACGGGTCTGGGGTGGTTTGGCCCGTAGACCAGGCCCGTGACTGCCGCATAAGTTGTGTTCATTAGTACAGGAGCTTGCACGGAGCCGCACTGGTCCACACGGGCCCGTGCAAGTGGTCGTGTGAAAAGCTGATGTCATTCTCGGGTGCGGAAGTACCACGGGGGTTGCTACAGACGCACGTGCGTGCACGGGCCCGTGCAAATGGTTGCGCGGGCACGTAGTACGGGCGTTTGCAAGGCGCGTGCGTGTGATACGGGCCAGCGCGCGGCTATAAAAAGGGCTGCGCGGTACCCGCATCAGTCTCACTGCTTCACAGATCTAGAAGACTTCACTACTTATTCAGCAGGATGCTCACCGCATCGCGACATCTCGCTCAGCATGCCGAAGGTACGACAGACCGCCCGAAAGTACAAGGAGAGTGCAGAGGAGAGGAAGGAGTTGGAGCTGCAGGAAGAGCTGCAGAGAAGGCTGGATGCCCAGAGGGATGAGGCCAGAATGCAGAAGGATAGAAGACAAGAATCGGAGGCCATTTCGGTAGCAGGAGACGCCCCTGTGGAGGAGCTACCACACTCGTGCATGGACCCGTGCATTAGAGGATGACACGGGAGTGGATTTTCACTCCTGTCCCATCCCGCTCCCACAGGGAATAATCCTGTCCCGTCCCGCTCCCGGACCAAAGTTTAAAAAATAATCCTGTCCCATCCCGCTCCCGGTAACCTGACTCCCACTCCTGTCTGCTCCCGTTCAAAATCGATCCCGCTCCTGTCCCGCTCCTTTATGTTTTCATTCTTATTTAGTCATAATGTAAAACATTAAATTTAATTGTATCTGTTCCCAGCATGTTTCAGAGCAGTAGCTGAGTCCACATTTCTACATTTTTAATTACTGTAGTGCAGTGTTTAGTCAGCCTTCAGGTCAGCGGTTCGATTCCCCCCGATGACCTTCCTACATGAAGTTCATCATCTCCCGTGCATGCATGGGTTAACTTGGCAGTAGGCTGTCTGGTTTTTCTCACAGTTCAAAGATGCAGTGGTGCTTTCAGAAATCTTTCACTTGGCGCTGTCTTTCTCGTTCGGCTTAGCGCGTGCACGCGCAGCGCAAACACAGCTTAAGGAGAAAAAAATAAAGAAATGGTTAAAGAAAGATAAAAGAATAATAATAATAGAACATGCTCCCAGAAAGGAGACTCTCGCGAATATGGGCAACTCCCGCCCCCCCGATCCATTGATTAAAAACACTTCTGACTCGCTGTGAGCGCGCGCGCCTGTGCGTGAGCGTCTCGACTCGCGGAGGGGCGGGGGGAGAAACAAACGTAAACTGCGTGCTGCAGCCAGAGGTATTTGGGCTGGCATGCTCCTCCTCTCCTCTCCCCAACTTTGAAATTATCCAGCACCGTCGGACGCAAAAATTTCAGTCAAGTTTCTTGAGTTGAGCTTTTGTTGAACTCCCGCTCCCGCCCACTCCCATCAGAATTTAGTCCCGTCCCGTCCCAGTCCCGTGATTAATGGAAGAAATGACTCCCATCCCGCGGGAATCCCGTGACCTGCGGGAATCCCGAAATAATGTCAGCCTCTACCGTGCATGCCGCAAGGTTTCGCGCACGTCACCGTACAACCGGCTGTACTACCCTTGCGGGACTTGGAACACGGGGAAGTGATTGCACGGCTCGTAAGGGTGTAGTACGGGTGTTAGTACTGCTGTTAGTGCGGCTAGTACGGCTCTTGGGGTTGATGAAAACAGCTTACGGGAGTGGTGCAGCCAGCTGCACGGGCAGAGGAAAATGGGAAAAAACCGTGGCACCCGCAGAAGACTTTGGTGCATGTCGAACAGCCTCCCACGGGCGCCTACGGGCCTTTGCGGAGCCTGCTACCTTTGCGGACCCGTGCGGACCGCCGCACGGGGGCGGGAAAATCTGGCCCGTAGACCGCCCGTGGGAGCCCGTGCAGGCAGATGTGCCCGAGGCTTCAGGTAGGTGCAGGTGTTTCTCTCTCACAAAGGTTGTCATACAACCTTTGTGAGAAAAAGCCCGGCATCACCCCTCCATGTACGATCGCGACAGCGATCATTACTCCAAAAGTCCGATACAGACCTCTTTGAAGTGCTGAAATTTTTGAATGATATGCATTAAGCTATATATTGTATAGATCACAATTTTGTAAAAGTGTGTTCATGTACCATCGCTATTCAAGTTGAGGTATTTCTCCTCCTCTGGGCCTGAGAACAGCATGCTGTCTCTGATTTTCATCATCAGCAACCTGAAAAACTCCCAGGTAGGGCCTCCCTCATCCACAGCACCCTCAGCCTGGGACATTTCATCCATAAACACCACACTTAACCTCCCATAAGGACTGAAGCGCGTTCTTTGGAAGGCCCTTAAAGCACCATTAAGGACATCAGTTCTGCATATATTTAGGAGGTTGCTACTCGGAGGGGTTTCCAGAGACACCTGGGACCACAGCTGTTCCAATAGGCTCACCAGATTTGTCCTGTGTTCAGGCGAAAAAGAATAATTTTTGTTTTTAACTTGACAAAGCTCAAGGTTTAGTGACACTGTTTTACTTTGACACCTACTCATAACAATCACTGATGTCATCAGAGTTCTCCAATACATCACCTATGAAGGTTTCTGGTATGTCCTAAAGATATCACAAACCAAAACAGTTCTTTTACTCACTTACTTTTATATGTAACATGTCTACAAGTGCTAGAACATAAGTTGCAAAAAATGACACCTACATTCAGTACTTCTTGTGACTCACTAATCATTGGTGGCTCTTCCATAACCTATACAATCCAGAAAAACATACATTAAAACTCTTCAGTCTGTACTGTAACATGAACACAAAAACAAGTTAACATACCGTAAATAAGTCCCGTCCAGGGTTTCTGGTTGCATGGTCAGTGTGGGAGTCTGTCATTGTTGCTAAAGTGTGTCTCCATCCTGAGATGAAAAAATGTAATTCAGTTAGTGCTGCCACAAGCGATTATTTTAATAGTCAATTAATCACTGATAATTTTTTTCAGTTGGTCGACTAATCAGGTTATGGGTAAATTAGATGTAAAACACACAACCATCATTAGCTTTAAACTAACTACAAATAAAGACAGTTTAAATCAGGGGTGTCAAACTCATTTTCACCGAGGGCCACATCAGCATAATGGCAGTCCTCAAAGGGCCAGATGTAATAGAACGTAATGTAAAGTAAATGTATGCTTTATATGCTGCCCTTAGGAAACATAATTAGGAAACATAGCATTAATTTCCACTGTTATGCAGATGATACGCAGTTGTATTTATCCATTAAACCAGACCAGAATGACCACTTAGAGAAACTGAATTCCTGCATTAGAGACATTAAGTCCTGGATGACAATTAATGACCTCCTCCTTAACCCAGAAAAAACTGAGGTCATTATCCTGGGCCCTAAACACCTGAGAGATGCTCTCTCGGATCAGATAGTCTCCTTGGATGGTGTAAAAATTTCCTCCAATTCTACAGTTAGAAACTTGGGGGTTTTATTCGACCAGGATTTATCATTTAAGGCTCACATATCACAAGTTTGTAGAACTGCATTTTTTCACCTTCGCAATATAGCTCAGATCAGAAATATGTTATCTAAAAGTGATGCTGAAAAACTCATCCATGCATTTGTTACGTCGAGACTGGATTACTGTAACTCTTTACTAATAGCCTGCCCAAAAAGTTCTTTAAAAAGTTTTCAACTTGTTCAGAATGCAGCAGCCAGATTGTTAGCAGGAACTAGCAAAAGAGAACACATCACTCCTGTGTTAGCTTCACTCCACTGGCTCCCAGTTGAATCCAGGATTAAGTTCAAAATCCTCCTGTTAACCTATAAGGCTCTGAATGGTGTGGCCCCATCCTATATTAAAGATCAACCAATCAGAACACTTCGTTCACAAAATGCAAGACTGCTTGTAGTTCCTAGAATCTCTAAAAGTACAGTTGGAGGTAGAACCTTCATCCATCAAGCCCCTGTTCTCTGGAATAAGCTCCCAGCTCATGTCAGAGATCCAGCACAGTTTCTACCTTCAAAGTTAGCCTTAAAAACATTCCTCTTTGGACAGGTTACGTTCTGCTAGATTTTATCATAGTTGTTCTCCACATCAGCTCTGGGGTTCGTTCTCTGTTCTATTTCTTCCTCTCTCTCCTACTCTTTATTATTCATTGTATTAAGTCTCCCATTTTTTGTTGGTGCAGTTCGATTCACATGTTGTTTTTCTCTCTCACTCCCCTCTGGGGAGCGGGAGAGATTTCAGATCCCAGGTGGATCCCCCACGCTCCTGCTCCTGGTCGTGGACTGCACTTCTGCTTCGTCTGACTGAGGACTTCATCTCCCACGTGCTCCTGCAATCTATCTGCAGCTTTATCTGAATGATCTCTATTCAAATACTTAGTTTTAGAAGCTAATTTTCCCTTACCAGTTCTGGTATCGCCTGTTCGTCCTGGGATGGGATCTCTCCCTCATGTGGGAATCCATAATTCTTCTTTTTTTCCTGATTCAGGTTTTTTGGGAGTTTTCCTTACCGAGAGGGAGGTCTAAGAGCAAGGATATCCAGTTTATTTAGTCTGTTTAGTCTTTTGTGATCTTTCTTTCATGTTTCATGACTATTTTTTTTTTGCAACTGTAAAAATTACCTGCATAAAGCCCAATGAGGCAAAATTCTTTGTGATTTTGGGCTATATAAATAAAATTGAATTGAATTGAATTGAACTACTCGTTAATGTTAAATAACTGAATGTATCACTTTTTCAAGTGAAAAACATAACAGCTGCATCTGTTATAACAAATACTTTTCATTTCTCAGCTCATGAAACCTGCATAAGTCAATAAATCATGATTCATACTGTCCAAGTGAATAAAGAAAAATACCGAAATGAAGCCCATTAAAATAATCTTTATTACTGTAAAATCAATTGTGAACTGCTAAGACCAAGTATGAAAGATGAAGCATTTAAAAAAAAAAAAAAAAAAGACTGAACGCAGCCTCGCATCAAACATCCAAAAATAAGGTTGATTCAGTTAACTAACTATATTGTTTTTATTTCGCCGACAATGGAGTAAAACTACAAAGACAGAAAAATAGTATTTAGAAATTCGTCTGTATAGAATTAATAAACATGTTTCACTTACAGTCATTGCTTTCCATAGGACTGTTAGTTGAAGGAGTAAATGATAAACTATAGACGTTGTGTGTATGAAAAACGAACTCTGTTGTTATACAAGGAACAATAAAGTTGGATTCAAAATAAAACTTTATCGAAACTACAAAAATGAACAACACTTTCAAGGGGCAGAACACTCCCCGTCTGGCATTGCTAATGCCACCTTTTTTTTTTTTTTTTTTTTACCTGTGTTTTTCTCTCTCCTCTTTTGCTAACAACAACACAATATCTGAACAAGGTCTCAAGAAAGTCTTTGTAGTTTTACTCCATTGTCGGCGAAATAAAAACGTCTTTGAAGCAAGGAGTTTAGCTGGCTGTTTCCTTGTGCAAACAAGGAACTTTTTGAAAGAACACAAACGATGTTTTAAATGCTGTTCTGCCTTTCACATGGCCAGAGAATGTCAGGTAGAGTTGAAGTGTGATGAGTGTGAAAGCAATAACCACTGTACTGCACTACATCCAGATGCTAATCCTTCAACTTCCCTGTCTGCAATGAGAGAACCGATCTGCAATGAGAAAACCTATCCACAACACAAAGAAGATTCTTCACCGGAGGTCACTTCAAAGTGCACAGAGGTTTGTGGTGAAAACAATGCCACACAATCATGCGCCAAAATATGTTTGGTGAGAGTTTTTCCCAAAGGTCAGCGAGAACGCTCTGTCAAGATGTACGCTATCCTTGACGATCAGAGCAACCGTTCTTTGGCGAGAACAGACCTTTTCCAGCTTTTTGGCATAAATGGCGAACCTCACCCTTACCTTATGAAAACTTGTGCTGGCACCACAGAAATGACAGGAAGAAGAATTGAGTCATTGAATGGCAAACTCTGTCTTGACTTATCTCCCCTCATTGAATGTAATGAAATTACAAGCAACAGATGAGAAATCCCATGACCAGAGGTTGTATGCTCTCATCCCCACTGAAAACATTTGGCCTCACACATCCCGGAAGTTGATCCAAAAGTGCAAATTCTCATTTTGTTGGGAAGAGATCTCATACGTGTCCACAAAGTAAGACAACAGATTAATGGACCACACAATGCACCTTTTGCCCAGCGCTTGGATTTGGGATGGGTGATAGTTGGTGAAGTTTGTCTCGACAGAACTCGCAAGCCCACAGTTGCAGTCTACAAGACTAACATTCTGCAAGACGGACGCCCTTCACATCTGGTTCCATGTCAAGGTCACATCGGCACAAAAGAGAACGTGAGTTATGGCGGGGAGCACAAGTCTCAACTTTCCTCTAATCTTTTTTATAAAATGAGAGAAGATACAACTGCAGAAGATAAACTTGGGCTGAGTGTATTTGCTACAACACCAAATGATAAATGAACCAGCTTTGTCCTTTGAAGATGAAGTGTTTCTCAACATGATGAAAAAGGAGTTCAGCAGAGATGAGTGCGGCAGTTGGACAGCCCCACTACCCTTCAGAACACCAAGAACCCGTCTGCCAAACAACCAAACTTTAGCACTCTCTGCGTCGCACATTCAACAAAAATCCAGAAATGAAAGATGAGTTTGTGGGCTTCATGAAAAGGCTTTTTGAAAATGGACATGCAGAAATTGCTCCTCCTCCTGCAGAAAATGAGGAGCGTTGGTACTTGACTATCTTCGGAGTTTACCATCCCCAAAAGCCAGGCCAAATACGTGTAGTGTTTGATTCAAGTGCCCAAGTGGACGGTGTTCTCTTAACAAGTTTCTACTTCCAGGTCCTGACTTAAATAACAGTCTGCTTGGAGTGCTTCTCAGGTTCAGAAAGGAGCCTTTCGCAGCATCAGCAGACATCCAGCAAGATTTTACGCCTTCTTGGTGAGTAAAAGATCACAGAAATTACCTTCGGTTCTTCTGGCACAAGGACAATGATCTGTCTAAGGAGGTGACTGAATATCGCATGAGAGTACATGTGTTTGGGAATAGCCCTTCACCTGCAGTGGCGATTTATGGACTCAGAAGAGCAGCCCAAGAAGGTGAAAGAAAGCACGGGTCTGACTCCCGTCATTTTGTTGAAAGGCACTTTTATGTGGATGACTGGCTCATTTCCCTCCCCACAGAAGCACAAGTCATCGATTTGCTGCAGCGCGCACGCAGGCGTCATTGGCTGAGTCAAATCTCAAACTCCACAAAATCGTCTCGAACACAGCATCCATGTAATGCGAGCCTTCGATCCCAAAGACCTCGCCACAGGCCTACAGGACTTGGGGGTAGGAAACGAATCTGTTCCCCTGCAGAGGAGTCTTGGTTTGTGTTGGAACATTGATTCTGATAGCTTTACCTTTTTAAGTAGCAAACGAAGAAAAGCCATTTACTCGTCGGAGTTTTGTCGACAGTAAATAGTATCTTTGATCCACTGGGTTTGATAACTCCCGTCACCATACATGGTCGGGCGTTGCTGCGTGAGCTTTTTACGGATGTCCATGATTGGGACACAGAACTTTCTCCGGACAAGTTGAAGCCCTGGAAAAGTTGGAGAAACACACTGAAAGATCTAAGCAGTCTCCAGCTTCCTCGTTGCTACACCAAACAGTCTCTTTCCTCTCCTAGTTACACAGAGCTATGCGTGTTCTCATGATGCATCAAGCTGGGCTATCGGTGCAGTGGCTTACTTGAAAGTAATTTCAGCAGAAGGAAAGTGTGAAGTCGGATTTGTGCTTGGAAAAGCAAGATTGGCTCCGAAACCTGAATCTACAATTCCTCGGCTGGAACTGAGTGGCGCAGTCTTAGCTGTTGAAATGGCAGAAAAGATCCTCAAAGAGCTCGATTACAAACCGAATGATGTGACCTTCTTTTGTGATAGCAAAGTTGTTCTTGGCTACATTCACAATGACTCAAAGAGGTTTTATGTGTACGTGCATAATCGTGTTCACAGAATACGCCAGACAACTTCTCCTCAGCAGTGGCACTACGTGACTTCAAATGAGAACCCAGCTGACCTCGCCACAAGAGCAGTTCCGGCATCTAAACTAGCACAGTCCATCTGGTTCACAGGTCCACCTTTTCTTCTCAAAAACACCAGACCAGAAAAAAGCGAAAGGTTTGAACTTGTGAATCCCGAAAAAGATGTTGATGTGAGACCTCAGTTAACAACCTATGCCACAAATGTGCGCAAGAAGGAACTTTCCTCAAAAAGATTCGAACGCTTCTCCACATGGAAATCTCTACTCAATGCAGTTTCTTTCTTAATTCACCAGATACGATCATTCAAAGCCATTTCTCCTTCCCCTTGCAGAGGATGGCATAAATGCACCAAGCCTCGCCTTCCAGAGGAGCTGGATGCAGCAAAGCTGATCATCTTGAAAACAGTGCAAAAGGACTTCTTCCCTGATGAATATGCTGTGCTGCAAGGAAAACAGGTGACTTCAAAGTCGAGCCCAATTTTGACCCTTGACCCCTTTATTCATAAAGGACTCATTTTGGTTGGTGGTCCTTCCTCACCATTGCTTCTGACTCCTGCCATGCTTGTGACTCAGAAACCAAGCGTCCTCGCTCCAGCTGGTGACTTCACTGGGAAAGATCTGTTCAAATGTCAGTGGAGAAGAGTGCAAGCTCTAGCAAGTGAGTTCTGGTCACGCTGGAAGAAGGAATATCTTCACACTCTCCAGCCCAGGCGCAAGTGGCACACGATACATCGTGACCTTCAAGTTGGTGATGTTGTGCTCCTTAAAGAGACCAACTCTCCTCGTAACCACTGGCCAATGGCTCTGGTTACATCCACCTTCCCAAGCAGTGATGGACGAGTTCGAAAAGTCCAAGTAAAAATCTTCACAAGGCAAAACAAAGACTTTCTGAACCTTGTTCAGATATGTGTTGTTGTTAGCAAAAGATAGCGAGAGAAACACAGTTAAAAAAAAAAAAAAAAAAAGAAAGTGCCATTAGCAATGCCAGGCACGGAAGTGTTCTGCCCCTTGAAAGTGTTGTTCATTTTTGTAGTTTCGATTAAGTTTTATTTTGAATCCAGCTTTATTGTTCCTTGTATAACAACAGAGTTCGTTTTTCATACACACAACGTCTATAGTTTATCATTTACTCCTTCAACTAACAGTCCTATGGAAAGCAATGACTGTAAGTGAAACATGTTTATTAATTCTATACAGACGAATTTCTAAATACTATTTTTCTGTCTTTGTAGTTTTACTCCATTGTCGGCGAAAAAAAAACGTCTTTGAAGCAAGGAGTTTAGCTGGCTGTTTCCTTGTGCAAACGCGGGGTGCAAAACGCACAACAAGAACAGCACATTTGCCAAGTTTTTTTTGTTTTTGTTTTTTGAAGAGATGCTGTCAGTTGTTGACATTTTGGGATAATTTCCCAAGTCTCAATTCCACTCCTTAGCATTGATGTGAAAACACTGCGCACCCTTGTGGCTGTGAGCCGTCACTTTGTGATATTAGGCTGTAGTCGACGGCAATGTTCCCTCTAACACTCCCGGCCCCTCCTCCACTCTCAGGTCTAAGTCCGCTGTTCATTTGAACACCGGAGCTCGCGCACTTTTCATCCTGTTGTTGGACGCTCTGGCCGCAGAAAAAAGTCCATCAACAGCCTCCGTCAGTGTTTTGGAGAGCTCACTGTTCGTGCTCACTGCGCGTGTTCATTGCGCGTGCGGCCAAACTGACGGTGTTTTGAAGACAGAACGCATTGAAACTCCGCCTTCAATCTGAACTCAGCTTTGTATCCTGGACACTCGTCTTCATCAGCACGTTTTAATTAGTCTGTCAATCGCTGAATTACATTAAAAGTGACAAAGAATACATGTCATTTTATGATGTGCGCAGAAAGGATTTCCTCTGCGCAACAGGCGTGAGAGCAGTGCGCAATTGCACACGCGCGCAGCTTAGGGGGAACATTGGTCGACAGGCATTACGGGAAATGTAGTTTTGACCAAAGCCTATTTTAAACCTATATTTAGACAGTCACTTTTTAAGCCCCCGCGGGCCACATAAAATCACGTTGCGGGCCACATGTGGCCCGCGGGCCTTGAGTTTGACATATATGGTTTAAATTATAGTTTATTTAACTTTGAATAAATCATGTAGCTTCTTTCCTCTAATTAGTTTTATGTTGTTAAAACAAGATTGAATCAAATGATGCACGGTTTAAGAGGATCTTGGTTTTTTTGTTTCTTTTTCTCTCTTTACACTAATGTTATCTTAGTTAGCTTATCTATGTGATGATCCCTCTTCACCATTATCATATTCACAAACAAAGTGCTTCCTCTTCAGATGTTCAAGCATCACCATAGTACAGCTGTGCTTGCAGATATTACAACGGGCACTTTTTTGTTTATGTCTTTCTTACAAGCTCCATTAGCATGTTATCATGCTGTGACATCACTGCTGACCCAGATTATCATTGCTGCGCACATGTGTCAAAGACAATTGCAAACACGGCATTAGAAAGCGTGCACCCTAGTTTTGAAAAAAAAAAAATTCTTTTAAATAGAAAAAAAAGAAGGAATGACTATATTAAAATAGCTATTGACTATTTTAATAGTCGATTACTTAACAACTTATGGATTAATCGTGGCAATCCTACACTCCATAAATGTCATATTTATTCAATTACTTTTAGACATGTTGCAAAGAGCTGTAAGGATCTTACATTTACATTTTCTGCAGGTCCGTCAAGGTCTTCCTGAAATACAAACAAAAATATTTTTCTTATCATTACATGTGAATTCACACATGTAATGTCTGCGGGAAAAAATTAAATACCTTTGGTAACTGATAAAGAGCAGATCGATTGAGTTCTCTGCTTGTTTTGATCATCGAGGGGGACAACGGTGAACAAATAAGTTTTGAGATCCTTCTGTGAGCATCTACTTTGACCATGTCAAAGTCTCTGTGACGCAGGCGTGGAAACATGCTTGTCAGTGCGTCTCTGAATTCCGCTTCATTTAGTGACAGAGGCACGTGAATTTTTTTCATTGCTTCAGCTGTAAGGTTTGAAGAGGGACATTAAAAAAGGACAAAATCAATCACAAATGTGACATTTAAATTCAAAGGATTACATTACAAAAAAAGAGATCAAACCTTTATGAGGATGGTATGCTTGCAAATTGGGCTCCAGCAATAGAACAACTCGGAAGGTGGCCAATCTTGTTCTCTCCCTCCTTCTTGGGGTTGTAGTAGGAGTTGCAGTGTTTCTGAAAAGCCTTAACCTTAAATGAAAGGGTAACATATGCCACGTAAGAGAAATGAACAGTTTTTTTCTTATCACAAAAACATGACTGAAATTAACATTCAATATAGAAAACATTTTGTGTCCTATAGAGAAAAACTTCTGTGGTTCAGAGCGCACACATATGAAGAAAAGTGCTTCTCAGATGAACAAAATGTAACCAACAAATCAATAATTGATGCTCAATAAGAAACAAGTCTGACAACTTTGAAGCTCCGTGCAACGGGGTGCTCGTGCACTCACGAGCACCCTCCTTCTGCTGGCGCATGCACACGCAGCGCAGCTCTCCTTTTCTCCTCCACTACTCATCCAACAACGGAGCCAAACAACGGAGGTCTGCTCCCAGAATGCACCGCGAGAGAGAGAGAGAGAGACAGACAGACAGACAGACAGACAGACAGACAGACAGACAGACAGGTTTCATCAACTGTCTGATGCGCCACAAAAACAATGCAAACATCCAAATAAAGCGCTGCCTGCTCTCAGCTCGAATGTCAATTTTCTTATTGTTCTTCCATAAGAGCAACCGCGGCTTCTGTCATGTGTTATACAGTGAAAACTGGCCGCACAGCTGATCTCTCCAACCGTTCCGTCTTCAAATCATTTACCGGAACGCCGCTCCGGACCGTTCCAGCTTACTTTCACCCCTGCCCTTGCCCATACTTGCGGGCCCCATATCCTCTGCAAAACAGGTGTAGGTACCGTATGTGCTCGGAATAGCCTACTCTCTACTTCAAGTTAAGTAGTATTTCTGTAAAGTAACGTTACTTTTATTGGAGTAAAATTCTTGAACACTCTACCCATCTCTGATTATTTCTTACCTTAGTAAAATTAAAATAAAAAATCAAGTAAAATAAAAAAATTTAAAAAAAAAAAAAATATATATATATATATATATATATATATATATATACATACATATGTATATCTATTTGTGGCACTTTCATTTTTAATTTAATTATTTTTTTATTTATTTCAAAGGAAAATAGATAAAAAAAATTATGTCTAGCAGAAATTTTGTAATGTACTACTAGATAGATGTGTAAACTGTGCTTTCATATTGTATAGGCTGGAAACCTTGAAAAGGAGCATCTACCATGCAAGAGGAAGGATTCTGCAAGAGTCAGACGCTGACGAACTGCTTCAGTTAGTGAATGTGTTCATCCAGACTGTGGAAACACTCTTGACTCATGAAGGTACGTACAATAACATCTTTGTAAAAAAGGAAAGAAATTAAAGTTTGCATTTATTGACTTTTTACCAATCAGAAACAATTTCTTAAAATCAATAGCGTTGTTTCATCGATTCTTCGTCCTCTATAAAAAAAAAAAAAAAGAAAATACAGATGCTTCAAGATTTACACAAAAAAAAAAAATCTACTAGTACTTCAATTGGAAAACACAAACTGGACACTTGAAAAACTTAAATGCTGGTTCAGATAGGTTTGTGCCAATAATCTATAACATCAAATTGGTCCACTATAGCCAAAATGTTTGAATACCTCAGGGGTAGATAGTTAACCTTTGTTTAAATGAATAACATAAAATAATAATAATGACAGGGTTTTTAAATTTATGGCCTTCAACACGCACCGCTGTTATTAGTCATTAGCCCTAGTATAACTCCAGCATTCTCTCAGATGTGAAGATTCGTTGTGTTTAATATATTGTCTTTGCTTTTTTTTTTTCTTTCATATCAGAAACAACTGTGTATACGCCTCTTCTTGAACGTCTTGGAGGTTTTGGACGACCTACTTTTTCCATAACAGAAGCACAGCTGAGATTCCTACTGTCCTGTGGATTTCGGCTGAGGCAAATGGCTGAAATCCTCAATGTTTCAGTGAGAACACTGAGAAGAAGAATGAGGTACTTGAAACACTCTAGCGACAAAGGAAAAAAATATTGTATAAAATTTAGAGAAAGAATAACCATTTGTGCTCTGAATTTTTTTTCTAACAAATTTAATGACTGAAAAATAACTGTCTATTTTTCAATGGAAGTCTATTGGATTTTGGCCGTCTTGTAACCTGCGGGTACTTCCTGTTTGGAATACCAGTTGGGAGGGGTTAAGCTGTCCATTGTTTTATATAGTCTATTGTGTGTCTCCTTTTTTGGGTGGGTAATGATTATTATCCCCTAGAACAGGGGTGTCAAACTCTTTTGCCAACCCAGTCTCAGTGAAATGCGTATCTATTCCACAGCTTTGCACCCTGGGAATACCGTGCATAGTATACGCCAAACACGGTTTTTGCGTGCATATGATACGCAGTTGCAGCCCATTCAAAACAACAGGAACGGCTTTTAGGTTTCGTTTTGATCACGTGGTCGGATGTTTAGGTTTCTCCGGATCACGTGACTGATCACGTGACTTTTGAGTTTCTGTCGGTCTATCACCGGCTAACAATATGGCGGTAGATCCACTACTTTTTTGGTGTAAAATCCCTCAGAATAAAATATTTTGTGGACTAATCTTTATTTTGGTAATATTTCCAGCGAGAAATGTGCCCCTTACTATCATGACATGCATTTATTTTGGACATACAGTTCGTAGTTTGTCTGTTCTGCTTGACTTTTCGGGCTCAAAAATTGTAAAACAGCAACGTCTGGGGTGCACGGAACAATCACGGAACCGGGCGATCAGCGGGATTTGGGATCCGACCCGCATCGGTGCCGGGTCAACGTTAGGGTTAGTGTAGGTTCGGAGAACCCGCCCGGAACCTTTTTAATCGGGCCCCGAATGACTTCTGTAAAGCTAGAACGTGATCACAGCCTGACTACTTCCGGTCCAGCAGACGGTCAAACGTGATCCCGAAACGAAGATTATCAAGCATCAAATAATTATCCTTTAATTTCTGCCTCATAAACAAACACAAATGTCGGTTATTTTAAGTGACAATAACGAGGGAGGCTTTCAGACAAAATGAAGAAAGAAAAACACAATTGGGTTATTTTTTTTACTGTTCTTTTTATTTTATTATTATTAGTGGTAGTAGTAGCAGTATTAATTTATTATTATTGTTGTTGTTGTTATTATTGTTATTATTATCATCATTATTATATTGTTATAATGTAAAAAATATATATAAAAGGAATGACATAAACAAAATACAATTGATACATAAATACATTGTTGATCCATAAGATCAACAGATTCCAAGTTTTAATGATTCTTGAAAGTTGAAGGGTAAAGAGAGAATCTCGCTATTCAGACATTTTTTTATTCTATATTAAAATTCATCCATCAACACTCATCTTCTGCAGTCAAATCCAGCTTACAGGATTCACACCAACATTTTTGCTGGTGATGCCATTAATATTTAATTCATAATTGTATTAAAAAGTTACAGTTTTAAAGTTTTAATAATGTATTTTTAGTGTGTTCAATAAATGTTTATCCTGTTTGGCTCAAAAACTAAGGCGTGTTTTGGATTTTGCCCCCCTGTGCGACTGAGTTTGACACCCCTGGTCTACGCCATTCAAAAAAGCTTTAGGATATTTGGAGAATTACCGTCAAGTTTCACTAGAGATTGGTTGGGAAGCAATTTTTGGTGTGAGATAAACAGGTCGTTTTGGGGCTATGTAATTGTTATGATTTACATTGTACCGAATGTATGTAAATAATATCCCTAATTTATTGTGAATAGTTACTTTTAACTTCTTATCAGACCACAGGTCAAAGAGATGGGAGGCTTAAACAAATTATTTATTAATAAAATAATGATATAAATGAATATGAGCTCTGATATTGCTAATAAATTGATAAATGAGCAGGTGTTTTTTAGATTTTAAATTGGTAAAGTTGACAGTGCTGTAAAAATTGACAAACTCGTTTTTTGGAAACTTAATTATTTAGAACTTCAGCATTCTTGTATGCTTGTGTTTAATGTAATCTGTTGGTGACAAGGACTTTAGACTCTGTGTAGTAACAACTTAGTTTGTACATTTTAAGAAGTTCAGAGGATTGTTCCTAAACAACAATGATCACTCATGGTTTGTTTGATCAGTCCTCCCTGAAACTTAGACAACATTTAAGCAATCTACATGAATAGACATTAATTGGAGCTTAACTTTGTCGACTTTGCTGCTAACAGAGTAAAATTTCAACCCAGTCTCCTCCTAAAATGTGCAGTACATTCTGGGATGTATCATGACTTCTGCAAAGAAATATAGTCTAACCTTCCAAATTTTGAGTTCATGCCAAAGCTATTTCACATTTTTTAAATGTATAGATGAATTTTGAATTTTACAGAGGTCCCGCACTTCAACAGTGATGTATGTATCAATTCTAAAGAGAGCGACCCATCAGCAGGTTTTACAGGATCCACGAGCTTAAAGCCCCATCAAGGGTTATCCAGGCTCTTTAGGGTCAGTACTGTTTTGTTTTTTCATATATTTTTCAAATGTAATTAAGTTTATTACAAACAGCAGGTGACCTGTCCCACCTTGAACACTCCACTACTACACGATGCATCACTCTGTTCCCTGCGCTGCTTTGAGACTTTCAAATCACTGCCTCATGTCATCCCAACCGACAGAAGAAAGCTGAAATCAGCTGAACCCAAAGTGAAGACTGTTATGGACGGATCAGTCCAAGATGAAAAATGCAAAGATTGGAACACCTAGATCAGTTTTTGTGAGGACATGCCTGCAGACCAAAACCTTCTGCAAATTCAACAACATCAAACAATGGTTTACAGCTGCTGAGGCAATGCAAGGACAAGGAAGAGGCCTAAAGGAGTGGGGGTCGTGACCTTTAGAAATAGGTCAGGAGCAAGATGAAAAAGAAGATTAAGGCAGCTAAAATGACCAAGACTGCAAAGATAACAGAGCAGTTTTCTGCCAACAACTGCAGTTTGTTAAGTTCTGCAGACCCTCATGAAAAGAGATGCCCCACCCCCACCCTGCAGAGAGCTGCCACCATAACGACTTCTATTCAGGTTCTAAAGGAACATAGCATTCCCTCCCCCATCAATCTTAATTTAAAGGATTGACTTGTCTCAACTTCCTTCAGACTGGACACCTAACCTGGACTGAGGATCTGATGTGCATCAACAGTTTCAGAAGCAGAAGATCAGGAGGTTCCAGGACCTGATGGAGTGTCTCCATCCTGTCTGGAAGTTTGCTCTGACCAGCTGCCTCAAAGTTTCACCCGTCTCTTCAACAGCTCCACCATCATCCAGTTCCTAAGAAGTCCTCTCTCACATGATTAAATGACGCAGACGATGCAGACACAGCTCTCCGTACCTATTCCACTGCTCTGGAATAGGTACGCATTTCACTGAGACTGGGTTGCAACCAGTGCAAAAGCAACCCAGTCTCAGTGAAATGCGTACCTATTCCACGGCTTTGCACCCTCGGAATACCGTGCATAGTATACGCCAAACACAGTTTTTGCGTGCATATGATACGCAGTTGCAGCCCATTCAAAACAACAGGAGCGGCTTTTAGGTTTCGTTTTGATCACGTGGTCGGATGTTTGTCTCTCTTGAACCATCAGCTTTCAAGATTAAAACTTGGAGTCTGTTGATCTTGTGGATCAACAATGTATTTATGTATCAATTGTATTTTGTTTGTCATTCATTTTATATATATATATATATATATATATATATATATATATATATATTTTTTTTTACATAATAACAATATAATAATGATGACAACAACAACAGATAATTATAGATAAAAAAAAGTTGCAAAGGCAAAAAAAAAATTGCAAACCAAAATATATTTTTTGAGAGCAAAAAAAATTTGCAAAGCAAAAAAAAATGTTTTTATTTGCAAAACATTTTGTTTGCAACTTAAAAAAATTTGATCTCAAAACTATGACTTTTGCTTGCAATATGGTGGCACAAACATAACTCCATAAAACTTGACCCATATAACTAGAGAGAGGCCTGGGTACTGCACCAGGTAAGGTAATCCCCTTAAGTAGTAAACAGGAGATGAGATGGTGAGTCATAGCTCGGTCCAATCAGGTGGAGCAGGAGCGCAGGTGCACCATGACATAAAGATGCATCACAGACCTCATAGCTCAAAATGTGACCGTTCCTCTGTGTCTGTACAGAGTTACCCTGCTTATTGGCGTTTCTTTATTTGCAGTTTCGCTTATTCACAGATTTATTTTATGCATTTATTTTTTTGTCCTTTTTCAGTCATGTGACTCCTCGGGTTCGTCACAAAAACTCTGATAACTCAAGAATTTTGTTTGAAAATTTTCCCTCCAAAGATGGTGCAAAGCTGCCGCAATTTTGTAGGAGGGGGGCGCGGTTGAAGGGCATGGCAGCCCGTCAACTATGCACACCTACACACACACAGGTGCGCACACAAGCACAGCGAGCCTGCATGGAGAAATGGCATCAACTCAGAAGCAGCTCGAAAAAAAACTGATAATCCCGGAGGACAGTGACGTTCAGTCAGTGGAAGCATGTGAGGCTGTCGCCCTCACTCCAGGTGCCTGTCATGCTGAGGATCTGATAAAATACATAAATACATATTAAGGAAGGTTGTCATTCATCCAGGTGACATCCAATTCAATTTTATGTATATAGCCCAATATCACAAAGCAATTGTCTCATTGGGCTTCATTCCAGTCGTTGTACAAAAGCAGAAAAGTTGGGTCCAAAATAAAACAAAAAAGCTGATTGCTAAACTAAATTAAACAAGCTAAACTAGACTGGTTAACTCTGCCCTTAGACCAGGGGTGTCAAACATATGGTCCGCGGGCCGTATCCGGCCTGCCAGATGGTTTAATCCGGCCCAGTTATGAAGAAAACAATAAATACGTTTTTTCAAAAAAGAAAGCAAGTTTTGAGCCCATTCCTGTGGCGAGTTATGGTTCTTTAAAGAAATCACCGCAATGCGCAATTCCACCACTAGGGGGAGCAAATGAAACTCAAGTGATCAGGAAAGAAACCGATGAATGCCAAATCATGCTGAGTTTTGGGAGAGAAAGAGAGGTTAACTTCAAAATGTTTCCATGTTCTAGTCATGTAACAGGATGGGTTTTTTCTGTTTTATTCTATTTATTTCTGGATCCATTTTTTTGTGAGCACTGTGTCTGCTGACTGTTTTGAATGTCTCATGAACATGATTGGGGATTGAGAACAGGTGCACTCCAGCTGCACCTGGTGGCTTTAAAAGAGCACCTGATGCAGCAGCCGAGGAGGACGGCACCCGCACCCGCACCCGCACCCGCACCCGCACCCGCACCCGCACCCGCACCCGCACCCGCACCCGCACCCGCACCCGCACCCGCACCCGCACCCGCACCCGACACCAGGGCCAGAACAGGAGAAGGGACCTGCATGGAGGTCCCCATGCCTCCCGGAGTCATGCCACCCTGGGAGCTGGTTGGAGACTGTCCCGCACTGGCAGCTTGGAGCCAAGGAAAGGGGTAGTGAATTGGAGAGGCAGAGGGGTGTGGTTGCGACCCACCCCTCTTTGATCTAAGTACCCCTTCCTTGGCCTTCCCGAATCAAGTTTTTTTAAAGAGCAATGTTTTTAGCTGCAATGGGAGGAGTGCATATATTTTTTATCTCTGGGCCTGTTTTATATTTTGTACATGTTTTTATTGTTTTAACTAAAGCTTTTATTTATCTTCTCTTTTATTGTTTTTATTCAGGCACCTGATTTTTCTTTTATGGACTCTTAACTCCTCCCAAATGGACAGCATGAACTCGAATGAAGGAAGGACTTTTAAGGACTCCAACGCTGGATAAACTTGTCATTCTCCTGTATGATAACTGGTTGTATGTGAGGTTTTTACCTTGCTCCCGGCTGATCTGGACTGAGGTGGTGGAGGGTGGCGACGGACCAAATTTCTCACCTTGGTCGCGTCGTCTACCCCTGACCTCCTCCTCCCCGGTTGTTACAGTCACACATCAGACATAAATTCATGCAAAAGCAAAAAATTCTGATTCATTTTGCTATGGAAACCCCAAAAATATTTAACAAACTGTTTTTACAACATAGAATGAAAGCTTTAGGTGTACTTTTATTAAAACTACAAGAGTTATTCTAGTCAAAAAACAAATCAACACATTTTTGAATTAATATACCAAAAAAAAAAAAAAAAACAATTCCAGTTGAAATTTTACAGATTCCTTATTTGGTTCCTTAGTTGGTATGAGGAACATGACAGACCTCACAGCTCCATGATGTGACCTTTCTATGTTGTCATACAGACAGTAATAGTACTTCAGTCTGTCTGTGTGGCTTCAGCTTCCAGGCAGACCAAAAGATAAGAATTTCTCTCCTAAGCGCTCTGATGTCCATTTGACATTTCCTGGAATTCTATTTTCTATCCTTTTTTTCTTTCTCTTTTACTTTTTTTCCCTCATAAACTTTCCCTGTTGTGTTTGTGAAGAATAATAAAGAGGTTTTATAGGGAGAAGTTTGATCCAGCTGGACTTCAGGTCGGCTCGGCTGGAATCTGCTCTCAGGTGGGGGCGTGTCTGTCTGCTCTGTTGCTCGCCTCTCGTTTCTCGTTTTGCAGAGAAACAGAGTTTCCGTGATTTTATGACAACGCAGGTGGTTGTTGATGTTGCAGAAAACTCATTTTGGACTCTGTCCCAAAGTAAAATTCAGATCACATTCCTCCTTGTGGAGTTTGGTGCAGAAAACTCTGTCTGGCTCCGCCCCAACTGCACGTGAGCTGACCTTCATTGCAGCTGTTTGATCAAAGTTTGTCTTCCACCTCATTTGTTCAAATCAAAGATAGCTTTTGTTCAAAAACTACAAATAAAGGCTACATTTTGCCTTTAATTCAATAAATATCAGTTACAGAACATAAAACATAAATGCAGCACAATGCAACAATAAAGGTTCGTTGTAACTGGAGGTTAATCTCGAGCTGCGGTCTTGATACTCTGATCGCTGAACGCTCTGTGAGAAACTGGATCTGAAGCTGAGCTTTTATAGCTCTTACAGAAACTTCAGAGGATGTCAAATTACGTCATGTAACATCACCCTATGACAGGGGTGGGCAATTGTTTTGGCTTGTGGGCCACAAAGGGTTCTAAAATTTGGCATAAGGGCCGGACAAGGAGCAGATATGAAGGAGAGATTGGGTAATCAACCTCATAAACTAAAAAAATAATATGGAATTTAGAGAAAAACATGCTTTAATTTGGATTCAAATTCACATATATTAATTTAAAAACAGAAAATTTGGGAGTTTTAATTTCTAAATTTTGATTTTTGTTCTCTTTTGGGTGATCCAATGGGTTGATGTTCTTCAGAGGAAAATGTGAACTCAAAGAAATGCTGCATTTATGTGGTGTAGGAATAATCCGAAAGATCACCATCTGACTCAGAAAGGAACACACACGAACGTCAGAGAAACAACATCATTCATGAGAAGAAACCAGAAATACAATGAAAATAAAACAATATTTAGGATTTTTGATTCAATGTGTTTTAATTTGGAGGGCCACATTAAGTAGCTTAAGGGGCCGCATGTGGCCCCCGGGCCGTAGTTTGCCCACCCCTGCCCTATGATCTATCGATTACCTCACTGTTGGTGTTACCTGTATCGATATGATGCAGTTAGAAATAATGAATTAATAATGATGATAAAATTGTAAACTGTTTTTATCTTCTTAAGATTGTTTTTGGCTGTCTCGAGTTACTGGTATTGTTTTTTGTGTTTGTTTCTAGATCTTTGTGATTAATGCACAAATTTTGCATTTTTCATTTTCCTTAATTTTAAAGTTTCTCTCCTGAAACTACAAAAAAAGAACACAAAACAATAAAAACATCTTCATTATTAAATCTTGTCTTCTCTGACCTTCAAAAATATAATTGAGTTTAATAAAGCTTTGGAACTGAGGATTAAAACGCTAAAATATAAACAACGAAGTTGAAGCATCAAAGACATAATCAGTTTGTGCATTTCTATTGTCTGTCTGATCTGTTTCTGGGTTGTACTGAAATCCATATCAATATTGGGTGAATAGTGGGTTCTATCTGTCTTCAGCTGAATTCTAATGCAATTCTGCCTCCTTACATTTCAGTCCTGAGAAGATCAGCATCAACCAGCAGATTCCTTCTTCACATAGTGCTGAGTGAAGATGCTGCAGATTGATTTAAGTTTATTCATCTCTGCTCTGAGTGCTGCAGAGAGAAATGCAGGAGAACCAAGCATCACGCCATGGTCTCCAAACATCTCTAACGTCAGAAGCAAAAACCTTTAAATCTGCTGTCCATGCAGAACTCTATTGGTGAAAATCTAGAAGAGTAACAAAATAGAATGGTTTGACACGTCCAGTAGACTTCTACATTAGATATTTATTAGATTAGTGACGTTACAAACCGACAGTGAAATGTTGTTTAAAGGACACAGCTGTGGTTGGAGTTCTGAAGGAAATAAAAGTTCACAGGTGGTTTTTGTGTCCAGCATCAGTCAGTTTTTATGTCATGAAGACGATGAGAGGAAGAGGAGGTGTGGTTCTGCCTCTGGGGTCTGCTGGTGCTCTGTGGTTTGTTGTTGAAGGTTTCCTCCTCCTTCAGTTTGTGTTCCTCCTCTGTGAGTGACTCAGTGTCGCTCTGTGCTGCAGTGTATCAGTGTGTGTCTGTGCATCAACAGTCGGTCATGAAGATCCTGGTGCTGCTGCTGGCGCTCCTCACAGGTACTGTGATACAAATCTAGACCCTTTTCTTCTGTTTCATCTGGACTTAAGTCATGTTGCTCTTTCTTTAGCATAAACCTCATCAGTTCTGCTGGCAGCAGCATCTTCCCCTTTTTTCTGCAGATATTTGAGGTTTAACTTCAGTTTCTCTGTGCAGTTCTGTCAGAATTGTTCAGAACAAAGTGGAGGTTTGTCTGGGATTCCTTTGGTCATTTAATGGTCTCATTTTTTGGGGTTTTAGAAACAGGAAAACAGGAAAGTGCTTAAAGAGAGGCAGAACTGAATCTGTCGAAGAGTTTTGTGGTTTGAGGTGTTGAAGTTTCAAAACTGTTTGTTTCTGTCGTCAGTCTCTGAATGTGATAGGAAAATCACTGGACGAAGAGGACTGAACATCACTCTGCCCTGTAATTATGACATAAAAACCAACGGACCCACAGAGGTGTGCTGGGGTCGAGGTCATCTTCCTTACAGAGGCTGCAGCAACCAGCTCCTCGCCACAGACGGACATAAAGTGATAGAAAAAACCAGCGTTTCCAGCAGGTATCAGCTGCAGGGACGACTGGATGAAGGAGACGTTTCTCTGACCATCATGAACGCCACAGAGGAAGATGATGGCGTGTACGGATGCAAAGTGCAGATTAAAGGACTGTTCAATGATGAGAAACATCATGTTCAATTGACTGTTAAAAGAGGTGAGGAAATGATCAAAGAATCATTAACTTTTTGAATCTTAAAAATCTACTTCAAGCATCCATGATCTGTTTCAGCTCCACGTTTGACCAGCACACCTTCATCAGACCTGACATCTTCATCATCAGACAGTCCTCAGACAACAGCAGCAGCTCCAGCTGCAGGTATCCAAACACACACACTGGTGAGGATGAGGAAAGATGAAGGTTTCAATTACTCTACCACAGCCTAAAAAACAAAAAAAAAAATTAGCCAAAACAGCTAGCATGTAGCTGAAATATTAGCTAAACTCTAAAATAGACTAAAAAAATCTTAGTAAATGCCAAAATAGAACAAAAAGCTAGCAGAATGCCAATTTTTAAAACTGTAACTTTTTCACATAATTATGAATAACATAAAGGCAGGAATATTACTCCAGAATAAATCAATTTAAACCTTAAATAACTTTCAATATTTTACTCTCCATAAAAAATATATTTGATCAAAATTTTACTAGTTAGAAATAAGCGGGAGATGACATCGGGCCATTAATAACAATAAAATAAAATGATTAGGAGGGCCGGATAGAATTATCCGGAGGGCCGGATCTGGCCCCCGGACCTTGACTTTGACACATGTACCTTACAGCCTTCTTTGAAAACTATCAGAAGTTTTATTGCAATTTTCATTTCACAACTCGCTCAGAAATGAAAGAGAAGATATAAAGAAAACATAAAGAAGCATAAAGAAAAGAGTTCTGTCTTCTAGATATTAAAATGTATTTTTTGTTCCTCACTTTGGTCCGTCTTCAGAGCACAATCTTGTTTGTAGCTAATGGTTTACTTTGTGGTTTTACCCTGAAACGTTTTTAACACGCTGGGTATCATATCTTTGAATGTTGCCACTAGGGGGCCCAAGCCAGGGTCTCATTGTGTCGGTCCCAAGCCCGGATAAATACAGAGGGTTGTGTCAGGAGGGGCATCCGACGTAAAATCTTTGCCAAATCAAATATGCGAATCAGACCTACGACATCCATACCGGATCGGTGGAGGCCTGGGTTAACAATGACCGGCATCGATGCTGTTCACTGACAGGGTGCCGATGGAAATTGGACTACTGTTGGTCGAAGAAGGAGAGGAGGAAGGAGGGTTTGTAGGAAGAGAGAAAAGAGGAAAGTCACTAGTGTTGGACTGAGAGTTGGAACTTTGAATGTTGGAACTCTAGAGAGTTTATATGCAGAGGAGAAAGGTAGACATACTGTGTGTCCAGGAGAGCAGGTGGAAAGGTAGCAAGGCTAGAAGCTTAGGAGCAGGTTCAAGTTGTTCTATCATGGTGGAGATGTTAGGAGAAATGGAGGAGGAGTTATCTTGAAGGAGGAGTTTGTCATGATCGATGTGGAGTTAAAAAGAGTATTTAATGTTTAATGTTGTTAGTGGGTATGCCCCACAGGTAGGATGTGAGCTGGAAGAGAAGGAGAAGTTCTGATTGGACCTCGATGAAGTGATGATGAGCATCCATGGAGATGAGAGAGTTGTCATTGGTGCAGATTTCAATTGACATGTTGGTGCAGGAAACCGAAGTGATGAGGAGGTGATGGGCAGGTTTGGTATCCAGGAGAGGAATGTAGAAGGACAGATGGTGGTTGCAATAAAGATAGAAATGTCTATATTGAATACATTCTTTGAGAAGAGACAGGAACATAGGGTGACCTTTAAGAGTGGAGGGAGAAGCACACAGATAGACTACATCTTGTGTAGACGGTGTCATCTGAAGGAGATCAGTGACTGTAAAGTAATGGTTGGTGAGAGTATTTCCAGACAGCACAGGATGGTGGTGTGTAGGATGACTCTGGTGATGAAGAAGATGAAGACAGAGAGAGCAAAGGCAGAGAAGAGGGCAAACTGGTGGAAGCTGAAAAAAGAGGATTGTTGCATAACTTTTAAGAAACAGTTGAAACAGGCTCTGGGGGGTCAGGAGGAACTCCCAGATGATTGGATAACTACAGCTACTGTGATCAGGGAGACAGGTAGGAGTGTACTTGGTGTGTCATCAGGAAAGAAAGTTGATAAGGAGACTTGGTGGTGGAATGAGGAGGTGCAAGAGTGTATACAGAGGAAGAGGCTAGCTAAGAAGAAGTGGAACACTGAGAGGAGAGTAGACAGGAGTACAGGGAGATGCAGCGTCAGGTGAAAGTAGAGGTGTCAAAGGTCAAACAAGGGGCTTATGATAACTTGTATGCGAGGTTGGGTTGTTACGGTCCCAATAGGCACTCCGGCCTCAGACTAGGGGAAGGGGGACCATAACACATGAGTCTGAACACCAATATAAGGAACACAGTTTTATTAAGGAAAACTACTGTGTCCTGTAAAGAAATAAAATGAAATGATTAGTGTGCTGGTAAAACTAGAAATTCAAAACAAAAGGATTGGAACCTTGGCCAAACAGAAAATAAATCAGGGAGACTACTGACCCAGCCACATTGACCGTCGGAGTTAGTAGCTCCCTGCTAAGGCTGCCTAATGAAATCTACAAAAAAAAAAAAAACAAAGCAAGCCCGCAAATTATGACTGCCAAGGTCCAACCCCAAACTAACACAAAAAAAACCCAGCAGTGTAAGACAACTGAGGTAATAAAGAGGGAAAAGCAAAAACCAAACCAGCACAACTCAAACTCAAAGACCTGCTGCTCCTCAGCCTCCTGGTCTGGTCTGCTCTGCCCTGCCTCCTTGTTGAGGGCCTCCTCTGGGTTAAATGCCTGGCAGGTGGTGATCAAGATCATTGGCTCCACCTGCCAGGTGAGCAGAATGACATGTCCGGATGCAGAACATCAGCAGCAGACATAACAGGGTCGTAAAGATACACAAAAGCGTGTGGGGTCTACATTATGAAACTTTAAAAAAAAAACTTGTTTGGATGCGAACCGTGATCAGGTTATTTTTTTACAGAAATCTGAAAATAAACATCCGTGTACATCTCGGTTTCTGGGTTTACATCTCCCAGACAGTGATGTACAGCAGCTGATATATATAAAAAAAAAAAAGTCAAAGGACCAGTGGGCACAGCAGTGCGTCACTTGTACATGTACTACAGATAATAACAATTATTTGAAATATTTAAATGTTCCTATAGTTTCAATAGTACAATTAATACCAAAAATAATGAAAACTAAAATTTCTTTTATTTGAGATTTATTACTTCAAAAATTATGTAGTCCAGCTACAAAAGAAAGAAAGAAAAAATAAGTTCAAAATAAAAACGTAGTTTCAAGCTTTATTTTCTTGTCTTTTTCTGGCTAGTCATTACTTTAACCTTAACATTTTCAATTTTTTTAACCAGTTAACTGGAGATTTTAACTGTTAAAGTTGATTAGTGGATCAGCCTGTGTGCATGAAGTTTATTATTTTGTTTCATCATGTTGGGTTCTATGCTTAGGCAATATTCATAAATCTGTTGGTAGTTTTTAAGATTAATATTAACCATAAACAACAACTCGATTGTGACAAAACTTAATGTTTAAAAATGTGCCAATCATAGGATTGAAGACGGCAACCATAAGATATTTTTTTCTGGGGAGGCATCTGGGGAGGCTCTCGCCCAGGGAGTCATTCAGTGTAGAACCGCCCCTGGAGAGACAGAGATGGGAAGGACATGCAGCAGGTTATGGTGATCAAGGATAGAGATGGTAATGTGTTGACAGGTGTCAGTGGTGTCATGGAAAGATGGAAAGAATACTTTGAAGAGTTGATGAATGAAGAGAATGAGAGAGAAGAAAGAATAGAAGAGGTGACTGTGGTGGAGCAGGAAGTAACAAAGATTAGTAAAGGTGAAGTGGGAGGGGCTTTGAAGAGGATGAAGAGTGGAAAGGCTCTTGGTCTGATGATATACCTGTGGAGGTATGGAAGTGTCTAGGAGAGATGGATGTGGAGTTTCTGACCGGGTTGTTCAACAGGATCTTAGGTGGTGAGAAGATACCTGAGGAATGGAGGAGAAGTGTGATGGTGTCCATTTTTAAGAATAAGGGAGATGTGCAGAGTTGTGGTAACTACAGAGGAATAAAGCTGATGAGCCATACAATTAAGGTATGAGAAAGAGTAGTGGAAGCTAGACTAAGAGCAGAAGTGAACATCTGTGAACAGCAGTATGGTTTCATGCCAAGAAAGAGCACTATAGATGCTACTCGTTTGGAGCACATTCTGCTGGGCGAACAACATCTACAGCCGGCATGAGCTCCTTAAGATAGGATCACGGAGTGAACAAGTGGTTTCAGACGATTTTTTTCGTTCTCACGACATCCCGATGGCTATAGCCAGGACCCCGGGCTCTCCGTGGTTTACCATCCCCGCGGGGAGGAGGCGTCGGCGGCGGAGGGACAGAAAGCAGAAGCGGGGCTGTCGGGGAGGAGTGCTGGCGAGGCTGCGTAAAACCCGAACAAGCCACCGCTCCCTAGCATTTTCCTTGCTACACGTGTGGTCCCATTGCTAAACAGATGGACGAACTGAGGCTTCAGGCAGCCACAAACAGGCTCGTCAACTGTTGTGCTTTGTTTTTCACCGAAACCTGGCTTCATTCATCCATTCCGGATGCAGCCATTGAGCTAGCAGACCGCACGGTGCAGCCGCCACGCAGGAGCGGGGACTCCGGTAAGAGCAGAGAGGGGGTTGTGCATATATGTCAACAACAGCTTGGTGCACCAACTCTAAGACTGTTGACAGTCACTGTTCCCACGGACCTGGAGTTTCATGACTGGTCAAATGACCACGCTTTTAACCTCCAGGGAGCTTACTCCGCTGTCATAATCCTTCATAGTACAATTAGCAGCTGGCAAGACAAGCATCCTGAGGCTGCACATGTTATTGCTGGTGACTTCAACCATGCTGAACTCAAAACTGTGCTCCCTAAGCTCTATCAGCATGTGAAATGTGCAACAAGAGGAGCTAAAACACTGGACAAGGTCTACTCCAACATAAAACACGGCTACAGGGCTATACAACTCCCACACCTGGGCCAGTCAGACCACATGTCCCTGCTCCTAGCACCAGCATACATGCCCCTCAGGAAACAGGCTACCATAATAAGGACTGTTAAAACTTGGCCTGAAGGGGCCTCTCACCAGCTGCAGGACTGTTTTGAGAGAACCAACTGGGACATTTTCCATCAAACGGACCTGGAAGAGCACACAGCGGCAGTACTCGGTTACATTAAACACTGTACTGATTCTGTCACTGTGGACAAACGCATCTGGGTTTGTCCTAATCAGAAACCCTGGATGACCAGAGAGGTCCAACTCCTGCTGCGGGAGAGAAACACAGCGTTCAGGTCTGGTGACATGGAGCTGTACAGTGCTACAAGAGCCAACCTGAAGAGAGGCATTCGGCAGGCCAAGAGGGACTACAGGAAGAGGATTGAGGACAATTTCAGAATGAATAACACCAGGCAGGGGTGGCAAGGGATCCAGCACATCACCAACTACAGGCCGAGTCCTGCTGCTGTCGACGGGGACCCTTCACTGGCAGAGGAGCTTAACCTCTTCTTTGCTCGTTTCGAGGCGGAGCCTCTAGAGGCAGCTGCATCATCGTCTACATTCCACTCCGGCTCCTCCCTCATTGTAGAGGAGCACGAGGTGAGGCGCACGCTGAAGGCTGTGAATCCCAGGAAGGCTGCTGGACCTGATGGCATCGTCGGACGGGTGCTGAAGGACTGCGCAGACCAGTTGGCGGGGGTCTTCACCAGGATCTTCAACCAGTCCTTACTCCAGTCTACTGTTCCACCATGTCTAAAGTCCTCAGTCATTATTCCTCTACCCAAAAAATCCACAATCAGCAGCCTAAATGACTATCGGCCAGTTGCACTCACTTCAGTCATCATGAAGTGCTTTGAAAAACTGGTACGTAGTCACATTGTCTCCCACCTCCCACCAACATTGGACAGTCATCAGTTTGCATACAAGGCAAACAGATCCACGGAGGACGCCATCACCACCACTCTCCACACAGCTCTGTCACACCTGGAGCAGTCGGGGAGCTACGCGAGGCTGCTCTTTGTGGATTTCAGCTCCGCTTTTAACACCATCCTCCCGCACAGACTGGTATCCAAACTGGAGGCCCTTGGACTCTCAGATTCAATCTGCCTCTGGATCCTGGACTTCCTGACAGGCTGCTCTCAAAGGGTGAGAGTAGGGGCCCACATGTCTACAGCCCTCACCCTCAACACCGGCTCCCCACAGGGCTGTGTGCTCAGCCCCCTCCTCTACACCCTCTACACCCACGACTGCACCTCCACCCACACCAGCAACACCATCATCAAGTATGCTGATGATACCACAGTGGTGGGGCTCATTTCCGGGGGGGATGAGTCCGCCTATCGGGACGAGGTGGAGCGACTCTGAATCTGGTGTGGGGACAACAACCTGCTCCTGAACATCAAGAAGACCAAGGAACTGGTGGTGGATTATAGGAGGAAGAAAACAGACATTCAGCCCCTGTACATCGGCGGGGACATGGTGGAGAGGGTGGCTGCCTTCAAGTTCTTGGGCATCAACATCCAGCAGGACTTGACCTGGAGTGCTCACACCACTGCTCTGGTGAAGAAGGCCCAGCAGAGAATGTACTTTCTCAGACTTTTGAAGAAGAACAACCTGGGTGAGAAACTGCTGGTGTCCTTCTACCGCTGCTCCATTGAGAGCATTCTGACTTATTGTGTTTGTGCCTGGTTCTCCAGCTGCACAGCAGCAGACAGAAAAGCACTCCAGAGGGTCGTCTCCTCAGCCCAGAAGATGATCGGCCACCCTCTCCCATCTCTGGAAGAACTGTACAGCTCCCGCTGCCTCAGGAAAGCTGAAAACATTTTACAGGATTCATCCCACCCCGGACATTCTCTGTTTACACTTCTGCCTTCAGGCAGAAGATACAGAACAATAAAATCAAGGACAAATAGACTAAAAAACAGCTTTTACCCCAGAGCCATCACATTTTTAAATGCTGCTTTTAATTGAGTGCCTTTTCATTATAATGTTTTAACTTCTTGTGTGGTTGGCTGGATGTGTGCTTGAATCTAGTAACCCTTCCGCTCTCCTTAGCTTGTTTACATTAAAAGTGGGGTCATCTGGACACCACAGGACAGTGCGCTGAACTTTTTTTTTTCACTGATTTTCGAGTTTCACTAATGTCCATGACAGACGTAAAAACCTGTCCCACTTCGTCCACATTTGTCATGGAAGAAATCGCATAACAATATGTGGTTGGAGCCATCTGGACCCCAAGGAGAGCGGAAGGGATATGTGTGTATATATGTATATATATATATGTATATATATGTATATATATTTTGGTATTTTTTTTATATTTCATTTTATTATCTATTTTTCACACCAAAGAGGAGTGCACTCAATTTCGTTGTATTTTGTACAATGACAATAAAGTTATTCTATTCTATTCTACATTTGCTTTGAGGATGTTGATAGAGAAGTACAGAGAAGGTCAGAGAGAGCTCCACTGTGTCTTTGTAGATCTGGAGAAAGATGATGACAGAGTGTCCAGAGAGGAACTATGGGATTGTATGAGGAAGTCTGGAGTGACAGAGAAGTATGTTGGAGCAGTGCAGGACATGTATGAGGGCTGTAAGACAGTGGTGAGGTGTGCTGTCGGGGTGACAGAGGAGTTCAAGGTGGAGGTGGGATTACATCAGGGATCAGCTCTGAGCCCCTTCCTGTTTGCAATGGTGATGGACAGACTGACTGATGAGGTCAGACAGGAATCACCATTGACTATGATGTTTGCAGATGATATTGTGATTTGTAGTGAGAGCAGAGAACAGGTGGAGGAGGAGCTAGAGAGGTGGAGGAGGAGCTAGAGAGGTGGAGGAGGAGCTAGAGAGGTGGAGGTGGAGCTAGAGAGGTGGAGGTTTGCCCTGGAAAGGAGAGGAATGAAGGTTAGCTGCAGTAAGACAGAGTTCATGTGTGTGAATGAGAGGAACCCAAGTGGAAGAGTGAGGTTACAGGAAGAAGAGATAAAGAAGGGGGAGGAGTTTAAGTATTTAGGGTCAACAGTACAGAGTAATGGAGAGTGTGGAAAAGAAGTGAAGAGGCGAGTGCAAGCAGGTTGGAATGGGTGGAGAAAAGTGTCAGGTGTGATGTGTGATAGAAGAGTTTCAGCACAAATGAAAGGAAAGATGTACAAGACTGTGGTGAGAGCAGCCATGTTGTTGGACTAGAAACAGTGAAGAAAAGACAGGAAGCAGAGCTGGAGGTAGCAGAGATGAAGATGCTGAGGTTCTCTTTGGGAGTGACCAGGATGGATAGGATAAGGAATGAATCCATCAGAGGGACAGCACATGTTAGAGGTTTTGGAGATAAAGTCAGAGAGGCCAGACTGAGATGGTTTGGACATGTTCAGAGGAGAGACAGTGAAGATATTGGTAGAAGGATGCTGAGTCTGGAGCTGCAGGAAAGAGGTCTAGAGGAAGACCAAAGAGGAGGTTTCTGGATGCAGAGAATGAAGACATGAAGATGACTGATGTTAGAGTAGAGGATGCTGAAGACAGACTTAGATGGAGGAAACTGATTCACTGTGGAGACCTCTGAAGGGAATGTGGCAGAAAAATAGTTGGATCCAATGGAATAAAGAAATGTTGTCAAATGGTTTCAAGAATGTTCATTCAACAGAGTGGAGAAAAGTACACGCTTAGCAAGCATGAAGAAGTCTGCAGAGTTCTACCTGTGATGAAGGACATTCATATTTTATAGAGTCATACAAACAACTTTAATGAGGAACTTAAGATAGGAATGTGAGTGCCGCATCTAATAAGGACAAGATGTTCTAATTAAATCAAAATGTTTACACACTTTGATCAGGGTGTTCGGACAATTAGCAAACACGGCTTGTGGCCTCGAAGCTGTGCACAAAAATTAGACACATTTAATTGTAAAGACATTTTAATATAGTGAAGATTCAAAGGATGAAACGTATACGTAACTGTATAATTTCCATGACAGTAAAAGCCAAAAGGAAAAGAAGAGGGTATCATATCTTTGGAGAATCAACACGTTAAGCGATCAGTCCTCTGTTCATCTGGCCTCAGCATGGTTCACTTAACCCTTTAACACTTGAGCTCCAGTGTTTATGTTCTTTGGTTTACTTAAAATATTTTATTTGCTAACAAAATCAATGTAATTCTATCAGATTCTGCTGGAATGATTGTGTTAATAGTTGAAAAGTTACAGCATGAGCAGGTGAACTGCTAACTTTCCCAAAGCTATGACTGATTGGTACAGACTGACTGTAGAGCCAACTTTGGGCATCCTGAACTGTCACTAAGCCTTGAATTAGCTGAGGGGGAATGCCATGCAGCCTCCACTGCAGCTCCTGATATAAATTTGGAAGCTTAAAACTTCATGTTAAGCCAAGTAGAAATGCAATTGAAGGCAACCAAAGAGGCCTACATCCAGTGGAGTCAGTGGGCACCAGGACAGGAGAAAGTAGACCTTCAGCATCGTTTAAAGGAAGTAGAAATTGGCTCAGCTAAGCTAGCATTAAGAAAGACTGTTTTGATTCAATCGAAGGCTGAACAAGAAGTGATCAGAACGGGAACACCCTGCCATCAAGTACCACCTATAAAACCGAGACCAACTGCCCTTCCAAAGTTTGACGGCTGTAAGAGACACTTTCACAGTTGGAAAAAAGACTGGTAAGCGCTCCAAGCACAGGGAGAGCCTACTGGCTCAAGGAAGGTTTGGAAATTTCAGCTACTGGACAGCCTAGAAGAAAAAGTGACAAAGGATCTTTGTTTATCCACGTGTGGATCTTCAGAAGAAGTTTTCAGAATGTTGGAAAACTGTTCTGGAAATAAAACTGCTATAGCTTTGGAAATGGTTGAGGAACTCCAAGCATTGCCTGCAGTTAAAGGTCATCAACAAAAAAAGATTGTGGATCTTATAAGTGGTTGGAAAGGCTTTACATGACCTCATTGATCTTGGGGACACAGGTGCACTTAAAAATCTATTAATGACAAAGTCTCTAGAGAGCATGCTACCTGAGATCCTAAAGAAGGAGTAGCTCATGTTTGTGGCTGAGAAGCGAGACGTGGATCCCTCAAAGGACCGATTTGACATGCTGCTTTCATTCTTGAAGAGTCAAGAGGGAATCTATGAGGAGTTGGAGCAGTTAAGAGATGAAGAACCTCAAAGGAAAGAGTCAAAAGTACAACAAAAGCATGACAGAACTAAAGCCACCAAAGCTCCAAGCCCACAAGGAGCTTATGTTGTTTGTGGAGATAGTGGGCACAAGCAAAAATTGTACAGATGTAAGAAATTCAGAACCCTCAGTGTGGAAGAAAAGAAAGAAGCAGTTCAAAGACCTGGAACTTACAAAGACTGCTTGAAGTTCATGAAGAAGGTGAATGCAGAACAACTTTTCTTTGCAGGAATGAGTGCTGCAGGGGAAGGATGAAACATCACAAGTTCATGAGTCCAAACCCTGGAAATAAAGGCCCGTTCAAGGGAAAGTCAAAGTTAAACCCATCGCCTCAAGTTGTTAAAAAGTGTACATAGGACCAGGAAGAGTTTTTAACGAGACTAAGCCCAGATCAGCACAGCACAGCAATGTCCAAACGTGTTTTGTAACACAGCATCAATAACATTCAGCTCAGCAGCAAGCAGGCAGTTGCTGGAAGAAGCTTGCTTACAGGAGTTTCCTGTCATCATGATGATCCTTGAAGTCACTGCTAATGTGGGACAACAGCGAGGAACGCTAAAAGATCTGGTGTCAGACACCAACTATATAACTCATGATGCAGCCAATGAACTAAACTTGCAAAGCGAGGACGTCACTCTATTTGTCCGTGGAGTTGGTGATATGCAGGTGACTGCAAAGACAAAGCGTTACCTCTTGAAGATTCGGGTTGGCACCGCAAAGGGTACCTTGAGGTCTCATCAACTAATCGGTTACGGTCTGGACAGTATTGCTGAGATTCACCATGTCTCACCCAGTAAACTGCAGAAAGTCTTCCCTGATATTCCCCTTCAGGAGCTGAGAAGACCCACCAAGATCAAACTTCTCATCAGTCACAAGAAGGGCAGGCTTGTTACTCAAAAGTTGCTTTCAGTTGGAGATCTTGTGCTGTGGGATGGTCCTCTGGGGAAAACTGAAGCTGGATCTCATCCAGATAAAAAAGGTAAAAATATAAAATAGCAATTTGTTACAGTAAGGATTATTTAATTAGCATTTATTTAAATTAGATTAATTACATTTATAAATTGATGCTGAGGTACACATAGACGATAAACTGTGTAGGTTTTTACATCCCTGTTGACCTGAAGACGTCTTGCTTGTTCAACATGTAGAAGTGAAGACCCCGTCCTCCTTCTGGTGGAGGGTCAGGAATCAGGAACCTACAATGGGTGCAAGTCAAATCCAAGAACCTGTCTCCAAGACAGCAATATCAGTTTCACCTTTGCAAAGCAGAGGGGTCAAATAAGTCACTTCGCAACGTGGCTTTCTCTGATCACCTTCCCCGTCCGCCTGTAAACGGGCTGGTTTTATTGCATTTATGACATCATGTAACAAAGAGGGTGAGGCGTTGAGATCCATATGCAAACAGATTTTAATAGCAGAAGATCCGATAAGGGCAAAAACAAGGCGAGGTCAAAAATCCAGGCAAAAGGTCAGACAAGGAGCAAGGCAGGGAGTCAGGAGACAGGCAGAGGTCAAAACACAAGAAGGCAAACGGAGTAAACTGCTCAGGTATGTAACACAAGGAAATACAATACTTCGCAAGGAGCTGGGTCCATGGAGTGACTAAATACACTGGGGGTAATGAGCTTGATGAGAACCAGCTGGTGGTGATGGCAGGAGGGAGACAGGTGAGGAGATGGCTGACTAAAACTCAGGTGAGGGGTCCCTCTGGTGGTTGGACGTGGAACTAGATGGAGGATCCCTGACAGAGCCCCCCCCCTGCGAGCGGCTCCGGAAGCGAGAAGGCCAACGCCGTCGAGGACGGCCACGGCGTCGAGGAGCCGGTCTGTCCGGGTGACTCAGATGGAAGTCCGAAATCAGGGAGGGGTCAAGGATGTCGTTGGCGTTGACCCAGGACCTTTCTTCTGGGCCGTACCCCTCCCAGTCCACCAAATATTGAAGTTGATTACCCCGACGCCGGGAATCCAGGATGCTATTGACCATGTAAGCCTCCTCGCCATCCACCAGCAGCGGGGGTGCACCAGTCTGAGAGGAGTCCGGTTGAGGCGCCCCATCAGTGGGTCCTTGTGCAGGTTTCAACAAGGAGATGTGGAATGTGGGAGAGATCCGGTACTCAGGAGGTAGGTCTAGACGGAAAGAGACAGGGGTAACTTGTTTCAGGATCTGAAAAGGGCCTACATACCGAGGGCTGAGCTTCCTGCAGGGTAGTCTCATTCGGAGGTCTCGAGTGGACAGCCAGACCCATTGACCAGGTAGGAGAGTAGGACCTTCTCTGCGATGCCGGTTGGCCTGTGCCTGAAAACGGCGGATAGCATGCTGTAATTGGACATGAGCTGCGTCCCACGTCTCCTCACAACGCTGGAACCAGTTGTCCACTGCTGGTAGCTGTGTAGGCTGCCCGGACCAGGGGAAGAAAGGAGGTTGGAACCCTAGCACACACTGGAAAGGAGAAAGACCGGTTGACGTCTTCTTTAATGAGTTCTGGGCATATTCTGCCCAGACCAGGAACCGGCTCCAGTCCTCCTGATGGTGGCTACAGTAGGTCCGCAGGAACCTTGTGACCTCTTGGTTAAGGCGTTCCACCTGGCCGTTGGACTGGGGATGATAACCGGACGTGAGGCTGATGTTGATCTCCAGTCCTTTACACAGCTCCCGCCAGACACGAGATGTAAATTGTGGGCCCCGGTCAGAGACTATATCTTCAGGGAGACCGTAGTGCCGGAAGACATGAGTAATCAGCTGCTCGGCTGTCTCCATTGCGGTGGGTAACTTAGGCATGGGAAGAAGACGACAGGCTTTAGAAAAACGATCGATTACTGACAGGATGGTGGTGTTACCCTGCGAGCGTGGGAGGTCCGTGATGAAGTCCACAGCTATGTGGGACCATGGCCGTTGCGGAGTTGGCAGTGGTTGCAGGAGACCAGATGGAAGCTGTCGAGGACTCTTAGCCATTTGACATGAGGCACAGGAGGTGACAAACTGAGCCACATCTGCTTGTACGGTGGGCCACCAGAAGGTTTGTTGTATGAGTGCTTGCGTGCCCGCCATACCTGGATGGCCCGCGGCCGGAGAGTCGTGCACAGTGTGAAGCACCCGCTGCCGATGAGGAGGTGGCACGTAGACTTTGTTAGCAGGACAGGATGGAGGAGGTGGATTGAGACGGTTGCAATCGGCCAATTCCGTCATAATATCCCACTGGATTGGAGCCAGGATAAGCTGGGCAGGCACGATGGACTCTATGGTGTGGTACGAGTCTTCTGTAGTCTCATGCAGGCGAGACAGCGCATCAGCTTTCCCGTTTTTAGAGCCTGGTCGAAAGGAGATCTGGAAACGAAAGCGGGAGAAGAACAGGGACCACCTGGCTTGACGTGGGTTCAACCTCTTTGCAGCCTTGATATATTCAAGGTTTTTGTGGTCCGTCAACACCAGAAATGGATGAGAAGACCCCTCCAACCAGTGTCTCCATTCAGTGAATGCCTCTTTCATCGCCAACAGCTCTCGATCGCCCACGTCGTAGTTCTTCTCTGCGTCACTGAGTTTTCTGGAGAAATAAGCACAGGGAAACATTTTGGGAGGTTGACCTGAACGCTGGGATAGCACAGCTCCGAGCCCTGTGCTGGAAGCATCCACCTCCACGATGAACTGCTGTGTCGGGTCTGGGTGACGCAGGATGGGGGATTGAGAGAAGCGTTGTTTCAGGGTTTTGAATGCTGAGGCGGCCTCCGAGGTCCAGTGCAGACGTTTGGGTGCTCCTTTGAGGAGGGAGGTGAGAGGAGCTGCTACAGTGCCGAAACCTCTAATGAAGCGGCGATAAAAATTGGCAAAGCCGAGGAAGCGCTGTAGTTCTTTCACGGTGGTGGGTTCAGGCCAATGCAGAACTGCATTCACTTTGCTTTCGTCCATGGCCACCCCTTGAGCACTGATAACATACCCCAGGAAGGAGATGGTCATTCTGTGAAACTCACACTTTTCTCGTTTGGCATATAGACGGTGATCTATCAGACGCTGAAGGACCTGACGGACGTGAGAAACGTGTTCCTCAAAGCTAGTGGAATAAATGAGGATGTCGTCAAGGTAAACTATGACGAAATGCTGGAGCATGTCACGGAAGACATCGTTCACAAAGGCTTGGAACACTGAAGGAGCGTTGCACAGTCCGAATGGCATAACTAAGTATTCATAATGCCCCGTGGTGGTGGAAAACGCTGTTTTCCATTCGTCTCCTTCCCTTATGCGTATCAGATTATATGCACTCCGCAGGTCTAACTTGGTAAAAAACTGAGCTTGGCGCAGCTGTTCTAGGGCTGGGGGAACCAGTGGTAAAGGGTAACGGTATTTAACCGTACATTCATTGAGACTACGATAGTCAATACAGGGCCGGAGGCCACCATCTTTCTTTTTAACAAAGAAAAACCCTGCTGAAGCTGGTGAAGTAGAAGGGCGAATGAAGCCCTTCTGCAACTCCTCCTGAATATATGCCTGCATAGCTTCGGTCTCTGGCTGTGAAAGGGGAAACACCCTTCCCCTGGTTGGGGTGACCCCGGGCAGCAACTCAATAGCGCAGTCGTACTCACGATGAGGAGGCAGGCGTGTGGCATGTTGTTTGTTGAATGCCTCCTCCAGGTCCTGATATTGAGGTGGAAGGATCCCAGACTCAGGAGAGGTATCATCCAGAGCAGACTCTGTGGTGTTGAGGTGACATAAAGAAAGGTGCTTTGGGAGGTTAAACTGCTCCTTGAGGTGGCACTGGAGACAGGAGGCGGAGTTGAATGTGATTTCTTTAGTGGACCACACAATGGTGGGATCATGCTTCTCGAGCCATGGAAGTCCCAAAATAACAGCACAACGAGGAGAGTCAATGGCGAAGAGACGGATGAGCTCTTGGTGCTGGGGTTGAACGTGAAGCTGGACGTCCGACGTGACGTAATTAATCTCCCGGAACCCAGGGGACGACCATCTAGGGCAGAAAACTGCCACCCGCGAAGTCGCAGGTAAGCAAGTGGAATGGAGTTAGATTGAGCAAATGATAAATCAATGAAATTTCCTGCAGCCCCTGAATCTATCATAGCAGTGGTGGCAACAATTCTGTTAGCTACTTTGAGAGTGACTGGTACTTCAAAGGTGAGAAAAGTGTCACTCACCAGGCTTCCCGATCGTCTGGTGGGACGATCGGGACATGTAGCTCGCAGGTGACCAGGCCGACCACAGTAGAGACACAGGTTCTCGCGCATGCGCCGGCTTCTTTCTTCCGGTGTGAGGCGCGTAGATCCTAACTGCCTGGGTTCATGGTGTTGACATGAGGGTACCGGGGGAAGAAGCTCGGGTCTAGAGTCTCTGATTTTACGGGTACTCAGCAGGTTGTCCAAGCGGATGGTCATAGCGATTAGACGATCCAGATCCAGATCTTCGTCACGACAGGCTAGCTCACGTTGCAGGTCTTGGTTAAGACCTCGACGATAAACTGTCTTGAGTGTACCTGAAGACCAGTCAGTTTGAGCAGCAAGGGTCCGGAATCTCAGGGAGTAAGCAGCAGCCGTCTCCTTACCCTGCTGGATGTCCATAAGCTGTTCACCTGGGTCTTTGCCGTCGCTAGCATGCTGAAAAACAGAGCGCAGCAAGCGAGTGAAGTCGGAGTAAGAATTGAAAGGCAAAGAACCACCAGTCCACAGCGCAGCTAACCACTCCAAAGCTTCTCCAGTGAGTAAAGAGCACAAAAAGGAAACTTTAGATTCTTCTGTGGGATATGTCTGAGCTTGTTGATGTAAAAAGAGCTGGCATTGCATCAAAAACCCATTGCACTGTTCAGGTCTTCCTGTAAATTTATCTGGTAACGAGAGACGTGGGCTGGACGTGGGGGACCCGGAGACGTCAGGCGGGGTTGACATGGGTGGAGCTGGAGCCAGCGGAGTCGGGGGTGCCTCTGGACTAGCTGAAAGCCGCTCCACAATGGCGTTGGTGGCGGCTGTCAAACAGTGCAGTTGTCTGCCATGTTCAAGAAGCAGAGTTGTGAAAGCTGCATGGTTGGCTGGTGTTAGAACTCCTGTTGCTGGATCTAGGTCAGGCGAAGTATTCTGTAACAAAGAGGGTGAGGCGTTGAGATCCATATGCAAACAGATTTTAATAGCAGAAGATCCGATAAGGGCAAAAACAAGGCGAGGTCAAAAATCCAGGCAAAAGGTCAGACAAGGAGCAAGGCAGGGAGTCAGGAGACAGGCAGAGGTCAAAACACAAGAAGGCAAACGGAGTAAACTGCTCAGGTATGTAACACAAGGAAATACAATACTTCGCAAGGAGCTGGGTCCATGGAGTGACTAAATACACTGGGGGTAATGAGCTTGATGAGAACCAGCTGGTGGTGATGGCAGGAGGGAGACAGGTGAGGAGATGGCTGACTAAAACTCAGGTGAGGGGTCCCTCTGGTGGTTGGACGTGGAACTAGATGGAGGATCCCTGACACATCAGCAGATTAGATTCTCTTTCAGAGAAATAAAACAGGCATATCAAAGGACAGCTCGGGTCCTGAGGAGTTAAATCACAGCGCTAGCATGTAGCAGTTAGCAGCTGTTGTTTAGAAAATCTGCCTGCAGCACGAAGAGCTTAACATAAGAAACAAAACTGTCTTTTTCTGTTGAAATGCCTTTAGAGGTTGTTGTTTAGAGACACTAGCTGTTAGTTTAAAGCGTTTTCAAAAGAGTTATTGATCCCGGAAGTCTGAATCCGTGATCAGCTATCTAGCTAACTAGCTAGCTGTTTACATCAGTCTTATATTGAACTGTTGCCGTTTTCTGTTGCGTTTTCCGGGAATAACATTTTGTGATCTGTTCATGACATGCAGACTTCTAGTGGAGGATTTATCCGGAATAATAAGATTGAAATATAAAGTGCTGATCATAATAAGAATAAATGAAATATCCAATCCTGATAGGACAACAGAGCCCGATTTCGATTGAGTCTTCAACCGCGTGATCAGGCCTGATTTCCGATCATGTGATCGGATCGGGACATCCCTAATTAGTACATTTGCATAACCAATCAAACAGTTAGTTACATGTTTATTGCCTAAAAAGGAGCTCGAAGCAGTTGCTATGATGAGTAGAACTTTTGCTGTTTTCTGTTTCTCTTTCACATCTGCAGTTTTCTGTCTGTGCTTGTAGTCAAGTGCACCCACATCCTGTTGAGGTGACCTTTTCAACTTTCGCTGCTCATGTCTTCTGAACATGCAGTTACAAAACTACACTTCCTTTTTTGAACAACCTGTTCATTAGAACCTAACATATGCATGTATATAGTTCTCTTCAAACACTACCTCAAGAATTAACAGATTTTATATGCAAATAAAAAACTTTGGTAAAAAGTTTGATCATTTATGAGTTAAAAGCCTATTGTCTTATACTGCACAACATTGGTTATTGCTATCCAGAACTGCAAATGATCTTGTTTGACATGGAGCATCTTTTATTTTAAAAATAAGATTACAAAAATCACATTTTGTGAGATGCTAGTTTCTATTTATATATTTGCTTCTGTTTGTGCCAAGAAATAAACATAATTTATATTTATTTTTTAAAAAAGAAGGTCCTGAGTGCAAATCTAAATTTCTTAAAGGCTACACCAGGGGTCACCAACCTTTTTGAAACTGAGGGCTACTTCATGGGTACTGAGTCATACGAAGGGCTACCAAATTGAAATAATAAATGTGCTTAGTTTGCCTTTAGTTATACATTATTAATAATGAATAATGATACTCCTCTATGTGAAGACACTGATTTCTCATCGTAATTATCAATAACAACAACAAGCCAGGAAACAAATATGAATATTCAAAACTTTATTAATCTCAACAAATCTTGTCACATTTTGAGGTAATGACCAAATGTAATGTTTTTAACAAAATTACAACTGCTACGTGTTATGAACACACTTTTGAATTGAACAAATTTCAATACTATAATTTAACTTTGCCATGTTACCACATACGTCTGTATCTGTTTCTCTGTTAGTGGGAAGACTGACATTGCATGCTGTTCACCAGTTTAGTGTAATCTGGTGTGTAGCTTGATACTGCAACTGTGAGCGAGTCTTTCAGATGTGCATCAGTGAGGCGTGTTCTGTGTTTGCACTTGATGAAGTTCATGTCAGCAAATGCTGATTCACAGAGATAGGTTGAACTAAACAGGCTGGCAGTCTTCATAGCTGCTGTGCATACTCCTCTGTACTTCTCTGAGTCAACAAGGCACCAAAAGTTTGGTGCACCCTGGTGGGCTATGAGGTGGAGGTCATTTTGCAGTGTTATGATTTCAATCTCCACCTGTCCAGCATCCAAGTCAAACGTTGAACTTAGTTGCTCAGAAAAGCATGTCGTGTCCACATTCATGAAAGGGTTGGAGCTGATCAATGTCACAAAACCTATTCTCAAACTCTTGCCCAAGTCTGTTGATGACATCACAGTATTTTTCTGCCACTCTGTCAAATGCCTGGGATGCAGAATCATTGTCTTTCAGCACCGACTGCATGGAGGGAAAGTGCAGCACTTTTTTTCTCTGAATATCCACTAGGTTCCAGGTCACCTAAAGTTCATGTATAATGTAAGGAAGCCAAAAACGCCCTGCCCTACATCTTTTTTTAAAATCTTTTTCTTGAGAGAAACAAGATATTAAATCTTTATAAGGAGAAAGGAGAAAACTGTTTCTTTTTTTAGTCGTTAACAACAAAAACAGCATAAGAAAACTTCAAAAAAGTTGTTCTTTAACTGTTTTTTTTTATTAGTGGATCTATGCTCCTCAAACGCTTTAATTTAGTCTCATGCACCCGTCCATTTATTCTCCTTAAACCTCCGCACAGATTGATTGACAGCAGACAATAATCTGTGCATGGTGCGTTCACTGAGCTCTGGAAATAAACCAACCCAAACAGCCGCTCAACTCAGTCCGCTACAAACTTTGTAATTTTTATACAATCCACACCAAAACAAATCCGTTCTTCAGAGAAAACGTCGACACTGTTTCATCAGTCGATTATATACGGATCAGTGCTGGTGTTCCATCTTTTCTCTGATAACTGCTTCGTTTTGCTGCCGATATCCGAGGCTCCGTGAACGCACCATCAGCAGCCCTGGGTTCTGTCTCCGTTAATGAAACTTTAACCGAATTCTAGGAATTTCGAAAAAACACGGTGTCGCAATGACACGGTTTTATAAAAATGCGACAAAACACAAACCAACTCAAGCGATAAGTCATTAAAAACACGGCGACGTGTGTGCTTTTTTTATTTGATTCACTAACAAAGGGAGCATTTGGGTGACGTCACAGGACTGTGGTGACTCGCTCAGTCTCAGGTGCAGGTGTCAGAAGTCTGTTCAGTGGTATTTAAAAGAATGTCTATAACAAGTAAGCAGCTGGAACATTTTTCTTTTTGAAAACACGACTAGGTCCATTGAAGTTTGTCACTACGCTCGAGCTGACTGGACTGGTTAACTCGGGCATTTGAAGAGCGCAGCTCCACTAATAAGTAAAAGAACTGAACAAAAACAACTTTAGTGGGGAGTTTTCTTCTATTGTTTTTGTCGTTAACCACAAAATAAAGAATCTCAACACAGGTAAAGTCTCAGTGTCTCCATGCGGGAAAAGGAGAAGGGGGCGCCCCATTCTTTGTTATTGATTATCTCGTTTTAACGAGAAAACGATTAAAAAAAGAACTGGGATATGCCGTTTTTGGCTTCAGCAATAATAAACATATATGTTAAGATGTTTTAATTCTTTGTGAAGGCAAGTGTGAGTTCAAAAAAATACATCACAATAAAATTAAAATTTTGAGCAGCTCACGAGTTGTGCTATTTTTAGAAGAGACCCGCGGGCGACTTATGTGGTGCTCGAGGGCGACCTGGCGCCCGCGGGCGCCGTGTTGATGACCCCTGGGCTACATTAAGACGATGCGGCTCCTTCTCAGTTTTGGCATTTTTCTTCTTCTGAAAAAAAAAATATGATAAGAGATCATTTTGTGTTAGCATTTCCGAATATTTCTCCTTTTAAGTCGCTGCACGGCACGATCCTTCTGCGGAGGACCGCGGTGCTACGCGCCTGGTGCAAACAATGCTATAGGTTAACAAGGGCGCCAAATGGAAGCAGTCTCCGTTCTGCGGTGCTTCCGCGTCCAGTGTGAAGCAAGCGTTAGGAATCCTCCTATCTTTAGTCCTAGGAAGGTCACACTAAAGTAAACCGCACCAGAGTTCATCTGCTAGTAAACAAAGACCCTAGTTGAGACCTCCATTCCATTCAATTAACAGATCAATCTGGTTGGATCAAAGGAATAGAAATTCATTCATCAATTAAGTTGATCAATTGTTGTATCCCTAGGATTTTTCCAAACCATTTAAATGACTTTTTACTTAAACCTCTTTTCTTAAAGAGAAACATTTTGTTGTTTGATATGTTTTAGGTGACTTGATGGTAACAACTGGAAGTGATGTCACAGACAGCAACGACCCAGAGCTGGGGATAGCTCGAAATCAGGTATCATATGATAACAGTAAAGTTCAAGGTGTGTTTTTTGAAGTGGGGGAGGAGTATTTATTTCCCTGCTGATCTTGTTTTTATTTGTTCGTTGACAGTCTCAAGTTCAGCAGCATAAAAACTCTCTGCAGTTTTTCATTGGAATCACTCTGAGATTCTCCTTTGTCATCTTCATCCCTCTTTTGATCTCAGCTTTGTTTTACCGTCAGTAAATACACACGTTTAACCTTTTGAGTATTTGCAGTTAAATATATTTACTTCTTTTCTTAACCAATCACAGTGTCATAACCACAGACTACATGTTTTCATTGCAGGAGTTTGGAGATCTAACCCGAGATTTCAGACAGACACGAGACCAGACCAGTCAGAAGACGAGGATGATGATTCTGTGTGAAGAGGAGACGATCACTGTTTTGTTTTTACTCATATGTATAAATGCTTTAGCAGCATACATTTAAAAGTAACTAACATTTTTTTTACATTTTGCACATTACATTAATGTATATACATTATATAATATAATTATATATAATAATTAATGTATATACAACAAAAACAGAAGCAAATATATAAAATATAATACATTACATTGTACTCACATTTTTTCTTGTAGCTCTGATCCACGTAGACAAAAAAAAACCACAACTTGGTCACAAAAACAAATCTTTCTCTCCTCTGATTTTAAATATTCAGCTTAATTTTCTTCATTTTCATTTTCTCTTCATTTTCTCCAACAACATAAATGAAGGTGCACCACAAGACTCCTCATTAGGACTTGTGTTTCTTCGGATTCCATTGAAATTCTTTCCAAACTGTTTGTTTCATGAATCATGATTTTTTTTTTTTTAATGTTAAAGTGCTGGATGTCTCTGTGTAGTTTTGAAATACTAGTACTTAAACTTTGCACTTTTGACTGAAAAATAAATAGTCAACTTTGAAATGAAAAGAAGTCACTTTGGTGCATAAATCCAGTCCTTGAATACTATTTCCTTTTTCTTCAAGTCACCCACTAGACTCACAAAGACTTGTTTATCTTTTAGTTTCAGTTTTTCATATAATAGTTTATAAACTATTTCAAAAACTAGACGTAACTGGTTTGTCTCTGTTCGTCTGCGATGTGTTCAGGTCAGATGAATGAACACCAGGCTCCAATGTTGTTTACATTTCTTAACAGAAAAACAAGTTACACTGCTGTCCAGGATTTTCCTCAGTGCTTCCCCCTAACGGCTGAAAATTACACAAAAAAGAAAGAAAAGTCAACATAAAAATAGAAGAGAAATGGCGTGAAAATGGCGCATCCGCTTGTTTAGCTAATGACAAAAAAAAAAAACACACTTCAGACCGAAGAAAATGAATCCAGTACAATTGCTACTTTTGTTAGATTCAGGTAAAACTATCTAAAAAACAGTTTAAGCAAAGAAATAATTACGAAGAACGGACACAGGCAGGGGCACTTCTTACCTCAGCCTGCAGCAGTCTGAGTGCGCATGCGCGGCACTCTCTGCTGCGTCACCTGGTGAGTTCAAGTACCCTCTGACAGCAAACACTCAGGTAGAAATGTTAATAAAACTATTTACATTGAATTTTGTGGACTTAAATAACCAAAACAAACACCTGTTACATATACAGTAAAAAATACACAAGTCTTTGGGAGATGATAATCCGTGTATCATTCGTTCATTCGTTTTTCAATTTAAAATGGGATATGAAAAAAAAACGAAAAACGAACTGTTTTTCGTTTTTCCGTTTTGTGCACCAAACAAAAAAAACGAAAATCGGATAACGGATTCGTTTGATTTGATTTTTCATAGTTTCGTTTCTGACACCGGGGGGGTCACCCGGAAGTAGTCTGCGCAGATTCTTATTGTGAAAACAGCTGCAATGCTCGGACAGTGACTGTGTTTGTGTAGTGTTTGTGACTGTAAAGGGAAAATCCGAGACCCAAGGACATGAAAATACAATAAAGGTCTATCTATCTATCTAATTCCAGGCCATTAATACTATATACTTGTTTGAGCGGTTATCATCAATGCGTGTATCATTCGTTCATTCGTTTTTCAATTTAAAATGGGATATGAAAAAAACAAAAAACGAACCGTTTTTTCTTTTCCGATTCAAAAACCAAAACGGAAAAACAAACTGTTTTTCGTTTTTTCCGTTTTGTGCCACCAAAACGAAAAAAACGAAAATCGGTAACGGGTGTTCGATTTGTTTTTATGTTTCTTTCGTTTCTGACACGGGGGGGGGTCACCCGGAAGTAGTCTGCGCAGATTCTTATTGTGAAAACAGCTGCAATGCGCGGACAGTAACTGTGTTTCTTTAAGGGAAATGGATTGTTTTATTAGTGTTTGTGGCTGTACAGACCCAAGGACATGAAAATACATCCGTTCCAGGTAAGAATCTGTTGTATTATAGTTTTTCAGTCACATGTCTCTGACGATGTGAGTTTGCTACTTTGACAAGCTAGCTGTTGCTAACTGGGGCATGCACAGAGTCCAGTCATGGATTATTAAACCCATTATGTGATTAAATGTGAAAAGTTGTTGGCTGTATATTTAATGAAAAAGCACTTGTTCAGGTAGCTGAGTTTACCTGTCTCAAAGCTAAGTCAAACACACGAGACACGCCCTGCAGCTTATTAATCATAGCACAGGTACATCCGTCCTATTAAATCCATCGTTTAATTCTCCCTCGGAACATAAACATCTCTTTCATGCAAAGGTTCCTACCCATTTGCATCTGTGCGGCATGATACTAAACAGCACTAATCAGGCAGTGCTCTCTTATTCGTTGTAAGAATCCTTAGTTTATGTCAGAACACAAATTGTCAGACATTGTCAGTGACGGAGCTCGCAACGTCCCCCAAATGTCTGGAATGTGATGCTAGCGCTAACTAGCTAGCGCTAGCATCAGACGCCGGCGTTGCACCGGTGAAGATTTAATTCACAAAAATTGATTTTGTTTAGCTACATAAAATAAGTAGAAGAAAAAATATGATACTGTCGTTGGAATATTGTTCAACTAGACACAAATAGTATCAGAGAAAATGTATTTAAGTTTTTGGCAGGAATAATACATATTGTTTGCATCTGTAACGAGATGATTTACATAAATATGCGTTCTTACATTTAGTGTTATGATAAATGTGTTGACTAGGAGAATTGGATGTCATTTAATTGTATATGTGTTTTTCATTGCAAAATTATTTTATTTGTTGATAGCATTTTAGAGCCACATATTTCGCTATTCAAAAATAAGAGTAGCTAAGTAAACAAACATCATCTGTAGGCAAGAGTGTTTTAGAATATTCCATAGAAAAGTCATTTGTCATATTGTTGTTACAGCTTCAATTAATTTAGTCATGTTTTTCTGTGTTTTCTCAGATCAGACAGTTCTGATCAAAAACAAAGAGTGATGTTAGAACCACAGCCGAGCTAACAGCAGCTCACTGCTCACAGCTTACTGTTGTAGAAAACATTACAATAAATAAATTTGACTTTAATGTCAGACACACTGGAATTGTCGGATTTTTGATCTGTTTACAAGAATTATATGAGAACAGTAAATATAGACAACTTTTAACTGATGAGAAAAGATCTTCTGCAGCGTTTTGATCCCTCCATAATGCATTTCTGATATAACCTGTTTTCTCCTCATTTACTGAGGATATTTCCTGAATAAAAGACCAATAGCTGCTGGTGGTTTTCTTTCAGGAATTTCAGTGGAGCTGGTGTCCAGTGCTGGGGAAGCTGGGAGCATGTTTGAGCAGAGCTGAGGTCCATCACCGAAGTCTCTTCATCTGGAGAGGACCTGTTCTCTACAGATGATGCTGAGAAGAAACGTGGACAGACTCTCCCTGACATGACTCTTGTGATACTGTACTTAACCATAAACAGACTTTTCCAGATGCATTGCTTCATCTAATACATGTTACTAAAAGGTGTGCTGAGTAAATACTGATTATAAATGTAACATTTAGCTTAATGCATTAAAAACCCTTCCGCTCTCCTTGGGGTCCAGATGGCTCCAACCACATATTGTTATGCGATTTCTTCCATGACAAATGTGGACGAAGGGGGACAGGATTTTATGTCTGCCATGGACATTAGTGAAACTCCGAAATCAGTGAAAAAAAAAAGTTCAGCGCACTGTCCTGTGGTGTCCAGATGACCCCACTTTTAATGTAAACAAACTAAGGAGAACGGAAGGGTTACTAACCCCCCAAAGTAAACCCCCCAACTGTATATCTATTTCTGTTGAAAGATGTATTCATGTTAGGTTTGTAATAAATATACCACATTGCCATGAAACCATTTTTGTTTATTTTCATATATATGATTACATGTCATGTTAGCATTCAGTTTTTACCTGCAAGAAGAGATATTTCTGGACTGCTTTGAAAATATTAATTTTGTTAAAGTTTTAAGACTCAATGATAAAACAAGGAGCAAGTAAAAAACAACTCCTAGATAAAAGTCCAATATCAACACTTTAAATAGCAGTTTTGATTGAACATTAACTTTGTGTTTGGAGTTGACAAAGTGCTTCATGCAGTCCTTCTAGATGTTGTTTTGCAGCTCATCAGCCCGACACTCCAGGCAGGAATCACGGCTCCTCTCCTCAACAACCAGTCAGGCTTATGCAGCAGGTCTAGGAAAAATGGCTCTTCCAAAGGACCTGCAATTAAAAAAAAGAGAATTTAAATAACTGAATATGTAGTATTACCTGCAATAAAGCCAGCATGAATGCTGTAACCTGAATGTAGCAGCTGAAGATGCTAGCACAGATTACTGAAGATGCTTTAAGTAATAACTAAAAAGGCTGTAACTCATAGCAAGCTAAAATATTATCTCAATGCCAAATGAGCCTAAAAAACAGGTAAAAAGTCTAATTCAGCCATAAAAGCTAGCATAAAGTTGAAATATTAGCAAAAATCAAAATTAGCCTAAAAAAATGAAAGACAAAATTTGCCAAAACAGCTAGCATGTAGCTGAAATATGAGCCAAACTTCAAATAGACTAAAAACCTTGGTAAATACCAAAATAGTCCAAAAAAGCCAGCATGATGCTAATGTAACAGCTGAAACTCCAAAATAGCTAAAAAAAAACAAAACCCCAGCAGATGCCAAAACACCAATGTGGCTAAAAAAATGAGAAATCCCAACTTGGTTTAAAATAACCTTATATTTATAGAACGTAGTGAGTAAAAAAAACTTTCAGACTTAAAACGTGGACTGCTTTTGGAGAACTGGAGATGTGTGTCTGAGATGGAGTGTTTTAAGGTCGTCATGGCAACGAGCACCCAAAGGGAGGCGCACGGCTGCGTGTCTCTGTCATTGAAAATGATTCCCTGCACTTGTCTTGAAAAAATGCTTATACCTTTTAAATCATTATCCTCTGAATAAAACAAAAAAGTAGTCAGAATCCAGAGATTTTAGACAACAGCTTGTGCAATTTGACTAGTGAAAATATGTACCTTGATACTTGCCCTCACCATTTTTTGGAACCAAACCATTCCTGTTCTTACAATTTATCACCTAAAATATCCCATTAAAAAAACATAAATAAGTATCCTGGGAAGTGATCAAAATGCGTAAGGGCAATGCAGACGTGAGTCTTTGCCAAAGGTATCAAATGTGACCAACATGAATTTCTATCACCTTTAGTGCTTGAATACTCTAAAACTATGTTAAAATAACATCAGCCAAAATAAAAACCAGTTAGAAGAATATCTGCTCAAATGAAAGGTCAATGTTTTCAATAAAACATTCAATAATTAGAGATTATTCAAATTTGTATTTAGATTTGTGAACGATCTAAGAGAGAAAATGAAAATACAGTTCAGCAGAACATTTATAAAATAAATATTGTACATATTTCAGTTGAAATTGGTAAGATTACCTTTATTATTTATTTTCAAATTGTGCTAAACAGTGTTCAGCTGTCGCCTTTGCAGTTAGCCAGTTTGTCTGAATTCACCGTAAAAAGGGTTTATTAATGATTATATTCCACATAAATCTGTCCTAGTGATTTATCTGTGTGCTGTATTACATAGTGAAATTACTTTAGTCTCCGTTGTACTCCCTCGTAGAGCTGCCCTCTGTTCTTCTGGCAAAAACTGTTCTGGAACTTTGCTTAAAGAAACTTCACCTGCAGGAAAAAACAAAACAAAACACATTTTAACTCAGCACAGTATTTTAAAGATTATTGCAGTTAAGCATTTTAAGTATCAGTTTTTGTATTTGCATTTTAATGACATTCAAAACACACTGATGGCTACAAAGGAAAAACAAGTCATCTTTACCTCAATAAATAGAAGATTCATTAAAATAATTTTGCAATGAAAACAATATACAATTAAAAATGCCCAATTCTCCTAGTCACACATTTATCATAACACTAAATGTAAGAACGCAGTATTTATTGTAATCATCCGTTACAGATGTTATACAAATGTGTTTTCCTGCTGTGATGGAAATTATGCGTTTAGGTATACATTTCATCTTTACAATTAAATGTGTCTAACCTTTGTGCACAGCCGTGAGGCCACAGACTTTGCTTTCTTATTGTCAGGACGCCTTGATCACAGTGTATAAACATTTTGACTTCATTAGAACATCTTGTCCATATTAGATATGGCGCTTACCTTCCTATCCTAAGTTTCTGATTAAAGTTGTTTGTATGGCTCTATAAAATACGAATGTCCTTCATCACAGGCAGGGCTCTGCAGACCTCTCCTCCATGCTTGCAAGACGTGTACTTTTCTCTGCTCTGTTTTAATAAACATTCTTAAAACCGTTTGACAACATTTCTTTATTCCATCGGATCCAACTATTTTTCCACCACAATCTTGGCGTCACGAACAGGATTCCGCGTGTGTTCGTCGGAGGATCGGACCAGAGGGATTAGCTGTCCTGAAGCACAAAGATTCAGCCTCATCTCACCAAATCCAAAAGAGTGACGAGGACTGTGGTCCATGATCTCGATCGACCGACCGGACGGAATCATCGGACTTCGGTGGACAAATAGATCCGGTGAGGAAGATTCTATTCTAAAATATTTCCTTGGTAATAATTTTTTTGCATAGGTTGATTTGGAACATTAATAACCACTGGCTTTTGCCCCTGAAATAAGTCAAGCGTTTTAAAGAAAGAAAGAAAAAAAAAAAAAAAAAAAAAAAAAAGATGCCATTTTGCTGAAACCCATCATAGAGAGTCCTGTGCGCGTTCTGATCAATTATCGCAAGACCAGGTAGCAGTAAATTTCATAAGTGAGTCCCGTGAATATAACTTGATCCGTTATATGAGACCGGGTAGCATGAACCTGTGACCCACGTCGTGGGAAATCAGGAAATTAGATATGAAGTAAAATTTTATAAGTGAGTCCCGTGAGTATAGCTTGATCCGTTATACAAGACCGGGTAGCAGAACTCTGTGACCCACGTCGTGGGAAATCAGAGAATTAGATAAACGGTGCACCAGAAGCTTCTGGAAGACCGACGAATTACTGTGACCCAACAATCGAGACCAGGCAGATCCTGTGACCGGTGATAACTGGGAGACCAGAAGTATATATATACGCGTATCGAAGAATAGGCATATGTGCATATATATATAGGCGCATGTCACTTACATGCGCATACAGATATATAATTAAAGTCCTGTGAGATTAGTTCGGGAAGACCAGAATATGGGTAATGCAAATGAGAAACAGAGCGGAGGTTCAGACTCAAGTCTGGTCACGTCCATGAAAGTGCAGCATGGTGTTAAATGTTGTGAATTTATGGATTACTGGTGTCAGAAACATGGGTTCTTTGAGTTAAAGCTAACTAGAGAAACTCAGAAAAAGACTAAATGAAGATAAGACAAAAAATGATGTATGAGAAAAAAAAAAAAAAAAGAGCAGAGGAGGTTAAGCTCATGGATGAAATGAATGAGTGTTTGAAAGTTTGGGAAACGGAGTGTGAGAGATGGAAAAGGCCTGCAAGACTGTGACTACCCTGAAAATAAAAAACAAAAAAAGATAACAAAGAAAAGTCTGATAAACCATCTACAAATATAGAAACTCTCTCAGCACCCTCTTGTTCTCTTCTACACAGAATCTCTGGAGTGCTGCAGTCGGATCGAGTCTGGACTCTGCCCCTCCTCCACGCCGGCCACTGCCAGCTCAACCGGGTTAGCCAGAAACACCCAGCAATGATGCAGACCAGAACGCAACAGCAGCAGCCATGCAACCTGAGATGAAGCAGCAGCGACAGCAGCAGCAGCTGCCCCCCCCCGTGAAAGTGGAGGAAGTTAGGCTCCGGCCTTCAGCTCCTGCTGAAGTGGTGTTATCAGCTCCTGCTCACAACACCAGCTTTGGAAAGGCAAAACAAGGAGAGCAGCAGCAGGAGGAAGGCCTGACAGTGCTAACAGCTCCCATGGTTCAAGTTTCCGGCCTGACTCGAGCAACTGCGCCTGGACTGCTGATGATGTCGTAGCTGCATCCAAGCACCTGCCCAAACCAGAAAAAGGTGGGAAGATCTTGGTGTGAACCCTGGAGGACTTTGTCAGAGACTATGTGCCCAGTTCTGGAGAACTGGCTAGAGTCATGCTGCATCCTGAGACAATCTCAGTTTTCCACTCTGAGGAGTCACTTCGAGGCCCAGCACCAGCCTGCAATCATGACTGGCATGAACCTGCCAACCAGAACGCAGCGAACGCAGCCTACAGACAATGGAAAGATAGACTGACAGCGGCTGTTCGTGCCCACTTCCCTGTCCAGTGCGACTACAAAAGGTCAGTGCCTGCATGCAACATGAGCAAGGAGATGTGGAGGAGCTCCTCGACCGGCTGCAAACCGCTTACGACAACCACAGCGGGATGACCAAGCCTGGCTTCCCTGAGGGGGACATGACACCTTCTGAGACCCTCCTCAAACAGGACTTTCTCAACAACCTCCAGAGGCCCCTCAGTGACATCACGAAAGACCCTCATGTTGGTGGTGAGGACAGCACTGTCCACCTGGCCCAGGTGATCACCCACGCCAAGCTCGAGCAGCACCGCCAGCGGAGAAAGGAAAAAAAAAAAAAAAGACAAAGAGCGACGCCCAGCATCATGCCCAGCTGCACCTCCTCCAACATGCGTCACTCCCACAAGCCCCTGCGACTGCTCCTCCTCCTGCTAGGCCGCTATACCAGCCTTACCCCCACCTCACACCCCTGCTGACTTTGCTGCAATGGACGCGTGCTTCCATTGTGGAGCCCATGGACATTGGTCAAAGAACTGTCCACTGAAAGCCCAGAACCACCGTGGGCGTGGACATCAGAACCAACAGGACCTCCTCGTGGGTGTCAACGCGGAAACTCCCAGGGTTCCTCCCACCATCAAGGAGCAGACTGAGGAGAAGGAGGGGTTAGAGGTCTGGATTCGGTGCCGGCTGTGGCCTCCCTGCTCAGATAAGAACACACACACACTTACACATTTACACCTCCTCACAGATGATGGCACTCTGTGTCTCCCTATGACAACAGTAACTATCTCAGACAGGCCTTTGGAGTTTTTTGAGAACATTTCTCGGTACCCCTCACATGTAACAATCCTGAACAGCTCTGTTCTCACAGACTTTTCTTATTCCCTCTTGCTGACTCTTTAGTCTGATGAGTCATGAATTATTATTGAAGTTAGGCCTTCCACTCCTCTCCTGATGGAATGACTGTTGAACCACAGCGTGAATGTGTTTACGTTATGGTTAATCAACCTCGCCTCCCAGATACCCAGAGCTCTTATCAATGGCAGATCTACTATGAACGACAGAATGAGCTTGTAGCCTTAGCTAAAGACAGTTACTTTCCCAGATCAGCTGATGCTACCAGAAAATGTTCATTGTACTGCCTAAATTTTTCAGGGACCAGACCCAGTGCATAAAAGTGTGTTTTTGAAAAGTGTGAATGATTGTTTGTCTGTGTGCAGTCTTTTCTGGACTGCGACACGCTGTGCGATGTTTGTTTCTGTTTTATTATTTTTTAGATTCCAGGAAGTGACCCTCACATTTCCTTGTCCAAAGGCCCCACTGATAAATGGAAAGATTTGGGTTCCTGGACTGGAGCGTGCAACCATGCTCTAGATTGGCAGCTTGATTTTTTTCTCACTTCAGACCCGACGGGCTCAGTACCCCTTGAAGCCTGAAGCGATTGCAGGCATCACCCCAGTTTTAAACTCATTTTTGGAAGCAGGTACAGTCATCCCTTGTGATGATTCCCCTGCTAACGCCCCGATATCGCCCCGATACTTTAATAAGTATCGCCCTCCTCCAGTCTCTGAGGAATGGCGCTTTGTCCAAGATCTGACCCTGTCAATGCAGCTGTACACGCACGTGCTCCATCTGTCCCAAATCCCTACACCCTTTTGTCTAATGTACCACCTAACTCTTGGTGGTTCTCTGTCCTTTATCTTTCTAATGCCTTTTTTTCTGTTCCTGCTCACCCAGACTCTCAGTTCTGGTTTGCATTTCAGTTTAATGGGTGAGGGTACACCTTCACCCGCATGCCACAGGGCTACTGTGAATCACCTTCTGTTCACAACAGAGCTCTCGCCCACTCTCTCTCCACTTTCTGCCCTACACCAGGTTCTGCCCTTCTGCACAGCTCGAAGCCACAAAGTCAGCAGACAAAAATTGCAGCTTGCCAGAGAAGAATTCACGTTCCTTGGACATGTTGTCTGTGCAGAAGGTAAAAGCCTTTCCTCCAAACATCTCACTGCAATCCTACAGGCGCCGAGACCGGAGACTGTTAAGCAACTCCTGTCTTTCGTTGGGTTGTGCTCCTACTGCAGAATTTTTGTTCCAAACTTTTCAGAATTAACCAAGCCCCTAGGTGAGTTAACCAAATCCAGACCAATGTGTTCTACAGTGCAGTGGACAAAAGAAGCTGAGAGTTCTTTCACAGAACTGAAACTTGCTCTCCAATCTCCTCCCACTTTAGGCCTGGTGGATCCATGCAGGCCATTCACATAGACTGTGAAGGAGAGAGGGGCTGCATGACCTCTGACCTCCTCCAGGATCATGGTGGAACTCTCAGACCAGACACTTATATTCTCCTGTAAGCTTGATCCTGTTGCTGCTGGACTTCTTCGTTGCCTGCGTGCCATTGCTGGGGCGGAGAAGACCCTAGCAGCTTCCAGAGATCTTTTGGGTTACTCACTTCTGACACTTCTGGTCCCCATGAGGTCCACCTCATCCTGGCGGAGCGCAGGTCATCGCACTTTTCCCTTCCCAGTTTCCTCAGGTATCAAACTTGTTTGCTCGATCTGCCGAATTTCACTGTTAAAAGGTTTTCGGTCCTAAATCCAGCCCAGCCACTGTGCTGCTCACAGCTGACGAGGGTCTCCCTCATGACTGTGCTGCTGAACTCTGACTGACTGCACGCCCTGACCTGACAGGACTGACCAACCGCTCCAGAACCAGACTTTGTGTTTTGTTGTTTGGTCCTGTCTCTGAATGTTACTGCGCGGGTTATTCCGTCTGCATGGCTCATGGGACTGCAGAGTCCGCGCCTCTGTCCTCCCATGAGCCTGCTCGGGCACCTTAAATTTTTTTTTTTTATTCGAGCGTGCTGAAAGTCACATATTGAATTTGGATTATTAGCGACCGGCATTTTCGATTAGAAATAAACTAATAATTAGAAACTATCTCTGGCAGTTGAACATTCACTTGTGCTCCAAAACAGAACTTAAAAGAGGAAAAGTTGCAGAAGCTCAGAGAAAATGTTTTGTTAAGCTTATCTCTGTTAGGAAAACACAGGCTGAAGGCCCACAAGAGTCTGCAAGCAGAGCAGCTGTAGGCACAGATGGAGGTCACAAACAGAGAGCTGTGATCAAACTTGTTTTCATTTTTAATGTGAATTATTACAACTGTTTTTTCCCAAGGTTCTCATGTTGTTTTTTTCACAGTTTAGAAGGCTTCTGAAATGTCGTCATCATCTCCTTCCATGTCTCTGTGGCCTGTTTTGATACAGTAAAACCAGAGATGTGGGAGTAACATCCTTGGTTTCCCAGGGCGGAGAGTGTGATCAACTACAATGACGTGATGGAGAAACACCATAGGAATTTTTTTTTCTATTTGTTGTATATGTATTTGTTGATTACTGTTGACTCTTTTGCAGAATTTCCAGAAGCCTGACCAGCAACGGCTGACCCTAACCCTAATCCTAATCCAAACGTTCTCTTTCTGACCCAAATGTCTGATCAATCCTTTCTTTCCTCACAACAGTTTTCCGGGTCAACTCGGACAACAGGTCTTATTGTACGGTTGTTTATTGAATTGATCTAACTTTTAGAGCATCAATTGGCAAAAATCTGTGCACAGAACAAATTTCAATGGGTTTATGCGCTTCTTACTTCTCTCATTACTGTCAAATGTGTTGTGAATGCTAACACTCAGTTCACTCCCAACGAGCTTCTACTAGGATAATAGTTCTCAGGACCTGCACAATCTCTGAGGATGGATGTAGACCCCATCAGGTGAGTATGAGGCAAATCTTAATGAAATGGAGGCTTTGTGTTAGCTTTTGCGTCACAGGTGAGAGGCCGGGCTCCAGACTCTGACAGGCGGTGAAACCACGAGCACTGGATGAGCCTCTTCCAGGTCCTCCAAACCATGCAGACCTCAGTCGGGATTCCTGGGCGAGATCGCTGGGCGAGCTGGTTCGTGCATCGTGCTGCCAGAGGGTCCCACCCCCAGACCGACACCGAGCCCCAGACCTGCGGCTCCTGAACAGCGGACTGGCCTGTCCGTCTGCATCGCCCCGGGGAGAAACAGTGTGGAGTGAAATAGCGTCCCACTGCAACAGTAGCGTGCCAAGCTCCAACCCTTCAGCCTCACTGTGAAGAATCCCCGCCCCTGGCATCCATTCAGAGAGTTTGGCTGGCCCCTGAGAGGCCCCCCTGCCTCCTCTTCTTCCTATCCATCATCATCATTGTGTTCCCCATTCTCTGGATGCTCGAACCCCCTTCGTCTCCGTCCCCTGCTGCCCCCTCATCGACCAACTCAACTCCCCTTTCCCCTTCTCCGAATGACACCTCCACTGCCCCTCCGTCCAGGCCTCCGATCGAGCCCCCACATCAGCCGCTGATTCTTCTCCCCCCGTCTTGCGTCCACAAAGGCGTTGGTGCAGAGGACTGCAATCTCGTTCAACACCTCCACCTTCCCCCTGCCTGTCCAACCCCCAAGAATTGCGTCCTGGAATAACACTTCCTGCCACAAAAGACCCCTTCACTTCCTTCTCCATCTGTAGCAATATTACCACTGTGTCTGATGTAACTGCTTTGTTTGGTGTTTTGACTGTTGGTCCACATTTTGCTTCACAGCATGCTGTTATTGTTCGTAACAGGGAGCCGACAGTTGATGATTGCTTCGAGGTGATGTCAGGTATTTCAGGTTCTACAAATAACTGGCTTCTCTTGGCAGAACAGGTTGGCTGTTAGGTTGGCAGTTCAGCAGACTCTGATTGTGTTGTTTGCTTGGATCCCTGGCCACTTTTGAGGATTGCTCCTCTGCCACCCGCCCTGAGTTTCTACTGCATGTTCCCTTGTCCCCTTAACTTCTGGACGAGTCCCCTCCCCTCTTTGACGTGATGTTCCTATAGGTGTGTTTTCTTGTTTTGCTAATAGTTCTGCAGGTCACATCCTGGTTGGTCCCTTACTCCTCCTGCCTGCCACAGTCGTGTGTCTCCCATGGATCGCCCTGATGCTTGTCCTGCTCGCCTTAGCGCTCTGTGATGATTCTTCCTCAGACCTACTAATTATTTGATGGATTGCGTTCCCAGAGTGTTCCAGAGTGTTCCAGATGAGTGCAAGCTTGTCGATCAGGTCACTGCAGGGGTTGAGTCTGCCCTTTGGTTGCACTATTATTTAAAAACTTGTTAATTACGTTCATTCTCCGACGGGTCAGCTGAGACAGAGCTGTTGATGGCCTGCGCACACATTTAGGTGTTAATACATCAGTATGGGATTTTTAGGAGTCCATTTTCGGGAAATATCAGGCTCTTGTTGCTTCAGTTCTTATGTCCTTAGCTGTGTTTCCTCTCTGTCGTCCTCTGTGGTGTTGCTACATTCCCTATAGTCGTGCCCTTCTGATTTATATTTTTGAACATATTTTTAACAAGGCTTTCAGCAGGAGGCGTTCCCAATTCGTTTACAGTCCCTAACTGCAGTGGTGCGTCCCGCCTCGTTGTCTGATTTTGAGCTGGATTCTGATCCGGACCATTTCTCCTCATCTGGTGATTATGATAATGGTGATACAGTTGTTGATTATTATTATTATTATTATTATTATTTAAATTAATATTAATTAATTAATTGGGTTTCATTAGTTTTATTGATCGATTGATTCATTAGGCCTCATTGATTTAACTAGTTTAGGGACGGACTTGTTGAATTTAGTTAATTGGTTGGTCTTTGGTTGAATTTTTAGAGTTGATTGGATTTTGATTGATTTTTTTTGGTTGATTTTTTTTTTTTTAGTCATGGTTCTGCTTTGACATGAGGTCCCAGTGTTTTGCATTGCTTTTACCGGCTTGTGTTTCATAGAGTTTGATTTTGTGTTTTTCTAATCGTAATTTTCGCCTTTGTGTTGTTCCTGTTAGGAACAAAGGGGTGGAGTGTGATGGAAATTATACGTTTACGTATACATTTCATCTTTACAATTAAATGTGTCTAACCTTTGTGCACAGCCGTGAGGCCACAGACTTTGCTTTCTTATTGTCAGGACGCCTTGATCACAGTGTATAAACATTTTGACTTCATTAGAACATCTTGTCCATATTAGATATGGCGCTTACGTCCTATCCTAAGTTTCTGATTAAAGTTTGTATGGCTCTATAAAATACGAATGTCCTTCATCACAGGCAGGGCTCTGCAGACCTCTCCTCCATGCTTGCAAGACGTGTACTTTTCTCTGCTCTGTTTTAATAAACATTCTTAAAACCGTTTGACAACATTTCTTTATTCCATCGGATCCAACTATTTTTCCACCACACTGCCAAAACTTAAATACATTTTTCTGATAACTATTTGTTGTCTAGTTGTACAATATTCCACGACGAGTATTTCATAATTCGTTCTTATCTTAAATGTAGCTAAACAAAAACTCATTTTTTGTGAATAATCTTCGCCAGTGCAACGCCGGCGTCTGATGCTAGCGCTAGCTAGCTAGTTAGCGCTAGCATCACATTCCAGACATTTGGGGGACGCCGCGAGCTCCGTCACTGACATTTTGTCAATATGGTTCAAAAAAGAGGAAACACTGCTGATTAGTGCTTTTCATTAAATGTACAGCCAACAACTTTTCACATTTAATCACATAATGGGTTTAATAATCCATGACCGGACTCTGTGCAGCCCCAGTTAGCAACAGCTAGCTTGTCAAAGTAGCAAACTCACATCGTCAGAGACATGTAACTGAAAAACTATAATACAACAGATTCTTACCTGGAGCGGATGTATTTTCATGTCCTTGGGTCTCGGATTTTCCCTTTACAGCCACAAACACTAATAAAACGATCCATTTCCCTTAAAGAAAGACAGTTACTGTCCGCGCATTGCAGCTGTTTTCACAATAAGAATCTGCGCAGACTACTTCCGGGTGACCCCCCCCCCCGTGTCAGAAACGAAACTATGAAAAACCAAATCAAACGCCCGTTATCCGATTTTCGTTTTTTTCGTTTTGGTTGCACAAAACGGAAAAAACGAAAAACAGTTTTTTTTTTCCGTTTGGTTTTTGAATCGGAAAAAGAAAAAACGGTTCGTTTTTTGTTTTTTTCATATCCCATTTTAAATTGAAAAACGAATGAACGAATGATACACGCATTGATGATAACCGCTCAAACAAGTATATAGTATTAATGGCCTGGAATTAGATAGATAGATAGACCTTTATTGTCATCATCGCAAGGACAATGAAATTGCAGCAAATGTTCCAGTGCAAGAAGTAGCATAAAAAAAATACAAGACATAATGTAAAATACGATATAAGTTTAAAAAAATATGTAGAAAAAATTATACAGAAAATTATATACAATGAACTGAACCTGGTAATAGTAATGTTGTCCCTTTTAGTTTCCAGACTATGTGCAGTTATGTGCAAAAAAAGCGAGGAATTTAAATAACTGGATTTACATATGTATATGTACATAACAGAATATAAATATATGAACATATAAGACACAATGTACAGAGTGTTGAGCAGTTGTCTGTGTGAGTTGGAGTTCAGCATGGATACTGCTCTTGGAAAGAAGCTGTTTTTTCAGTCTGTTTGTTTTTGTTTTGATGCCTCTGTAGCGTTTTCCAGAGAGGCATCAGGGCAAACAAGTCCCAACCGGGGGTGTGAAACTGTCTTTGATGATGTTTTTAGCTTTGCTGAGACACCGTGCAGAATAGATGTCAGCCAGGGAGGGCGAGGGGCATCCTATGATCTTCTGCGCTGTCTCAACCACTCTCTGGTGCCTCTCCTTGTCCGCGACGGTGCAGCTGCCGAACCATACTGTTATGCAGTATGTGAGCAGGCTCTGGATGGAGGATTGGTAGAAGGTCAGCAGCAGGTTGGTACAGAGACGGTTCTTCCTGTGGACCCTCAGGAAGTGTAGACGCTGCTGAGCCTTTTTGATGACGGCTGTGGTGTTGGCTGTCCAAGAGAGGTCCTCTGAGCATGAGGACGCAGAGGAACCTGATGGTGCGGACCCTCTCACGAGCTCGCCGTTGATGTGTGGGGGGCGGGTCGGTGCTCTGCTTCCTGAAGTCGATGATGACTTCCCTGGTCTTTTTGGTGTTCAGAGTGAGAGTTGTTCTCTGAAGACCAGGTTGCCAGCTTCAGGACCTCCTCCCTGTAGGCAGACTCCTCCCCTCTGGAGATAAGTCCAACACTTGGTGTCGTCGGCGAATTTTATGATCCGGTTATTGTGGTGGACTGGACTACAGTCATAGGTGTGAGGCAGTATAGCAGAGGGCTCAGCACACAGCCCTGAGGGGAGCCGATGCTGAGAGTGCAGGTGGAGGAGAGGTGGGCCGAGTCTCACAGCCTGTGTGAGCGGTCTGAGAGGAAGTTGTAGATCAAGTTGCACGTGGGGGAGGGATGCCAAGAGTGGCTAGTTTCTCACAGAGTCTGTCCGGAATTATTGTTTTGAAGGCTGAACTGTTATCCACGAAGAGCATCCGAGCGTAGCTCTGCTGCTGCTCCAGGTGGCTCAGTGTGGAGTGAGAGCTACAGCAATGGCGTCCTCTGTGGATCTGTTTGCTCGGTATGCAAAACTGATGGGGGTCCAGGTCTGTGGGGAGATGATCTTGATGTGTTGAAGGACGAGCCGTTCAAAACACTCCATTATAACCGGGGTGAGGCCACTGGACGGTAGTCGTTTAGGTTGGTGGTCGGAGACTTCTTTGGAACAGGGATTATTGTTGCAGATTTCAGGCAGGATGGATCTCTGCCTGAGCCAGGAGAGGTTGAAGATCTTTGTGAAGGTGGGGGCGAGCTGGTGGGCACACGCCTGAAGCACTTTGCCTGGTACTCCATCGGACCAGCAGCCTTCTTTGGGTTCACTGTTTGGAGCACCCGTCTGATTGTCGTGCTCCTGCACAGTGAGTGGAGGTGTGCTGGGGTTGGGGGGTGGTGCTGGAGCAGAGTGATGTTTGTGGGAGTCCAAAACGGGCAAAGAAGCGGTTCAGCTCCTCTGCTTGTGCAGCATCTGGAGCTGCTGTAGACACCTCACTTCCTCTGAAGTTGGTGATGTCCTGGATGCCTCGCCAGACCTCCCGTGAGTTGTTGCTTGAGAGATTGGTCTCTATCCGCATCCTGTGGTCTGCTTTGGCATTTTTAATTCCTCTTCTCAGGTCAGCTCGAGCAGCACTGTATAGTGCTCTGTCACCTGACCTGAAGGCGGTATCGCGTGCTCTGAGGAGTGTGCGGACTTGGCTGGTCATCCAGGGTTTCTGGTTTGGAAAAACCCGAATGGTTTTGTCCACCGTCACATTCCCAATGCAGAACTGTCCAGCACTGTTCCTGTGAGTGGCTCCAGCTCTTGTTGGTGAAATAAGTTCCAGAAGAATTATGCACCTAAGTGACTTTAAATACATTAAAAGTTGGCTACTTATATCATATTATTGTTCAAAACTCAAAGTTTAAATACTAGTATTTGGAAAATGTATACAGTAAAAATACACAAGTCTGTGTGAGGTGATAGTGGGTGACCTATGGAACAAGAATGTAGTATTAAAGGTCTGGAATTATGCAGTAGTCACTTTTCTTTAACATCATAGTAGACAACTTTAAAGCTGTCTTCATCATGGAATGACATCATTTATTTAATTCAATAAATCATAAATAATACAAACATGCAATTAAAGCACGCAGTTTTTTAGAGGATAGTTTTTCTATTCTTTTGCTTTACTGTTTTAGTGGTATTTAGAACAGAGCAGACTTTTATAAAGAGACGAGGCATGCAACGATACATTTTGCTCACGGTTACTACGTACCTCGATACGAGGGTCACGGTTTGGTACATATTGAACAAAAAAATAAATAAACTGTGGTAACGTAAACATAAGAATGACAGGTTCTTTGTTTACCTTCAAGCTGAACTTTATTGACGACACCACGAGGCTCACACCATGTACAACTCCTTCAAGCTCAATGCCTCTCTGATGTGCAACCAGACAGAGGCTGCCCCCTAGTGGCCTGAACGGCAACAGCTTTTGTGGCTACACCACATCTCTCCCTCCTTAAACTGAAAAACACCTGGTGCCTTCATATGCTCCTGACACACCATGCATGTTTTCACTTTTTTTTCTATATTCAAGTCCCTGTGTGGCCACCATATGTAACTCCTAGCCAATTGGCTAGGACATGTAAGGTTGTGCCCTCGCAGATATTACGGTTCGTGCTCCCCCCAAAACACAACCGTCTTGCACACTCAACTCCTCTTTTCAAATTTCAAGAGGTTTTAACTCACTGTTTTTGTAGTTGGGCCCCAAAAACAGTGAGTTCAATTTTTAATCGGCTTATATGTATATAGTCATTGTAGATAGGTGTATATATTGCTTTTATTCATATTATGTTCAAAGGAATATGTGTGTTTGCAAATGTGTAGGTGTATGTGTTATGAATAAAGTTCAATTCAGTTCAAAATTCTCAGACTCCTTATTTGGGCCACAAATATGAACAATTTCTGGTGGTAGAGGAACATGACAGACCTCACAGCTCTATGATGTGACCTTTCATATGTTGTCATACAGACAGTAATAGAACTTCAGTCTGCCTTTGTGGCTTCAGCTTCCAGGCAGACCAAAAAATAAGAATTTCTCTCCTAAGCGCTCTGATGTCCATCTGACATTTCCTGGAATTCTATTTTCTACTCTTTTTTTTCTCATTAAACTTTCCTTGTGTTTGTGAGGAATAAAGAGGTTTCAGGGAGAAGTTTGATCCAGCTGGACTTCAGGTCGGCTCGGCTGGAATCTGCTCTCAGGTGGGGGCGTGTCTGTCTGCTCTGTTGCTCGCCTCTCGTTTCTCGTTTTGCAGAGAAACAGAGTTTCCGTTATTTTATGACAACGCAGGTGGTTGTTGATGTTTTAGAAAACTCATTTTGGACTCTGTCCCAAAGTAAAATTCTGATTGCATTCCTCCTTGTGGAGTTTCTAAATAGCAGAGAAACTCTGTTTGGCTCACCTCCACCGCATATGAGCTGACCTGCATTGCAGCTGTTTGATCAAAGTTTGTGTTCCGTTTATTTATTTAAATCAAAGATTGCTTTTGTCCAAAAACTACAAATAAAGGCTACATTTTGCCTTTAATTCAATAAAATATTCAGTCTGTTTAAAATTAAATAAACCTTTTTTTAAGCGAAATCCATTTTATTAAATAAATACATTAATGGACTCTGTGAATGAAAGTGTAATAAGTGATTAGACTACTGGGTTAATTGAAGCATTTTTCCAAAGAAGAAAAAAACAAAACAAAAACAAAACTACAGACAAAAAGTTGAACAAAGATTATTTTGCTATCATGTTTCTGGTCTGGACCACTTATGATCAAATGGGTTGAATGTGGCCCCTGAACCAAAATGAGTTACCCCTGCCTTAGACCCTCCTTCTCAGTGAGGAAAAACTCCTATAAAACCTGATTCCAAAAAGAAGAAACCTCAGGGATATCCACATGAAGGAGAGATCCTCTCCCAGGATGGGCAGATGATTTGCCAAGACTATTAAAGGAGAATTAATTTATCTAGCTCTACAACCACATATTTGAATAGAGTTCATCCAGAGAGAACTGGAGGATAGGTGGGGGTGAGGCCCACAGCCACGACGAGCCAGAGGTGAGGTCCACGGCAAAGAACAAGAGAACGGACGATCCATCTGGAATCTAAAATCTCTCCAACTAGTCGGAAAGAGAAAAAACACATGGATAGACCCTTTTCACATGACATCACATAAAAAGGCGAGTGTGCAGAGTTACTTCCAGTTATATATCATGTCTGGTTTAGAGCTGACAGCTGAACGCTGTTTAGAGCAATTTTACATAAATAATTAAAGGCAACCTTACCAACTGCAAGAGACATTTATACATTTATTTTATAAATGTCCTGTAAGAGAATATTTTTGATTATATTCGAATTCCATTCACTTCTTACATGTAACCTTTCAGTGAAGCTCTGTAACCTCTGAATGAAACGGGTGTGCTCATTAACACAGGGCCATATAGTTGAGAAGTGTTTGTAAGATAACATTATCAGGCCATTTGGTCACGAATATTCATCCACGTCAGGAAGCTCTTCGATGTGAGACAGTGCTTCCTCTGTATTACAATGGGCCATTTGGTTAAGAAATGTTTACCCACATGTCAGATAATGCTTGATGTATGAGAACACCCCTTAAGCTTTGAAGGTGGTCTGATAGCCCTATAAAACTGGCGTCCTGTCACAGCGGCAGAACTCTCCGTGAGGCTTCTCTGTGTGTCTGATCAACGCACATTAAATTTCTTGTATTAAATGCTTGTGTTTAACTTGAGAATTGTCTGCTCTTCCATCGGACTCAAACATTTTTTCCACAACAATTTGGTGTCAGAAGCGGGATCCCGGACGTGTCCGTCGGAGCGGGGGACCACGGAGGTTGGCCACCTATATCCTGAGGGACCGGGGTCCGTCGTTCCGATCGACCGTGACGGGATCATCAAAAGAACCTGGGTGGACTGAATCCGGTGAGAGCATTCAATTTTTTTTATTTTTATTTTTTTTTTTTTACCTTTCTCTTCCTCTCATTTATTCTATTTTATTATTATTATTATTCTCTTTTTTTATTATTACTATTTTTATTAATTTTGCTTGTTTGTAAATAAAAGAAAAAAGGGGTTTGGTGTTTGAAAGCCTGTGAGATAAGACGTCTATCAAGACCAGGGATTGAACTGTGACCATAATTAAACGAGATCAATGAAAACAACGTAAAGTTTACCTCTGCGTAGAATGCGTAGTTAGGTGATGCCTTTGTGAGCTACGGCGAGACCGAAGGAGTTTTCTGTGAATTTGGTAATTTATTATCGGATAACACAGATCAAATATTGTGAGTTTGTTTTGGAAGACCAGTACTGTGACCTATAATTAAACGAGACCAACGCAAAGTTTGCCTGTGCGTAAAATAAGCATTGGTGATGCCTTTGTGAGCTACGGCGAGACCGAAGGAGTTTATCAGGGAAAGCCAAACCCGAAAAGTTGTGAGTTTATTATACGGAAGACCAGCAAACATGAGGTAAAAGCAGAATGGAGAATCCCGGCGTGGACTCCAAATTAATTAGGTTTATGAAAAAAAAAAAAAAAAAAAAAAAAAAAAAACACCCAATACCTCTGATTGATGAGCAACAATCAGACAGATAGGATAAATAAAACAGAAGCTACTTCTTTTCCTCTCTTTGTGTTTCTCTGTGCAGGCTCCATGAGGAACCAGAGCCGACCTGTCGAGTGGACTCCATCCCTCCCCCCTACCAACCTAACCCCTTGCCCTTAAATTAGGCCAACATTCCACCTCCTCCTTTCAATCCTCCTCCTCACTCCTCTCCAAGCACCAGCGACATGGGTCCAACATCAGCCTTTTCACCTATGAGACTGAGAAGTGAGCGAGCAGCATCAGTGGTCCAGGGTCCCATCCTGCAGCTCCCCGTGATGCAAGTTCTGATGACCTCATGGTAGAGTCCAAACACCTCCTGAACTCCGAGAGAGGAGGAGGAGCAGCCATGGCAAAGAGAACTGAATGGTTTTGGGACAGAACAGGCTGACAGAGTCTACAACATGTGGCTGACTGACATCTGTACTGCCCTGAATGAAAACCTCCAACCACATGCGATCTGTCAAAGGTCAACAACTGCACCAGAAAGAAGATGTCTCCATGTGAAGCACTGCTGAAGAGTCGCTTCCTGGATGAGTTCTGCTCATCTCTCGCAGAAGCCCAAAGACTTCCTGAGTGGGCTGGACTGACACATGCGTCTGAATGATGAGCTCCGACACGCCTGTGACCAAACAAACCAGGCCAGATGAAACACAGCAACGACAAAAAGAAGATGACCCTACACCGTGTTCAGCCCCCCCTTTCAGCATGCTGGTGCAGACCCCCCCTCAGCCGGGAGCTGCCTCCACTCCAGCTCCTCTCCAGCTGTCAGATGTCTACTACTGAGGAAAGCCTGGACACTGGAGGATGAACTGCCCTGAAGAGGACGTGGAAACTTTAGAAGCCTCCCAACCACGGTGAGCGTGGCCGTGGACATTTCCACAGCCGTTCACAACGTTCACCATTCGGACTGAGGGGTATGGAGAGGTGGAGCTCTGCTTGACACGTCGACACCGGGATCCTCCACTGCAGAGCCTAAGGTCATGTATGATGTGCACACACACACAGACACAAACTGGGAACTCCCACACACCTACACCACACTTTTACACATGCATGTGAATTTTTATCTTATTGGTGTTTTAATTCTTGATTTTCTGAAGGAGGTTAATTGAGTAGAAAGTCAGCTTCAGAAGCTGAGAGAATATTTGCTTCAAAAAAAAAAAAAAAAAAAAAAAAAAGAGTTCATTGTTGATTTTGTTGATTCCAGCATACACTCATCTGAATTTCCAGGTACTAGACTAAATGGTTGATTTCTAAATCTTGTCAGCTCTTAGATCTGACAATAGATATGTTATCAGATTTCTGTAAGATGATAAAGTCAGAAAATGATTGTCTGTCCAGCTGCATCGCCCCGGGGAGAGACGTGGAACCTCAGGAACAGCGGACTGATCTGTCCAGCTGCATCGCCCCGGGGAGAAACAGTGCGGAGTGAAACAGCGTCCCACTGCAACAGTTGCTCCAAGCTCCAACCCTTGAGTCTCACCATGGAGAATCCCCACCTCAGGCATCCATTCAGAGAATTTGGCTGGCCTCTGAGAGGTATCACCTGCCTCCTCCTTCTCCTATCCGTCATCATCGTGTTCCCCTTCCTCTGGATGTTTGACCCCCCCTCATCTTCGCCCCCTGCTGTCCCCCCATCGATCAGCTCTACTCCCCTTCCCCTAATGACTCTGCCAACAACATCTTCCCCCACAACCCCAAACGTCACTCGAACTCATCACCTCTCAAAACGACGTGTTAAGATCAGTTCCTGTATGCTTGCCTGCTGCCCCGCCCACTCTGCAACTCATGCCCTCACCATCCCCTGCAACGTTACGACTGACAGCCAAAGGATGACCTCAGAACTCTCAGTGATAAGATGAAGGAACATTCTGGTGTTGTTTGTGTTTGTTCTTTTTTCAGTTCAAAAATATTTTTCATTGCTAAGGTTGGTTCTTAGAACCAAAAGGGAGAAATTGTAAGAGAATATTTTTGATTATATTCGAATTCCATTCACTTCTTACATGTAACCTTTCAGTGAAGCTCTGTAACCTCTGAATGAAACGGGTGTGCTCATTAACACAGGGCCATATAGTTGAGAAGTGTTTGTAAGATAACATTATCAGGCCATTTGGTCACGAATATTCATCCACGTCAGGAAGCTCTTCGATGTGAGACAGTGCTTCCTCTGTATTACAATGGGCCATTTGGTTAAGAAATGTTTACCCACATGTCAGATAATGCTTGATGTATGAGAACACCCCTTAAGCTTTGAAGGTGGTCTGATAGCCCTATAAAACTCTGGCGTCCTGTCACAGCGGCAGAACTCTCCCGTGAGGCTTCTCTGTGTGTCTGATCAACGCACATTAAATTTCTTGTATTAAATGCTTGTGTTTAACTTGAGAATTGTCTGCTCTTCCATCGGACTCAAACATTTTTTCCACAACAGTCCTACGTGGTTGTATTTGTTTTTCCCTCTCAGATCAAATGTCCGTATTCCTCCTGCAGAACGCTCCACAGCTGCTTCTCCAAATTCCTGGAGATGATAATAATCGAGTCGTGGATCATTTCTCTCTGACAACCCGATTAAAGTTAGACAAAGGTTACAGGTACTTCATTGAATGCTGCTTGTTTGATTATGAAGGTAATTCTGATTTTCTTCTAATTTATGCTAATGCTAAAGCTAGCTTTCTACTACGGGGATGAGACGTAGATCTGCAGAGGATCTTTCCTGTGCAGTTGAAGTTTCTTACATTTCTGTCTTCACAAAATCACTCAAAACAGAGCTAAAGTCAGACCATTTCATTTTTTGACATAGCTCCTCTTTGCTGTTGATCATAACCATGTCTGATCCCTGCAGGAAAATAAAAGTAAACAAAGATAAAAATTATTTGTCAAAAATACATTCCTATTAAAAGCATTCCATTTTTTACAATTACCACTTGAAATATCCCAAAAACAACAAATACCTCTTATCACAACAACTAAATTTCATAAAGGGCACAGTTGAAACACATGCAGCGATGTGCATTTGGCTGTGCGTGTTGTGTGTGGCCAACATGAATTTTCATCAGTTGTTGTGCTCAATTGCACATAAAACAAATGTGAAAAACATCTAGCAAAATAGATCCTGTTGGAATAATATCTGCTCAAGTGAATGATTGATATTTCAATAAAACCTCAAATATTAAAGGGTAGTTTAAATTTGTATTTAGATTTGTGAACGATTGAAAACAGGAAATGAAAATACAGTTCAGCAGGACATTCATGGAATAAATGTACTTTTTTCTGTTGACATTGTTATGTTTTAGGTGTGTTTCTCTTTTTGTTTGTGGTTCACCTTTTCTTTTCTTCCTCTGTGCTGGATGACTGTGGCTCCTCCCAGCTGATCTCCACCCTCTCCTGATCTCTGTAGAAGAGTCCACAGCTGTCTGCACTTAGATGATTTAGCTTGCTCCTATTTAAGTTGAGGTCCTCCTGTGTTCAGTTTTGGTTTGTTTTGTATGCTCTCCCTGTGGTTTCCCCTCAGCTCTTTGCACACCAGTTGCACCTCTTCCTCAGAGTTTTTTTTTTTGTTATTAAATCATTTGTAGAGATGGAGAAACCAAAGCTTTCAATCAAATTGTTTTGAAATAGTTCGGGGTTGTGAAGCATATGACACATTAAAAACTAGTGACATCTGTTGCCCAGACAACAAAACTGCTCACATGAAAGTGTGAATCATTATGTGTGTTAAGTCATATGTAGCAATAACACTTTTATGATTTCCAAAATCTGTTTCTTTCATTAATAATCGCTGAACTGCTAATATGCCCATCTGTGCTGAATGTGTGCATACTTTTATTAATATGAAAAAATGTTAGGTGTGTAAATCGATTTCTGATTGAAAATTCCAGCAAATAAAATGTTCAACCAAACTGACTTAAGATTCGACCCTTTCCCTCTTTTTATAATGGCTCGCTTGTTGGCTATCCTTAGAAAACCATCTCTTCTGGCTCAGATTACTAAAAACGGACACAATCACCTCTTTAGATTGTGTTGTTGCTTTAAATGATTTATAACTAGCAATAATATACAATTATGCCCAAAATGAATTAATACTAAAAATGTGTTTTTCTGTATTTCATTTTTTTTATTTACAGCACATAGTATGAAAAAAAAAAGATAAATACAAATTACTACAATCCTACTTAAAAATATATATTTTTAACATGTTTTATAATTTTAAACAAATAAAGGTGAAACATAACAAATACTGCAACCATAACACAAAATAATAATGAAAATGTGTTGAAGCAAAAAAAAAAAATTTAAATCAAGTTGGCAATAAGTTGGCAATTCAAATACCCCACCACCATCGTCCTGAAAAGAAACGTATAACTGCCTGGAATATGTTGCAACAAATATTTATGAGTTTTATTTTTTTTCTTAAAACTTAAATAATATCCACGTATTATTTAAAAATGAACACATTCCGACAGACTGTTATAAAAATACAAAACTAAAAGTAAGATTACTCTTACAAGGATAACATCATACCGTCACTCATATGTTTTTAACTCTGGCTTAAAAATACAAATCAAACCAGAAAATACACTATAAACTTGGTCTACTACTCTCTGTAGGAACTAGTAAATGTGCCACAAATGATTTAGATTCAAATTTGGATCCAAATTATTTGCCAATTATTTTATGTATCTATTTTTGCAATCTTCTCATGGTATGATTACAGATTTGCAATGTTAACAAAACCTGTTTTTTTTTTTTTTTTTTTTTAAAAAAAGCTAAATTGATTGTATTTAATACATACCTTCAGAGCAGGAGTCGACCGCTGCATCACGGCTGCCCCAGAAAGGTGGGTGCTCATATAAATATAAATATTTACCTGCATGAAATCCTAACAGAGGAACGTAGAGGAACATATGGAATGAAAGGGACAGATAAGGGGGTGCCTTTGTGCTTTAAGTTGATTTTCCCGGATTGACGCCTGCGGACGAGCCTACATTGGCCATACATGAAGTCCAGGGACGTGAGTGCCCAGTTTTTTCTGACACTTAGGTCTAAGTCACTTGGAATCAGGGATGGCTGGAGGACGGCAGGCTGAGAGCAAGATCACTGGCTGAGAGCAGACGTTGAGACGATCCAGCAGTGAGTGGGAGAAGGAATAGGGTTTTAAAGGCTGCAGCACAGCTGTATCCACTGACTAGGGCTGTGGATTGTTGCTTAGGTGGCGATACGATACGATTCACGAATCAAGCTCAATGATTCACGAGTTGAACCACGATTCTTACTTTTTAATATAATGTTTATTGCTATGAAAATATTAACTAGATGGAGGAAAATTGAAATTATTTGTATTAATCACCAACATTTATACATTTAATTAGAGCAATAGATCAGAATCAACAAAATTGATTTAAAAAGACCCAAAAAGATTCAGATGGAAAGAAAGTTTGTCATTTTAAACTTTTTTTTTTGTCAGCCTTCTGGTTAAGTTCAGCAGTAGCATAAACAACATAAAGAGGATAAAAATTACTGCTGTTTTGGATCATTTATTTTTCGGTGTACGACCCGTGTGAAAAAAGTATTTTTTTTTTCCCCCGCAGCAGAATCATCTGATTCACGTTGTTTACATCCTCCTTTCAGCAGGATAAGGCTGCGTTTCTTCAGAATAAGACGGAGTTTCGTTAATTGCTTCAACTGTTGAAGAGTTATCATAACCAAAAGAATGTAAACACTGAGATAAAGCTCAGATGTTAAAGCTATGTCATTTATCCAGCAGTTATGTCACTGAACAGAGCTTAACCCAGCCAGCAAGACCAAGTGGGCCCCATATGGCTTAAAAGTGGGCGGACAATGTAGGCCCCAATTGGGTTTGTCCACAGTTTCCATGGTGGCCCCAGGTGTGTTTGCCCACATTGGCTCCACTACCCAGGGACTGGAAGCCTGGACAGCGCCCCTGCCTGCTTTGCTGGACCCTGGGCATCGGAGCTCGCTATGTTGTCCACCGGGCAACTGGCTAGCGTAGCCACCTAAAGTCAATGTGGGCGAACACAGCTGGGGCCACCATGGAAACTGCGGACAAACCCAATTGGGGCCTACATTGTCCACCCACTTTTAAGCCATATGGGGCCCACTTGGCCTTGCTGGCTGGGTAAGTCTCAGTTTTTGAACGGAAAAAAACTCTCGCTAGTTTTACTTTGAAAACCGGAAGTTTCTCCGCAACTAAGATGTTTACTTTTGGTTACTACCGCAGCTCTTTCGGCTTTGTTTTAGTTCGTAAACTTAAAATAATGAATTAATCTGAATTCCAGAAGAAAAACACATCATTACCAGATAATATTCTGATCATATTTTACTACAATTTACTATATTTATAAAGATCACAAATCAGCGATCTTGGACGTTGCGAATATTCATACTTGGACTATTGGGAGCAGATTGCGAATACCCGAGCACCCGGGTACTCGTTACAGCCCTACCACTGACCTGCTAATGAGCACAGGAGCAAACTGGCAGAGCTGGTGCAGGTCATGACAGCATCCCCCCCTTTCAACGGCCGGCACCCAACAGATGACCAGACTGGCATGGATGGTCACGGTGGAACTGGGCAATCAGATCTGGATCCAAAATAAAGCGGGCAGGAACCCAAGAACGCTCCTCAGGACCATAACCCTCCCAGTCCACCAAGTATTGATAACCCCCTCCTCGATGACGAGACCTGAGCGGACATCTCACAATAAAGGCAAGACCACCCTCGATGAACCAAAACCTGGAGAAAACCAAGATATCATCAAAGTAAACAAATACAAACTTGTTAAGCATGTCTCTCAGAACATCATTAACCAGGTTCTGGAAGACTGTGGGGGCGTTGGTCAAGCCAAATGGCATGACCTGGTACTCATGGTGATCAAATGGCGTGTTGAACGCAGTCCTCCACTTGTCACCTGCTCTGATACGGACCAGGTGATAAGCGTTGCGGAGATCCAATTTTGTGAAGATCTTGGCATCCTGAAGGAGTTCGAAAGCAGATGACATGAGAGGTAAAGGGTACCTGTTACGTACCGTTACCTCATTAAGGCCCCTGTAGTCGATACATGGTCTTAAGCCCCCGTCCTTGTTTTTGACAAAAAAAAAAAACCTGTTCCTGCTGGTGATGAGGAAGGCTTGATCCACCCTGCTGAAAGAGACTCCTCGATGTACTTGTTCATCGTTTCCTTCTCGGTACCTGAAAGCGAATAAAGCCAACCCCAAGGGGGAACCGCACCCATGATTTGAGGTGTGTTAAGACCAGCCGCTCAAAGCACTTTGTAATGATGGGGGTGAGGGCTATCGGGGGGTAGTCATTGAGATTTGTTGGGCTGGAGTTCTTTGGTAGTGGTACAATGGAGGTGGATTTGAAGCAGGTTAGTACCACAGCACAGGCCAAGGACAGGTTGAATATGTCCGACAGTACTCCCGCTAGTTCTCCAGAACATGCTCTTAGAACACGTCCGGGGATCCCATCGGGACCTGCAGCCTTGTGGACTGTAATCCTGCTCAGCACTGCTCCTACGTCTGTGGGGGAAAGAGTCAGTGGTTGGTGGTCTGGAGTCACAACTGCGGTTGTAGTTGTCACATTCCCTCTGTGAGCACAGTAGTTGTTGAGCTTGTTGAGGAAGGAGGCGTCGGATGAGGTGGGGGAGGGGTTGATGGTCCTGTAGTCAGTGATGATCTGAAGTCCTTGCCACATACGTCGGGGGTTGGAATTGGAGAAGTATTCCTCTATCTTCCTTTTTGTATGCCTGCTTGGCCTTCTTGATTCCCCTTTTCAGCTCAGCTCTCGCTTCGCTGTAGGCCTGCACATCTCCTGACCTAAAGGCGGTATTCCCAGCTTTAAGCAGGAGGCGGACGTCCTGGGTCGTCCATGGCTTCTGGTTGGGGTACATGATGATCTGTTTGTGGCTGGTGACGCTGTCTACAGTGGTGGAGATGTGGTCCAGCACAGATGAAGCATACTGGTTCAGGTCTGTGTGGTTGAATCTGGCCCAATCTGTGTTCTTGAACAGGTCCTGAAGCACAGCATCTTTCCCCTCAGGCCACACTTTTATTGTCCTCACAGTGGGTGAATACAGAGGTGTGAGGAACAGGGAGAGATGGTCTGATTGTCCAATATGGGGGAGGGGTGTTGTTTTGTATGCTTCCGACACGTTGGAGTAGACATTATCCAAAATCTTGTCCCCTCTGGTGTGACACATGTTGGTGGAATCTGGGGAGGACTGACTTCAAGTTGGAGTAGTTGAAGTCACCAGCAATAATGAAAACTGCTTTAGGATGATTCTTCTGATGTTTGCTAATAGCAGCATGAAGTTCTTTCATAGCCAGCTTAGCATTAGCTGCAGTGATTCTCTAGGGAGGTAATAAGGTCTGCATTTGACCATTAAAAACTCCACGTTGGATGAACAGTGTCTCTCGGTAGTAGTAGAGTCCATGCACCACGTTTTGGTTTAACATAAATGCACAAACCTCCACCTCTGGTCTAGCCGGAGTTTTCTGCTATCCTGTCGGCTCGGTGTAGATGACGGCCTGCTAGCTCAATAGCATTGTCTGGGTGACTTTCGTTTAGCCATGTTTCTGTAAAAACCATGACACTTGTATCCATTATCCGTCTGTTGTTGGTGATGGAAAGCCGTTTTTCATCCATTTTGTTCGCTAAAGAACGGACATCGGCGAGGAAAATGCTTGGTAGTGGGAGCCGGTGCGGTGTTAGCTTTAGCTTAGCTCGTCGGCCTCCGCGTTTACCCCGCCTTCGTTTACGTTCTCTGCGCCGTCTGCGAGCACTTCCGCCCGGCCGAGAGGAGTGGGCAACCTCCGGTGTTCTGGAGATCTCACGAGTCAGATGAAGATCGGCGGTATGGATATTAATACAGCTGTCAAAGTTATTTTTCCATAAATCCAGGAGCTCCTGTTTGCTGTAGGACAGCAACGCAGAGCAGTTTCGGCCAAGTAATCTGGTCAGGAGTAGGTAGAAAACAGCTAAGTAGCAGATTCTGGAGAGACGCTGAGCCTTGCGTTGTTCACGCGCCGCCATCTTGGTCGGATTTAAGATCCAGAACAACCTGCTGGGTGGTGGTGGGCTCTTCCTCTGGGGTTGGGGCCTTGTGTTGGCCCTCCTGGCGTGGTGGGGGGGATTGCTGTTCTGGCTGGGCACAGGTCCGCACTCTCTGTGCTCCCGTGCCTTCCGGCTCTCGGGTTTGGGGGGCCTCTGTGGCGGTCCCGCTTGCTCTGGTCTGGGTGTCTGGCGGGATTACTTGGCGGATAGATTCTCTCCGTGGCTCCATGGCAGGTGTTGGGGGTCCGGACTGCTGCTGCTGCCTCGGTGGGGGGCCTTGGCATGGCCGGGCTCTCTCTCCCTCTATACATTCCATCAACATCCACATCAGCAAAACATAAACACTCACCTGAGCACAGGTGTCAGCTCACCTCACACTAACAGAATGTGTGATGGAATGAAAGACTTTATTTGTGTCAGCTTCTATGATTGTGTGTGAGCTGCTGTGGTATTGTGTACACTTTTTCTACTTTAAAGGTAAAGATTATTTTAGCCAACAGGTATGTTTGTTACTATTGAGTGTAGGGTTTATACTTAATAAACCCCTATTGGGACATTAAAATCTGTCCAACGCAAGAGGCTCTCAGCCCGTATCTGTTTGCTCAGCTGTTGGACAGGACAAGTTAAAAAAAAAGAAAAAAAAGCGTGTGTCCCTCTCCTCCTGAGAGTCGAGTGCGGCCCAACTGCATGGGCTCATCCTCTGCTCTGTGTGGGGCAGTGCAGTCTTTGGGACCTCTCTCTGTTAGACTCTCAAATCCGTCTGTCAATGCGAGATGCCACAGATGACAAGTCATTGATAGCAGTTGGGAGTTCACGTGCTGCAATGTCATCTCTTATACGGTCAGAGAGGCCCTGATGAAACATGTCGTATAGTGCGTGATCATTCCACTTACTTTTCCCTGCTAGAGTTCTGAACCTTATCCCCTTCATCCCTGAATATATTTCTAATGATGGAAAAAGAAATACAATCATGTTTTTGCTTTCAATTAGATATTAAATTAAGTAATTTAAATACATAACAAAATTTAGATGTCGACATTAGGCCTTAAGGGAAAGGAAAGATGCCTGTTCCCATCTTTAGTAACATAATTTTATTATTTCACACATTTACATTATATTACAAGGAAATTTTAAAAAGAAATACAAAAACCAATTAAACATTTTCAAACACAAAAATGTCGCATGCATTTGAATTCCTTTTCTCTATACCTTTGCTCTTGGTATGGAAAGTCAAGAAGCAGTTTGTGTTAAAACAAAGGAGCACATTGCACTTGGCACTTCACAATCGTTTGTCCCTTGCGATGTGGAATTCTGCACCGCAGACTCTTATCTTCAGTCAATGGCCAGTGTCCCACTGCATCAGTGCGAACTTCCTGAACTGGAATGGCTTTAGCTGGTCCCCTGCGTTTTCTTACCTCCCTGTCAATGTCCAATGAAGGCAGGCCCCTTTTCTTCACAAGATTCTTCCCTTCCATGCAGAGGGCCTGTGCAATGGATGACCTGAAATCAAGCAAGTCTTGCTGCTCCTTTCTGGGCACACCTAGGGACTCACAATCACACAGATATAACAACCAGCCATTCACTATCACCATATCCACAAAGTGGAAAACATTTTTTTGGATCTGATGTGGATGTGATAGTAGGCAATCAGTGCATCTACAGCATCAACTCAACCCATGAAACAGTTGTAAAGTCTGACGATGTTTGGATATTCCACAGTTACAACCTTTTTCAACTTTCTGTCCCATATTTGAGTGGTGGAGACCGGCTGGGCGCTAGCAAACAACACTGCTCTTATGTCATACCATTTTACTACTCTTATGTCCACGTTCTTCACCTCAACCTGCTGCTCTTCAGATGTCCCTCTTCCCTTTTTCTTCATCTCTGAGTCTGCGTTGAAACTGCACCCACACAGACAATTTTGCTGCACAGTTCCAAGGGCAGGTACCCCCTGGTTTCAACAAATAGGTCCAAAGAGGAAAACCAGTTATCAAAATAGAGTAAGTGGTTCACATTCTTCTGAATGACTTGTGCAAGCTTTAGCACAATGTTACCACTGGCTCCAATGTCTGTCTGTGTATATATAAAAAAGAATGCACCAGTCTATTTGTGTTACAAAGTACAAAGATTTTGTAACCCCATTTGTTTGGCTTTTTGGGGATGTACTGTTTTAGGGATGATCTGCCTCTGAATGGAACCATTTGCTCATCAACACACATCTGATTTTGAGGGAGAGCCTGAAATCTGGGAAGAAGTGAATCAATCTGATTTTGTATAGCTTGTCGTTGTTCTTGGGAGCCGTGTTGTCACAGAAATGTAGGTTACGTTTTATTTCTTCCCACCTGTCTCTAGATATTACATCTTCCACCTGCTGCACTCGGCATGCATTAGACCAGTACTTCCTTGACCGAGGCAGACTAAAAAGGCTCATGTACATCACAGTACCAATAAACTGCTCCAATGAAGTCCGATCAGGGCGGGGTTTGGATCTTGCTGTGTGCAGATCCATCTAAAAGCTGTTCATCAAAGAAGTCTCTGAAGTACTCAATGGGCATTCTTATGGTGTCCGCTTCAGGAAGGCCATCTTCCCACACTGGAGTGTCTTTGAAAGAGTTCTGCTGCTCCACAGTCTTCCAGGTGACATTCTTCCGTTTCTTTGTAGGAGGAGCTGCAGGACTTGTGCATGAAGGTGTGCAGTCACTGCTGCTGCCATGTCAAATTATTAAAAAAATAAAGAAAAAAAAGCAGGCAATTTTATATGTTTATATGTTCAATGTTTAACAATGCATGTCTGGCCCAGATTAGCCCATCTGATCCAAAACTTCCCCAATAGTCTTGAAAAACTCAAATGATTTTGTAGTCACCAGGTACAGGAGTGTGTTCCTCATCACTATCACTGAGGCAGCTGTCCTCAGGAGTAGGCCTGGGGTGTACTCTGTTTCAGATTTCCATAAAATAAATCCACGTTCATGTTCACAGGTGTATCTGTGTGGGGGGAAAAAAAAAAAAAAAAAAGACAGAAATCACATTTATGGTCCACCACAAAATTTCTACAATTACTATAAATACACAACAGCAGTCCACCACCCCCACCTGTGGACATGGGGACAGAGGAGGCAAAAAACAAGCCAACATGATCACCTATGGGGGTGGGATGGGTGAGCCAGTAGGAAAACCTGTAGAGGTGGGAATGGGGGAGCCCATTTTGAACACATGTGGGGGTGGGGATGGGCGAGGTGCACTGTGTTTAGAACCTTGCATTTTCGTCACTCAAATCGTCAAACATCTTCACAAATATTCACTACTGCTACTCCACTGGTTTGTGGCAGTGAGACAAGTAATCAGTAAACATATTCATGTTTGTTCCTTCCTCAAAAATAGCTTATATTAGAAGATCTTTGCAAGGCTACTGTCTCCAAGTGATGCTAGTTGATCCTCGTCAATAATAAAAAAAAATTGAAGATAATTTGAGAGAAATCACATTTGTATTTCACCAAAATCATTCTAAAAATGACTGAATACAGAGTAGTCTATAAAGAAAAACAAGAGCATACACGACGCTGATTAGATGGGGTCCGGATTTACGGCGGGGGTTTTCCTTTGTAGCCTGGAGCGGCTTTTTAGTAAACATAAATCGTCTAATATCTTCAAAACTACTCATTATCTGTACTCCACTGATTCGTGGTGCTAAGTTGAACAATAATTACGCATGCACATTTTTTTTTTCTTTATGAAACTTACCTTAGATCCGAAGATTTTGGAAAAAGAATTTACTTAAAATGGCAAGATGGCGCACGGCGATCTTTAAAGCAAAACTCAGGTGGTGCTCCTCTCAGAACGTTCCTACAAAAGAAACTAATGCTGGGAAAACGTTACCCAGCTATATATAAACAGTAAACCAACAGGAAGTGAGGCAATACATGTAGTAATTAGCACGCATACAGAGCAAAACCGGGTGGATGAGAAAAAGACGCATTAGGCGTTAAGGGGTTATAGCAAAGTCTTCTGACTCATTACCTTGACGCAGGTGGGTCAGTTGATATGGTATTTCAGACTTTCACACATGATGAAGGGTCACCACTGTACCGTTCAGGTGGTGCAATGCAGGGCTCTCGCACCTGTTGTACAGTCACATTAGGAAGACTACTTTGGGATACACTCCTTTGCTCCAGTCGTCTTGTGATCTCTTGTATGCCAGCAGCAAGGGTGACCATCTGTGAACCGTGGCCACTTAGTGTACCGTCTATCTGAGCCTTCCACTCCTGGGTTGCCCTTGGGTCTATTGTGGCTGGATCGTTCTGTCAGGGTGTAGGGTAAAGAGCAGCCAAGGTTAGCAGACGGTGATGAGGGACCTTCTATCCACTGGGGCGTAGGCTTTGTTGTAGCAGAATGGAGAGCGGGGAACAGAGTTCAGGAGTGTTGGGTTGAATCCTTCCTCTTGGGTCCTGAGGTTGAAACAGTCCACATCCAAAGCAAAGAGAACCAAACAGAAAGTGTCCTCAAAAACGGGATTTGAAACAAATGACTCACAACTCAGGCAGGGACCAAGAGCAGGCGTTGAGACAATCCAGCAGTGAGTGAGGAGAAGGAGCAGGCTTTTAAAGGCTGCAGCACAGGTGTATCTACTGACCTGCTAATTGAAAACGGCAAACTGTCAGAGCTGCAACAGGTCATGACGTTTTCCCGCATTGAAGCCTAACTGAGGCCTGCGGAGGAGCCTATCTCTTGCTGCTTCTGCAAATCTTACTGTTTAGTGATTCTTACCCAGTGTGCTCTCAATAAGTGCTGGCGCCTCAGATATGAATTTGGAGTGCAGCCGGCTGGGGATTCATTCAGCTAAAAAAAAAGAAAAGAAAAAAATTCATGAATTTCATTTTTGACATTGTTTATTAAGATTGTTCACTGATGTTATGGTTTGACAAGCCCAATGTGCAGCTTCAGATCACTAACCTGACTTCTGGTGCCTGACCAGAAGCTGCTGATTCGTCACCTTTCGTCCAATGTCTTTTATCCGAGCTTGTAGCTCGAACACCAAGCGGTGCATGTCTTTGGACGCTAACCTGACGGGGGGGGGGGCAACGATGGTAAGGTACTTGATGAACCCCATCACGTCAGTCAGGTAGGCCTTAATAGTTGTGGGCTTAAAGTTTCTTCCCCCAGGTGACGCACAAATCTTGGTTATTAAAAAAAAAAGAAGTTAGTACCCATGAAGTTTAGCTCATATAAAGTTTACATGAATTGAATTAATTTGGTAAAATTGGATCCATTTGCATAAATTGCAGAAGTTTGCATACTGTGACCGTGTGTGACTTCGTTTCTAACTGGGTTTGTGTGTAATTATCTGTAACTGTGTTTGATTGGCTGTGACTGTGATCAAATATTCTTAGATCTATTAATCTCAGATTGAATCAGTTGATCAATGGATTTTATCAAACCATCCCAAATTGTGTTGCATGTAAACTCACCCTGAAACTTGTTCGACCTTCTTTAAGGACTTCAGGTCCGCCGTTGGGGTCTGTGGAGCAGACATGAATTCCACAAAGCTTTTAATGTGGGAGGCCCGCTGCCGCACATTTTCCCGGCCCGTCCGGCTGGCTGAAGCCCCCTCAACGTGCCCCCTGTAACTCTATGATATTTACTGTAGTGACAACACAAAGTTAGTCAAACATGCCCTCTATATGTTAAAAGATAAACATGTCTTCCTCAAAATAAGAACGGTACTGTATGCAGGGCTTCTTTCTTTGTTATTTTTGTGGCTGAAAAAAAATAATTGAACAAGGTCAAAGGTCAAGGAACAAGGGATAAAAGTTTCAAGCCTGGCCTCCAGCTCTCTGGTGCAGTGCATTTGCTCTTCGAGGAGTCCCTGCACCCCCCTCAGCTGCTCTTTCAGGTCAGAGCGGCGGGGGCCAGACTGTTCCTGTCCCCCAGTTGGAAGAGCTGCAGAAGAGATAAAGCTGCATTTATTCTTTGCTGAAACCCAAGACATACCTCTGAGTACTTAGTGTGTATAGTAAGTTCAATTTATTTTTTTAAATACCTGCATTTTTAGAGAATTTAGTCCAGTCCTATCAACACCTCGGGTATTCCATAGACTGGGATTCGTCCAGTGGGATAGCAACTCCACCTGTTGTGGTAATTCTCACTTTAACTCTTTCTAGTGGAGAATTCTTGCCTATTGCATCCACAACAGTCTGCTATTAGTTCCCACTGCTTTATATGAGTTAAATACCAAGTGGTATTTTAAACTCCAATCATACGCACACTCATTCACCTTCTTTTTTTTTTCTTTTTAGTGCAGAATTTGTCGGACTCCGCTGTCCTCTATGGAATTTCTGGACTCCACCGTCCCGACGTTTACGGAATGTATCAGATTCCATAGTCTCATTCTTTGCGGAACTTATCGGACTCTGCCGTCCATCAGCACCTGTTAGAGCCTAGGATTTACAGGGTTTTCTTTGTTCCATGACCCTCAGTCATTCTTCTCTTTTTAACCAGAGACACACTCACCCTCTGCTGTCTTTCTTATTCAGCTCCCCGTCAACCCCCGGATCCCGACCGGCGGGCTGAAACCAGGATCCCCAAATGCGGGATTAGGTTCCTAGTGAACCTGCTGTGGCCACAGTCTCACCCTGGTTTCCCTCGCACCAGCCGGAATCTCGTGGATGTCTTGGGATCTGGCTCGAAGGTCCAATTAAATGTTGGGTTTAAACAACCTGAAACATTTCTCTGAAAGGAAGACAGTAGAGGGATCAGTTCTTGAATCAGATTTTACTTGCACAAGGAGAACAGACAGAGAATGTTCAAACCAGTCTCCCCTCCGCTCTGAAGGCCATTCGTCGAAGTCCTCCTTTTATAGACAGATCAGGGCATCTCATGAAGTCTACATATCTATCACTGACGTAAATTTGTGATAGTTGATGATGGTTCTTCAAGTTCTTTATCTCACTTTCTCACAACCTTCATCTCCGGGTTGGCTCCTGTTTGTTGATGCGCAAAATGTACGTGACCTCAAGAAGTTAGAGCAGGAAGATTGAAGACAGAAGTTAGAAACACTCAGAGTTGTACATATATTTATCAAATATTTGCTCTATCAGCATCCCCTACGTGTTTCTTCACCTGGAGAGGCCTCCTTGCAGGCCGCCTCTCTGGCCTCCTCCCTTGCCTGCTCCATTCTTTTAAGCCTGACTGCTGCCACCTCCCTGGCAGCGGTCTCGCAGATGGCTATTTCATCCGCGAGGTCCAGGCTGGACATCATTGGAGGGTCCAGGTTTGTGACTCTCAGCAGGGTTAATTCCCTGGCCACATGCAGCCGTTAGGCCAAGCTGATATCCAGACTCACCAAATGATTCTAAAAAAGGACAATGTTAGGCTTTACGCATTCTACTTATTGGGATCATAGCAAACCCAAGGGTTTGAAAGATGCCCAACCCTAATCCTTCTGACCATGACAGTTCCCCTGATGTGGGGGTACATGTCCGTTAGATGTCGGCCTTTTTTCTACCGAGAAGGTTAACTGTTGTGATCATTACGGCCATGTACATTCAGACGGACTGTTATAAAAAAACAAAACTAAAAGTAAGATTACTCTTACAAGGATAACATCATACCATCACTCATATGTTTAACTCTTGTTTAAAAATACAAATCAAACCAGAAAATACACTATAAACTTGGTCTACTACTCTCTGTAGGAACTAGTAAATGTGCCACAAATGATTTAGATTCAAATTTGGATCCAAATTATTTGCCAATTATTTTATGCATGTATCTATTTTTGCAATCTTCTCATGGTATGACTGCAGATTTGCAATGTTAACAAAACCTGTTTTTTTTTTTTTTTTTAATAAAAAAGCAAAATTTGATTGTATTTAATACATACCTGCATTTTGTTCACTCTTAAAAAGTGCTTGTCCAAGTGCTGGACCTGCTTGGATTTGCAGTCAGGGAGGGGGCAGTCCAGTTTTGACAAAAAATAACTGAGAGCACAAGAACTTGACCCATATAACTAGAGAGAGGCCAGGGTACTGCACCAGGTAAGGTAAGGCTCCTCTTAAGTAGTAAACAGGAGATGAGATGGTGAGTCATAGCTCGGTCCAATCAGAAGGTGGAGCAGGAGCGCAGGTGCACCATGACATAAAGATGCATCACAGACCTCATAGCTCAAAATGTGACCGTTCCTCTGTGTCTGTACAGAGTTACCCTGCTTATTGGCGTTTCTTTATTTGCAGTTTCGCTTATTCACAGATTTATTTTATGCATTTATTTTTTTGTCCTTTTTCAGTCATGTGACTCCTCGGGTTCGTCACAAAAACTCTGATAACTCAAGAATTTTGTTTGAAAATTTTCCCTCCAAAGATGGTGCAAAGCTGCCGCAATTTTGTAGGAGGGGGGCGCAGTTGAAGGGCATGGGAGCCCGTCTACTATGCACACCTACACACACACAGGTGCGCACACAAGCACAGCGAGCCTGCATGGAGAAATGGCATCAACTCAGAAGCAGCTCGAAAAAAAACTGATAATCCCGGAGGACAGTGACGTTCAGTCAGTGGAAGCAGGTGAGGCTGTCGCCCTCACTCCAGGTGCCTGTCATGCTGAGGATCTGATAAAATACATAAATACATATTAAGGAAGGTTGTCATTCATCCAGGTGACATCCAATTCAATTTTATTTATATAGCCCAATATCACAAAGCAATTGTCTCAATGGGCTTCATTCCAGTCGTTGCACAAAAGCAGAAAGTTGGTCATAAAATATAAACAAAAGCTGATTGCTAAACCAAATTAAACAAGCTAAACTAGACTGGTTAACTCTGCCCTTAGACCAGGGGTGTCAAACATATGGTCCGCGGGCCGTATCCGGCCTGCCAGATGGTTTAATCCGGCCCAGTTATGAAGAAAACAATAAATACGTTTTTTCAAAAAAGAAAGCAAGTTTTGAGCCCATTCCTGTGGCGAGTTATGGTTCTTTAAAGAAATCACCGCAATGCGCAATTCCACCACTAGGGGGAGCAAATGAAACTCAAGTGATCAGGAAAGAAACCGATGAATGCCAAATCATGCTGAGTTTTGGGAGAGAAAGAGAGGTTAACTTCAAAATGTTTCCATGTTCTAGTCATGTAACAGGATGGGTTTTTTCTGCTTTTATTCTATTTATTTCTGGATCCTTTTTTTTTGTGAGCACTGTGTCTGCTGACTGTTTTGAATGTCTCATTGAACAATGATTGGGGATTGAAAACAGTTGTGCACTCGCTCTGCACCACACGTAACCAGGTGTCATTTAAAAGAGCACGATGCCAGCAGCACGGAGGCGATGTGGAGCGGCACGCACGCACACACGCACACGCACACGCACACGCACACGCACACGCACACGCACACGCACACGCACACGCACACGCACACGCCGCACGCACGATCGCACAACGCTACACACAGCACACGCATCACACGCGACACGCACAGCGCTACACACGCCCGCCAGGGCCAGAACAGCAGAATGGAACCTGTATGGAGGTCCCCATGCCTCCCGGAGTCATTCCACCCTGGGAGCTGGTTGGAGACTGTTCCCGCACTGGCAGCTTGGGAGCCAAGGAAACGGGTAGTGAATTGGAGAGGCAGAGGGGTGTGGTTGCGACCCACCCCTCTTTGAGCTAAGTACCCCTTCCTTGGCCTTCCCGAATCAAGTTTTTTTTTTTAAAGAGCAATGTTTTTAGCTGCAATAGGAGGAGTGCATATATTTTTTATCTCTGGGCCTGTTTTATATTTTGTACATGTTTTTATTGTTTTAACTAAAGCTTTTATTTATCTTCTCTTTTATTGTTTTTATTCAGGCACCTGATTTTTCTTTTATGGACTCTTAACTCCTCCCAAATGGACAGCATGAACTCGAATGAAGGAAGGACTTTTAAGGACTCCAACGCTGGATAAACTTGTCATTCTCCTGTATGATAAGCTGGTTGTATGTGAGGTTTTTACCTTGCTCCCGGCTGATCTGGAGTGCGGTGGTGGAGGGTGGCGACGGACCAAATTCTCACCTTGGTCGCGTCGTCTACCCCTGACCTCCTCCTCCCCGGTTGTTACAGTCACACATCAGACATAAATCATAAAAGCAAAAAATTCTGATTCATTTTGTAATGGAAACCCCAAATAATATAATAATGTTTTTTACAACATAGAATGAAAGCTTTAGTGTAGTACTATTTAAAACTACAAGAGTTATTCTAGTCAAAAACAAATCAACACAATAAAATATACCAAAAAAAAAAACAATTCCAGTTAATTGTACAGATTCCTTATTTGGTTCCTTAGTTGGTATGAGGTACAATGACAGACCTCACAGCTCCATGATGTGACCTTTCTATGGTCATATAGACAGTAATAGTACTTCAGTCTGTCTGTGTGGGCAGCTTCCAGGCAGACCAAAAATAAGAATTTCTCTCCTAAGCGCTCTGATGTCTACGGAAGAGGATTAGGGCCATGGAAAAAAAAAAAAAGGCCAAGGGAAATTCTGACTTTAAACTCAGAATTCTGACTTTTTTCTCAGAATTCTGACTTTTTTCTCAGAATTCTGACTTTTTTCTCAGAATTCTGACTTTAAACTCAGAATTCTGACTTTAAACTCAGAATTCTGAGTTTTTTCTCAGAATTCTGACTTTTTTCTCAGAATTCTGACTTTTTTTCTCAGAATTCTGACTTTTTTCTCAGAATTCTGACTTTAATCTCAGAACTCTGACTTTAAAGTCAGGGTTCTGACTTTAATCTCAGAATTCTGACTTTAAACTCAGAATTCTGACTTTAATCTCAGAATTCTGACTTTATTCTCAGAATTCTTACTTTAATCTCAGAATACTGAGGGGGGGAAAAAAAGTCAGAATTCTGGGTAAAAAGAAGGCAGAATTCTGAACTACGGGGAGATGTGAGCCACTTCCTTTTGGACTGCTGATTCGGAACTCACCTGCAGCAGTAAAACACACTAAAATGACGTCTGTAAGTGACTTTTTGCGTGCTCGGGGCTTACCGGAGGAGGCCATTTCGCTCATGGAAGAAGAGAAGGTGAGTTTAAACAAAGCTCGTTAATACAGAGCTTGAAAATAAAAGGGCGGCAGGCTATGCTAGCTTTTGTAGCATCTATCGGCATTTGCACGTGTTTGAAGTCTCTTTTTATAGAAATGTGCAGCATGCTGTTAATTTGTCAAGTTGAATATGTGTTCATAACAAATTATCCACAGTTTTACTGAGTTTCAATAAGCTATTTTATTAATCTGCGTTATGCACGTACCGTCAACAATCCGTCAATGATATGTTTAGCACGCCCATCGTGACCGTTTATATGAATAACTAACTACATGATCTTTTAGTTATTGTTTGTAGCTGTCAGAAAATACTCCTGACATGTCTCAGAAACATTGTCGTGTTTGTAACGTGTGATGCACACGTATCTTTATTTACACGGTTACAATAACGGTTTTCAACCTTGTCGTCACGTGACGCTTTCTATCTTTTAATTATCTTATTTGCTCACAAACACTGCGCCGTCGACGGGCCCCGTAAAATAATCATCTGCTGTCCAAACGTTTAACATAACAAACGCAGCTGCTGTTATGCTGTACCAGCGCGAGTTTAAATAAAGTTCGGGAGACGGAAGTCACGTGACACCCCGGAGTGCGTTGTGTATCCAAGGCAACAGCCATTTCTTCTTCGGGATCAGAGAACAGCAGCAATGTATTGATTATTTTGAGATGCTCATCAACATCCATATTAGCTAAGCTAACGCCACGTCTGTCGGTGCTGCTACAAAGTTACAGAGTGCAGCTTTTTTTTTTTTATATGACAAGTCGGGGGTTTTGAAAGAACTGGGAGATTGACGTTACGTCATTACGTAGTGCTCCAGAATCAATCCGATGATCAACTCTGTCTAGAATTTACCATCAGTTGCGTGTGTCAGTCGTTTGGATTCATCTGATTTAACCCTTTATCCAGTGTTATGTGGCATGCAAACAGACAAAAGAAGCTCCAGTTATTCTTTTATTTTTTTTCTATATGTATGTTTTGCAGCTGTGACATAAATTATATTAAGTAAACTAATATTTCATTTTTTATTGTTTTATTTTTCTGTACAGATTGACAGTGATGTCATCGCCTTGATGGATGATGCCCCTCTGGAAAAATACATCCCTCCTATGGAGAAGAATGTTACACACCTTTTGAAGATGGCTGACTTGGATGATTTAATCAAACTGCTATCTTCCTACGTTCTTTTTGTGACATTAAAAAACATTTACATTTTTTAACATTAATGAATTTGTCTTTGTTTGCAGATTGACAGTGATGTCATCGCCTTGGAGGATGCGAGAAATGGCACTTCACATCCCTTACCTTGGAGTCTGCAACACAATCCTGGCAGAAAAGGCGTTTTGCTCATTTTCTCTTTCCATCAGCCACCTGACTACATTATCTTAGACACTGTATCATTCTTAATATTTTAAGTGCATTTAATGGAGCTTTATAATCTGTGAGGACTCAATCAGGTCTACTTTTAGTCTGTTCTGTTTGATAAAACCTTTTTTCTAGAACTACTGTCAAGTCTTGATTTTGTATAATTTTGTCTCTTCTTTTCTTTATGTGTGACAGCACACATCAGAGATTACCTGTTGACAACTTTTCCCTTATAATTTGACTAACACTTTTGTCAGTTTTCAATAAAAATATATAATTAAACACTTTTTATGAGTTACTTTTCAGTGTTTGCTTTCATAACAGAGACATCAAATGATAGTAACCTAAGATCAAAAAATTTACTGTAAAATCAACAATTTCCCTTATATTTATTTGTAGCCTTTGAAATATTCTGTCTATGGCATTACATGGTTTAGTTTGCCATTGTTAATTATTTTGGTAACTGCTCTTTAAGCATACCCATATGGTTAAAAAAAAAAAAAAAGCTGTTATGTTCAAATACATTTTACACAAAACATTTCAGAAGAAAAACTTTTATTTATACGATTTTATAGAAGCAATGCAACTTCTAATTTTGTTTCAAATAATTATGCACTTAACTTTGACTGGTCTTATTTCCAGAACAAATTGTCATGGCTGCACGGTGATGTACACACTTGCCTCATACCAACAGGGCTTTGTTTAATTCCCAGATGTGTCATTTCTGTGTGGAGTTTGCATGTTCCTCCATGGATGCATCGGTTTTCTTCGCTTCCTCCACCAGTCCAAAAACTTGCCCGATTTATCTAAATGTCCCTTGTGTAAATGTGGTGTTTGTTTGTCTGTCTCTTTCCCAGAGATCATCCTCATCCTCCAAGCCATGACATCACTGTGAATCTGCAAAGACACATTAATTAGTGTTAAAAAAAAAAAGAAATGTGTATTCACACGTAATTTGGGAAAAACGTGTGGCCAGAGCTAATCTTTTTTCTTATCGCACAGACCCAGGGGCAAAGGGTTAAAGTTAGGATATTATGGTTATGGTTACGTTAAAAAGCAAATAGTTCCTGAGGTCGCTTTCTGTTCTGCAACTCAAGGCTCCACCAGGGGATGGGTCAAATGTGGAGAACACATTTCACACATTTAGGACGGGACTGTTAAGACTTTAACTTTATTTTAATTTTACGTGCGTCCAACAAAAAACATCCAGCTTGGACACATTTTAAATGGTGCGGGCAATACAGCAATGAGAGCTTGGCTGCACTTATTACGTGTGGCCAATATGAATTTCCATCACTATCTATGCTGGTCGCACGGATATACGTGGGAATAACATCAGCTTAAAATAAAAGTAAATGTCTTTTAAATGTCACAATAAAACATAGGAAAATAGCTACTTTCTTTATCTAAAATTGAGTCTTGGCATGTGCTTCGATCTTCTCTCAATAAAGATTGAAGTCCAGATGCCAAGACTCAATTTAGGATGTTCCCTGGATAAATGAGAACTTTGACCCAACATGGAGCTTCATGTTGCTGTATGCAAACCTTTGGCATTCATACATGTGCCTGTTTACATGCTCACAAACATTTTATATAAAACGTGACGTGACAGGAAGCCTGAGCTTAATATTGTTGTAAATTGGAATAGAGATTGGTGGCTGTTTACACAGTCACGCGTAGTTAATAATTAAATAAACAACACAAAATCTTTTGGATAACAAGCCCAAATGTATTTCCTGAAGCATAAGACGTACTTAAATCTCCAGAAAGGAGACGATAAGTAGCATGAACGTAAACGGGCTCTCGTGTAACAAAACTGCCTTTCTACACACTTTCTGTGCACAACGTTAAACTCTGAAACTGTTTGTCAGTCACACGTTTACCTGATCTTTCAACAGCAAACGTACTTTATTAAAAGACGTTTACGTCTGATATAGCATTTATGAAAAGATAGCTTTGTCTTTAGCGCTTTTATTTACAAATTCAAATGACAAAATATCTTTTTACTCACCTTTTGTTCCTTTATGAACACAGTGCCCCATCTGGTAAGCTTAAAGCATGGAAAAGAAACTTAAAGAGTACATTTTGTTCGTTTTTTCTCTGGTTTGCATGACTCTAGTGTGCTGCTAAAGCTAACTGTAGAATGTTGCTCACGGCCCCCTGAGTTCTGACTTTAAAGTCAGAATCTGAGATTAAGTCAGAATTCTGAGATTAAAGTCAGAATTCTGATCTTTAAAGTCAGAATTTCTGAGTTTAAAGTCAGAATTCTGAGATCAAAGTCAGAATCCTGAGATCAAAGTCAGAATTCTGAGTCAGAATTTTCCCTGGCCTTTTTTTTTTTTTTCCATGGCCCTAATCCTCTTCCGTAGATGTCCATTTGACATTTCCTGGAATTCTATTTTCTACTCTTTTTTTTTCTCATTAAACTTTCCTTGTGTTTGTGAAGAATAATAAAGAGGTTTTATAGGGAGAAGTTTGATCCAGCTGGACTTCAGGTCGGCTCGGCTGGAATCTGCTCTCAGGTGGGGGCGTGTCTGTCTGCTCTGTTGCTCGCCTCTCGTTTCTCGTTTTGCAGAGAAACAGAGTTTCCGTTATTTTATGACAACGCAGGTGGTTGTTGATGTTGTAGAAAACTCATTTTGGACTCTGTCCCAAAGTAAAATTCAGATTGCATTCCTCCTTGTGGAGTTTTATAATAACAGAAAACTCTGTCTGGCTCCGCCCCCACCACACGTGAGCTGACCTTCATTGCAGCTGTTTGATCAAAGTTTGTCTTCCACCTCATTTGTTCAAATCAAAGATAGTTTTTGTTCAAAAACTACAAATAAAGGCTACATTTTGCCTTTAATTCAATAAATATCAGTTACAGAACATAAAACATAAATGCAGCACAATGCAACAATAAAGGTTCGTTGTAACTGGAGGTTAACTTCTAAGGATGTCAAATTACGTCATGTAACATCACCCTTTGATGTATCGATTACCTCACTGTTGGTGTTACCTGTATCGATATGATGCAGATAGAAATAATGATAATAAAATTATAAACTGTTTTTATCTTCTTAAGATTGTTTTTGGCTGTCTAGAGTTACTGGTATTGTTTTTTTTTCTCTGTTTCTAGATCTTTGTGATTAATGCACAGATTTTTCATTTGACAGTTTTCCTTAATTTTAAAGTTTCTCTCCTGAAACTACAAAAAAAGAACACAAAACAATAAAAACATCTTCATTATTAAATCTTGTCTTCTCTGACCTTCAAAAATATAATTGAGTTTAATAAAGCTTTGGAACTGAGGATTAAAACGCTAAAAAATAAACAATGAAGTTGAAGCATCAAAGACATAATCAGTTTGTGCATTTCTGTTGTCTGTCTGATCTGTTTCTGGGTTGTACTGAAATCAATATTGGGTGAACAGTGGGTTCTACTCTCTTTTATCTATTCTTTGTTGGATCTTCTTTCAGCTGAATTCTAATCCAATTCCGCCTCCTTACATTTCAGTCCTGAGAAGATCAGCATCAACCAGCAGATTCCTTCTTCACATAGTGCTGAGTGAAGACTGCTGCAGATTGATTTAAGTTATTCATCTCTGCTCTGAGTGCTGCAGAGAGAAATGCAGGAGAACCAAGCATCACGCCATGGTCTCCAAACATCTCTAACGTCAGAAGCAAAACCTTTAAATCTTGCTGTCCATGCAGAACTCTATTGGTAAAATCTAGAAGAGTAACAAAATAGAATGGTTTGACACGTCCAGTAGACTTCAACATTAGATGTTATTAGATTAGTGACGTTACAAACCGACAGTGAAATGTTGTTAAAGGACACAGCTGTGGTTGGATTCTGAAGGAAATAAAAGTTCACAGGTGGTTTTTGTGTCCAGCATCAGTCAGTTTTTATGTCATGAAGACGATGAGAGGAAGAGGAGGTGTGGTTCTGCCTCTGGGGTCTGCTGGTGCTCTGTGGTTTGTTGTTGAAGGTTTCCTCTCCTTCAGTTTGTGTTCCCCTCTGAGTGACTCAGTGTCGCTCTGTGCTGCAGTGTATCAGTGTGTGTCTGTGCATCAACAGTCGGTCATGAAGATCCTGGTGCTGCTGCTGGCGCTCCTCACAGGTACTGTGATACAAATCTAGACCCTTTTCTGCTGTTTCATCTGGACTTAAGTCATGTTGCTCTTTCTTTAGCATAAACCTCATCAGTTCTGCTGGCAGAAGCATCTTCCTCTTTTTTCTGCAGATATTTGATGTTTAACTTCAGTTTCTCTGTGCAGTTCTGTCAGAATTGTTCAGAACAAAGTGGAGGTTTGTCTGGGATTTGAACCCAGGATCTCTTATTTTTGATCAATTGTTGGGAGTTTGAGTTGTTTTGGTTACAAACTAACTAACATTTGTTTGTGAAGAAGATCCAGGATGTTGAGTTTTGTCTTTGACTTCTTTTGGTCATTTAATGGTCTCATTATTTGGGGTTTTAGAAACAGGAAAGTGCTTAAAGAGAAGCAGAACTGAATCTGTCGAAGAGTTTTGTGGTTTGAGGTGTTGAAGTTTCAAAAGTTGTTTGTTTCTGTCTTCAGTCTCTGAATGTGATAGGAAAATCACTGGACGAAGAGGACTGAACATCACTCTGCCATGTAATTATGACATAAAAACCAACGGACCTACAGCAGTGTGCTGGGGTCGGGGTCCTGTTCCCGCCAGCGGCTGCAGCAACCAGCTCCTCGCCACAGACGGACATAATGTGATTGGAGAAACCAGAGCCTCCAGCAGGTATCAGCTGCAGGGACGACTGGATGAAGGAGACGTTTCTCTGACCATCGTGAACGCCACAGAGGAAGATGATGGCGTGTACGGATGCAGAGTGCAGATTTTTGGACTGTTCAATGATGAGAAACATCATGTCAACTTGACTGTTAAAAGAGGTGAGGAAATGATCAAAGAATCATTAACTTTTTGAATCTTAAAAATCTACTTCAAGCATCCATGATCTGTTTCAGCTCCACGTTTGACCAGCACACCTTCATCAGACCTGACATCTTCATCATCAGACAGTCCTCAGACAACAGCAGCAGCTCCAACTGCAGGTATCCAAACACACACACTGGTGAGGATGAGGAAAGATGAAGGTTTCAACTACATCTTTAAAGTCACAATCTAATAATTTTTGTTAAAGAGTTCCCAGAGGTCTTATGATTGTGATGATGCTATTTTTAGCCCAAATCCAAATACCAGTGCTGTTTTGTAGAACATAGTTTCTGCAGGGCAGCTGGACTTCTTTGGAAAATTAAAATCCCACCTGTCAGAATTGTGACCATGAGAAAATGCTTATTTTCAAAGACTTTAAAAATGTTACCAAAGGATCTAATAATACATTTTCAACATATAATGAACTTGTTAAGGTTCAAAATGAAATGTGTGCAGTGTCACATGTGTGATGGATATTTTTACATAATCACTTCCTGTTTGCACTAAGAGAAGAGGATGATGATGAGAAAGCTCAAAGAAAAGGTTAGAGAAGTATGTTAACGTAAAGATGGGAGCTTTATATCTATTTTCTAAATGACAAAAACAATCTTTTTCAAGCTGCATCTTTTCTTCTGCTTCTGTTTTACACCAAGAATCAGGAGAAGAAGATATTTTTTTAAACTTTTCATCACATTATCCCATTACCAAAACCCATTGTTTCATATTTGTTCTTTTGTGCATTTTCCCTTAATTTAAATAAATAAACTCTTGATCTGGATATGAACAAAGAATTACTAAGACATGCAAATTTAAGTTTAATTTTCTTGATATATGTCCTCCATCATGAGAAAAAGGCCACAAAAACATGTTAAATATACTAAAAACCCTATTTTCTTCGGAGTAGGTCTTTAACAGATGAAAAACTGAAGTTTCATAAACAAGGTTCTGTTTCAGCTCAGGAGAAGCATGATAGAAAGAAGCTGATATATGATTAGTCCTCTAGTGTTTGGGGTTCTCCTCACAGCAGTCAGCTTGATTTGAACCAGGTCAGGATTTTTGTTTTAGTTTTACTGTTTATTCCACACTGAATCAGGAAAAGCAGCCTTTTTTCTTGCTACTCCGCTTTCCTGGAATAATATCCAAAACTCTCTGCATCTATGTGACATAACCCATGTGAATTGCTTTAAAGCAAAGCTTTCTGAGCTTTTTAAAGAAATATCCACATGTTAGTCTTGACCTGACTTTACCACTCTTCATTAACCTTTTATTTATTTTCATATTGTTCATTTTAACTGTATTTATTTATAGTAGCCAGCTAAAATATTAGCTGCTAGCCAAATTAACCTAAAAAAACCAGAATGTAGCTGAAAAAATAGCTAAACGTCCAAATATCCTAAACAAAAAAAAGAGAAGTTAGCCAAAACAGTAAGTGTGTAAATATTAGCCTTACTCCAAAACAGCCTAAAAAACAACAAAAATGAGCCAAAACAGCTAGCATGTAGCTGAAATATTAGCCAAACTCCAAAATAGACTAAAAAAATCTTACAAAAAAATCGTAACTTTTTAACATAATTCTGAATAATATAAAGGCAGGAATATTATTCCAGAATAAATCAACTTAAACCTTAAATAACTTTCAATATTTCATATCTCCATAAAAATGTATTTTATCAAATTATACAAGTTAGAAATAAGCAGGAGATAACATCGAGCCATTAATAACAATAAAATAAAATGATTAGGAGGGCCGGATAGAATTATCCGGAGGGCCGGATCCGGCCCCCGGGCCTTGACTTTGACACATGTATCTTACAGATTTCTTTGAAAACTATCAAAAGTTTTATTGCAATTTTCATTTCACAACTCGCTCAGAAATGAAAGAGAAGATGTAAAAAAAACATAAAGAAAAGAGCTCGGTTATTTAGATATTAAAATGCATTTTTTGTTCCTTGCTTTGGTCTGTCTTCAGAGCGCAATCATATCTTTGGAGAATCAAAACTTTAAGCGATCAGTCCTCTGTTCATCTGGCTTCAGCATGGTTCCCTTAACCCTTTAACACTTGAGCTCCAGTGTTTATGTTCTTTGATTTACTTAAAATATTTTATTTGCTAACAAAATCAATGTAATTCTATCAGATTCTGCTGGAATGATTGTGTTAACAGTTGAAAAGTTACAGCCTGAGCAGGTGAACTGCTAACTTTCCCAAAGCTATGACTGATTGGTACAGACTGACTGTAGAGAGGCGGTCCTGTAGGTCCTTACATTTGTGCTAAATCTAAATATGTTTCCTTGCTGAGTCAGCTCTGTGTTCATCTGCCCAGAAACATCAGATGAACGATGTGAAAGCTGGAAAGACCTCTTCATGTTCCTTCAGTCATCAGTGAGATTTCCTGTAGCAGCTGACTGACTCACAGGAAATGCTGTGGACTTTACTGCTTCATGACTTTCTATTCTAGTAGCTTTTACTTCCTCTTCCTGCAGGTCACATGACCTCTGCACACAGCACCCTGACTGCTGCATCTATGACGGCCCCAGCTAAGGTGAGAGGTCAAACACACAACATCAGGGTGTTGTCGTTCTTTCTGTCCATCTGACCTTTTCTATCAGATGTGTAGCTGGAGACAGCAGTCACACTCCTGTTTCCTCTGCTGATCTCTGACCTTTCATTGAGAGAATTAGACTCACTATCTGGCATTGATGAGAGTTTGATTCTCTTCCTCCACTTCGGTTCTAATCCTAGAGAAATGTGAGAAATCTCCTCTGGAAGATCAGCTGGTTCCTTTTTATGCAGAAGAAAAGGAACTCTGAGTTCTTCCAGGAACAGGCTCCTCCCACATCTGATTAGACAAACGTCAATCTGACTAACAACAACATCACAGACGAAACAGGCCCCCAACCCTCTGTTCAGTCATGATGAAGAGCAATCAGAGAAGTGGATCCTTCACAGAAATACTCTGTCCCACATACTGGTTCTAGACTGATCCTGGACAGAACCAGGTCACACGTCAGAACAGCAAAGCTTCCTTCATTTGCTGTTAGCACCAGGGGGTGCAGGGAATTATCGCAATATTTCGTTTGGCGATATCATATCAACTTAAAATGCAGACAAGATTATATTTAAATATTTATAAACAAATAACTAGCAGTTCAGCTTCTTGTTTTTGAGCTGGGTCTCGATAAGAATTTCCAGCAACAATTTGATTCACAAGACCCTGAATAGATTCAATTATGATTGTTTTTCCCAGTTTTTTTTGCATTCTCTCAATTCAAGTTTGAGTTTACACAGTTTACACAGGCAATTTTTTTAGAAATATATGAAGTATCTATAATATTTCATTTCATTTATTCATTTATAAAGCATCTTCCACCACCAGTCAAAGAGGACTAAAGCGCTGTATTTCTGGGTGATACGTATCGTCCTATCAGCCCAGCACTAAAGTGCTGTGCACAAGGAAAACAAACACAGAGCATTGTGCAAAAGTAAAAGACAAGAATAAAAAACATAAAACCAAATAATACCATTTTAAAACAGATATTAAAACCAAGATAAAATAGAATAAAAATGCTAGGCTAATGCTAAAAGGCTGTGATGGCTGTGCTCTCTCCAAGAGCGTGATCTCTCTAATAGCTGGAGGGAACTGATTCCAGAGTTTCCCCCAGAACTTACGTTTGGTTCTGGGCATACACTGGTCCGCAGAGCTTAAGAACTTAGTGGGGGAGTATTTTAAACCCAGACTGGATAGATACTGTAAGAAGGTGCCGTACCTGCCAGTGACTTAAAAGTAAAAACAAGAATTGACAAAGAGGCCAAGATCTGGGTTATGTGGTAGAACTTTTTTGCCCCACAAATGAATCTCGCTGCTGCATTTTAGACCAGCTGCAGCCTGACTATTGAAGCTTTGGGTAATCCAGCTAATAAAGAGCTGCAATAATTTAGTCTGGACAGCACACAGGCATGGGTGACAATTTAAAGGTTCCTTTTTTGAGATAAAAGACTTGATCCTAGCCAGACGTCTGACAAAAAGCAGGACCTGGTCACTGCGTTTATTTGGAGGTGGAGTTTCAGCCGAGCATCAAAATTCACACCCAAGCTTGTGACCACAGACTGCTCAAAAGGGACAAGAGAGCGGAGATCAAAATCACAAATCCTTCCAACCACTTGGTGTAAACACAATCAGCTCAGTTTTGTTTTCATTGAGGCCAAGAAAGTTAGTTGACATTCACAGCTTGAATTCAGCAAGGCAGTCGATTATCGTTCTAAGGGTGTGGTCTGGTCCCATCCGTATAGGGACATAAATCTGATAATCGTCAGCATACAGGTGGAAATTATTAAACCTTCATTTAACCAGGTAAGTTATCAAGAACAAGTTCTTAATGTCATGTCGGTCATGACCGAAAGAACGAGATCCCGACTACAAGCGGCTGAAATGAGTTTTCTCCGGAGGGAGTCTGGGCGCTCCCTTAGAGATAGGGTGAGGAGTTCAGTCACCCGGAGAGCGCTCAGAGTAGAGCCGCTTCTCCTCCACATCGAGAGGAGCCAGTTGAGGTGGCTCGGGCATCTGGTCCGGATGCCTCCTGGACGTCTCCCTGGAGAAGTGTTCCGGGCATGTCCCACTGGGCGGAGGCCCCGGGGAAGACCCAGGACACGCTGGAGAGACTATGGTTCTCGGCTGGCCTGGGAACGCCTCGGGGTCCCCCCAGAGGAGCTGGAGGAAGTGGCCGGGGAGAGGGAAGTCTGGGCATCTTTGCTTAGACTGCTGCCCCCTCGACCCGGTCCAGGATGAAGCGGAAGAAGATGGATGGATGGAAGTTCTTAATTACAATAACGACCTGGACAAATCCACCTTATCCTTCTGAAAAAACAATCCCCATTACAGCAAATAAATAGAAAATAGCAAAGGGCCCAGAACCGACCCCTGGGGAACCCCCACTTCAGGGAGTGAGAGCCTATTTTTACTCAATCTCAAAGGTAAGACTGCATTCACTGCAGATCTTCCTCTGAAAGCCTCGCCTATTGTTCCAACTGACCAATCAGAATCGAGCTACAGATAGAACTAATGATAAAGAACTGTCAGATCACCTGCATCTGATCCTATTAAAACATTATAAAACATTTTTAAAAGTGTGGTTTCTGTGCTCCGTACTCCGACTGCAAAGGTTCCAGGATCTCATGTGCAGTCAAGAACATGACGATTTATATTTTAATGAATTGATTATTGATCTATTAAGCTAAAATCAGTTCAAATCGATTCATTTATGTTATTAACCCAGCCCTACTTGTTTTTGTTTTCTACCCCGACCACTTAAAGCATCTCTACACCGCGACCAAAACAACAACATCTGGTGAGAACCAGCTTGTGTTGAATGTTAGTTTTTACTTGGGATGGGTACCTGAGCTGAAACTCTCTGCCACGTTGCTGCCAGTAACACACAAAAACGCGATTTGTGGTGCTTCTTAGATGAAAACAAGTGCAGACGCGCAGAGGGTTGTGCACAAAGTTTCCGTCAAAATTCTGTCTTCAAAGCGGGCTAAAGTTTTGCTGAACTTCACAGCTATAGATTCTAGGTCAGCGACCTGATGGATCAGAGTGATGTGTACAACGATCTGAAAAAAAGATCATCGTCGTGGCGATGAGGGTATGTCAGAAAACAGAGCATTCAAGCGCTCACCTTCACTCTGTCATCACACTCAAATGTTTCTAGAAAGAATTGGTGTTTTTGAAGCTCCCGTTCAAGCACCGTTCAGGCTCCAGAACCATTTAGAAGCTACTTTTAGCATTGACAACTGAGTCCAGAGATCAGCTCAACACAACTGGACCTGTGTTCAGCTGATGAACACACAGAAGTCCCTGCAGGATCAGATTTTGTGTATTTTGTGTGTGTTTTTTGGGTCAAAAAAAACATAGAATGTGATGTGACTCATTTAAATGCTTGTTTGTTCATTCAGGAGGTCGCCATGCTGGTTCTGGTGTCGGTCGCGTTCCTGCTGCTGGTTCTGGTCACTGCAGGCGTCTTCATCATCATGAGTGAGTGTTGCAGCAGGTTGCCGTGAGTCTTATGTGCGTGTGTTTGTGCATTAACTGTGTTTGGTTTTGTGTTTCTGCAGACAGAAGATGGAAGAAGCAGAAAGTGTGAGTGTGTTGGTGTGACTCATGTCTTCTTTTTCTGCATCTCGGGGTTCAGCACTGACTCAGGTCTGCTGAGGAACCTCGCCTGCACACCTCTGACACATCCTAAACCTCAGCATCAGAACGCTTCAGCAAACATGCACATTTCGGTAAAACAGAAACCCTTCAGACCCCCGTCACTAAGCAGACCCTTGTGAGAAGCAGCCATGCTGCCTGACCTAGAAAAAAAACCCTCTGAGGGCGTGTGGGACACCACCATCTTTCACAAGCGGAACCACATTTGTTTCCATCTACAGCTGTTGATGATGAAGATGATGATGAGCTCAGCTGAAAGCTGACTGATACGAATTTCATGGAGGACATTTCTTCAACCACTTTTTACCCCTTAACTCCTGAGACGTTGCCGTTGACGCTTAAACACAAAATCTCTAACATACGGTAAGTCCGACCTCACCCTACGGCGGGCTACACCTGCGGCGGCGGAGCGACCGGGCTGTCATCCAGCACCAGGAAGCACCGGCGGCGGAGCGGCTAGCCAGTCATTTGGCGCCTGAAACCACCGGCGGCGGAGCGGAGTCCGACCCCACCCTACGGCGGGCTACACCTGCGGCGGCGGAGCGACCGGGCTGTCATCCAGCACCAGGAAGCACCGGCGGCGGAGCGGCTAGCCAGTCATTTGGCGCCTGAAACCACCGGCGGCGGAGCGGAGTCCGACCCCACCCTACGGCGGGCTACACCTGCGGCGGCGGAGCGACCGGGCTGTCATCCAGCACCAGGAAGCACCGGCGGCGGAGCGGCTAGCCAGTCATTTGGCGCCTGAAACCACCGGCGGCGGAGCGGAGTCCGACCTCACCCTACGGCGGGCTACACCAGCGGCGGCGGAGCGGAGAGACTGGGAACCAGTCAACAACAAGCAACACCAAAGGTTGTGGATTATACATTGGACCCTATTTACCCAGATCCTTCTACCTGGCAAGGTGAGCGATAAGAAAAGGAGATGCCAGGCGGCAGAGCGGGTGGAAGGAGCAAAGACATGGCTACGGCTGATGATTTGGAAGAGATCAAAAGATCTCTTGACTTCATGTCAGGTGAGCTGACCAAGCTAACCTCGCAGCAGGAGCGAATGATTGAACAGATGGAAGAGGTAAAAGTTTTGAAAGCTTTGTTAATGCAAAAAGACAAAAAGATAGCTACTCTAGAGCAAAGGGTGGACGAACTTGAGCAGTACACTCGAAGGGAAGACCTAGTGATATCTGGCTTAGAAACCCGTCACAAAACCTATGCATCAGCAGCTAATTCTGATTCAACAGAAGATTCTCCTAAGGAACAAGAGTCAGTTGAACAACAAGTTGTTCAGTTTCCTAAACAAGCAAAAATATAAATGTACACAATGACGCAATTTCCATTTGTCACACGTTGCCGAAGAAATTTGACAAAGCAAAACCAACTATCATTATGAGATTTACCAGCAGAAAAGTGAGAAATAGCGTACTACAACAAGCAAAAAAACTGAAGGGGTCCAATGTGTATATAAACGAACATCTAACCAAAAAGAATGGCACTATTGCCAGAGAGGCAAGAATATTAAAGAAACAGAAGAAAATTGTATCCACCTGGACCAGAAATGGGAATGTGTGGATCAAAGAAAAAGAAGGATCTCAAGCAAAAATGATCAAAGAATTAAAGGATTTGGAAAATCTTAGCAAATGAAGGAAGCGAACTGCTATGACAAAGAATAAATTAAAAGAGAACCCAATACATTCCATGTTTGTAAACTACTGAACTGAGTTGTTTATGAACAAAAACAAACGAACAAGAATATAACACCTACTTATGGTTACAAAGTCACATACACAAAGTGAACCAGACAAAATATATGATCTCGGAAAGGAACTGGATAAAAATTTGCATCTTCATCTAGAAAATTAATGTAAATATTACAACGAGCTGGAGTTGAAGGAATGTATCGCCAAAGGATCTCTATCGATCATCCATTTTAATATAAGAAGTCTGAAATGTAATTATGACAAAATCCAAGAATTTGTAATACTAAATGACAAAAAATTTAATATAATTGCAGTATCTGAAACATGGCTGAAAGATGAGGACACTGAGGCTGTCCGTATAGAGGGATATGACTTATATTGTTTAAACAGAAAGAAAAAAAAAGGTGGTGGGGTAGCTTTGTATGTCAAAAACAACTTAAAATGCAAACTTATTGACAAAATGACACTTGGTTGGAATGATATGATGGAAATCATTACTGTGGAAATCATTTTTGAAAAAACTAAAAATGTCATTGTTAGCTGTGTTTACCGAGCACCTGGCACCTGTGTTGGAATGTTTACTGATGAGATGACAAACTTGTTCTGTGGAGTATGGAATAAGTCTGTCTATGTATGTGGAGACTTTAATATTGACCTGGGTAACGTGAGCATATCAAGGATGAGTAATGACTTTGTAAATGCGATGTATAGCCTGGGATTATGCCCTTTGATAAACAAACCAACTAGAATCACAACACAGAGTGAAACAATTATAGACAATATATTTACAAATGTCTCAAAAGACATGGGAAAAAGTGGCATTCTTATGACAGATGTCAGTGATCACCTACCAGTATTTACAGTCTGTGAACAATATTACATAAAGCCACAAATCAAACCAGAATCAGTAAGAAGAGACAGATCACAGAAGGCATTGGAAGCATTAAAAAGGGATTTGCAACAACAAAGTTGGAAAGACGTCTACGTAAACAATGTAAATAACGCCTACAATTCATTCATGGATAAATTAATGGCTTATATGAAAAGAATTGCACACTAAAGAAACTAAAGGCTAAAAAGGTATTAAGTAAACCATGGATGACAAAAGGATTGCAAAACGCCTGCAAAAAGAAAAACAATTTATACAAAAAATGCCTAAAGCTAAGAACCACCGAAGCTGAAAATAGGTATAAAGTATATAAAAATAAACTGGTATCAATAATCAGAAGACAAAAAAAAGAGTACTACAACACATTGCTGGAGCAAAATAGAAGTAACACTACAGCAACATGGGAATCATAAACAGAGTGTTGGGAAAGGATCAAACACACAGTCTATTACCAAGCTATTTTGAACAAGATGGGATGGAATTAAAGGACACAAAGGATATAGCAGATGGATTTAATGATTTCTTTGTTAGTGTTGGACCAAGTTTGGCTAAAAATTTCATAGCAAATGAGGATTATGAGGTAGGAAAAAAATAGAACATAAAGTAAATAGCATGTTCTTAAACGCTGTCACTAAAGAGGAAGTAATGGACTTAGTGAAGAAATCCGTGAACAAAAGATCTACAGATTGTGATAACTTAGATATGACATTGATAAAAAACATAATAGAACATGTTGTGCAACCTTTCACCTACATATGCAATTTATCATTTTCATCCGGAACGTTTCCGGACCGGATTAAAACGGCAAAAATAATACCCATTCATAAAAGTGGAAATAAGCACATATTATCCAATTATAGACCGATATCCCTGCTACCACAATTCTCCAAAATATTGGAAAAACTATTTGTGGTCAGACTAGATAAATTCCTAGCTAAAGAGAGTACATTAAACACCAGTCAATATGGTTTCAGAACAAATCACTCCACAACACTGGCACTAATGGAGTTAACAGAAGAAATATCCACAGCCATTGACCAAAAAAAGCACCTCATTAGCATTTTCATTGACCTTAAAAAAGCATTGGACACCATAAACCACAAACTATTACTGAAAAAAATGAATAAATATGGCATCAGAGGAGTTACCCTGCAATGGGTCACCAGCTACCTATCAAACAGAAAACAATTTGTACAAATAAATGACATTAAATCCAAATTAAGCTCAATAACATGCGGGGTACCTCAAGGTTCAGTCTTGTGCCCCAAACTCTTTAACATCTATATAAATGACATCACCAGTGCATCCAAATTCTTAAAATGTATTTTATTTGCTGATGACACTACTTTTTATTATGTGGTAACGATATACAACAAATGACAGAATTAATCCAAAGGAGTTGGAAATAATTAAAAAATGGCTAGATACAAATAAACTATCAATAAATTGTGAAAAAACAAATCTGATGATATTTAGCAACCATAAGATAAATACTAACATCTCAATGGAAATTGCAGGCTCTCAAATTAAACAAGTGAAAGAAACCAAGTTTGTAGGGGTGATTATAGACGATAAAATAAACTGGAAATCTCATATCAACTACATAAAAACTAAAATAGCAAAAACAATAGCATTGTTATATAAGGTTAAATGGTCACTAGATGAAAAATCATTATACCTCATATATAACTCACTGATTGTACCATATCTGACATACTGCATAGAAATTTGGGAAATGCTAACAAGAAATCAATAAATTCAATATTTGTGTTACAAAAACGAGCAATAAGAATCATTACTGGGAGTAAGTATCTGGATCCATCTACACCTCTGTTTATAAAGCTAAAATTACTGAAATTTAAAGACTTAGTAAGTCATTCCATATTAAAACTTATGTACAGAGCACATCACAGAAGTTTACCACTTAACATACAAAAGAAGTTTGAAAAAAGAAAGAGCAATTATAACCTAAAAGGGCATGAAATTTTTAAAATCAATAAATTTAGAACCAAAATTAAGGAAAAAAGTGTCTCAGTGCAGGGTATTAGATTATGGAATACCTTAGAAAAATCTATAAAAGAATCTAATTCAATTATTACTTTTAAAAAAACTGTGAAAAAACAAATACTCACATCATACGAATCAAACAGTCATTAAAAACGGTAAAAAAGGCTTAATGTTTAATGGGAAAGGAAGGAAAAAGAGAAAGGAAAAGAGGGAAAAGAATAAGGAAAAAAAAAAAAAAAGGAAAATACTACTACTTTTTTTTCCCTATTATATTTTGATGTTTGTTTTTTTGTTTTTTTTTTTCTTCTTACCACTTACTTTATCTGTTGCATAATTTTGTAATTCTGTTTGTTGACTGAAAGTATTAACTGACTTGGTTAAATGGGGCAGAGTTAATAAGTTTACTTCTTCCTGTCCCTTTTCATTTTCATTTCTTTTTATCTTTGAAACCTTGATTACGGTAAAACTTCTTATGTGTGCTTGAAAATGAAATAAATAAATAAATAAATAAATAAATAAATAAATTTTCAATCGTCAACATGATCAACGTAATCCCAGTAGATTCTGAAGTGAGACACTTTTCTCCTCCAGAATCTACTAAAATTATGTTGATCGTGTTAACAGTTGAAAAGTCACATTAAATCAAAGAACATAAACTCTGGAGCTGTGCGTATGTACGTATATATATATACACACACACACACACGTGACGAGTCCTGTTTCATTAGTTTGTTTCTTTAAATAATTTTGTTAATCAACGGTTCAAAAGTGATGGCTGATTTTGATTGTTTGATTTTCAATGAATTTTAATTTATTGTTACTTTTGTAAGTTTATATATATATATTTATTTATTTTCCGGGGTCACAGGGTTACCAGAGCCTGTCCCCATGTGGTGAAAGCACTAACCACCTTGCAGCCCCTCTGATTATATACAATAGACCAGAGGTCTGCAACCTGAGGCTCCAGAGCCACATGTGGCTCTTTTATCTCTTTATGTTGGCTCTCAGGCTGAAGAAAAATAAAATAATAGTTATTTTCATACAATGTGGAGATATTATTTTAGCAACACGGTAACATTTATTTTGGGCTAATTTGTTATCTACTGGGGGTTTTTAGGCAAATTTAGAGTTTAGCTTCTATTTTAGCAACAGGCTAATGTTTTTGACTAATTTAGTTTACTGAACAATTTTATGCTAGTTTGGAGTTTAGCTTAGTAGCATGCTAACATTTTTTGGCTAATGTGTTATCTACTGGGGGTTTTAGGCAAATTAAGAGTTTAGCTTATTTTGCAACATTGATGCTAACATTTTTGGCTGTTTTAATTTACTGATGAATTTTATGCTAATTTGGAATTTAGCTAGTATTTCAGCAACAAGCTTACTCGCTAATTCATTAATTTGGCCTCTACTAAAGGCAAAAGCATAAAAAAAAAAAAAACCATTATGAGAAATGCTAGTTTCTTTTTATATTTTTGTTTTTGTTCGTGCCAAAAATAGACATAATTCATATTTATTAAAAAATGTTAAAAAAAATAAATAAAAATAATAAAAGGTAATGAATGCAAATCCAAATTGTTTAAAGGCTAAAGTAAAACTATGTGGCTCCTTCTAGGTTTTAATCAGTACAAAATTAGCTCAAATAGCTCTTTTACTGGTAAAGGTTGCCGACCTCTGAAAAAGGCATTTTCCGTTTTCTCAGAGATAAAATGGAAAAAATATCTTTTTTAGTGTGGACATTTCTTCTTCAACCTTAAAATTGAAAAAATCTACTATTTAAAATAAAGAAATAAAAACGTCTGTTGTGTTCACATGAAAGTCAGTTCTTTTCATATTGTTTAGGAAGTCAATCCAATAAGATTCAGCCTCTGATCTAAATATGATCCCTCTGTGTCTCGCTAGCGTAAATCTTCGCCGCTGCTACATAAAAATGTAAAATTTGTTCTTTTCCATGAGAAGAATTCCACACATACATGTTAAAAAAACTCAAATCAACGTGATTTTCATCAGAGTGGGACTTTAAATGCTTTGAATGAGGAAATTCGCCACCCACACGCCGGACTTTAGGCTGTTGCTCTTTAAAAAAAAAAAAAGATATTTTTAACATTATCATTACCGAAGACCAGCTCTACCACACAGGGACATGTGGTGAAATGTCTTTAATTAGTTCATTTCTGAGCATGATACTTCCACCGCAGTGTGGTAAGCTCTTAACTCTCAGCATGAAGTCTAAATCTTAGCAGAAATTTTTAACTCAATTACAAATGGTAATGACTGAACAGAACACGTTTCACAGGATTTTTTTCCTCAGAAAATGCAACTGTTAATAATTTTTCCATCAGTTAAAATTGATAAATTGAAGATGTACTTCAAGTCCTTGAATTTTATTGAAACACTACCGTAAGGTCATGATTGGAAGTTAGTTTTACTGGAAGTCCCAGTCATTTCTGCTGATTCTAAACGTGCGTCTGAAATGTGGCCGACCTGATCTGCATCACCTCGACTCTGCAGTTATTCAGGTTTAAACCTCCCACCCAGCCCCTCACTGCCGCCGCCCTAGTTTCTCTGCCGCTGCTCATTTTTGCCTTTTGCTGAAACCCGATAAAGACATAAACCACATTACCATGACAACTCATGTCTCAGTAACGAGAAGCTTAAAGTGACCTTTAATGCTTCAGTGTGGTTGAACTGACAGCAGCAGCAGCAGCAGCGGCGGCGGCGGCGGCTCGCTCTGGAAGCCTGAGAATTGCTCAACAGAGACCACATGCACATGACTGCACATGCACACACACAGCCTGCAGCCTCTTTAAAAAGGAGATTCCTAAATGCTGAAAAGCTGCATTTCCTGTAGACATGGAAACTGAAGACACGTTCTGCATCACCTGTACGGGTACTGTGGGTTTTTGGGTTGTCCGGGGCAGTGGAGGGTCATAGAGAGGAGTGACCGCATCTTAAGGGGAGCACAGGCTCGTGCAGCTACCTCCAGAGGCGTCATATTAAAGGGAACGTACCATTGTTGTGCGTGTGGTAAGTGAAATGTGAAGTATTTATAAGAATAGTGTCAATGACTTGACACTTATGATATAGGGTAGGGGTGTCAAACTCACTCGCACAGTGATAATGCTCATGTGAATGCGGTAAGCTGAATTTGGTCACTGAAGATGCTAAAATTGATGGCTAAAAACGCTGAAGCTGATAGCCAACTTAAATATTAGCTAAATGCCAAATTAGCCTAAAAAAACTAAAAAATGAAAAAAAAAGACTAAGGTTAGCCAAAACAGCTAGCATGTAGCTGAAAAAATAGCAAAACTTCAAAATAGCTAAAAAAAAAACTAAAAAAAGGCCTAAATTAGCCAAAAGAGCTAGCATGTAAATATTAGCCTAACTCCAAAGCAGCCTAAAAACTTTTAAAAAAGCAAAAATTAGCCAAAACAGCTAGCTTGTAGCTGAAATTCTCGCTAACATAGCTTAAAAAATAAAATAGCCTATTAACTCCAAAAAAGCCTTAAAAAAATCTTAGTAAATGCAGACATAGTGCAAAAAGCTAGCAGGATGCCAAGTTTTAAAACTTTTAACATAATTATGTCAAATAAAAAATTGAAAAACTGTTGCTAAAGACTTTTCTGACGACCAGATCCAACGACAATCCCAAATGCAAAGTTTTAAGCATAAAGCTGAAACCTCAAAGCAAATACAAAGCTATCATCAAAGACGCGCGGACATGCAGAAGATATTGCTTAGTAGGCGTGGAAATTTCATATTAAGGCAGGGCGGGGGGTGCAAAATATTGACTTGGGGGCAGCAAATGGCCCACAGGCCGCAAGTTTAAAACTCTTCCGCTCTCTTTGGGGTCCAGATGATTCCAACCACATATTGATGTGTGATTCCTTCCATGACAAATGTGGACAGGATTTCATGTCATTAGTGAAACTCAAAATTCAAAGATAAAAAAAAGTTTAGCACACTGTCTTGTGGGGTCAGGATGACCCCACTTTTAATGAAAACAAGCCAAGGAGAGAGGAAGGGTTACGACCCCTGATGTAAAGAGTAAATGGTTGTTCTGGACTGTTGGCCTTAAGACCTTAAAGTCCTCGACCTGCTCCACCTCTGGAACCTCATTGTTCCTCTTGAACACACTTTCTTCTGTCAACTCTCGAGTTTTCTTGTCAAACTCTCTTAAGTTCCTCCTCTGAGTCCTTCACTTCTGTCTTTTCTCTCTCTGACCTCAACCACACCTTCCTCCTCTCTTTCTCTCCCCGACAGTAGAAGCTTTCATCTCAACAGTACTGGAGGCTAATGCTATCTGAATGATGATGGATCAATTCTGCTCTGTTTTAAAGTCAGACTCTTTACCTGACACAAACTTCTGGATTCACCCAGGCTTTGGACCGACACACAGAAGAACTGGACTGTCCCCTTTTTCTGGTTATATTTATATTGTCACTGACATCCAGTGAAAGAAAATATACATTTGATCTCTTGCTGGTTCTCTTTGTCCGCCTAAAAAGAAACTGTCAGTCTGTCATCCTGATGGCTCATTTAAACCGTTAGAGAGAGAAAAAAAGCCACTTTCAGGAATGTATATATTTGTTTATTTGAATTTTATTAAGGAAAATAAGTATTTGATCCCCTATATACCATTAAGAGTTCTGGTTCACACAGAACAATCAGACTCTCCTAATCACCTGAATTGAAGAGACTTGTTTGAACTAATCACCTGTCAACAGAATTATCCATCAGTCTAATAAAGCCGTAAAACCTTCCTTATACAGTCAATGGTCAGACTGCAAACTCTCCAACATGGAAAGACTAAAGAGCTTTCAGTGGATTGAAGGGAGAAGATAAACAAGACCAGAATGGACTAAAAACCATTAGCAACAACCTGGGGGTTAAAAGTCACAACTGTTGGAGCCAAAACACAAGAACATGAGTATCAACCCACCTGCAGGTCTGGAGCTCCAATCAGATCTGACCTGATGGAGTTTCCACAGACAAATCATCCTAAAACAAAAGCAGGAGTTGGTTGGTGATCTCAAAGCAGCTGGAACTACGTGCAATCTCCAAGAAAACCATTGGGAAGTTGTCATGCTGCAAATGGTTTTAGAGGAAGAGAAATGCTGCATCCAATGTCAAGCATGGAGGTGGAAGCATTATGCTTTGGGGGTGTTGTCTGCACAGGGTTACTTAAACCAGGAGGTTTGAAATGGGTCAACAGTATAACGACAAAACATCAACCGAGGAATGACTTAAGAAGCAGATGAAGGTCATGGGGGGGGCCAGCCAGTCTATCGACCTCAATTCTATAGAAAACCTATATAGAGCTGATGCTCAGGGTTGCTAAGCAACAGCCACCAAACCTGAATGAGTTCGAGTTATTTGTAAAGAAGAGTGGAGCATGTAGAAACCTGATCATCAATTACAAGAACCGTCTGACCTCTGTGCTGATAATAAGACTTTTGTCAGAAAGTGCAACCGCATCACATATTTCATCCACTGCTCTTATAGGAAGATGTGATTGCTCTGTTGTTTGTTTTTATTTATTAATAACAGAGTTTTGAGTTTCTTGCAGCACGCCTGCATTCTTCTGTCAGAACCAGAAGCTCAGGGAGTTTCTCCTCTGTTGTGGTGAGTGTGCATTGAGACCACAGCAGAGGAAGAGGTGATCTCTGGAGATCAGATAAGCTGTGCAGCTCATCAGCAGTCAAGCTCCTGAGCAAACTTTGTTTTACACAGATCAGACAATTGTATTGAGTAGATTTCTGATCATCAGAATCTGTAACTTTTGTCGACATTTTGTCCACACTTTTTCAGCATGTGAGCTTATTTTTTAAACAAAAAGCTCTGAAAGATCTATTAATCTAATCATGATTTTAAATGTTAATGCTTATGTAGTTGAAGGCTCAAACTTATGATAACAAGAAAATTCTAAAAGGAATCAAAAAATTAATTTGAACTAGTAAAGTTGCACTATGTGTATGTATTTCTGAATGCGGTCGCTCAATATGCTAAAGCTTTTGGCTGAAAATGCTGAAAAAATTTACTGTAATCGCTCAAGAGAAAATGCTAAAGTTTTGCATGATGCTAAAGTTGCTAAAGAACTTAAAGTTGCAGAAATTGCACAAAAATATAAAGAATATTTTGAAAAATTGAAACATTTGAAAAAAAATTAAAAATGTGTAAAAGGTTTGAACTCAAAATTAGACCCCAAACTTCAATAGGTCCTAAACTGGATTGTTAAACGAAAACAATAGCTTAACTCAAAATTAGCCATAAAATCAGCAGTATTATTGATGCCCTTAACACGCTGAAGGTTTTGATATCCAGATTGTATTAAATTTGTAAGGGGAAAAAAATTCTCACAAATTGCATAAAATTCCATAAGATTGCTAACAATTTTAAAATTTGCATAAAAAGTAACGATGCAAAAAGTACAAGCATGACTTTCCTGAATGTTTGTAATTGCAGAAACTGCAGAATTTTCCGTTATTTGATTAAATTGCCATTTATTTCAATGAAGCTGCAAAATCGCACAGATTGTTTAACATCTTAAAAACTTTAAAGTTTACAAATGCCAAAACAGTAAGCAATAATGTCGTTAACAAACGGAACATTTTGATACCAAGATTGCAGAATCTGCTGGAAGTATATGCTTGAGTTTTTACAGTCCAAAAAACTCACAGAAGAAACTATAAACTATAATAATAAAGAGAAACAGAATCACAAAAGTGAGAATCCTTTAAAACATTCAGAATATCTGTACATCTGTAGCTGTCATATGAAGAGCTCTACATCGAACAGAAAAGTTCTGGAGAGGTTCTTTTTCAGCTGATCTCGAGTCAGTCTAGAAACATTAAGACGCATCCACAGTTACGAGATGCTCGACACTCACATTTCAGAAGTTCAGGAGGAAGAAACACATGGACAAGGAAAACTGTTCAACTTAAAGTCATAAACAAAGTTGTGCACAAAATAAAAATCAAAATTCAAGATTTGGTTTTATTTTTGTCATCTGTTCTGATTACGACCAATTTTTAATTATGAAACTCTCCATGTTAGATTACTTTCAGAAATACTTCACAGTCACTGACAGAACATTTCCAAAAAATTAGAATATCATGGAAAAGGTTTTTTTTCCATTTTCATAATTCCATTCAAACATGTACTTTCATAGAAGATAGATTCATGGTCATCTTTATTTGGAGTATTTATTTGTTTGTGTTTACATAAGTTGAGGCTCATAAAACCCACAAAAACAGAATACTGTAGATAAATCATCTTTACTTCTGTGTTTGCAAAACCTCAGCATAACTATGCAATAAAGTAATTACAGCACATTTAAGACTAAAAAATGAAACCAAAGCAGTTCTTGCCATTTGCCTGCAAAACATTTCAGAAAAAGTCAAGTTTAACTGTAATGGGGTGGCGTTTTTAGTTTGTTTGATCTGTATCTGGTACTAAGATGAACTTCCTGTTACTTTAGCTCAGAATGAGCTTCTTTTTTTTGGTTTGGTTTCATTATTCTCCTATTGTTGACCTATTTTTGACCTGGACTTTTTCATAAATCTAATAAGTATAGTCTCTAGTTTTTAAACCATTCTCCACCACTTCTGGTTCTGAAACGCTCTGCTGCTGTATTGTTTACACAAGCAGCTGTGTTCACTTGTAACAGTTTCCACCAGAGAATATCTTTTTATTACTGATTATTATTTATAGAATATCTTCTTTTTTTTACAGACCTATGGTAACAACTTCATTTCTCCTTTGTGGAATCAATAAAACTATTCTTTTTTCCAGTTTAATATTCAGTTCATTGACTCCCAGTGTGCATAAGCTCTTTCATATCATTGACTATATATAAGAACTGGAGGGGCCCCTCCTCCCTCATGTTTCAAACAGGAAGTACCCACTGGCTCCAAGAAGTCAAGTTCCCATAAACTTCAGTACTTGTTCTGCTACATCTTTCTTGAATGTTCTTGATAATCTTTTTTTTTTTCGCTTTCAAGTGGTGGGGGTGTGGCCTTCCAACAAACTCACTCTTGATTGATGACAATAGTTGCCATAGAAACATTGACTCAGAGCGACTCGGACCAATCAGACGTCGGCTCCAACATGGTGCCGTTCTTATCACAAAAATGGCGACCAAAGTGACTTAAGTTTGTTGGAGCTGAAAGTAAACCATAGATGAAGCCACACCCCCTCCTTAATGTTCTTTAATGTTGCTGACTTGACATACTGCACCTGTAACCCTGTGGTGAATGCTTGACAGTCATTTGACTGGGAGAGATTTGTATTCAGAATAAAGATGAACTGTATTTATATCATAGCAGTTATTAGCTTTAAGCTCAGCTGTAACTTCATGTGAGGAGTTGATGGATGTGAAGCTGTACTGACAGCTGGATGTTTGTGTTTCAGGCCGAGCCTCCCCCCCCAGATGCAGATGCAGTCCCCCACTCAGGTGGAGGAGAACATCTACCACATTGATACGAATGTCGATGGAGACTACGAGATGTGCCCCTGAACTGGAATCTGTGGGGCGGTCACTTCTTCTGCATCAAAAAAGGACAAGTGAGGGGGGGAAAAAAGCAGAAAGTGTGTGATTGTTGCACATAAAGATGCAAGTTTATAAACCAAACAAATAATTTCTATTGTTCAGGTGCTGGATCACAAATCTTAAAGTCTGACTCTAATCCAAGGTTCCAAGCGTTTTCAGTGAACTTTCAATCCTGATTAGAATGTTTAAGACAACATTTTAAAGAAAATATGTCATTCACCTCTTTGTTGTTGGTGGGATTGTTGGTGCTCAGGTAACCCTAAGATAATTTCCCATCATCTCTTCGTTTACACTCTCCCACCATCTTACAGCCCCTCATAACCCCAAACCAACAAAAGCAGTACAGCTAAATGAATATCAGAGCTGTCCAGCCGTACAGTCTTGATCCAGATTCCAGCTCAGACGTTCATGGATCTATTTGTCTGATATAACGGGGCGGAGCAGAGAGCTTGTCTCCCCGCCCACTGCAGTTTCTATGTCACCACTGAGAAGTTTTACAAACATTTTTTTCATTCACTCCTGATTCATCACCACTACAAAGAAATACTCAGAAACTTAAGTTTAAGCTTCAATTCTTTCATTCCACACAAGATAAATGCTACAAGAACAGTTTTCTTTGGAGTGGGTCAGAAGAGTTTTAGCAGTCGATGATGTTTTTACTAAAGAACTAACCTAAATGGTTCCACATGACTGAAGTTTGCCTGAATCCTGAAGAATATATTCACTGTTTTCTGGTTTCTCAGTTGTGTTAAAAGGTTAATTTTGTACAGAAAACTATTTTTCATTTTAAAACAGAAGATTTGGGAGATTTTTTTCTTAGAATTGAGAATTCAATTGTGGTGTAAGATGAGGTGTAAATGTATTATTGTCATTAAATGTTTTTTCAGTGTCAATAGTGTTAAATGTTTGTTTTCTTCTATTAAAGAAACTTCCATGTTGGTTTGTTAAACTCAATCCCACATGGGGCCAAAATCCAAACACACCTTACGTCATGGTCCAAACGGGATAAACATTTATTGGATATATAGCATTACCTGTGATAACGCTAGTGTGAATGCTGTAAGATGAATTTGGCCACTAAAGATACTAGTGCTGATAGCTGAAGATGCTGAAATTGAATGCTGAAAACACTTAAGCTGAAATCAATAACTGAAAATCACTGAAGCTGATAGCAAAGATCACTGAAGCTGATACCCAGCTAATATATTAGCTAAATACCAAATTAGCCTAAAAAACTATATAAAAAATAGCTTAACTAAAACAGCTAGCATGTAGCTGAAAAAAAAGTTATAATTGCTAAACTTCACAATATCCTAAAAATCTTAAAAATCCTAAATTAGGCAAAACAGCTAGCATGTTGCTAAAATATTAGTTGAACTTCGTGGCCTAAAAAAAACCTTAGTAAATCCCAATTTTTAAAACTGTAACTTTTTAACATAACTGTGTTTAATAACAAGGCAAGAATATTATTCCAGAATAAATCAACTTAAAATATAATTTTATGGCGAGTAAAATATTGAACTTTATTTAAGTTTTGTCAAAATTATACAAGTTAGAAATAAGCAATGAATTTGAAACGCAATGCATTGAAAACAATAAAATAAAATGATCTGTGGGGCCAAATCCGGCCCCCGGGCCTTAACTTTAACATGTCATTAAAGCGTATAATGAGAATGGGAAAAGTAGAATCAGGAATGTCTGTACTGAGGCTTTTTTTCTCCATCTAAAACATTTTATAGTTAATTTATATGCATTCTTTCAATATGCAACTCATTATATTAGCATAATAGTTAAATATTTATGTTTATGCTTCAATCGTTTTTGTTTTCTAATTCCAGTGCTTTTTTACAGAGATGTATTGTTCTGGGCCAGACTGTTTCCTCAGAGCTGCAGTTCTCAACTCTGTTCAGCTATGATAAAAGGGGTGGATAGGGGGACCTGGGCGGGCAGAGGGAAGGGTGGTAACTTTGTGTGAATGTTCTGTATTTTATTTGTTCATATTTTTTTAATACGTCTTTGTTTTAAACCATTTTTAAGAACATCTTTGCTTTTCATATAAGGAAACAAAATTCAGGATTAAAAAAAAAAAACTTGCTGCTGATGAAAGTTCATTAGAAACATCAAAAGTAACCAGACCCTTACATAGCTGTGGAGGCGGAGCCTGTACTTTAAGCCCCACCCCTTTCATTGAAGCAAACAGTTCCAGGTGTTCTTGGTCCATCATGTTTTTTTTGATAAAATGAAACACTGAAAAACTCCTCGGTGAGTCCAGATCAGCAGAAATCAGATGAGTTCGTTGAACGTGTCGCAGCTGCATCTGAGGCGGTTTCGCTCAGCAGTAGAAACCGGTAACGGTGGAGCGTCCCGGGACTGGTGGCGCCTCACAGCGGTTTGGGCAGCTCCGACACTTCGCTCAGACACTCGTCGTAGGCCTCCTGGTAGTCCTGGTGGGGCTTGATGAGGATCACGCAGGTCGGTCGCTTGGAGCCGGCTGCTGAGCCCAGGTCCTTTCAAAACAAGAGTCACAGGTCAGTCCTTCACAATAAGAGCAGGGAGCTGAAGTCACATTGAAAATAGCTGCAATTTCAGTTTTTCAGAACAAAATGAGTCTCTAAGCAGCTTATTGATGGAAGACATTAATCTATTTAATCCATTCCCTGCCCTGTTTAACAGTTGGTCAGATTAACCTGCAGAAGAATGAAAGGTTTTGATAAACAGATGAAACCTCTGGAGGTCTGGATATTTTTCATTACAAAAGTACCACAAGAACATGTTAAAAACACCATTAACACCAGAGAGGAGCTTTAATAAAATACACTTCCAGTGTACTACTGTTTTCTAAAACTGATGGTGGTCAAGTCTTTACTAGGTGAACTGTACTGCCCTCTACAGGAGAGTCAGGAGAACAACACCTTCTCTAGTGTCATTGGATGAAGAAGAACTCCTGGTTGTTCTCTAAAAATGGCAGCAGCAGCTTTCCATCCTTCTCACTTATTTATTTAATTTGGATTCTAAAACAAACATTATTTTCAGGAGCTTTCCGTTCCTGCTGTGATGCTTTCAGTAAAGTTAGAAACATGTCAGACTCAGACATCACCAACACAACACACAATATAGAAAACTACTATTTTCAAAGAGACTTCAAATGTTAAGAACTGCTAACTCGTGACAGAGGCACTAATGAAAACCATTGATATACAACACGATATACAACAATAAAGTATCTTTTCAGCAATTCCCTGAAAAAAATGTCAGAGCTTATTTTTCTGACTAAAGTTACAGTTACAAAGTTCTGACTGAATTGTGGCAATTGAAATAAATGTTTTATTGATTTTAAGGAGGGTAAACTATTGAAAGTTATTTAAGGTTTAAGTTGAGTTCTGGAATAAAATTCCTGCCTTTTTATTATTCATAAATATGTTCAAAAGTTACAGTTTTAAAGACAAAAGAATTAGCATTCTGACAGCTTTTTGGACTATTTTGGCATTTACTAAGATTATTTTAGGCTATTTTGAAGTATAACTATTTTCTTCAGTTACCTGCTAGCTGTTCTGGCTAACCTACGTTTTTTTTTTTTTTTTATTAGGATAATTTAGCATTTGGGTAATATTTTTGCCTCATCGTTTTCAGCTATCAATTTCAGCATCTCCAGCAGTCACATTCAGCTTACGGCATTCACACTGGCTTTATCGTAGGTAATGCTATATATCTACTTCATAATTATGTCAAAGTTTTAAAAATGTAGTTTTAGTGTTCAATAAATGTTTATCTTGTTCGGCCGTGACCTAAGGTGTGTTTTGGATTATGGCCCCCCGTGTGATTGAGTTTGACACCCCTGATTTATTGTAACGTTTAAGATGTAATTCCAGAACTTTCATCCACAGAATTGATGTCATCGATTGGCTCTATGTACTTGTTAGTGATTGTGAAAATGTTTCCATGAAGACAGAAAATAAAGTTAGAAATGTTTTTGTCTTTGTATCCTTTCATCGCTGTCAGTAAAATGTTAACGTGTTAGCAGCAGCATGCTAACACTACATTTTTTTTTTAAGATTATCAAAGAGCGAGATGAAAGAGTTTTGTAGTCCTCAAAGAGATGAACACCTGCACAGGTGAGCTGCAGACTCACCACTTTGGAGGGGATGTAGGCGTACGGCAGGCTCCTGTCCTCACACATGACCGGCAGGTGGCAGTAGACCTCGATGGGCAGAGTGTCGCCAGCCAAGACGACGATCCTGTAGAGTAAACCACCAATCAGAAACCAGCTGACACTTTATTAACTCTGTTAACACAAACATGTTATTAACAGCAAAAGCAGTCGCAGCATCCTGTTACATCACCTCAGAGTAAAACGTCCTCTCTGTTTCAAACATATTAAAATTAGAGCGATCGGCTCCAAGCTGTCATTCAAACACATATTGTTGAGATTTTCATTCTCTATAATGACAACAATATATGATTAAACAGCATTAGATTTAGGTAAAATGATCTTATTTGACAGAACTTTAATTCAGATCCCAGAGTTATCTGTGGTTTAAACAGCTCGGATAGTTGTGAAGGAGGCGGGAATGTCGATAAATGTAACCGAGTGCTGATCTACTCTTTTTTTTCCTTTAATATTGAATCACAATGTTTATAATCTTGGAGCAAGAAACTACGGCTGCCACAATAAATCTTTAGATTACTTTATATTATATGGAGTGAGAGTGTAGTAAGGTTGAAAGTTATAATAGTATCATGCTAACTTTTTGGATTATTTTGGTATTTATTAAGGTTTTTTAGGCTAATTTAGAGTTTAGCTAACATTTCAGTTGCATGCTAGCTCTTTTGACTAATTTAGGATTCTTTTGTTTTTTGGGCTAATGAGGAATTTAGCTAATATTTCAGCTACATGTTAGCTATTTTGGCTAATTTAGACTTTTTTCAGTTTTTTGGCATTTTAACAAATATTTTATATCAGTGTTTTCATTTATCAATTTCTGCATCTTCAGCAGCCAAATTCAGCTTCCAGCATTCACACCAGCATTATCGCAAGTAATGCTATATATTTAGTTTTTAGTTTGTTTAAAGCTAATGATGGTTAAGATGTGTGCTTTACATCCAGTTTGCGTATGACCCGATTAGTCGACTAATCGGAAACAAAAATTGGTGATTAGTCGATTATTAAAGTACTCGTTTGTGGCAGCAGTTCAAGAAACATACAAAAAATAATAAATTACAGAAACAACTTCAATGATTAACTGTCAATAGTTTGGCTATAAAGAGGAAGTGACATAATGAAGAGACCAATCAGGGAGCCGCCAACTGGACTGAACAGATGTGACATCATCCATAAATATGACTTGTTTCTGCTTCCGACCAAATGAAGTCGATTCAGTCACTGTTTCTTCCACGATACGTCCGTGGCCATGTTAGAACCAGACATCCTTAGTAAGCAGTGATTGGTCAGTGTCAGTCAGTCATAGTTTATATGGTAACCACTTTCTCCAATCAGGAGTGAGAATTTGAGAAAGCCACACCCCTTCCATTGAAAGCAGGCTTGGGAGAATCTCTCAAACATTTGACTCGATACCAACAACTTTTACTGAGGCGCCTGATTGGTCGGGTTAAAACTTAATAACTTGAGTTACAGAAAAATAAATGAAAGATCAGAAAGAACATGTTAAAAAAATGATTTGATTATTCTAACTAACACGATAACTGGTTAACAGCTGTTTATTTCTTTCTAGAAGTCTGAGGTTTTGGCTCCTTGGAGCCTGCAGGTATTTCCTGTTTGGAGTGCGAAAGGGGAGGAGTCACCCAGTCCAGTTCTCTTGTACAGCTAACATTTCAGTTAAAGCATGTGTCAAAGTCAAGGCCCGGGGGCCAGATCCGGCCCTCCAGATCATTTTATTTTCTTGTTACTAACGTCCCAGTGTTATCTCGTGATGATTTCTTGAACTTGTATAATTTGACAAAATATATTTTTGTGGAGAGTAAAATATTGAAAGTTATTTAAGGTTTAAATTAATTTATTCTGTAAAATATTCCTGCCTTTGTGTTATTCATAACTATGCTATACAGTTATAGTTTTAATTTAAAGATGAGCATTCTGCTAGCTCTTTGGACTATTTTGGCATTTACTAAGATTATTTTAGGCTGTTTTCCAGTTTAGCCAATAATTCAGCTACATGCTAGCTGTTTTGGCTAATTTAGGCCTTTTTCCGTTTTAGTACTTTTTCATTTTTTCAGCTAGGTGTTAACTATTCTGGCTAATTAAGTTTCTTTTCTTTTTTTAAGCTTTTCAGGCTGTTTTGGAGTTAATATTTACTCGCAAGCTGTTTTGGCAAATTAAGAATTTAGCAAATTTTAGCTGGTTCTCAATTTCAGCATCTTCAGAAGCCAAATTCAGCTTCCACCATCCACACGAGCATTATTGCAGATAATGCTGAATATCTAGATCATATCATAATCATCTTAAAAAGTAACGGTTTAAAAGTTTCTAAAATGTCGTTTTAGTGAGTTTAATAAATGTTCATCCTGCTCACCTAAGGTGTGTTTGGGATTTTGACCTCTTGTGTGATGACACATTTAATTTAAAGAAACAAATATTTCCAGGTTTGGGGGAAACATTAAGTTAAATTAAACTCATGAATGCTTTTAGCAGCTTCATCCTCTTAACTTTCTCCTCCTCCGGACTGTGAGCGGCTCCGGTTCGTTTGGACTCACCCTTTCTCTCCCTTGTTGATGAACTTCTGCACCTCCTTCACTCCTCTGCGGATGTTCTTCACTTTTGCGGCTGAAACCACAAAAACACGGTAAATGCTGTTCAGGTCAGACCCGGATCCAGACGGACGTGGAGCTCCGCGCTCTCCTACCTTTCTTCACGCACTTGTAGATCTTCTTGCTGAGCTTCTTGGAGGCCAGCGGCTGCGCGATCGGGTTCAGGTTGGCGATCAGCTCGTGGTAGGAGCGCTCCGGGACACCGGCGGGCTCCTCCGGGTCTAATCTCTCCTTCTTCACCTTCGTCATTTTTATTCGACGATTTTCTGAGCCGAACGTCTGCTCACAACAAATTCGCACGAGGAAGACTCACGTGGTCGGCTTCTTCTGCTACTTTGTACAGACTGGAGCTGAACACAGCGCCGCTAGTGGCCAGCTGGAGAAGTGCAGTCTGACATTTTACTTTGAATTAAGGGTGAAAAAATTTTTTCAAAAAGGCTTTTTTTTTATCCAGAATTATTTTTGTATGAAATTTATGTATTTACATTGTGTTTAATTTTAAAATAAAAAGACGAAAAACTGTCACCTGAGAAGACAGAAACAAAAATCTGAAGCGTTGATGAAAGTGATCTTCATCTCCTTTTATCACTGGAACAATCTTCACTGTTCCAAATGCTGAATGTCAAACATTCAAAGGAAAAAGTTATTTTAAAATTTTGGAAAATTATGAAAAGTAAGAAGAGACATTTAGTTTAGCAGCTGAGGCGTTGCCAGTGACACCTAAACACAAAATATTTAACATACTGTAACTTTACAACCGTTAATGTGTGTTAATGGTTGAAAAGTTACAGTAAATCAAAGACCATAAACACTGGAGCTCCGGTATTAAAGGGTTAAAGTTAAGAACAGAGCAGAATTATTATAAACTGATGGTTTTCTGAGAAAAGAATACAATTCATTTTGTTTTTCATTTTATATTTTAGTTTAATTCTTTGTTCAACTTTCTGAGAGCTCATAAATCAGACGTGTTCTCCTTTTCTGAGGAAATGTGGAGTTTAAGTTTCCAAATGGAACAGAAATTCCTTAAACCATCAGATGAATAGGTTTAGAAGTTTATTTGTTGTTGGAATTCGGCTAAGTTGAATAGACCAAACAATAAATGAAAGTCATTTTTAAAGAACAAAAACACACACCCTCCAGTGTGGGTTCACCAGTGTGTGAATGTGTGTAAACGTCCTGGTGTTGGTCAGAGCTGTGTACTGGCAGCCACGCCCCCTTCAGTCTGCCTCAGGGCAGCTGTGGCTACATCAGTAAAATCACCAAGTATGAACGCACGGAAGAAAGAAGGAATAATGGCTATACACTGGAAGAGCTTTGAGTGTATGTGTTATTCTTATGACATAGACCTACATGAATTTGTAATTTCCGTTAACCTTTTTGGTGAGATTGATCATTGTGAAGACTGGAATGATGCAGAAGAGAAAGGAAAAAAAAAGAACCAAAGCAGGAGATGAGACAGGAGAAGGTAAACTATTTAGATTTGGTTTCTTTAAAACAAACTTTTGCTTCATCTTCTGGACAAAAACAACCAGAGAGAGACGAACTTTCCCCTGAGATGATGCTTTGCTTTAAAGGATAACTAAACTGAAAATTGGCCAACTTCCGGGTTGAGTGAACGCTGGCGCGTCTGGCTGCCGCTGCTCCCCAGACATAGCTAAACTGTTGTTTTCCATCTGCAATAAGTCATTTTAGACTCCCAAACGTTCATGGGCTCTGCTATTGCAATTAATTTTTGAAATCAACATTTTTTCTCAACTGTCAATTGGATTTATGTTGTGTACCTGTGCACTGTGCCAGCCCACCTGTTCCCTCTCCGCCACGGCTGCCGCGAACATCGTCAACAATGTGGATTAATTTCTTGTGGATTGTACTCGCCTGGAATATCCTGTCCTTGGTTCAGCATCTATCGACAGCACTGATCCTGATCCAGTACTCTCCCATTGAGCTTGCCAAACTCCGATCTTCTCCTCATGATCCACCGCCGCCAGCATTGCTCCACCACCCGGATATCCTATACGTCCCCCGGCGAAGATACATCCACCGGGGGTCACGTCGCGCATGTTCCAACTCCAACTCCCACTCTATCAAGTCCTTTTGGTCTGTTGCCCGTCGCCCTCCGAGGGTTTCTCGCCGCTATGCTAACCGTAGCGTCCTGGTTCGTCCTGCTCAGCCAGCTAATAACACTGCCGCCAACCTACCGCCACAACTACCAGATTTGGTCTGCTAAACATCCGCTCTCTTACAAGCAAAGGACATCTGGTTCAGGATCTCCTCATCGACCATAAACTGGACTTTATGTGCCTAACTGAGACGTGGCAGCAGCCAAATGACTTTTCCCCGCTGAATGACGCAACTCCTGCTGGGTTTGTTTACATCGCGCAGCCCCGCGTCACCGGCCGCGGGGGGGGGCTCGCGATGATTCACCGCAAGTCCTGGAAGATTGAACCTGTGACTGTACCTGCCTATTCATCGTTTGAAGCTGCAGTCTGCCAACTGACTGGCTCTTCGCCAACTATAATTGCAACTCTGTACAGATCACCTAAGTCAAATAAGGACTTTATAAGAATTTCTCAGCTTTTTTAACAGAACTCTCTCTACTTTCTTCTAACATTATACTCCTTGGAGATAATATTCATGTGGACGTCAGTTCTGATAATCTCTCCAAAGATTTGTTATCCTGTCTGGACAGTTTTGGTTTTCACCAACACATTAGTTTCCCCACACATACTAAGGGGCATACCTTGGTGGTTTGCTCTCTAGGGGTCCCTGCTGTTGACGTAAAGCTGAGCCCATTCTCTTCTCAGACCATATGCTTTTAACTTTTACTGCTGATGTAGTGCCTTGCAAATCAAATCTTCCACGCACCATAGCTTTTCGGAACATAAAAGACATCAGCCCGGACAATCTATCATCTCACATCAATATGTTTCCCAGTCCCAATTGTTCTTCAAATCCTGATGTTCTGCTTTCACATTACAATGACAATCTCTGCAATGTGTTAGATGTTCTCGCTCCGCTGAAAACAAAGTCAGTCTCCTTCTCAGTCACTGCTCCTTGGTTCACTCCCTCCCTCAGATTACTAAAAGCAAAAAGTCGTCAACTTGAAAGACTTTTCAAAAAAATGGTCTCAATGTTCACAAAGAAATGTACTCAAACCATCTACTCTATTATAAAGAATCCATTCTCCATAGCCAAAGCCAATTACTACTCTGGTCTGATTAGCTCAAATGAAGGAAACTCCAAGGTCCTGTTTTCTCTTCTTTCACATGTAACAAACTCCCCAGATTCTCTCCCTCCTCATCTCTACACCACTGCATTCTGCAATAGCTTAGCATCCTTTTTTGCCTCCAAAATTGAGCTCATTCACCAACAGCTTATTCCTACTACTGGACTAAAATCAACCACCCCAATCGTATTTACCCCAAACTCTCTATTCTCATTTTTTGACCTACCCTCCGTTAACGAAATCTCAGAGCTGATCCATAGGTCTAAAATCTCATCCTGTCGACTTGACCCCATTCCCACATGTTTAAGTCGGTTCTCCCCTGTATATCTCCTCTCATCACCAACATTATGTGTTCCCTTTCCCCACTGGTCTCAAAATAGCAGCTGTAACTCCAGTTCTAAAAAAACCTGGCTTAGATCCAACTGATTTAAATAATAATCAAATCTCCATCCCATCCTCAAAATGCTCTCCATCTCACCTTTCTCCAATAATTATACGAACAAATTTCAGTCTGGTTTTCGCCCCCCTCACAGTACTAAACAGCCCTGTTAAAAATCACAAATGATCTCCTCGTTGCTGCTGATGCTGGTCTATTATCAATTCTTCTTCTGCTTGATCTCAGTTCTGCCTTCGATACCATCTCGCACCCCATTCTCCTGGATCGACTCGCTGCCATTGCCTTGTCAATACACCTCATAACTGGTTCAGTTCATACCTTCTGATCGTACGCAGTTTATTCAATTAAAGTCATTTTCTTCCTCCACCTTTCCTGTTTCAACAGGTGTGCCCCAGGGCTCTGTCCTGGGACCACTATTGTTCATTATTTATCTTCTCCCCCTTGGTTATATCTTTCGCAAACATAAATCCATTTTCACTGTTACGCGGATGACACCCAGCTCTACATTTCTTCCAAACCTAACTCTACGCTTCCACTTTCCGTCCTCACCAACTGCCTTCTTGAGGTTAAATCCTGGTTCACTTCAAATTTTCTTAAGCTTAATAGCAATAAAACTGAGCTTCTTTTAATAGCACTAAATCCAACTTAAGCCAAAATCCATAACTTTTCTATTCCATTTGACAACACCTCAATTTCCCCCTCCCCCCAGGTTAAGAGTCTGGGTGTCATCCTCGACAGCTCCCTTTCTTTCACCTCCCATGTTAATAACATCACCAGGTCTGCTTATTTTCATCTACGAAACATCCGTCGTCTACGTCCATCCCTCAGTCCTCACTCTACAGCCGTCCTAGTCCACAGCCTCGTCACCTCCCGTTTAGATTATTGTAATTCTCTTCTTTTTGGTCTACCTCAAAAAACGCTCCATAAACTACAACTGGTCCAAAACTCCGCAGCTCGCCTTATTTCTCAGACACCCTCCTCCCATCACATCTCACCAGTTCTTCAGCAGCTCCACTGGCTGCCAGTGTCACACCGGATCATCTATAAAATCCTCCTCCTGACCTTCAAAGCTCTTCACAACCTCGCCCACCTTACCTCTCGGACCTCCTTCAAGTAGCCACCCTGCTCGCTCTCTTAGATCATCCTCGTCCCTCACACTGGTCGTCCCCGTGCCGCCCTTGTCACCATGGGTAGTAGGGCTTTTAGCTGTTCTGCCCCCCAGCTCTGGAACTCTCTCCCGTCTAACCTACGCAACATGGACTCACTTCCTGATTTTATTTCTAATCTTAAAACTCATTTATTCAAACTATCATATCCATCCTGATTTGTAATACATTATTTTATGCTGTATTATCTGCTTTGTTGCTCTTTAACTGTTCTTTTATTTGTTTTTTCATACTCTTTTTACTATTGTTATAAAGCTGTTTGTTTTACTGTAAGGCGACCTTGAGTCCCTTGAAAGGCGCCCAACAAATAAAATGTATTATTATTATTATTATTATTATTAAACAGGGAAGTTGGAGGCTGACTCCACCCACAGCTGAAACGTGAAAATCCAGTCAGAGGGGTGGGGCTTGGGGGCTGGACTGTTATCATTTCTGAAGCTGCAGATCATGATCACGAAATTCAAATGAGCTCGTTTCAACCTGTAGGAGGCAGCACACAGACGGTTTTTGACTATATTTTCAAGAATTAAACAATTGTATTTTAATTTGTCAAAAAATTGGCAATCACCAACAGACAGCACTTTTAAAGCCCCATTTATAGAGATCAACAGACAAAAAAAAGGTCGATTCAGGGTTTGGTTACCCTTTAACGTTCAGCATATAAACCACCTTCCTCTGTGGTGGCAGGATGGGCTCACTGCAGGCTGTTACCATGACAGCGTGTGGCACCACGTATTAAATAGATTATAAAAAAAATGTAAACCAAAAAAAATACAAAGATGAAAGGATTAATAATTGATTTGATATTGATTTCTTTCATAAGTGAGCATGTTATAAGCAGGATGATGTCTGTCAAGTTTTCCATGATCAGAGATAAATAGACGGCTGGAGCAACTGTCCAATTAGGCCTCAGCGCCGTCCTTTAATCTCTGATAACAACAACCTCATCAGGAATGACCGCGTACATAATCAATAATAGATATGCAAGATTAATGCGATTTAAAAAATACTATGCTAACTTATCAATAATTAATTAATTGTGATCAACAAGAGATTGAGACACCATAACAAAACACAAAAGCAAATTATATTTAGTATATATGTAAAAATACTATTATAATAAATTATGAAAATCAAAACAAGGAGAGAGAAATGCTCAATTTAAAAGTGAATTACTAAAATGATTCTAATTCTACATAAAGACAGCAGGAGAAAAAAAAACTGAATTAGTTTCCAGCTGCTGAGAGTTTGTAAGACAAATCTTTTACATCCTGTTTGAAACCAATAGCAGTAAATTCAACCTAAAATAACCAAATATGTCAAAACAAGCTTTGAAAGCTTAAAGTTGACGTGTCAGGTCTGAGGATCTGGATTTCATGGTTGGTTTTCAAACAGATCCTAAGGTATTTGTCTGTTGCTATTATTATTGTTTTTTATTTGTACCATATTAAGGCAAAGTTTCAACCTTCCATCAAAGACAGCCAAAGCAGCATGGATCCAGGAGAGTTAACTCTGTCCCCATGTAGGACCCTGTGACATCACCAGGTCAGTCTGTATTCACTTCAAAGCAAAATTGTCCTTAAAAAATAAATAAATAAATAAATAAAATAAAAGCAGCTTCCAATCTGGTTTAGAGAAACAGAAAAAAAAGTTGTTTTTTACTACAGTTTGATGAAATCTCCCTAACAAATCCTTTGTTCTGGTTCTGACAGACATATTTTGTCATCTGTGGACAAGATGGCAACCACCATGGCGCTTCAAACTTTATTTAAAACAATGGAAGTACATTTACAAACTCCTAAAAGTATAATAAATTTGCGAAATTTGCATCAAAAATGAAATTCAAACATCAACTTTCCAGCTGAAACATTTCATCCAATGGTTAGACTACATTTTTTTATAGAAAACAGAGAATTTGACTGGTTTTCTGGTTAACAAGCAGATGCAGATGAGATTAAAGAGAATTTACAACCAAGAAACACAAATTTGACTTGAGTATTATCAGGTAAATCCTTCTCCAGACATAATAAATTATACAAATACATTCAGAGTCCTGATTTGAACTGAACCTTCATAATGTGGGATGTTTTTAAAGGATTTAAATGAAAAAAAAAAACATTAATTCCCAGAATTCGTTACACGAATACATTAAGGATAAACTTTTATTTAAAACAGTCACATCATTTGCCCCAAAATAATATTTGATTGTAAAATTTTAAAGATGATTTTTAAAGGTAAAACTGAACAGTTTTGGTTACCGTTAACTATTCTTTTGAATTTCACAGATTAATAGAGAATTTAAGCTAAATTAGCGCCTTTTTCTTGATGCTTGAGATCAGCTGAGAGTTAAACTAACAAAGGAGCAAAGAATCAAAAAAAGAACAGACATTTTTAAAACAGAACAGTTCCTGAAAGCTCACTTGACTTCAACACAAGGCTTTCTGAAGTTTGAATGACGTATGTAGTAAATGCACTGAAAGCAAACGTTGCACAAAAACACTTATTGAACGTATAGCTTTAAAATATATATAAAAAAAAGAAAAACAGAGGCAAATATTTGATCCTGAGAACTCCTTCATGTGAACCTAAACATCCTGAAGTCTGACTTGTGTGCTTGTTTCTCCTCTAGTTTGGTTTTGATCCGGTTCCGTCTCTACGACCAGTTCTGCCCAGTCATATAGTATGCAACCGGGTCAGAAAGCAGACATTGGTTCTGTTGTCCAGAGCTCCGGTTTTTAGCATCAATGAGGAGCAGAGGAGAGTGGGAGTAATGGGAGAGGATTTCACCAACTGAAGAAAAGGACTGGAAACAAAGAACACAGTTAATCCATGCTGATGAGCTGCCCCCTGCAGGTCACAACTGTAACTACAGCTGCTCATCTCCAGGTTTAACCTGCAAACTCTGTGTGAGATTCTTGCTCACCTCCTGAGATTTGAGTCCGGTTCCCAGCTGGAACATCTGGTTCTGCTGCCGGATCTGGATGTTGTAGACCTTGTCCTGGTAGAAGACCATCAGGGTGAAGGGCTGGTTGGCATGCTGCCGGATACTGTCCCTCACCAGGTATGCCCCGTCCTGAACACAGAGGCACAGGTAGCATCACTGAGCTGCTTCGTTTCAGGTTTGATGCTGACACAATATTCTAAAAACCTTTACAGCAGCAGGGTGATCTTCATTGTTGATCTAGAGGAATGTTTTTATGGACACTTTGATGTTCAAAGAGCAGAAGTCAAATCTACTTTATTTATCAAATATGCTGAATACACAAGATACACAGCAAATCCCCAAAATCTTGCTCCTTTCTTTTAGTTTTTAATGACTCTGTGCCTTTATTGTTTGTCTGGATGTTTGTCTCTTTTGTGATCATGTTTGGCACTTCTGTTACCCGCACCACTCCCAAATCAAGGTCCTTGATTGGTCACAGTGCTGTGATTATGCATAAAAATGTTACAGCGGTTTGAACATTCAGTACGCGCTCGGCGGATGTTTGTATTAAATCTGAGTTTGATGAAAGGGGCAAAAAGAAAACATACTTGGCCTTAAAATATCTTTTAATTCCTGGTGTTAAAAAAAAAAAAAAATCGTGACTTTAAAACAATGAATCAAATCAAATCCTAAGGTAAGATTTAAGAAAGCATGTTTCTTTCCCTCCTTACCTTGCGGGCATGTTGCAGACAGGCTTCAGCCTGACCCCGGGTCACCTTCCCAGCATACCAGCACGGATCCAGGTCCTGGAAACACAGAGGACCAGATGACAGCAGGAAACAACAGCACCCCCTGCTGCTCAGAACCAGGAACTGCTTCCTCTCTCTTCTCCTTCCTTTTCTTTCAGATTCTGAACTGTCCTTTTTGTTTGTTTGTTTCAACAGGTTTTCTTACATTTCAATTGTTGTATTAAAAATACAAGTGTGTAGAAAGGGTTTAAAGGGTAGCATAACAGGACAGTTGGAGGCTGACCCCACCCTCAGCCAGACTTGAAAAATGCAAAGAAGGGGGCGGGGCTAAGGGAGGCTACACTGCATCTTCAATGATGGAAAGTGATATAGTGTGATATTTATATAGTGATAATAACTTTGGTTTCACCACAGAACGTCTTCTCTGTATACAATATAATGCCCGACAGTGGAGCTGCAATATGAGTGTTACAAAAATCAACGATACCAATATTTAGGGATGAGGTTGTGATGTCATCTTTATTTATTCACTCTCTCACTCCTTTATTACTTTTAGAATTTCTTCTTTTTTTGATAGGGGTGCAAATTTTTGTTAGTTTTTCCTATTTTGTATGTGGATGAAATTTTCACTCCAAACCACAATAAATTGAGAAAAATAATAAAGAAGGATTTTATAAACAATCCGGTTCTTACAGTCCAGGGGCCCGTTTCCAGAAGCAGGTTGAAGAAGCAGCTCTGAGTTCGTGAACCGAGTTATCTATTTCAGAAAGAGAGATAACTTAAACCCGTGAAAGTGGGTGAAACCAAGCCCGCTTTGTGAAGCGGGTTAAGCTGAGCTCAGAATCAATCACTATGGCAACTGAGTCTGTCGACATAACCTGGTCTGGAGCAGGTTTTCTTCAGGAAACTCAGAGTTCTCTGCAGTCTTCGCCCCTTTTTAAAGTGAAGGATGATCAAATAGAACTTCATCCTTAACATTAGAGAACATTCACATTAGAAACTTCATGTTTCCACCACGCAGAAACCAAACATCATGTCCATTCATAGAGGATCCTGTAGACGAGGATTAATCCAGAGGAAATGTCATTTATGTCGGGAGAGGATTTGGAGGACACGAGTCCATTGCCTGGCATTTCCCAATTCATTTTTATTTCAGCGAAACTGTTTCCAGGGACTCATTTTTAACAATAGAGTTTTCTTTTCCTCTTTTTAAACCTTTAACAAAGACATTTTTAAACCTCAAACACTGGAGACACCGGTCATAAAACCTACTGTGCTCAGGAGCCGTATCAAATGTTAGTATGATGGTTTGTGCAGCTGCTTTTCAATGTAAAGGTTTAGGGATCGTGTCCCTCTCATTGATGTTTTATTATGTTAAAAAAACACTTTTCAGTAAAGAAATTCTTGAGAATGAATATGAAATAAATCCTTAATTTAACATTTTCCATGTATAGCTATAGTGTTTCTTTTTTGTGTGCAGTGATATTCGTGTGTTTCACTGAATTGAAATGATTCAAATGTAGACGTACGCATTAACTCTGCAGATATTTTCTCTCTGTTTTACCGCTGCAGCTGTGTAAATGTTCTCGTAGTCGGCATATGCTTGTAGGAGCACATCCATTTCTGTTACCATGATGTATGACGCCCCTACTGGTGTTTGTTCCCGTTACCATGGTGAATCGTGCTGTCTTTGCTCCATTGATCAGGGCTTTTTATGGTCGCGACGCTCACACCTGATTCTAAGTCCAACAACTCAGAGTTGATTAAATCGACTCTATTCAGCTGTTCTGAAACCGAAAACTCTGAGTTCAGGTTTGAACTCTGAATTTGTTGAACCTGCTTCTTGAAACGGCCCCAGGACTGTCACAGTCATTTCTTTGTGTAGTTGTCGTGTGACAGCCAGCAAGAATTCCTGAATCCTTTAATAAGAGAAATGAATTGACTGAACTCAGGTGAGACACAGAAGAGGCAAGCAGGAATCTGCTGGTTTTGGTCCCAGATCCGTCCTGCCACGTGTCTCGCTGTGTGTTGTTGTTTTGTTTACTGTGCAGTCGTTGTGTTTACCTGCTTGTGTGCGTTTGTGGGTGGAGGAGGACGTGACGCTCGTCTGTCTGATCCAACAAAGCTTCCTCGGTGTTCAGCACTCACTGCAAACGCAGAGAGTGACTCACTTCCTGTTCTCACCCAGATTCAACCCGATGTTAGCTAACGGTAATCTAACATTAATCCATCCATATCCGGATATCAACCTGATCCTAAGTAACAAAACTCAAAACGGACCAAACACCAGCTCAACCTTAAAACAAGATTTAGAATAATAGTAACAGTATTACTACATAATCTTTAAAGAGCCACATTCCAAAACAACTTAACAATAAGATAAATCAATTATGAAGACGAATAGAAGCTGCTTGGAGTCACATCTGACTGATCTTCATCAGGCTTTTCAAAAATGTTGAGCTTTATGGTTTCCTTACCAGAGGAGAGTTTGTTGGGCAGAGAGCCGGCAGAGGGAATGTTGGGGGGCATGCTGTCCGAAAAAAGAAGACAGGAAGCATCAGCGTCATTCTGTCTGCTGCGTTTATCTCAGCTGGTGCTGAACCTGGTCTGTGAAGCAGACATGTTTGACGTGTTTCTCTTGCCGTACCTCTCTGGATGATGGCCATGCACCGGCATCCCGGGGCGGGGGGCAGAACTTTTGTTATGGAGAGGGAAAGTGCTGTGTTTAGAGGAGCTGGAAGAGACTGAAGGATGGAAGATGCATTTACAAATTCACTTCAGCGACAAATGAAGCAAAAGGTTTACCTTATTTCAGCTGTGAAGCGAAATACACAAATTCTGAAACTTCTTCTGTTTTCCTCATTATTGAAATGAATCAGGAACCTCAACTTAAACTTTAAGGATACATTTCAATGGTCGACACTGCACCCGGACATGCATTTTAAGAAAGGAAGTTAGTTGTTAGGATAAAGTTAAACTTTTTAACATTGGAAATAATTGGAATAAGCTCCCTTCTGCCTCCAGTGGTCGTTTGGGGAACTGCAGCAGCTTTACGTCTGAGCTTGCTTTAGAATTGGAAATGTACGGTGGCCAACATGGCTCACAAAAATGCCAACGCCATAACACAAGGACAAAACCCGAAGCACAACGGCAGAAGCGGAAACACAATGAAAGAAGATACAACACAATGACAAAAATGGACGCACAATGACAAAAGCCAAAACACAACAAAAAAATGAAAACACAGTGACAAAAGAAACAACACAATGACAAAAGCGGGAGCAAGACAAAAGTCAAAGCACAGCAACAGAAGCCGAAGAACAACGACCAAAGACAACACAAGGACAAAAGCAGACACACGACAATATGAGCCAACAAGAATGACAAAAGCCACAACACAATGTTAAAAATGGAAGAACAACAACAAAAGCCACAACACAACAAAAGGGATTTACAATGGAAAGGAATAACTGAGTTTTTTTGAGTTTCAAGCTATTAAAGTGCCAATAAATTGAAACTGAATGAAACTTTTAAAGAAGTCAGTTATTAATTTCTGTTGATAACCACTTCCGCGTGTTGCGACTTTTGTCGTTTTGCTTCAGCTTTTGTCGTGTTGTGTCTTTATGTGAACCGTGTCAGCCACCGTAGAAACCGTCTATCCAGTTTCTAGTAACATTTATGAATTTTTAAAACTCTGAAGGTTAAAAAACGGAAAGAAAAAGACAAGTCCTTCAGGAAGAGTCCGTCATTTACAGTAGAAAAAAAAAGAAAAGACACGCAAACTTACCTTCTTTTTGTGTTTGCTGAAGAAGAAAAAAGAAAAGACTTTAGTGCTCATCTAATAAACACCCTCCCATCAGACGTGCAGCTGCTCTCCTCCATCAACTCATTTTCACATCTTTCTTCTTTTAGGTGTTTCTGAGGACTCTAATGGAGAGGGTTTTCTCCTAACTTTTCTTTTTTTTTATTGCTCGACTGTAGTAAAAACACATTTATTCTCAAGTTCTTTCCTTCTGTGAGTGAAAAGGCCGGCATACCTCTGCAGGTCCGGGATATCTGAAAAACCAAACAGAGTATTGTCGGAAAACCAATCTTAATTTAGCTGGTCACCGCAGTCTGTGACGCGCTCGGGGGAAGACCTGTTGGGCGGGGGCCGGGCGGAGGAGTTGCTCCGACCGATGGAGGTCGAGGGAGGGGTTAGCACAGGAGGAGGCTTGGGCCAGGTGGGAGGATCGGATGGGTCCGGTTGAGGCCTGGACACAGACACAAATACAATAGTGCTTTCAGGAATCAAGTGTTTTCTGGTTGACATGGAAACCCCCCACCACCAGTTCGTCAAAACACTGTCTAGAGTTAGAAATAGCAGAACTACTAAAGAAATGTTTGAGATGAGGTAAACGACAAACAGGATGATGCAGAAGAAATTTGTTTACAACTTTTAAGAAAACGGTTGTGTAAAAATAACCATACTGACTGTTTCTGCAGACCTGCTGCCTCTTCTCAGTGTGTGTGTGTGTGTGTGTGTGGGGGGGGGGGGGGGGTATTCAAACTGGAAATAATATGTCGGTCTGGACCGAATCCTCTTGATTTGGTCTGGATCAAGTCCTGAACCTTGCTTTTGGTCTGCATTTAGACCAGAGGTCGGCAACCTTTCAGAGTAAAAGAGCCATTCCACTGAATAAAACCTCGAAGGAGCCGCATTGACTTACGTTGGCCTTTAAGAAATTTGGATTTGCATTCATAACCTTCTTTTTGTTTTTTTTTAAATAAATGTGAATAATGTCAATTTTTGACACGAACAAAAGCAAAAAAATATATAAAAAGAAACTAGCATCTCTCAAAAAGTTTTTTTTTTACGTTTTTAACTTTAGTAGCAAAAAAAGCTAGCTTGTTGCTGAATTACTAGCTGAACTTCAAATTAGCAAAACATTTCTCTGTGAATTAAATCAGCCAAAAATTTTAGCATGTTGCTGACATAAAAGCTAAATTCAAAATTAGCCTAAAACCCCCAGTATATAATAAATTAGCTAAAAATGTTAGCATATTGCTAAAATATTAGCTAAACTCTGAATTAGCATACAATTTCTCAGAAAAATTAGCCAAAAAAGTTAGCATGTTGCTAAAATAGAAGCTAAAATTCTAAATTAGCCTAAAATCTCCAGTGGGTAACAGATTAGCCAAAAACGTTAGTGAGTTCCTAAAATAATAGCTAATCTCCAATTTTTTTTTAAATTTACTATTATTTTATTTTTTTTTAGCCGAGCCACCATGGAGAGATGAAAGAGCCACATGTGGCTCTGGAGCCGGAGGTTGCAGACCTCTGATTTAGACCATCACCAACCAGACATTTCTGTTTCAAACTAAAACCTGTTAGCAAAACCACGAGGCTAAAGATGTCTTCAGTCATTGACCAGGAATTACAAGGGTGGGGTAAAGCAACGTGAGAAACATTTACGGGACTAAGTGTGTCCAGTCTGAGTAAACCCTAAGTTACAATTATCATGAGCAATTGATTTACCAAAAAAAGAAAAAACTGCAGAGGACACTTTTTAACACTTTCTATGTCGATGACTGCCTCTTCTCTTAAGCTGCAGACGCGTGCACGTTCTTGAAAGCAAGTATAGCCCATAGTGTTCACACTGGATCAGTGGAGAGGGGCTTTTTCTTCTGTTTCTACTGCATGTCTGCCCCCTACAGTTGGAAGAGGTTCGGTGCAGTCTAAATCTCGTGAATCTTTTATCAACATTTTTCTGTCACCGCTCTATTCCGATATATCAAAGATTTGAATTCATATAATTCCAGACTTAAAAAAAAACACATTTATTTATTGCTAACTACTAAATCCAAGTCCCAGATTGGTCAAAGTTCAACTGGTTTGAATTTCAACGCACATTCAATGGACGCTCCTTTTGCACGCGAACACAAAAATGGTTGCAGAAACTTGTAGTGATGTGTGAATGCAGGAGTGTTGGAAATGGAAGCGCAAAACTCACATTTACAGGCATTGACAAAGACTTTTCATTGAAAGTGCTCATTTGAATGTAGTTTTAGGGTTATTAAAGGGTAACCAAACCCTAAATCAACTTTTTTTTTGTCTATTGACCTCCATAATTGGGGTTTTAAAAGTGCTTTCAGTTGGTCATTGCCACATTTTTTTAACAAATTAAAATAAAAAATTTAATTCTTGAAAATGTAGTCAAAAACGGTCTGTGTGCTGCCTCCTACAGCTTGAATTAAAGTATTACATTCTAATTTCATGATTAGTTAAACCGTTTAAGTCCCTCATCATTTCAGAAGTCTCACGTCATGACCTGCAGCTCTGGTAATGAGAACAGTCCTGTTCTCCAGCCCCGCCCCTCTGACTGGATTTTGACATTTTGGCTGTGGGTGGAGTCAGCCTCCAAATTCCCTGTTTGGGTACCCTTTAAACTCTTTCCCATCCTCTATGACAGTCCAGTCGTACACTGATTGTTACAGGGTAAAATAAAATAAAAAAATAAATAAAAATCACCATCCTCTCTATAAATTGCCATGATTTTTTCCCTATTTTACACTCAAACTAGCTTCAGAATGCACTTCTGAGAAAATGGAGACAGAGAAGAGGGGATTTATCTTTCCTTTTGATTGCTGTTATGACAAAATCAGAGTTCATTATAACTGGTCGTTGCAAGAAATGCTCCATAACTAATGCATTTGTCACTAGCTGCCATTTGTTCTGGCGTAAATCAAGCCAAAGTCCAGTTTGCTTTACTGCTTTGATTGCTCCTCTTTGTTCTCCAAGACAGTGAAGTGAACTGTGCTGAGACCATCGCTCAGAGAACCATGGTGTGGTACAGATGGGATGTCAGTGTACAACCTCAGTGTAAACAACATTGTTGTCTAAAGACAGAACAGAAAGTAAAACATTTACTTTTGTCTCAAAAAGACTTATTTTTTATATGCTTCCAAAAGCCTTTCTTCTCTCATTTATGGTGGATGGTGAAACAGGAGGAGACACTGCCATCTACTGTATGGGGGGACAAATGCGCTGAGTCTAGGTCAACATGGAAGTCGAGAGTCTGAACGGGGAGAAGCAGCAACCTCTCACAGATCATATGACTGCTTCTGTAAATGAGTCTGATGATAGGACAAAAGGTTTTGTGAATGTTTTGATGACAGAACAGGGAGTGGAGAGGATGGACTTCATATCTTAACCCAAAAGAATGATCATCTCAAACAGAGCTTTAAAAACAATCCTGCTTGTGTGTGTGAGAGTGTGCTCGCACCTCCAGGAGTGGCCGCCAGACTGAAAAAAAAAGCAGAAATGTATGAATTAAAGGAACGTTGAAATGTTGTGTAAAAGTGTGGCTCTGGGTTCACTTGTTGACCCTTTTTTTTTCTTAGTTCATTAGTTCCACAATCTGAGCTGTTAAGTTTACAACATCAGGTATTTGAGTTCCACCGAACAGTTCTGTTAAACCTGAAGAAAGTAAACTCACCCTCTCTGGAGCGATGTTCTGAGCTTCTGTGGAGAACAGGAAAACATAGAATCTTGTTTATAATCGTATTCGGTAAAAAGGTGGCAGATGTCAGACAGAAGGGGTTAATGCAAAATAACTGAGAAAAATAGAGTGAATATATGGAATAGAATGATTGTTTACATTGGATTATCGCTCATGTATCCCAGCTGGATAGGTTGGTGTCGTGTTTACCTCTAGTGGTGGAGGAGTTTGATCCTGGATCTCTGCCAGGTTTGCTGCTGCGACAAATCTGCGGCGGCTCAGGACGAACTGAACACAAACAAATGAACACCTTTATCATCAGCGGAGCAGGTTAATAAATCAAAATCCTCGGATTTTCAGTTGGTCATCAAAGTTCAAGTTAGCCATTTATTGTCCAAAAATTATGTTTACCCTTTTTAAAATCACAACGACAACAGAAACTTCTCAAATGACCATATTCCCAAAGTTTACACACCCTTATGACTTTGTTCTGAAAACATGAACACAAGCTGATCAGAAGGGTTTGAATGGCAGCTGAATGTAACCATCCTCACCTGTGACTCGTTTGGCTGGAATCAATGTGAGCTTAAAAGGTCTAAGCGCTTCTGGACTTCCAACAGACCCTTGCATCCTTCGTCCTGTGCTGCACTGACATTTCAGAGGGTCTGTGTCTCATACTTTCTGGTTTGGCTCTTCCCTATCTGCACGTTGACTGGTTTTCCAAGGCCTCCAAAAAAAAAAAACCCTCTCCGCCTGGAGCAGAACTTGTCCGTTTTGGCTGCTCACAGACAATTAAGAAAATTCCTGCAACAATACAGCGACCACTGGACCGGAATGATAGTGGCCGAGAGACGGATACAACGAGAATGGAAATCCCCTGTTGCTCCAACAACGGATTACTGATATGCTTTCAGTAATACAAATGGAAAAACTTGGATCCTCAAGAAACTGCTCATTAACCACCTTTCCAGATTCCTGGGAAGCATTTCGTTCTCTCCTGGAAGCGGTCACATTGGAATGAGGTCAAAATAATTCAGAAGCACGACGACAGTACCTTGTGTATTTATTGTCTATTTTTCTTTGAAAGTGGAACAACGCTTTACGCACATCTGAGCCAATGTTTGTTCATGTTATGTTTATAAATGGAAAATGAAAATAAAATAATATATAAATAGATCTACGGGAAAAGGTAACTGAACTGTACAAAATAGGAAAGGGATACAAGAAGATATCCAAGGAGCTGAGAAGTCTGCAGAGTTCAAACATTGATCGAGAAGTGGAATGTGAGGAGTTCTGTTGAAATCAAACAACTGTCACAAAACATTCTGCCACAAATTCCAGAAAAAATGTTGGGGATGCAAAGATAAAACCCACAAATAACTTCAGCTGGGATCCAGGACTGTTCTTTGGAGGGGATGTTTCAAGATGTACAATAAGAAAGCACCTTAAGAAAAATTGGTTGCATGATGAAGTCACCAGAAGAAAGACATTTTTTGTGTGAAAATGTCTCAAAATAACTCACTTATAATACACAGAGCCAAACTTCTAGACCAAACTCAGTTGGAGAGATGAGACCAAGATGGACTTTCCTGGCTACAAGCATAAACGCTACATTCAGAGAGGATTGAACAAGGCATATGATGACAACAACACAGAGGTGGATCGGTGATGGTTTAGGAATGTGCGAACAACAAAGGCTCAGGAATGATACACAGAGATTATTTATGTCCATGTATACAGTCAGCTACAAGCGGAAATGAAAGAACGGTCTTATTTTAAACCGGAAATACATCACACAGCTCCATCCGTTGAGTCCATTAAAGGAACTTGTGGCTTTCTTTTAAGAAGAATTGTCTACTTTACCGTTAAAGAAAATAAAGAACCTCATCTTCAACTTCCACAGGAGACTTCAAGCTGTTACTGATGCAAAAAAGGCAATACAAGGTAAGCTTTTGAAGATGGTCATTTAGGATGTTTCTCATGTCATTAGGATTTAAATAGAGTTCACACTCTTGTCTAGTAACACATGACTTCATACAACCACGAGTGGTTAGAAAAATAGCCTTCATTTAATCATTTCTTCCAGGGTATGTAAACTTATGAAGCACAACTGTATATGAAAACTGGACCGAGTGAGTGTGACATCACCCAAAGAAAATGATTTACTTTCAGTTCCAGCAGTCTGCATCTGTTGTACACTGCCATGTTACCAGACGACAGCAGTAAGCAGTGATTGGTCCAAGTTGGTCTGAGTCAAAGTTTCTATGGCAACTTCCCTCACCAATCAGGAGTGAGCCAATCAAAGCGCTCCGGAGAATCATACAAAACATGTTTTGAACGTTCAGTGCGAGACCAATTATTTTTATTGAGACATCTGATTGGTCAGTTGGTCAGAATAACTTGAATTAAAGGAAAAAAAAAATAATCAAGAACATGTTTAAAAAAATGTATCAGAGATGGAATGATTATTCAGACAATTAGAATGACTGAGTAATAAACATTTATTTATCTACATTAGTCTATTGGATTCTGACTTCTTAGAGCCACCAGGTACTTCCTGGAGGACGGGGGTCATTCACTCCAGTTTTCATACAGTCAATGCAAGAAGTGTTTCCTCTTTTTAGAAATCTGAACCGGAAAATATCCTGACATTTGATATCAACGTGTTTAAGAGTTTACAATGTTTACCGTGAAAGTTTTTTTTTTTTTTGAGTCATAATTCAAATATTCATTATGCTTTTAATTCAAATGACATTGCAAAACAGCGCCCTCTGGTGTAATGGATTTTAATTTGCATAATGTCGTGATTTATCTGTGTCAAAGCTCAAACTGAAATGCAAACTGTCAGACGCTTGTCAGGGCGGGGCCTTCCACCTCCCTAAATTTGCTAATCCCTGTTTTTTTTCTCTCTCAGACAGATCAGAGCTTGAAGTCTCTTGTGTTAGACACATTTCACTGTTACAACAGGGGTCATGAACCTACAGACCCATGAGGTGTTCATTTGCATAAACCCCTTCTGTATTGGGGGACAAACTTATACACTCTTATATACCCTAATACTCCATCTTAATATCCCAATCTCTTTGTCTCTTTCCATTTCCGTACAGTTTAATACATATAAAGAGACAAAGAGATTGATATGTATTGATCCTCTATGAAAAAAGAAACGGCTGAACATTAAGTACTTTCAAAATTAAGAAAAAAAACTCCAGACTCATCATAAGCTGCACCAAGAGAGAAATCCAAGGGGATCGAGAAAAATCGCTAAATTTTGGGTGAAAGTCGCTGAGTCACTGGTTTTGATTGATAAACGATGTAAGACAGATAGTGGGTATAACTGCAAAAACTTGAAATCACAAAATTAAAAACTCTGATTTCCCAGAACAAATGAAAGGCAGTAAATTGAAGGAATTTGGACAGAAAGACTTTAAAAAGAGACAGTTGTGTCTTCTTCCTCTTCTTTAATTAGGTTTTGTGATCACCAACATCAGGTTAGCAACAAATGTGCACTGAGGACTGAAGAGTTTTACTCACATTTTCCTGGCGCACGTCCCACACAGTGAGGGGAGGGCTCTCGCCGAAAAGAGGATTCTGAACGCTGCTCACACATAAAATGGAAAAATATGCATTTTTCAATCAACAGAAAATGTTTCAAATGTAAATGATGGCTTTGCTTTGATTAGAATGATTTTAAAAAACAGGCAGACAGTCTTATTTTAATTATGAATTTGCTTTTATCATTGAAAGACTTGGTGTCACATACTTCCACAAACTACAAATATTAATTTCTCCAACATAATTTTCAAACAGTTGGAACTTCTGTGAATTAACAGGGACGCCGTCCACACGTCAAAACCTTATCGGAGTCCCTGATTGGTCAAAAGTTCGAACTGGTTTAATTTATAAAACCTGAAATGCTCATTTATGCATACATAGACTTTTCATTTAAAATGGTCCCTTGAATACCCCTAGCTGAGGGTAGTGTGAGCGTAGCTTTACAAATACAGTTTTCCCTGGAAGCGGTCTGCTGGATACAAACGTTTGGGGACTAATGGTCCAAGTCAGTGGTGCCCAAGTCTGGGCCTCGAGGGTCCAAAACTCTGGTTTATCTGCTGCTGATTTCCTGGATCAGGTGTGTTTGGTCACTAAGGAGCTTCAATGGCAGGTTGGTTGGAAAACATGTGGGACACCGGCCCTCGAGGCCTGGATTTGGACACCCCAGGTCCAAGTAAAGGTGTCCTCAAGTCATTTCACAGCTCATGCAGAAGCACTATAAGGTCAGACGGTCCTCAAAAGACATAGAAATGTCTGTTTCAAAGATAAGTTCCTATTTTCTTAATGTGTGGTTATAAAAATGAGCCAAATGAAAAAGGAACCCCACTAAGTATAGGTACAGTTTCAATTCAGTAAATTTATAAAAACGGACGCATGTCAGCTGTTCAGCTTTCTTGGAACAGCACAGTTTTTAGAGTGGATATGAACACCGTCCTCCGTCTGTGACAGCTGTGTGTTGTCCACAGTGCTCCTCTGTATCACTGAGTTCTTAACTCGAAATGAAAAAGGCCGCTTTTATCGACAGCTCAGCAGAGGATTTCTGCTCTAGCGCAGATATTTTGACTCACTGCAAACTCACATCTCGGGTTGATGGCAATGGCAGAGTGGAAGCTGGGGGGCGGGGACTCAAAGCTGGGGGTCCATTCCCGTTAGATGTGTGATTATCTCTCTTATCTGTGGACGCATAAACATGAGTTTTGGTGGTCAGGTAGTGTTGTAGATGCATGAATTTAACGATGTGCTTAAGTGTGTACCAATATAATCCCCTTCCCCTATGGGGGATGTTGGGTAAATTTTGGTAACCCCCTCCTCCATATGTCCAGAAGGTGGGGGTTCATAGTCATTGGATAGGTCTTCGTTCGGGGACTCGTAGTTGTCACTGCCATCCTTTTCATCACTGTACGGACTTTCATAGTCATCATCATCTTCCTGTTGGCAAAAGAGGGTCATCAGAGATAGAAAAGAACATCGGAAATGCTGTAAGAACACAGCAGACCAATAATCCATCCATTCATCTTGTTCTGCTCATCCGGGACCATGTCACGGGGGCAGCAGTCTAAACAAAGATGCCCAGATTTCCCTCTCCCCGGCCACTTCCTCCAGCTCCTCTGGTGCATTCCCAAGCCAGCTGAGAGTCATAGTCTCTCCAGCGTGTCCCGGGTCTTCCCAGAGGCCTCTGCCTAGTCGGACATGCCCAGAACGCCTCTCCAGGGAGGTGTCCAGGAATATCGAATATACATAACAACAGCGGCTTTATAATTTTTGAAAGGTCATGCTACAACAAAAAGTCATTAGATTTAAATCTAAACTTCTGTGCTTCAGAGAACAACCACATGAAAGAAAAGCGCTTCTCCTCTGTGACACAGCACAACGTGGTTTATCCTCACAGCCGAGGGCTTCATTTCCCTCTGCTTGAAGGGTGGGATCTTAAAACTATTTCAGACACCACTTCTATCACAAATGCCCCCTCAGATGGAAGGTTAGGGAGAAGGGTAGATTGGGCCTTAAACTCCTACACCTGGCGCAGGAACACTCCACCCACTCGGAAAGGGCAAACTTCCTTTCTCTGGTCAAGAGCCATGGCCTCAGACTGACCCTCATCTCTACTGCCCCAATTATTGCTGGAGGTCCTGGCTCGATTAAGCCAAGGGGACAACATCATCTCTAAAGAGCAGAGAGGAAAGGCTGTGGTCCCAAAACAAGACCCTCTCTAGCCCCTGACTGCATCTAGAAATTCTAAAATAAAGACTGTAAACAGAACCAAGCCCCTGCTCCGGTCGTACAGTGACCGGACAGCCTTCGTTAAGGTTCTCAGGATCCCGTACTCCCAGAGCACCCTCCACAAAACAGCACTGGGAATGCAAACTCCTCCCCCAAATCAACTAAACTCAAAAGGACTCCAGCACCCTACAGCTAGAGTGGAGCTGGTCCACTGTGCCACGACTAGGATGTAACCCGCACTGTTCTTAAATCTGAGGTTCAACCATCAGGCGGACTCTCCTCTCCAGTTTAATACACTTTCCCAGGGAGATTGAGGAGTGTGATTCCATGGCAGATGGAACACAACTTCTGGTCTCCTGTCTTGAAAACGATTGTCTTTGTTTTGAATACGACTCTTTTTCTCTGGTTAAATTAGTGTAAAAAATAAATCACAGATATATCGAGCCATAAAACATTGTCAACAAAGTGTGCACCCATACTGAGACTCATTTATTAAACTGAAATAGATAATGTCCCACAATGCAAAAGTGAACTCGTTACCATAGCTCTGTTAAAAAAAAAAAAAACAAATGAAGGAAGGAACGAATGAAGGAAGGAACAAACAAAGGAATGGACAAACGAACGAACCAACGAACGAAGGAAGGAACGAAGTAAAAAAAGAACGAAGGAACGGACAAAGGAACGACTGCAAGAATGAAGGATCGAACAAATGACCTAAAGAATGAAGGAATGAAGAAAGGAACGTAGGAATGAACGAAGGAAGGAAGGAAAGAACGAAGGAACGAAGTAAAAAAAGAACGAAAGAACGACTGCAAGAATGAAGGAACGAACAAACGACCTAAAAAACGAAAGAATGAAGAAAGGAACATAGGAATGAACGAAGGAAGGAAGGAACGAACAAACAAAGGAACAGACAAACGAAGGAATGGACAAACGAATGAACCAATGAACGAAGGAAGGAAAGAACAAAGAAACGAACAAAGGAACAAATAAACATCTTCTAAACCCATCTTTTCCTGTTCAGGGTCACGGGACCCTGTCCAGCGACTGATAGGACAGAGGTGGGGTACACCCCAGACGGGTTTCCATTCTATCACGGGACTGCACAAAGACAAAACCTCATTCTGTGTATTCTTGTAAAACCTTTATAAAGTGAGACGGTCATGTAGGAGCAATAAATGAGCAGAAGACGTCAACTTACAAATTCATTGTCGCTCCAGCCCTGGGCCTCAGCGCTGGTGTCTGTGGGGCAGTAACCTGATTACACGTGAACACAAAACACACTCATGAGCATTGAATCATTCAGGTAAACGAATTATATTGGGACGATGCAACAACAATGAACAAATGTTTCCACCAATGAGTGAGGAGTATTAGTACAGGATCACCTGGTGATCAAAGTAACTCACCTGCTTCCTGAAACACCGGGGTTTGTCTGTGGAAGAAAGAATGGATCAGAACTTTAGAACAGCTCGTGCTCCGACTGGGTTCTAAACAGTTAAAAACCGGGATTAAAAAAATCATGTTGAAAATGTCTTTATGGTTTCTGAAGGAACATCATGAATCCTCTGTGCAAGTCTGACTTTGTGAAAACACAACTCCTATAAACTGAAATTATGAAAATCAGCTACAAACGCATGACCACCGCGACTGTTTCCGCGATGTTTTCAGGCTTCGGTCAGTTCAAGTGAAACAGGAACATACTTTTTACCAAACAGGCCTCTCTTCCCCTCGTTCTTGCTGATTTCATTACTGAGCTTAGAGATCATCCTGCAGACACACAAAAAAGCAAGAATCACACAAACTGTAGCATTCAAGCAACTTTCTCATGACCCAGTCAAGCAGGTTCAGTTCAGAACCGGCCCAGATCTGTTTCTTTTTCTTCCAAATAGATCTGTTTTGTTTGTTTCCATTGTTGCTTCACTGCTGGTGAAGCTGTAAGTTTCCACGACCCCGTGGTCTGGGATCTTTGGACTAATGTGAAGATGTTTTAAAACTAGCGACTCTTTTCTCTGAAGACTCTGTGTGCTGACACAACTTGTCGGGGTTATTGATTGTGACCAACTGACACGTGGGGCCCCATGGGAGTCAGTTCTGTATGGGGACAGAAAACTGTCAAAATGAAATGTATGTAACGTATATGTCGTGCATTAAGTATTTGTGCACAACTTTGCAAAAAAAAATATGAGTGAAACATTTAGTTTTTTATATTTAACATGTAAGATGTTAATGCAATGTGTCTTTGTTGTGAATACGACTCTTTTTCTCTGGTTAAATTAGTAAAAATAATACATCACAGATATATCGAGCCTCAAAACATTGTCAACAAAATGTGCACCCAGACTGAGACTCATTTATTAAACTGAAATAGATGATGTCCCACAATGCAGAAGTGAACTTGTTACCATAGCTCTGTTAAAAAAAAAACAGATAATGATAACAGCGGGTAGGGGTGTGAATTGGCAAGAGTCTAGCGATACAATGCGTATCGCGATACCCAGCTCTGTCATGATTCAGTGCTTAGGTTTTGTCATCTTCTGTTTTCCCTGTCAGTTACACCATGTTCAGGTTAATCATCCACAGCTGTCTTCATTTAGTTAATTGCCCTCAGTGTATTTAAGTGTCTGGTTTTCAGTTTCTCATGGTTCAGGTCATCTGCTTTTCTACGTTCTGTCACGGCACTGGTTGGTTCTCCTGGGTTTGCCATGTTTAAGTTGTTTTAGTAAACGTTTATGTTTCTGCCACCAAGTCTGGTCTCCTGGATTTGGGTCCTCCACCACCATCCCTGACAGTATGACCTGACCACCTTGGACTCAGCAGGAGAACCTTGTCCATGCCAAGCCACACTATGCCGGATCGGGTTCCCTGTAGCCGTCTTCATGTCACGTCCCTCTTCAACCACCATTCCGTTCCTGAGGGGGGACTGTTGGGGCCATCCATTCTGCTCCTGTGAAGGGTCGCCGGGGCCGCTCCTCTTCATGTTCCTGTTCCTGAGGAGGGTCACCGGGACCGCTCCTTCCTGTCCCCGAGGATGGTCGCCGCTCGTCCCCCTTGGCAGTTTCTGGTTCTGGAGGAGGGTTGCTGGAACTGCTCCCCTTCATGTTTCCTGTCCCTGGGGAGAGTCACCGGGACCGCCCATCTCCATGTCTGTTCCTGGAGGGGTTCAATACCCCTCACATCAGTCTGGCTGCAGGATCCCTGTTTTCTGGACTTGTGTTTTTGTTCTAGGTCCCCTCCTCACAGGTGTTAGGGCATCTGGGATCTGCCCTTTTGGGGAGGGGTACTGTCATGATTTAGTGCTTAGGTTTTGTCATGTTCTGTTTTCCCTGTCAGTTACACCATGTTCAGGTTAATCATCCACAGCTGTCTTCATTTAGTTAATTGCCCTCAGTGTATTTAAGTGTCTGGTTTTCAGTTTCTCATGGTTAGGGTCATCTGCTCTTCTACATTCTGTTGCATCACTGGTTTGTGCTCCTGGGTTTTTGTCCTGTTTAAGTTATTTTAGTAAACGTTCATGTTTCTGCCACCAAGTCTGGTCTCCTGCATTTGGGTCCTCCACCACCATCCATGACAAGCTCACGATACTGTGTATTGAGATATTTCCCAGGACTATTCAGAACAATTTTTGACTATTTTTAAAAAGTATTACTTAGAAAACTACTTGGATATACATTCATTGTAATAACATGGTAAAATTCATTTTATCTAATGATCACAACATTCAAGACTGCAATTGTACCTCAAGTGGAAGTTACTCTTACCCAAGCAAATTCATTGCACTTTTCTTTTGGTAAATTAAGAAATACTTGTTCTTAAAGGGAACAGTCAACATTGTGGGATTTCCACAATATATTTTTCAGTATAAGAAAAAGAAGGGTAAAACAAAAGTAAGGATGAAGGATGCCCATAAATAGTTTAATATTGCCATGTCTGCATTTTAAATCAAAAGTATCGCCCAATGAATTGTATAGTAATACTTCGCCAAATCTGCTTTTTTTTTACACCCCTATTCTCCGCAAAATTTTGTTGTTTCTAGGAGATAACAGCTGATTGTGTAAACCAAGCGTTCTAAATTTTGTCAGAAGGGCCGGAACAGGATCAGTTGCAAGGTGTGTTGAGATAATCCACCTCATAAGAGAAATAAAATGGAATCTGGATTTTGATTGGAAATCAACATAATATTTACAAAGAACATTCAGGAGTTTTTATTTTCAAAATTGTGTCTTTTCTTTGCCAATTGCACCCATGAGTTGATGTACCCGTATTCATGTGTTGGAATGATCAGAAAATGATTGTCCAACTCAAAGAAGGATTTTGAGATGTGGGTGCCGGCAGCGGGAGACAGCAAAAAGAGCCTTCACAGGAAGCAGCGGCAGCGCGGCGGAGAGGGGAGCGCAGGAGAACGTCAGCAGAGGGGTGTGGTTGCGACCCACCCCTCTTTGAGCTAAGTACCCTCTCTGTCTCCCCTCATTTTGAATTATCCAAGGAGACCTTTTCAAACCCATTTTAGATTATTTTATTGGATGCTTTTGGTTTTAATTGACTTTTATCCTGGTTTTATTTTTTTATGTGTTTTTAGCCTGGGTTTGGACTGCGTGCTCCTTGGACCAGGATCTTCAAGTGGACCACTAGTGCCTGGACATTTTTTATTGACTTTTATCCTTATTTATATTCTTTTAAACCCTGTGGGCAAAATAAACTGTTTCCCCCCTGAAATGGCTAAACCTGGTTGTCCTGACTCCTGCATATCATCTCGATAGGAAAGAGGGAACCTACCCCCCCACTCGTTACATAATCACTGAAGCTGACAAGCTAAAAGATTAGCTAAATGCTAAATTATCTTAGAAAAAACAAAAAAAAAAAAAAAAACACTTAGGTTAGCCAAAACAGCTAGCATGTAGCTAAAAAACATAGATAACTTCAAATAGCCTAAAAACGAACAAAAAAAGCCTAAATTAGCCAAAACAGCCAGTGTGCAAATATTAGCCTAACCCCAAAACAGCCTAAAAAACAGAAAAAAACCTATATTAGCTGAAACAGCTAGCATGTAGCTGAAATAGTAAACTCCAAAACAGCCTAAAAAAAATCTTAGTTAATTCCAAAATAATCCAAAAAGCTTTCAGAATGCCAATCTTTAAAACTGGAACTTCTTAACATAATTTTGAGTAATAAAAATGCATGAATATCATTACAGAATAAATCAACTGAAACCTTAAAAAAAAATCAATATTTTATCCTCTATGAAAATCTATTTTTTTTAATAAATTAAACAAAACTAGAAACAGCATGAACATCTGTTTATTTAATACAATTCTCACACCCCTGCCCCCAAATTCTGCAACTGCATTTCAAAGAGGAAAGAGTTCAAGAAGATAAAGCAGGGTTTCTTACTCTAGTTATGAATGAAGTTCTGCTCTAAACTTAAAACAAGAAACCAACTCTGCAGATCAAACCAGACCCAACATCCGAGGTGAGTGAGTCCTCAGCAGCTGATTCTGGTCTGGAGGTTCAGGTAAACTCTCCTGTCCTGTCTGAACTGAACTTGAACTCTGATCCCACAGATTTTTTCTTATTAAAGGAAATGTATCCTTAATATTTGAAACTTGTTTTGATCAACAGTTAGCTGCCTGCAGTACTGCTGTGTGGCTCCAGGGGGCAGCAATACTTACGGAGCTTGGAGTTTGGGGAACTTTTGGAGGTCACTGTCAGTCAGATTCTGTGTGAAAAAGCACAGTTTGAGTCAAAATAACGTCTCAATTTCAAATAAATTAACGTCTTTTCTCCAATGTTTCCTTTGAACTCACCACAAATCTGGCGCCGCTGATGGAATTTCTCAGCACTACTTTGTCACAGCCGGGTAAATTCCTCTGTGGGACAAAAACACATCAGCTCAGAGTTTTTTACCCTTTCACACTGAAGCTTTAGATACAGTGTTGACATTATTCTCTTTAGTTAATAGAATTCCAGCAGAATCTGAAGGTGAGGCGCTCCAACAGGTGTGCGACCCGCGGAGGTCTCCAGCACAGATGTTTTTTCAACACATTCTCACTCCTGACTCGTCACTTATCGAGGCATGGTTACAGGTCCCTCCGTGTCAAAACTTAAAGCTTTGCGGGTACCCTTCTCGCCAAAATGTGACGAGCTGGCTGGTCCAATTAGATCACGGCACCGGACACGCGACCGCAGACCCCCAGCTGAAACGGGACCTTATCCGGAGCGGTGCTGGTACAAAAATGTGAGGAATTGGTTTTTTTGTCGTTTGTCCTTGTGTGTGGGGTTTGTGTCTTTATTATTATCGTCAACTCGTGCATATAATGTTTTTCCACTCCTGGACTATGGGCACATTTTTGTAAAGTCAAGCCGTCTTTTCCTTCCATTTTGCTGCTGTTGGCGTCTACCTGTCACGGGGCGGTGGCTCCCCAAGCCTTCGAACCGCAACACTTTCAGCTGCGAACTCCTGCTTTCCCTGAGGACTTCTACGGGCTCAGAGGCGCCAGCGGGAATACCGGTGGAGTTGCTCACCGCAGGACTTCGATCATCCCCCCATCGCTCTTGGAATTAAGAGGAAGAAGAGGAGGAGTATGTCGGAGACTGAAACGTCTCAGCCTGAATAACCGGCGCCGGCTGCCTCTGCGCCCCACGGTCCTGCTCTCCAATGTGCAGTCCATCCGAAACAAAGTGGACGAGTTGGAAGCGTGGGTCAAGTTCAAGCCTCAAATTCGGGAAACATGTCTGTTAGTATTCACTGAAACAAGGCTCAGTGAAGCAGACCGCGATGAGGAACTATTCACTGCGGGTTTTGGCAGTCCGATTCGCCTGGACCGCTCACCTGAGATCAGCGGGCAGAACCGAGGAGGAGGAGGAGTGTGTCTCTACGTCAACCAGAGGTACTGTCATACCACCGTGGTTCGTCAAAAGTTATGCACTCCGGATATTGAGCTGCTCTCCGTCTCACTGCGGCCTCACTACTTGCCCCGCGAATTCCAGCAACTGTTTTTTACGCCCGTTTCCATCCGCCCGCGTGCCTACGCGGCAGCTGCAGCTGACTGATGACATCACGCACAGACTTGACTTGATCTACCCTGACGCTACAAAATTTATTCTGGGAGATTTAAAAAAAAAAAGAGACTCTGAAAACTTATTAAAAATATGCGTCTTGCTCCACCACAGCAAAAAACTCCAAGATAGATCCTTGTTACGGTTGTTACGGTTCCATAAGTAATGCATACAAATCTCTGGCCTTGCCGTCTTTAGGTGCTTCCTACCATAACTGTGTGCTTTTAATTCCTGTGTACGAGCCTGTCTTTAGACGTATGAAGCGCGAAGAAAAAAAAATCAAAATGTGGTCGGCTGACAGTATTTCCTGTCTTCAGGCCTGCCTGGACTGCACTGATCGAGACTGTTTCAATGATGTTTGTGATGATCTCGATGAACTTTGTGATTCTGTTTCCTCTTATATCTCATTCCGTGTGAGTCTTAATATTCCCTAAAAAAGGTTATTGTTTATCCAAACAACAAACCATGGATAACTAAGGATCTAAAAATGATCATCAATAAAAAGAAAAGGTCATTTTTTTATATCTCAATATCTCAAAAAAAAAAAAAAAAAAGATCTGCAAAGAAGTTAAAAGGGAAATAGAAAAGGCCAAACTACAGTATAAGGACAAATTGAAACAGTTAAGTGGAGGAAACATTAGAACACCCTGGCAGGGTCTTAAATCCACCCACAGCCTCCATAAAAAAGCAAACAGAGAAGACCAAACATAATGTCACTATTGAATGTGTGTCAGAATCTGAACTGCCCAACGTTTTTAATCATTTCTTTTCCCATTTTGAAACGGGTGATTTTATATAACATATTCCAGCACTGAAAAACTCTCTTGTTTCATTGAATGAACTTGTGATAGATCAGAATCAGGTCACAACTCTGTTGAAGAAAACCAACCCAAAAAGGTCAGCCGGCCCAGACTGTCTGAGTCTCTGTGCTCAACAACTCACTGGAGTCTTCTCCACCCTTTCAGATGTGCGCCAACCTGTGTCGGATTCCTTCAGTTTAGAAGAAATCAGCAATAATTCTAATTCCAAAAACAAAGAATCCCAAACAGTTAACTGAGTCCAGACCCATCACCCTCACGTCCTGAAAACCTTTGAAAAAATCTTAAAAGAGGAGATAACTTCCTCAGTGTCAAGAAAATTAGACCCCCTTCAGTTTACATATCAAGCCCGAAAAGGAGTAGAGGATGCAAAACTTTTTACTCTGGACCAAATTCACAAACTCCAAGAGAAGCCTGAATCATTTGATTTTAATTCACAAATTTTTCTTCAGCTTTTAACAGATATAACCGCATGTTTTAATCCCACGACTCTGATTTTAACTGATCGGCTCTTACTTTTGCTTTTACGCGTTTTAACAGACAGGAATCAGCAGGTCTCAGTGAATGGAGTTTCATCTGACGTCACGGGTTCAAATACAGGCTTTTCATGCTTTACACCGACAGCTGCAGGTCACAGAAAGAGGGCAGCTATCTGATTCCTTTTTCAGACGATACACCACTTCTGACCCTCCTCCAAACACCTGCACTGGACCAGTGTTCTGACACGCTTTGCCAAATGGTGTGACGACAATTTCTCGGAACTAAATGTAGAGAAAACTAGATAATAGATTTCAGGTCAGACCTCAAGCGAGCTTGATTCAAGTGGAGGAAGTTGAAATCGTTGAAAGCTGTGAGTACTTCAGCACCGTGTTTGATTCCACCCTAAAATTTGATAAAAAAAACACTGAATCTATGGTCAAACGATGTCAACAAAGAACACACCTGCTGAGACGGCTGAGCTCTAGATTTTTTGCATGTTTTATCAGTCTTTGGTGGCCTGTGTGTGAAAGACAAACTTTCTCTCAGAATCACTTTCTCTTCCAAAATCACCGACATCCAACAAAAAAATCTGAATTCACTTTGGGAGCAACAGGTGGTGCAAAAAACAACATTTTAACACACAAACACGTCCTGTCTTCCAGGTTTTTAAAGATGCCCTCAGGTCGCCGTTACATTGCTCCAGGTACTCTAAATCTTTTATCCTTAATGCCATTAAGCTCTTAGATCAAAGGGAACACACCCGAGTGTAGACGGTACCTGTTCCAAGCCTGTCTTTTGTCTTTAATTATGTTTTATCCATTTATTTTTTATCATTTTAGTATGTTTTTAGCATTGTGGCTTTTACTGTGTTGTTTGTTGTTGTTGTAGTATGTCATATGCTGGAGAGCTGCTTTTTTTGATGTAAATCATCTCACGTTGTTGACGAAGAGTGGCTTTTTATGAACACTTCATGTGGTTTATACAACAGAGCAAACCTGACATAAAAAGACACTTTTCATCACATCAGAATCAAATGGTTAATGTTGATGGCGTGAACAGTTGGGGGTTTCCGTATACCAAAGAGCGTGTGTTTTTTGAGTGTTCAGCGACATCTCTGGTGTTAAAGGGTTAAAGGGGGAAGGACCAGAAAACATGAGAAAATAAAAGTTTGATCACTAAAATGACGGCATTAATGATTACAAACTGAAATAAAAACAGTCACAGATTAAAGGTTGCAGAGACGAGCCAAAAACACCAGCAAAGGAAACCATGGAGAAACACTACGGAGTGTGTTCTCGCCTTTGTGAGTGTATGAGGACAAAATCAAACTCCTTTCAATGTGAGGAGCTGAACTGCAGCACCCCCTGTTGACATGAAGATGCAACTGCAATACACTAAGTTTGATTTTAATGAAAAAAATAAATAAACAAAACTTTTTAAAAAATTACATTTCATATTATGTCATTTCATGTTGATCTGAAGCCTCTGTTTCCAAAATCTCCTCTGAGGGGGCGTGGCTTTTGGAGCTGAGCTGAGCAGCTCCGCCCATGTCCATTAATCTGGGTAATGTCCAGCCGTTTGGTTCTGATCCAGATGTCAGCTCAGATCTTCATGGACCGAACTTCCTCCAAAATCCTGATTCTTTCTCCTTCCAGTTCACCAAAGACTATTTTAGCACATTCTCCAATCTTTATTGACATTGCTGTGATCAATGTCAATAATTTGATCGGAAACTCTAATAAGTATCATAGAAATTTATTTCCCTATAACTAGTCACACAATATTTCAGACGTGAGAGAGAAAGTGGAAAGAAAGAGCGGCCTTTTCCTCTGAGGCAGATGGGGACATTCCAACCACGAAGAATGGGTTGCGTTTCTTTTTGAGGAGATCCAATTTTAGGCCAAAAGTTCTTTCTTAACCATCACATGACTTCATGTCATTATACGTTATTAGTTTCACTGATATGACAAATTGGCAAAAAAATATATATATTTTTAAGAAACATAAATTGAAACAGAATTGAAAGTTTTTTCTGTTTTGCCTCCAACAAGTCACTGCAGACGGTCGCCCTTGCTGGATTCTCTCTCCACTGTCGCCCCATGCTTCCTCAATGTTGGGATTACACTTGAAAATCAATTCTGGGTCACTATTATAAGCTATTTTTGTACAGTTAAAACAATGATTTGTAATAATTGTTTTATAGCAATAATTATATATAAAACTTTTGTCAGGAATTGTGGTGGAGGACCCAAATGCAGGAGACCAGACTTGGTGGCAGAAACATAAACATTTACTAAATCAACTAAAACAGGACAAAACCAGGAGAACAAACCAGTGCTGTGACAGAATATAGATGAGCAGATGACCTGATAATGAGAAACTGAAAACCAGACACTTAAATACACTGAGGTTGATTAACTAAATGAAAACAGCTGTGGATTGTTAACCTGAATGTAGTGAGACTGACGGAAACCAGAACATGACAAAACCTAAGCACTGAATCATGACAACTCTGATACAAGCTCAGTTGTAAACTGGTGCTTTATAAATGTACAGAATTGATTTTTTTAAATGCTGTTTATTTGTTTATCATTTTTCCACCTTCTTCAAAGTCCCAAGACTTGAAGGAGGAGAAGTTGTTGGGCAAGTTGTATTAGATGTCCCATAAGATAAACTCGACGTCGACACTTTCAGACTCAAACAGAGGCAGAGATGTGTCTAAGATGAGTGAGATTACTGTGGTCTAACTTGAAACTAGACGTCAGAATGGAGACGTGTGGGTGTTTCAATGTTCAGAAGATAATTACAGATTAATACAAAATATTTTCAAGAAGACAGAGAGAAAAACCCCAGCAGCTCAGCTCACTTCCATCCAACAACAATGCTGTTGCACTGAACGCCTCTTCTCTCTACTGTCTGTCTGAAGTGGAACAACAGGAGGAATCATAGATCAATCTAATCTCATCCCGGGTGTTATTGTCTACCGTCGGTGGTTTCTTCTGAGGTCAGAGGATCTTTGATCAACCTTTTAAGGAGTAGTCAGGTATTTTGGCTTCTTTGTTTAGCATGAAGAAACAGAGGTTTAAGTCATATTTGGGTCACGCGGACCCAGCATCTGGATCCAGATCGGACCCAGATTTGGACTCAAAACTAACACGACGACCGCCTCTGCTTTAAACGGTGCAGCTTTTGTTGTTGTTGTGAAACATTCTCACTGTCAAGTCATCACTTATGGACACATACATGTTTGGAGAGTTTCTTTGAGGAGGAAAGAGCCGTCAGGAACCTGAAGAAGAGCTTTCCATTTCAGAGAAACATAAATCTGTTATTATCCTGAGAAAATACCAGTTTTTGTAATCTATTTGTGTCCTCTAAAAAATGTTTTATACTTTTTCTCAAACTTTAGATTTGGACACTTGTTTAATTCAAATGAAACTAAACCTACTCTTTATAAAACCCATCCATTAAATCTTATGTTCATCAATTGTTTTCTAATATCTATCTGCTTTTGCAATTGTCCTGTCACATCCATCTGTCACAGGGGTGTCAAACTCAATCACACAGGGGGCCACAATCCAAAACACACCTTTGGTCACGGGTTGAACAGGATAAACATTTATTAAATTCACTAAAAGGCATTTTTTAAACTTTAAAACCATAACTTTTTAACAAAATTATGAACTCTATATACAGCATGACCTGTGATAATGCTAGTGGGAATGCTGTGAGCTGAATTTGGCAGCTGAAAATGCTGACATTTTTTGCTGAAAACGCTGAAGCTGATAGCCAGCTAAAATATTAGCTAAATGCCAAATTAGTTTAAAGACTACAAAAAAAAGTAGGTCAGCCAAAACAAGTAGTATGTAGCTGAAAAAATAGCTAAAATTTAAAATATCCTAAAAACTTTTTAAAGTCCCCCTCCAATGAAAATCATGTTTTTGAGTTTTTAACATGTATTTGTGGCTTTTTTCTTCTGAAAGAGGAAAAATATCCTAATAAATCATTTTGTGTTTGCATTTCCGAGTATTTCTCCTTTTAAGTCGTTGTCAATCAAAGTGAAAACTCTGTCTGAATTCCTGAAACGGATGCAGCTGTAGGGCCGGAGAAGATAATCTAACGTCCCACTTCTGTGCTGTCAAGGATTGTAATTGAGGGAAAGGCCATACTGATGTTAGCTTTCATTCTTTTCCCAAGGAATCTGAGGAAAAAATGGATTGGATTTATTGGTCACAGAAACGTTAATAATTATTCCATTATTTTTGGAAAAAGAGACAATTTTCAACTGGATGTGATTGCATTATCCGCTCGTATTTTGGAAACTAAGGCTTCAGATCAACAGGAAAAATGGCTGGAAAAAAATTGTTTTAGGGGGACTTAAAAAATCAGAAATTAGCCAAAACAACTAGCGTGTAAATATTATCTTAACTGCAAAACAACCTTAAAAAACAAAAAGAAAAACTTAAATTAGCCAAAACGTCTAGCATGTAACTGAAATAAAACTTCAAAATAGCCAGACTGTCCAGCACTCGGTTCAAGTCATGAGCTCCACTATCGATTGGATTCAACTCATCAACATGTTCATTGATGGAGAAAATTACATAATCGGTTTGTCTCGGCGTGTGTTTGAATTTAGAAAAATGCAGAGCAGATGACACTTTTCTATGCAGGTTCGCTGTGCGTGTGCGTCGTGGACTGACTGGCTGCGTGCGCTTCATCTGCTCCCCCCTCAAGGGAAATTCTCGCAGCTCCTTCGGATTTAAAAGTTTCGCATAAGTTAGTCCGCTCCAGGATTTCGCAGTGTCGCTAACGCTACCATTAGTGCAAATTCAAGTAAAGCCAAGATTTGTTGCTCACCCAACTTTGACCAATCTACCAACAGTCATGGATGACGGCGACTGTCTCCCTTTTGACTTCTTCTCAGGAGCTGTGCTCTTTTAATTAACTCTCTTTAGCTCTCTGTCTTTTGTCTCTGCAAGCTGCGTGTGAACTAGAGATGCTACAATATAAAACCGTTGGGTACGCGTTCCACTGTTCGCAATATTCATTTTGTTTATTCAGTACCAATATGAGCTGTCTTTAACGTGTGTCTGTGTATTCATGTCTTGCAGAGTTCCCCTCCCTGCCAGAAACTACTTCACCTCTCCCCCAGGAGGCGGAGCCTAAAGGCTAAAAACAACAGGATTTAGCTAAATGCTAAAAACAACCAAGACAGTCACAGCTCGAGGGAGCGAAAGCAGTAGTCCTGTGGTCGGTCATATTCGTTCGCTTTCAGTGGGGAGTCTATACAAACACGCATAAGGAAGTCTTTCAGTCTTCTCCGCGCATTTTCATAGATTTTTCATGAGGGGTGACTGCCTAGGAGTGCGCAGACGCATCCGGTGTGTGAGCAGCTCCTGGCTCGTGTTTGCTACGGTGTGAAGACATTTCGGGTTCACCGTCGAAAATGATGATCAGGGAGCGAAATGCGTCACAAGAAGTACACTGTCAGCAAGATTTCCCTCACCTCTATATCGTACAATGTGGGATTAAACGTCCAACATGGCCGCCCAACTCTGCCCCCGTCTAAAAGTTGAACAACTAAGCAGGTAACACAATGAAAACATCGCAGATATATTTCAAAAGACTTCCAGTGTTACCTCAGATAAACACAAGAAAATATCTGACACCATCAGAATGTTTATTGCCAAAGTTCTGCAGTCTTTATTCAGTGGTTGATAATGAGGTTTTGTCATTTAATGACAACAGTTGATCTACAATATATTGTAGCAACACGTCCTTATTTCACAGCTGGACTTCCTGGCAACAGAGAACTTATCTGTAAATGTTCATTATATGACGGCCTCACACTGATAAATAAAGAGTGCAGAACTGCAGGCTGTCAAGACTTCAGAGAAAAGCTTAGATTGTTGGAGTTTATTATTTTAATGTTTACAAGTATTGAGGACTGAAGAACTTTTACATTTGATTATATTTTATACAAGTTGTAATGTTCACAAGAATTCTATTTAAATATGATTCTGCAATAAATGCCAAAAGCTGTGCGCATAAAAAAAATCAGATTTCTTTGTTATGTTGTTTGCAAAAGAAATCCTAATCTGTAGAATAGTAGAATTTTTTTTTTTTGTTCAATACGTATTGAAACTGTATGGTTGAGTGAGAACGGTCATTTGCGCTGATTGCAGGCGAGGGCGAGTGTGCGCTCAGCAGCTGGAGGGGTTGGTCAAAGTTCCAGTAAAGTTTCAGTGAAAATGTAAAGTTTGCTTGAATTTGCGTAAATAGTTGCGATTGCAATATTGCAAAATCCTGAAGGGACTGACTCATCAACCTCTACAGATCAATACCTTTGTTTCATTAAATCGTCATCTTTTGTAAAATGTCTACAGATAGTTTCAAATGATGTTTTTGAACTACATTTCATATAGTAACATCTCTATAAAATCTAATTTCCTCCTGGAAATAAGATTTTTGTTCTCTTTTAGAAAGTGCAGGCTTGAAAAATCCAACACCAACTTCAGGCCCCTTCAGACCGGTCAGTGTAAATATTGTTTGACGTTAAACCAGCTGGTTGGAGTCCACTGCTGTAAGGTTTAGACTAAAATGAATACAAATAAAAGTCTGAAGATTTTCTTTTTCTGGGTGTAAATCACAAACTGCTGTTTCAGTTTCTATTGGACTTCAGGTAACTTGGTGTCAAATGTTTTCATTTATAGTCAAGTTTCAGAACAGCGTATAGACATTCTGGAATGTGTCAAAGTTTGTGTGAGGACAAGCACTTTTTCAAATCGACCTCGAATCTGTTTGTGTGATAGTTCACAAATCCCCGCAGAGCTGGTGAGTGCGTGGAAACGTTGATACGTGAACTTTGAAGCTCTTCAGATCATCTTTCAGCTCGTTTTTTCAGGAGAATCCTAAAGTTGAGTCTCGCTGTCTACACTTCAACTAAATCCCACTTTCACTTTTGGTTTCTTGATCTTGTGGTTTTTCACTTATAAATCTGTTTTAATGCTGACAGAGAATATAATTTTTACCTACTTTGTGAGAATTTCAGCAAATTTTAAGTCGCAAAGATTTTTCAAATATTTTATTATTAGAGAAAAACTTGGCTTAACCCTGAAACACCTGAGGCTTCAGCAGACATTCTTAACCCCTCAGAGCCTGAATTTATTTCCAACTTTGAAAAAAAAATCGCTCATGTATTTGGTTTTAAGTAAATGCTATATTTGGGTAACTATAGATGATTTGGTTTGTCCTTTATTTGAGACAACAGGCTTTAAAGGGTTTAACACAAAATCTCTAATGTACACGCCGCTTTTCTCCTTCAGAATCTACCGGAATTATTATGTTAACAGTTGAAAAGTTAAAGTAAATCAAAGGGTTAAAGCACACGTGTCAAAGTCAAGGCCCAGGGGCCGGATCCGGCCCTCCAGATAATTCTATCCGGCCCTCCAGATCATTTGATTTTATTTTTATTAATGGCTCAATGTTATCTTGCACTTATTTATAACTTGTATAATTTTGATAAAATATATTGTAATGCAGAGTAAAATATTGAAAGTTATTTAAGGTTTAAGTTGATTTATTCTGGAATAATATTCCTGCATTTTTATTATCCATAACTATGTTAAAAAGTTATCGTTAAAAGTTTAAAAATTGGCATTCTGCTAGCTTTTTGGACCATTTTAGCATTTACTAAGATTATTTAGGCTATTTTGGAGTTAAGCTAATATTTCAGCTACTTGCTTGCTGTTTTGGCAAACCTAAGTTTATTTATTTATGTAGTTTTTAGGCTGATTTGGCGTTTAGCTGCTTAAACGTTTTAGCTGGCTATCAGTTTCAACGTTTTCATCTATCAATTTCAGCATCTTCAGCGGCTAAATTCAGCTCACAGCATTCACACTAGCAATATCGTAGGTAATGCTGTATATATAGTTTATAATTATGTTAAAAAGTTGCGGTTTTAAAGTTTAAAAAAGTTTAGTTTTAGAATGTTTAATAAATGTTTATCCTGTTCGGTCCGCGACCTCAGGTGTGTTTTGGATTTTGCCCCCCTGAGCGATTGAATTTCACACCCCTGGTTTAAAGGGTTAACAGTTTTGTTAAAAACTCATCGAGTTTCCATAAATTCCTTTAGTTGAGTATTTACATTTGCAACATTATCAGCAATGTACACTTTTACTTTATTCTTATTTTGTCCGATTTCTTTAGTAAATTTGTATTCAACCGATTATGTTTTTGTTCTAAGTAGTTTATCAACAAGCTGCTATGGTCATTTGAGTTTAATTTTCTTTGAGGGAGGAGCTTCAGGTGGCAACAATCCCAAATATTTTGAGGAAAGATCTGGGAGCTTCAGGAAGTGTGACAGCGCGTCTTGTTATCGTCCCGCTTCGTTATAGCTGAGACGTTCCAGCTCGGGCGAAAATTCCGGACCTCTCTTTCAAACGGACGGGACTCGTGGTGGAGGGAGGTCGATGTGGTGGTGGTGAGTAAAAGGAGGGAAGAAGAGATCAGCCTTACCCTCTTCAGGTAGTCTGCCAGCTGCTGGGGGCCCCAGCCCATCACCTCCAGCCTGGACGGGCGGTCCGAGCTCATCCTGCAGCCTCCTCGCCGCTCCCTGGCGTTCAGAAAGTTTGTCCGGCAGACGTCAAACCACTTTCACACAGCAGTGAAATGAAGCCACCGCAGCTTCGACAGACTCGGGCCTTCGCTGCTTCCTCCTGAGAAGAACCTCTGCGAAAGACTCTCGCAATCGTCTGCTCGGCCTCCTCAGATCAGTCCAAACCTTTGAGAGCGACGAAGCTGGAGAGAGCAGAACGTCCCGGAACAGAAGACATGTCACCAAAATGGCTTCCTCTTCTCTCTCTCTCTCTCTCTGCTCTTCTTCAGTGTCTCTTTGCTTCTCTTTCCTCTCTGTTGAGGAAGTGACTGTGCAGTTTGGGGGGGGGGGTTCTTGCCTTCACCCCCATCCGACCAGAGCGGAACAACCGCCGCTGCACCCACTCGCTGCAGCGAGGAGTGTTGCAGAGAAAATACAACAAGAAGTGACAGTAGGTCAGGTAAAGGATGGACAGCTCAGTACATGTGCGTGTGCACGTGCTGGAGAGTGAGTTCCTCCAGTTTGTGGAGCTTCATTCTCATTAACCTTTGGTTCCACTTACAGCTTTAGTCTCCGACCTGCGGGACGACAAATACATCCGTTCCCTTTTTACGACACATTCATGAGAGAGTTCCTGCTTTGTTCTCGTCTGTTTCAGACACTCAGAACCCAGAACCGGCCTGTGACGCCTTCAGGGCCTGCCGGTCAGCTCTGGTGAACCATAAAGGCGGGCGTTTCCCAGTTTAGGGGCTCTCAGGAGACAGATAGAGCTCCAGTGGAGCAGAAAAATGAGCCGTATGTAAAGCAGTCAGTCATATTTTAGTCGTTGTGTGGTTTCACCTCACAGATGGAGGCTCTGGCTCTCTTCCTGTCAGTTGCGGCTTTGAGTGCAGGAAAAGCATCATCTGCTTCCTCAACCAGCAGCTCTGCAAAACAACAACAACGACGACGAGGAGGAGGAGGAAGATTAGGCAGGTGGATTTTAGTGACCTCCTGTTCGATGACATGCATTCAGGCTGGAGAGGTGCATTCTGGGGGATCAGACAGGAAAATGACACAATGCAAAAGAGGCGGTGGCGTTTGCTCGGAAGCGCCTGACTTCAGCTCACAAACCAAACCTCTATCGTGAGGTAAAGGTTTGGTTCTGTGAGCCAGAACCTCATGGAAACATGTTCAGCACTCATCTAAACATAGATCCAGGAAGAAGTCTGAACATTAAGAAACATAGTCGGTTTCTGTTTGAAGGTTTGGTGTAGAAAACTGTAATGAGATCCAGAACCCTCCAGGTGAAAACGTCCCGTCATTCAGAAAGTTTCTGGTATTAAAACAAGATTAAATAAATGAGGTCGCCATGTGAAATAATAATTAATAATAGTATTAATAATCATTTTTACTAAAGTTTTAGCCTCACTGACTCATTTTGTGGTGCTGAACGCTCACAACTCTACTCAACCTCATCACACTCTCACTATAGAATTTAAACTGCACGATGTTCTTGCTCGATGCAGGAAAGTTAGCATTTCTACATGTCTTTCAGAAAAACTCTTTAGAGAAGAGATGTTCTCTTCAGAAGAGATATTTCACTCTGATGGGGCAGAGATTACAGGGATTAACAGAAATTCATTTTATTATTCATTTCTACTCCACCATTATAGAGGATAATCTTTTTTAGGTTTTTTTGCCCTCTGTTTGTGCTAATGTTAGCTTAGCTTATCCAGACGATGATCCCTCTTCAGTGTGATCAAATTCAGTCACAACGTGCTTCCTCTTCAGGTGCTCATCCATCACTGTAGTGCTGCCATGGAGCAGTCAGTCGTTCAGATATAGCATCATTTTTAGTTTCTTTCAAGCTCCGTTGACGTGTTGCTATGGTACCTGAGTCTTCCCAGAACTCCCTGTGACATCACTACTGACTGGATTAGCGCCATTGTACATATGTGTCAAAGACAAAAGCAGACATGGCATTGGAAAACCTGCACCTGTCATGCTTTGGTGTGTGGACGCAATTGCAGGACAGCTGCGAGCTCCAAATCAAAGTGTATTTTAATAACAAAATCCAAAATGAAGGAAGAGCACAAGGCTTAAAAAACAGGAACAGTCACTAAGGTCAAAGTCCATAACTAACTAAGGCCAAACTCCACAAAAAACCACACAAGAACCTGGAATGGGAGAAAAGATTAGTGGGTAAGGGCGACAAGACAAACCTGCAAGGAAGTGAGGGGAGGAGCCCATTATATACAGAAAGGGGAGTGAAAAAAAACAAAGGACAGAGGTGTAGCCCGTCAGGGAGGAGTGACAATCAGCCCAGGGGAAACACATGACAGCACCGTAGTTTTTAAGATAACATTTTAAGAAAATAAAGTAACGAGTAATCGACTATTTCAGTAGTTGCTAAGATGGTGGAAGCCCTGAACAAGAACATGCAAACTTGAAAATAATAGCCCCACCCAGCCTCTTCAATTAATGCCATTTTGAGTCTTTGAAAAAGACCAGTTTAGGACCGGATAACTTTTACATACTCTTCCGAGGAGATTATGAAGCTGTGCAGACTTTCTTTTCTTCCCAAACCTCTTTTAGCTCAAGTCAACAAAGCAGGAAAACCGTATCATCAGGGATGTGTCGATTCATCAACGTACTCAATTAATCCATTTATATTCTTACAATCCAACCAGATCCAACTGTCTGAGGCAAGCTATTAATCAAATTGACCTTTACCATTATAAAATTGTTTCATAATGAAGTAAATCAATAATCGATCTTGGGAAATGCCTTTTAGATTGAGGTGCAGTAGATCTATTCTGCTACAACGTAAATGATCAACCATCATTCCAGTCCAATGTGTGGAAACACTGAGTAGATCAGAATCTCTTTGGATTATTCTGGTGTGGAAAAACAACAACTTTATCAAACCAAATGATAATCATATGATTATCAGAGACGCATCTGTATCCTTCAGGCAAACGCCACAGGTCGAGCAGAGTAAAGACAAAAAGACTCCAGAACAGTTTCTACCCAACTGCAATAAATCTGCTAAATTCAGCAAGAAAGATTAAACCTGGAGCTCTTCCTGTACGTTTAGGACAAAGGGGATGTTTTCTTATATTTATCCATTTTTATCATTATTCTGTTCCAGTTCTTAACAATTTTAGCACCTATAGATAATATCTTGTTGTTATTTGTAACTGTTTAAATTTCCAGGTTTTACGTACTTTTCCTTTTTTTTTTTTTTATTCTTATGTGGATTGATTTTAAGTATGAATTTTTGCACTGACCAGAAAGAACTTTTAATGTCATTGTACCTGTGACATTGACAAATAAAGATATCTATCTATCAAAATGTAAATGTTTGTTTTTTGTTTGTATACATATTTACTTTATTATCCTGAAGAAATACCAGGAATCTGGAAAAGTTCCCCTGCACTGTTCAGTATTTATCTCTGCGTCACTCTGGTTAAAGTTTTGGAGAAAGATGTCCTGATCCATTTTAGATCAGTGAACCGGATCTTTCAAATGAATCAATATCCACTAAGAATCTTATCATGAACCACAGCTAATGATGTGAATCAGATGTTTGTTGAAATGAATGATTACATCCCGACTGATCATGAAAAACAGCAGCCAGGACGGCAGTTAGTCCGTCTGATTCTTAGTCCAGGTTTCGTCACGTTTTCAAGCTAAATGATGTCATCTGCATGTTAAATTTCTTCATTTGCGCATGGAAGAGGCAGTGTGATGATGGGGGATTCCTACCACACCTTGTTTTCAAAAAGAGAGGATGTTTTGAGGCGGTAAACAGTTCTGAGACAAGCGAGTGGAAGAGAAAGAGCTGCAGGAAGAACAGAAACTGCAGGAAATGATGAAAACGTCTCCGACTGGTTCCTGTTTTCAGCTGTGTTTAGTTGCTTTGATGAATGAGCATCTATGTTGAAATTCTTCCACAAAGACAGGAGGAAAGTTTCCATACCTGATGCAGTTCTGTGTATCTAGCAGCACAAACAGACCCACAGATCAGTCCGGCATCCTGTTCCAGGTGGGTGTTATGTAAAGGTCAATTCTGTGCCTAAAATTACCTGCAATCTCTTCAAATGTGTGAGTTACATCAATCCTGTTCACTTACGCAGTCGACAAACATGTTTGGTTACTGCAAAAATTAGAAACCACACCACCACCTTATCTCCAGAGTTTGTGTGAAGACGGTAAAGGTCATTGATGAGCATCAGTGTTACACAACAGCAGGGCTGGGCAATAGCTATTTAACACACGATAAAGCTTTTTTCATATCACCATATAAAGCATTTAACTCTATTTGTCCAATTTGAGCAGGTTACTTAAGTTTAAATAGTATTTCCTATCACACTTTAAACACCTGATGGAACATTATCCAACTGTTTTTTTCCCTAAAAACTAAGAAAATGCAGATAAACTAAACTGACAATTAAAGCAAAAGGTTTCCAGTTTTAGAAGAGAAACTTAAATAAAACAGAACACTAAACTACTTCGATTTACTAAAAAAAACATTAATTCTGCTAATAAATTTTAATGTTTTCAAGTTCCCCATAACAAAAGTAAAATTCACAGTATGTCAACGTCCTGTCAATAAGTTAAGAACTAAAAGCAAATTCTCTGAATTTGTTCTCGTACTTTAGACTGTTGCTGCTCTGCGGGTCTGAACTTGATCGTTTTGAGGGAGATTTATCGTTTACTTCTGTCTGAGATTTAGCACCGCTTCAGGTGGTAAAGAGATCTGTGTATTTACAGTTTTAGGAGGAACATGGCTTCTGTTTGCAGAACACGTTTCTCTGTTTTTTTTTTGGTTTTTTTTCTATTTTTGTCAGATTTTAAATAACTTTAATTCCTGGAAGGTCGAAATGACATTTTTGAGACACCAGCCAAGTTGGTCAAACATATGTGACACTATGATATAACACTATTTTACCTTAGGGATTTTACTTTTTAAGCTTTTTTTTCAATTAAATGAAATTACATCAAAGTAATTCATAAATGGTATGTACACGTCTTTATTGTCATCTAACTAAACTCAAATTCAAACATGCTGAGAAAATGAGGGCAGATTGACATGGTGATCACATTTTATATTCAATCATAACTTGAATCCACCAAAGAGGACAAAATGCTCATAACTATGGAGTGTTTATTAAAGTCCATCGCGATTAACTCATTTTTCTATCAAGAAAAGTTCTGTGACAATAGAAATCTAGGTCGTTTTATCGCCCAGCCCACATTGACAGGAATTTGGTTCCTGTCAAAAACTTTCCAAAAATGTCAAATTGAGCCGAGCAAATTAAAGTTTGAAGTTTTGTTCAATCTAACTTCTACAGGCACTTCTCCTTTTGCAGAGATGCAGGAGCCAATCTCTGCTGCTTCAGGGGGAAGGCGGCAGGCGCGGCCCGGGCTGTGTGGCGCCCTAAGCAAAAACAGGAAATTACATCACTTTCTGGGACATTAGTTTGATGGTCCTAGTTGGGGCTCGTATCCAGGATCCCTTGATCATGAGGAAGGAAAGCTAACCAACTGCACCACTGTTTGAATAATGGTTTGGTACAAAGTAGAGGTATTTCAACTGCATTTGTCTTTTTTGGCCAAAATTCAATTTCCAAACAATTTTATGTAAGTAAAACAGACAACCCTCTGCTTTGAGTTTGTTTTCCTTCTCTTCCATTCTTTTTTACCGTTATGCTTCCCTGAGGGCTTGTTATTCCATCTTTAAAGGTTTAAAGAAGCACCAACGGCGGCAAACCCCTCTCCTCCCCCAACTGCTCTGTTGATTCCATCAAACTCTTGAGTTATTTTATTTTTTTATTATTATTTATTTTTATATTAAATGAGTGCTGTAAAAAGTATAATCATCGTGATTTGGCACCCCCTCCAGCAGATGGCACCCTTGGGGGCCGCCTAGGTTGTCTATGCCCAGGGCCGGCCCTGGAAGACGGTTCCTTCTCCTGGATAGTTTTACAGTTCATTTCAGGGCCACACAAAGACACACACATTGATTTATGGTGCATTCACACCAGACGCAGCAGGTTAATCAAATTCACGTCTGCCGCCTCTCTTTTAACGCCTGTCAAATTTACCGCTCGACGCCTGGACGCCCCTGCTGAGGAGCAACCACCGAAGTTGGTCTGGAATTCATTGGTTGCCACATCATGAAAAACATGGATGATGTTGAGCGAGTAGCTTTGGGTTTGTTTTGGAGAACTCTGCAGAGGAACAGGCAAGCACATCGCTGTGTTTGTTTTCACCAGAGTCTCTCCGGATGTGGAGTACTTCCAGAGAGCCGTTCATTCATCTGTCTGTGGTCCCGTTTGAGCTTTAACCCAATGTAACAACTTTCTCTGCCTTCTCACAAAGAAAGAGTACACATAAGCATTTTAACAGCTTAAATGTGTGAGCAACATCCACTGTACACATAAAAAACACTCTACAACAGTCTCACTTTAGCTTTTGCCTTGGCTGTATTCATATTAAGGTGCACCACGCCCCAAACAAATTTTCAATTAACAGGCCCACCACCAATTGACACATTTACAAACATGAATGTTCACACCATTCAGTAATGTCTCTGGAACTGATCAGTTCTTCTCACAGTCCAGGCTACGCGTAGAAAAAAAAATCCAAAATAAATAAACAGGCTCGGTCTCACCAGTTTCTGTCCAAGTCTGTGAAGATGATATCCAATGGGAAGGGGAAAAAAAAAGGAAACAAAAAAACCCATGCGATAATCCATCCACAGAAAGGAGCAAAAAGGTAATTTGGTGACGAAAAGCAGGTAGCAACAGGTTCTGGATGTCGGGGGGGGAATCCTCAGGCCAGCTCCTCTCTTCCTCTTCCAGACTCTGTTCCCTGTGATACACCTGGCTTCCTTCTTCTGCCCCGCCCCTTCCTCGAGAATCTTTTTTTTCTGCTCCAGGTGCCGATGCCCTGTTTTTCCATTAAGTTCATTTGTGCTTGTTGTCCATCCTTCTACAAACACTAGCCACTTTATTTCTAACAGTATACAGAAAACATGTTGCCCTTGCAAGGTTTTTTTCCACAACATGGTTACATACATTCCAATATACTTTAATGTGGTGACAGTGTCACAGATCCCCCCCCCAGCCAGAGGCATGGGAGGTTTTAACCCATAATAAGGTTTAAGACCATCTATGTGCACTGTGTCATCTTGATCATGGTCTGGCCATTTTATTTTGTAGTTTAGTGGACCTAAGATTTTCATCACTTCAGCAGGACCTGACCATTTAGGTGCTAACTTAGACGAAAATTTTTGCGAGGCCTTAGACTGTGGGTGAGCCCGAACCCAGACCAGATCTCCCACTCGAAACTGCGCAGTTCTTCGGTGAGTATTGTAATATCTGGCTTGTCTGTGTCTGGAAACCCCCACTCTTTGCCGTACCTCCTGTGCAAGCTGGTGTTGACGCTCCATAAGCGTGTACTGTGGTTGACGTGGATCTGGTGGTGGTTTCTGGTAAAGCAGTCGTTCCAAGGGTCCTTTGAGGGTCCGACCCAAGGCAAGTTCAGCTGGGGAACGTCCGGTACTTTCGTGCTGGGCAGTATTGATTGCAAATCGAAATTCTGACAGCCATTTGTCCCATTCATCATGGTGCTTGCCCACATATGATGCGATCATTGTCTTCAAGGTCCGGTTTACCCGTTCAGTCAGGTTGGTTTGTGGATGGTAAGAGGTAGTTAATTTCTGAATGACACCCCACTTTTTGCAGAGGTCAATTAGGAGCTGACTTGTGAATTGAGGCCCCCTATCTGAAACCAGATATTTGGGTACCCCCCAGCGGGTAAAGATCTCATCTTTGAGGAAGTGGCATAAACGTGGTGTTTTGCTGTCTTTTAGTGGAACCATCTCTACCCATTTGGTGTAGTAATCTACTACAACTAGCAGAAAGCAATTGCCTCTTTTACTCCTGGGAAAAGGACCCATAAAATCGAGCCCCAGCATGTATGCTGGTTCTTCAACCTGGGTGGACTGTAGGAAACCAGCTGGCTTTTGATTGCTTGGTTTGTATTGTTGGCAGACTGAACAGCATGTGACATGGTTCCAAACATCTTTTCGGATTGTGGGCCACCATGCGACTTCCAGGATGCGTAGCAGAGTCTTAAGCCGTCCTAAGTGAGCTCCCAGTGGATTGTCATGAAAATAGTGGATCAGTATTTCAGTGAGATTTCGTGGTACCACTAACTGATATTTTACACCTACACCTTGGGTTGGTATGGTCCTATACAAGACGTCTTGCAGTATCTCCCATCCAATCCTAGCCATCTGAGGTCCAGTTGTGACTGCTTTGTTCCGCATTTCCTTGACCTCTGGATCTTGATGTTGCGCACGTGCTATTTCAGCCAAGGAAATGGGTAAACCTGTGGTGCAGGTATTGAGGCGATCAGAGGTGTAAGATGCTACAACAGCGGCTTGGCCTTCTTTGACAGCCCGGGATAAGGCGTCTGGTACCACGTTCACACATCCTTTCCTGTACTGAACATCAAAGGTATATTGTTGCAGCCGTAGGGTCCATCTTGTCAATCTGGATGATGTTTTGGGGCAATTAAATGCCCAAGAGAGGGCGCTGTGGTCAGTGAAGACGGTGAATCTATTCCCTTCTAAATAATGCTTCCACTTTTCAACAGCCCAGACGACAGCCAAACATTCTTTTTCTGATGTGGAGTAGTTACGCTCTGCTCCCCGCAGAAGACGTGATGCGTAAGCTATCACCTTCTCCCCCTCATCTGACCGTTGGGTTAAAACTGCTCCTAACCCCAGGTCGCTGGCATCAGTTTGTACCTGAAATGGTAGTGACGGATCAGGCTGAGCTAACACTGATGATGACTTTAGCGCTTGTTTGAGTCTGTCGAAACTCTCTTGACATTCTGTGGTCCACTCCCACTTTACTCCCTTTCTCTTTAGGTGGTTCAGTGGAGCAGCAAGATCTGCAAAGTGTGGTATAAACTTGTGATACCACCCCACGAGTCCAAGAAATCTCTGAAGATCTTTGATGCTCTGCGGGATTGGGTAGTTAGTCACCGCTGATGTTTTATCAGCATCCGGCTCCACGCCCTTTCCGGTAACAAGGTGTCCAAGAAATTTCAGGTCGTTCTTCAAGAAATGGCATTTCTTGAGGTTCAAAGAAAGGTTGCTAGCAGCCAGTTTAGCAAATACTGCTTGTAGGTCCTTCAAGTGTTGTTCTGGTGTAGGGGAGTACACTATGATATCATCGATGTAGACGAAACAAATGCGCCCTTTTAGTTCTCCCAGGACTGTCTCCATTAAACGCTGAAAGGTGGCCCCTGCATTTTTCAGTCCAAAAGGCATGACTCTGAACTGAAAGAGGCCCATGGGTGTGATGACGGCTGTTTTTTCTTTGCTTCTTGGACCCATGGCCACTTGCCAATAACCAGATTGCAGGTCAAGGGAGCTGAAACATCTGGCACCATGTAGTGACTCCAGAATGTCATGTATGATGGGCATGGGGTAGGCGTCTAACGGGGTTTTGGCATTTAGCTGTCTGTAGTCAATACAAAAACGATGAGTGCCATCTGGTTTTTTAACCAACACAACAGGTGAAGCCCAAGATGATTGGGACGGCTCTATGATTCCATCACTTAACATTTGGTTTACATGATCTTCAATGATTTGTCGCTTCAAAGGAGAGACTCTGTAAGCTCTGGTTCGGACAGGTATCTCATCATTTGTTAGAATGTGGTGTTGTATTATTTCAGTCCTTCCCAGCTTCTCTGTACAGACCGTTGGCCACTCCTGAAACAGCCTTCGCATTTGAAGAGGATGGTCTTTGAACGCATCTTCAGGTTCAACTCCAGATGCATGGTGTTGGGTTACAAATGGTAGTAATGACGAATCCAGCACCACATACAGGTTCAGAGGATTTTGAGTTGAAATCCATGACAGGTGTCCTGGGGTCCTATTTAGGAAGGGAAAGGAAAGTGCTTTATCTCTGAGACGTACTTCATAGGTGTTGTTGCTAAAGTCAAACTGTGTCTTGGTTTTTCTCAGGAAGTCCAAACCCAGAATCAACGGGAAAGTCAGGTGCTTATCAGCCATAATGTGGGTGTCGATAGTCCATACTGCACCATGCCAGGTATAGGCCAACTTCACTTTACCCTCTGAGGCATGAGCCTGTCCATCTGCCAACACAAAAGTCAATGGGTCGCCAGTCTGAAGGTCATCACCTGGTTTTCTTATCCTTTGCCACAAACTCCTTTGCATAAGGGTGAAGGTGCTGCCTGTGTCCAACACAGCTTCTCCCTGTAGGCCTCTAGTCTCAATAGGGATGACTAGTAATGTAGATGGTGAGGCTTTAGCTAGAGCCAGATGGTGACTTGATCTGCTTCCGCCCTCCGAGGTCCCGGAGACATGGTGGCTCTTGCCGGGATGCTTTTTCTTGGTTTTGCTGCTGGAGGCTTGGCTGTTTACTTTTTCCCAATAATGTTTCTTGGAGGCCCAGTCTCGCTCCACCATGGATCCGACCTTCACCAGCTGCTCCACCGTCTGCACAGTTCCTCTTAAACAACTCACCAGAGCGGGATTACAGTTGTTCATGATGCGTCGCACTAGTTCACCTTCTCCCATGTCAGCCTTCCATTTTAAGCAGAGTGCTCGATAATCATAAACAAAGTCCCGTAAACATTGACCTGGTGTCTGTACTAGGTCCCTCAACTGCTCTTCTACCTCTGTTAAATAGTCTGAAGGTAGAAAAGCGGCTAGAAAGGCTTCTTTGAATTCTTTCCAGTTGTGTATTTTGGCCCTTTCAGCAGCCCACCAGTTTTTAGCAGAGTCTTTCAGGACAGTAGATAACGTAGCCAGCAGTTCTTTGTCTGTGAGAGGGCGTAAAGAGAAGAAGGTTTCTACTTGCTCAATGAAGTTTAGCACATCTGCGGTGTCCCTTGTTTCTCCAAATGTTGGAAATTCTATCCGCACAGGAGGCTTGGACCCAAGAGCAGAGGCTCCAGACACAGAGCTGGTAGACGGCAAAGGTTCGCCTATTGTGGGTGTAGGAGAAAAAGAAGAAGCTGAATATCTCACAGAACCAGATCTCATTAAATCATCAATCTCCTTTTTCCACCTTTCATCTCTTCTCTTAAAACAACCCAAAACTGCTTGTTCTAAACGTGTCAATGAATCATTTAGGTGATGCTCTAAAGCATCAAACCTTTGATCTACATATTCACGGAAACCCTGCTCTCTGTTTATTGCACTCTCTAATGAAGCTTTGAAATCTTCTTCTAGAGTATTTAGCTGCTCTCTGATGACGTCAACAGAAATCAAGTTTTCATCTTGAACTGGGTTTTCATCATTAATTGGGTTTTCATCATGAACTTGAGGTGTTTCTTCATGCAAAGGCATTACATCTTCATCAGCACTATTGTCCATTTCATTATCTTCCTGTAGGTCATCAATATACATTTCACTTAGCAAAGATGAGATGTCTGATACTGGTTCTCTGAACGTGACAAAAGGACCTGGGTTACATTCAGGTGATTTTGATTTTTCCCCTCCTACTTCTTCCCTTCTGACCTCCATTTTAATACATATACATCAAAAACTCAAAGGAAACTGATTTAATATGTGTGCTGTGAGTTGCTTCACTATCAAAGCTCAAATCCCCATACTGGCCACCACTCTGTAACAACTTTCTCTGCCTTCTCACAAAGAAAGAGTACACATAAGCATTTTAACAGCTTAAATGTGTGAGCAACATCCACTGTACACATAAAAAACACTCTACAACAGTCTCACTTTAGCTTTTGCCTTGGCTGTATTCATATTAAGGTGCACCACGCCCCAAACAAATTTTCAATTAACAGGCCCACCACCAATTGACACATTTACAAACATGAATGTTCACACCATTCAGTAATGTCTCTGGAACTGATCAGTTCTTCTCACAGTCCAGGCTACGCGTAGAAAAAAAAATCCAAAATAAATAAACAGGCTCGGTCTCACCAGTTTCTGTCCAAGTCTGTGAAGATGATATCCAATGGGAAGGGGAAAAAAAAGGAAACAAAAAAACCCATGCGATAATCCATCCACAGAAAGGAGCAAAAAGGTAATTTGGTGACGAAAAGCAGGTAGCAACAGGTTCTGGATGTCGGGGGGGGGAATCCTCAGGCCAGCTCCTCTCTTCCTCTTCCAGACTCTGTTCCCTGTGATACACCTGGCTTCCTTCTTCTGCCCCGCCCCTTCCTCGAGAATCTTTTTTTTCTGCTCCAGGTGCCGATGCCCTGTTTTTCCATTAAGTTCATTTGTGCTTGTTGTCCATCCTTCTACAAACACTAGCCACTTTATTTCTAACAGTATACAGAAAACATGTTGCCCTTGCAAGGTTTTTTTCCACAACATGGTTACATACATTCCAATATACTTTAATGTGGTGACAGTGTCACACCAAGAGGGGGGAAATAAAAATAAAATTTAGGGATCATTTCATTATTGTCTTGATGAAAACAAGGAACAGGACAAAAAGTCTCTTTTTCTTCCATTTGGTCACTGAAAACGTCACATCCAGCTGAGTCTCAGCAGGTCAGCTGTGCAGAGAAGCTTCCAGTGTCTGTGATCTATAACAGCAAAACTGACGGCTGACCTCTGTTTAAAGCAATGTTACATAAATATTGAAAGGTAAACTAACCAATTGTAACTGAATTGTGTACAATATTTATTATACTACCAGGTTGTATTGGTTTTTCTCTCTTTGTTCAAGTCCAAATGTCAGTAATCCTGTCTGCAGTCAGAACAGCAGATCAGATGTTTCCCATAATTCCTCTGGATGATATTAAACGAGTCGTGGATTATTTCTCTCTGACAACCCAGTTAAAGTTAGACAAAGGTTACAAGTACTTCACTGAATGCTGCTATTTGTGCTGATGCTAATTCTAACGCTAGCATTAGCTTTGGCTTTGAGACATGGAGCTGCAGAAGATCTATTCTCACCAGTTAAAAGTTGTCAAAATTTTTTGGCTCACATAATCCTTGTAAACAGAACAAAAGTTAGACAATTCCAGCGTTTCTGACCATAAAAGTCAAACTTCTTCCTGTTGTAATGTTTTCTCCTGCGGTCATTGAGCTGCTGTTAGCTCAGCCGTGGTTCTAACATCACTCCTCTTTGTTTTTGATCATAACTCTGTCTGATCTGCAGGAAAATAAAGGTAAAGAATGATCAAACTAATTGAAACTGTTACCGAAAAATATGAAAGTGACTATCTCCATGTGATGTTATAAAATACATTCACCTAGAGATGATTTTCTTAAATTTTCTGCTCTTATTTTGAAAGCTGAAAATGTGGCTCAATGGCTGCTCTTAAACTTTTCTCTGAACCGAACCATTCCTGTTTTTACAATTATCCCCTAAAATATCCTTCTTCGGCCCTATCACCATTTACATCACCGTGAAAAGTGTCTATCGCACCACGTGGGATCATGTCTTTAACATTGAAGTTTGAGGTCCCACCACGCTTGCTGCGTCCGGTGTGAATGCACCATTATGGATCATTTTTACCTTCAAAGATTTACTTACAAACTACGTTTTCAGTCACATTCTACTCAAGCTCATTCATAAATTCTGATGTTATAGTTTGCATCCCAGTTAAACCTGGTGTTTTTGTGAAGCGCTTTGACTTAATCTCACCCAAACTTAAATAGTCAGGGCAAAAACATTATCCGAACAAAATGTGTCTTTTTCTTTTTACTTTTATACTGATTTCAGTAAAATTCAGCATGAACAGGTAAAAAAGTTTGACAGATTTTCTTCATTTCTGTCATTTTTTAGAGTACCCTGGCCAACCTGTAAAACTAAAAAAGGAAATGTACACTTTGTTGTCTATGGTGGTGGTATAGTGGTTGTGCTCTCACACCACAGTCAGAGGACCAGGTTCAAATCCCTGCTGGGACCTCTCTGTGGAGTTTGCATGCTCTCCTCATGCATGCTTAATTTTTTTCCAGGTGGGTAGATCTATTTTCTGTCTGTACATCAGGGGTGTCAAGCTCAATCGCTCAAGGGGCCAAAATCCAAAACACACCTTAGGAACAGGATAAACATTTATTGAACACACTAAAACTACATTTTTAAAACTTTAAAACCGTAACATTTTAACATAATCATAAACTAGATATATAGCATTAGCTGTGACAATGATAGTGTGAATTTTGTAAGATGAATTTGGCTGCTGAAGATGCTGAAATTGATAGCTAAAAACACTAAAGCAGACAGCTAGCTAAAATATTGGCTTGAATGCCAAATAAGACCAAAGATTAATTAAAAAAACCTAAATTAGCCAAAACAGATAGCATGTAGCTGAAATATTAGCTAGACTCCAAAATAGCCACAAAAAAATCTTAGTAAATGCCAAAATAAAGTCCAAAAAGATAGCAAATAACATAATTAACATAATTATGATAGATAGATAAAATAATTATGAATAATAAAAAGGCAGGAATATTCCAGAATTAAACCTTAAATAACTTTCAATAATTTACTCTCCATAAAAATATATTTGGTCAAAATTATACAAGTTGAAAATAAGTGACAGCTATCATCGGTCCATTAATAACAAAATAAAATGATCGTGGTGTCATAACCCGGTGGGCTGAATCCAGCCCCCGGGCCTTGACTTTGACACACGTGCTGTACATTATATCACTTTTTTGATCCATACCCTGCAGCCAATCAGAATTGGTTATTCACTCAGACTGTTGTTAAAAGATAACATAAACATGTATACCGCCTTAATACTCTCTTAATACTCTCTTTGAAGGTCCATGGTGGTGTGCAGTCACAGACCCATTCACCCATGCACACACACTGATGGCGGCTTCACAGGCAACAACCCATAACCCCCAGGAGCAACATGGGGTTCAGTGTCCAGCCCAAGAACACTTTGGCACATGGGCGAGCAGGGCAGGAATCAAACTAGCAATCATCTGATCGGAGGTTGACCGCTCTAGCTGTGCACCACAGCCGCCCCTGTGGCATTATGCATTATTAATGCATGTGGGAATAACTGTTGAAAAATGAACTATACTTGTACAGGAGAAGCTCCAGCAAATATGTTTAGATCATTAACATTGTAAACATTGTTCTGCTTCTCCTGGAGGGCGTTTCAGTTTGGCCACTAGGTGGCGATCACGCTTTAGAAAGCACTATAAATCCAATGGCTCAGTTTCAACCTTATTATTATTATATTATTATTATTATTATTATATATTATGTCTATGGTTTCAACCCATAAAAAGTAAAGAATTGCAGGACATTCTATGTCAACTGAACTCCTCCTCCTGCTGTCTGGAAATTCTACCCACAAGCTTTTTCAAAAAAGTTGCTGGAACCAGTCCTGCTCCAGATTGTCAACTTGTCTTTAATCTGCCTCTTGATCTGATGTCTAATCAGGACCTGGAGAAACTAGTGCATGCTTTCATCTTTAGTCGACTTGATTACTGTAACAGTGTTTTTACAGGACTACCAAAAAAATCCATCAGGAAACTGCAGCTGATTCAGAACTCTGCTGCTCGGGTTCTCACAAGGACCAAGAAAGTAGACCACATCAGTCCAGTTCTGAGGTCTTTACACTGGTTACCTGTCTGTCAGAGGATAGACTTTAAAGTTCTGTTACTGGTTTATAAAGCTTTGAATGGTTTAGCACCAAAATACATGACTGACCTCCTGACCCAGTATGTACCAGCCAGACCTCTCCGATCATCAGGATCCGGTCTTTTATCAGTTCCTAGAGTCAGAACTAAACATGGAGAAGCTGCATTCAGCTTCTATGCACCACAGATCTGGAACAGACTTCCAGAAAATCTTAGATCTGCTGAAACACTCAGTGGATTTAAATCCAGGTTAAAGACTCACCTGTTCTCAGTTGCATTTGATTAATATGTATTCAAAAGTTTACGTCCGCACTGTTTATCTATGCTTGTTTTAAATTAAAATCTTTTCATTTTATTTTAATGATCACATCTTTACTATTTCTTTAGATTGTTTCTTTTAATGTTTTATGTAAAGTACTTTGAATTGTCTCTAGACAGGAAATGTGCTATACAAATAAACTTGCCTTGTCTATAGTGTTACACCTTTTTCCAGAAGAAAAAGACATTGTGAGGAAAACATGTTTTAGACCACAAATAGTTACTTTAAAATATTTACTCAAAAGAGTTTGTAAAATTCATGCCTGTGAGTTAATAAAGATGCTCATTTAGTCAGGAATTTAAGTTTACATTGACCCAACGTTAGTATTAGCCGTCCTATTGGAAATTCCATTAAACATTATCATCAAGCTAGCAGACTTCAACTTTATGAGATAAATTGATCTATATTTTTATGAATCAATTATTGATCTATTAGCTCAAATCAATTAATCAATTTTATTAATCCAGCGCTACTTTACAGGTATGTAAAGAGGCAGAATTGGCAGGAAGTATAAGATCTACAAAACTGAAGTTCATGGAAGGTCAGCCACATGGAAGAGGGGTGTGGATGGGTGGAGGAGGGGGACAAAACCAGGAAGAAAAGGCCAATCACACAGACAGATTAGTGATGAAATCAGGGCAGCATTTGTGGATTGTGCAGTAAATGACTGTGACAATGACTGTGGCTGGTCAAAGAGAGCAGGAAAGTGTTGGGGGAACCACAGTCATTCAAATATTCAGACATTATGTCGAGAGAACAGGTAAGGTAACTTACAAAGAAAACTGCTACGTTTTCCTGAGGGTGGAAGGAACATTACAGGAGTCCACATACCCCAAAGGTCTGCAACCTGCGGCTCCAGAGCCACGTGTGGCCCTCTCATCTCTCCATGGTGGTTCTCTGGCTGAAGAAAAATAAAATAATAGTACATTTTAAAAAAAAAATTGGAGATTAGCTATTATTTTGGCAACATACTAACGTTTTTGGCTTACGTGTTACCTACTGGAGTTTTTAGGCTAATTTAGAATTTTAGCTTCTATTTTAGCAACATGCTAACGTTTTTGGCTAAGTTTTCTGAGAAATGGTATGCTAATTCAGAGTTTAGCTAACATTTTAGTAAAATGCTAATGTTTTCAGACAATTTGTTATCTACTGACATTTTTTTTGATAATTTAGAATTTAGCTTCTATTTTAGCAACATGCTAACGTTTTTGACTAAGTTAGTTTACTGAGGAATTTTTGGCTATTTTGGAGTTCAGCTTGTAATTAAGCAGCAAGCTAGCTTTTTTGGCAGATTTGGCCTCTAATTGGTTGTTTATGCTAATTTGGAGTTTGGCTAATATTTTAGCAATATCCCAACATTTTTAGCTAATTTGTTATATACTGGGGGTTTTAGGCTAAATTTGAGTTTAGCTTTTATGTCAGCAACATGCTAAAATTTTTGGCTGATTTAATTTACAGAGAAATGTTTTGCTAATTTGAATTTAAGCTAGTAATTAAGCAACGGGCTAGCTTTTTTTGCTACTAAAGTTAAAAACATTAAAAAAAAACCTTTTTGAGAGATGCTAGTTTCTTTTTATAAATGTTTTTTGCTTTTGTTCGTGTCGAAAATATACATTATTCACATTTACTTAAAAAACAAAAAAAACACAAAAAGAAGGTTATGAATGCAAATCCAAATTTCTTAAAGGCTAACGTAAGTCAATGCGGCTCCTTCGAGGTTTTGATCAGTAGAAAATGAGCCTAAATGGCTCTTTGACTCTTAAAGGTTGCCGACCTTTGACATACCCGAATGGCCGACCCTCTTTTTCTGCCTTCACACCAGAACACAGGTGAAGCAACGGGGTTGGACTAGTTCCAGGTGGAAGAAAACAGCAGCTGCGGATTGCTCCATGATTGTTGCTTGTGTTCAGGTTATGAATCGTGCAGAAGTTTGATGAATCCTGATCGTCTGATATTCCTCAACATTTGGGGAGCTCTGGCTCCCTGACAACTGTTTGAAGCAAAAGCAACAAAGGTTTAAAACAGAACCACTTTAGTTCCTCATTGTATTTAAAAACCTTCTCATATTGTTCTGATTCTGAGGGTTCTAATCTTCAGCAGGAGGCACAAATTCTTAAAGCAACTTTGAGATCAGATCTTACAGAACCACAAACCCTTTAGGCTTAACTCCCTTTGAGCTGGAGTTCAGGCCTAAATGTGATCATTTCACATTTTGCCTTTAAACTGAACAGGAAGTTCTGACAGGATTTGCTGTTGTTCATCAGTGGAATCAGTTCTGTGTAGTGAGGCAGCAGTTTTCTCTGCTCTTCTTTGATTCATTCCTGAAACTGTGACTGAACTCTAAAAGAGTTCTCAGTTTTAGAGAGAAAGATCACAGCAGGAGCTGCAGAGTTTGATGGAGGATCTTCAAAACCCAACAGGCTTCCGTACTGACTTTACTGAGCCAACAAATCCTGTTTTAGATGAAGGAAACATCTGAGAAGGAAAGTTCTGCTGTGACTTTCTGAACAGAGAAAACATGTTTCTGCTGAGAAGAATTTCATGAGTGAAAGTTTCTTTATTGAAATGAAGATTTCTGGATGTTTAGCACAGATTGAGACGTTCTTCTGTCGACTAACAGAAGAGATTTCCCTGAAGGACAGAAGACAGCGGTCCTGGTGCTGAGTTTGATCCTCTTCAGGTGTTTTGGGAGCAGCTAGACGCTGCATCCTTTCCATCCACCTGAAGACTGCTGCTGTTGCAGATGTTAGCAGGGTCGTGTCAACTCTCTGGAGTTCTGCTGAGTCCCTTTATTACTGATGGTTTCATCCAATTCAGTCCTCGTTATTCTAACAAAACCACTTCAGTCATCTAAAACAGTTGAAACCAGCGACAGACTACATGAAGGGTTTCAGTGGAATCCCCGGAATGAGAGAGACAAAGTGGAGAGAACGCCGTGTGAACGGAGGATTGAGGAAGAAACCTGCTGCAGAAGAAGACTCCGTCAAAAAAAGGATTCATTGATCAACTCTATTTCATTAAGGGCAGTTTTTCCATCCAGTAAATATGTGGAGTCTGAACTCAAATTGTACACATTTACACAATGCAAAGTATGAGAGTTAGTCCAACCAACCTTTATTTAGTTACTGGAAATGGAAAAATTGCATAAATTAAACATAAATTATTTATGTTAGTTTAACTCCAAATAAATTCAATTAATTTAAATGATTTACTTTGTCTTATGAGAAGTGTTTTGTGTTCAACCAACTCAATTTAATTTATTTCAGTGGAAGTGAAAATGTTACAATAATGACATCAAATAAAAATAGATTAACTCAATTTTATTTAGACTTGATTCCAGCAAAAACACATTCTTTGGTCTCTGAAATGAAGTTCTGATAAAATACAATTAAATGTTCAAGGAAACCCTTTCAACAGTGTGCCAACATACGATTTACTTAAGACATAAAACTAATATTTTAAAATAAAAGATAAAAATAGAAACATTTCTGAAAAAGGAAAATATGTTAAAATAAATTGAGGATAAAACTCCGTCCTCACAATCCATGAAGATGCATACCCTGACAGTTTCAAAATCTATTTGTAATATAGAAACTTATTTTTTTCTAAATCTAAAGCGTGGACTTTAAACTTCAACCAGTTTTACACTAAGATTTTAAGCAGATCTTGAAAAAGGAAAATAAAAGAAAAAAAGTCGACAAATTAACTGGAAAACTGTCTGATTGGTGGGATTTCAAAAGACCTCACAGCCAATTACTACAGTTTAGTTTGGTAGAAAAGGAGTTCTTCAAATGCGTAGAACTGACCCTGCTTTGATGAATTTGATACCTGGGAAAGTAAATCCACAATAGAAAGAAGGCCAGACTAAGTAAACCAGAGCTGATGGTTCCTGGTCTTCAAGATCTCCACCACTGACTGTTTGAAATGGAAACTTCTGTGGTTCAGAGAACACCAACGTGATGAAAAGTGCTTTACTCGCCGTTTACTCTGGCGATAGTGGACTCTGGACCCCTCTGTTTGGAGTGGGAAACTTCAAAAATAATAATCCCGGACAGGACTTCCACTTCAACTCAAGGGGGAGGGCTAAGGGGAGGGGGGAAGAGGAGAATCTGGTAAACAGTCAATTTGAAGTGGAACAAAAACCCAATCCACTGCAGAGGTCTTTGTGTAGAAATTGGGTGGTGGGGTCTCTCCGTCTGATGTCCATGTTCTCAAGCACAAAGCAAACAGCTTCATCATCAGCTGCTGGATTTTAGGATTCAGCTTGTGTCAATCTAGGTTCATTTTGATCTTCTGACAGAACTCAAAAGTGAACTTGAGATCCTCTGGAAAACTGTGATCCAGTGCGTAGATCAATATGAATCCATGACACTCCTGAGGTGGGTCCAGACTTGAACTCCTTCAACAGCAATGCCACCATCCTCTGGCTTTTGAATCCCGTCTCTTCTGAGACGGCTGACCGTGGCTGCAATGCTTTCCACGACGTCATCTTCAGTGGAAGAGGTCTGAAACACAACAAATAACTGGATTCAAAACTAATCATTCTACAGGTGTTTGACTTCTCCAAAAGTGACCAAAATCCCTCTCCACTCAAACCTGCTCATTAAAAGTGAGCTCCGGTGTCAGGTTCTTCTGAGTTCTTCAGATAATCCAGAAATGATGCATTCTTAAGAATCAGACATAGGTTTGAACCGATTGATTACAGCGTCTCATCAGACAACATTTTGGTGTAAGATGGGCTGTTTTAAGCTGGGTAATAAAGTTAGAGAAACTTACAAAATATTCCTGGAAGAAAGAGTCGGATCTTCATTCAAGTAGATCAAACTTTTGGGAACACGCTCCCTCCTGGCGTCAATGTTGTCCCACTAATGCAAAAACAAAAAGACATTTATCCAAATGTGAGTATGGGGAACATTTGTTTAACATTTAAACATAGGAAGAGAGAGAAGAGGAAAGTCACTAGTGTTGGACTGAGAGTTGGAACTTTGAATGCTGGAACTCTGACAGGAAAAGGTAGAGAGTTAGTTGACATGATGCAGAGGAGAAAGGTGGACAGACTGTGTGTCCAGGAGAGCAGGTGGAAAGGTAGCAAGGCTAGAAGCTCAGGAGCAGGTTCAAGTTGTTCTATCATGGTGGAGATGGAGGAGAAATGGAGGAGGAGTTATCTTAAAGGAGGAGTTTGGTGTGGAGGTAAAAAGAGAGTCAGAGTGATGAGTCTGAAGATAGAAATGGAGGAGGAGTTATCTGACTCTGGTGATGAAGAAGATGAAAGAAGAAAGAGCAAAGCTAGAGAAGAGGACACACTGATAAAGGAGGATTGTTGCAGGAATTTGAACCCTCTTGCTCTCTTATGGGGTCCAGATGACCCCATTGTTATAGTGAGGTGGCCATGACAAAAGTGGACAGGATTTTACGTCTGCCACAGACACCAGTGAAGATCAAAAATCCTAGGAAACAAATGTTCAGAGCGTTGTCTTGTGGGGTCCAGATGACCCTGCTTTTAATGTAAACATGCTCAGGAAAGCACAGAGGTTAAGATGACTGCCCCCTAAAAACCCACCAGTCTGTCTATAATGTTTGAACAACAAATACCTGCTGGATGACTCCAAACTGCATTCTCTGCATGTCCACACATAAACCTGAAAAAGGAAAAAAACACACAATTATCACTTCATATAATACTGATTATCAACTGCTAAGAGAAAACTTAATATTCACTTCCTATTTGTAGGAGGTTGCCACAGATAGTTATCTGGAAGTGGAAACAGGGACGATGACTCTGAAAAACATGCAGACAAATGCATTAGATGTGCAGTAAACTTACCAGAATACTTGTCATTCAGAAGTGATTGAAAAGAAGTCAAACCTTGCATTGAGACATTTTAAAACTATAAATCATCTTTACATTAACAGGAAACATGCAGGTTGAATCTGTCAATACAGTTTATGAAATTACAATAAATTATAATTAACCAATATTAAAACATCATGATCTAAAGAAGGAATTAGGGAGAACTAAACTACATTTATCAATGTCAGTATTGGGTAGTAAAAGGGTTATTGTATTTCAATTCATTTTTAGTCATGAAGTAACTTAACAGTATTATAATCTTGATGTTGGGGGTTACATCAGTAAACTCACATTTGCTCTTGATGTTGTTCAAGTTTATTTGTAGTCATTTATTTTAGATCTTGCTCTGACTGACTATACTAAATAGTGGATGTAATACAATTCTAAATTTCTCAAATTCAACTTTCAATCTAAACGGAAAAATAAATCAAAGATTAATAACTGCTGATGATAATAGGTCACTCAGACTTGAACGCACATAAAATGCATCCGGGCAAAGCAGCAAAGAGCATCTTGACCACGGGTATAACATACATTTCCATCATTTTTTGGGTTTGGTCGCATTTAAAAAGTGTGAGAATAACAGCCATTTTGGGTTTTTAGCTTTTAGATGACTTTGGGCTGGAAAAACCGTAAACTACCTGGCAACATCGGGTCCTGCTGTTTCGCAGCTTAACTGCTGATTTTGCATCATGGCTCCTTTTCTTTTTCTTTTAACAAAAGTCCTCTCAAAGTACATCAACTGATCGATCTCTTCTCTGTTAACGAGACGTTCTTTCTAAACCACAGCAGCCACGGTTAACCAAGCTAGTTAAGCTAGTTAAGCTAGTTAAGCTAGTTAAGCTAGTCCACCTTTTATTAAAACGAGAAACACTCGCCGTTCACACACTGCCGTAAAAATACGTAAAACCGTGAAACTTTGCGGTCTGTGCAGAAGTGATACAACTAATACGAACATGATAAAACACGTCAAATCAAAGGAAACTTACCAGGAAGTAGTTTTTATTTTCAAACCGCCGAAGTCCGACGTGCAGCTTCTCGTAGTGCGGGAAGGAGAAGTAGAGGAAGAGAAAGGAGACGGTCGAAACTGACGCGCATGCGCAAAGGGGAGGGGGGGGGGAAATAAATTTGAATTCATGGATCAGAGGCTCATTGCTATTAAATAATTTTAGTTAGAATGAATGACATCTAAATAATTTTCAAACGAAATACTAAATTAATTACTAAAAAAATAATTAAATCTTAATGTGTCACCTTAAAGAGGGACTTGAATCAGTTTTTTGAGAGTGACGTCACCGATACATCAAAGAGTGACGTCATATGACGTCACCAGAAGAGCTATAAAAGCTCAGCTTCAGATCCAGTTTCTCACAGAGCGTTCAGCGATCAGAGTATCAAGAACGAAGCTCGAGATTAACCTCCAGTTACAAAGAACCTTTATTGTTGCATTGTGATCAGAAGTCAGAATGAGACAAGTAGTGGACCCGTGGACAGGTTCCCCTAAACCAGAAGGTTGGATGGACTGGAATGACCCTGAGGAGATCAGTTACTCCCCACTTGCAAGTGATGATGAGGAGTTTTTTTTTAGACTCCAAAAAGTCCAAAACCACAAAGACGGGAGTTGCAGAAAAAACTCAAACTGCAATCTTCCCAGCTAAAGCAGACTCCAGCTGGAAAAGGTTTAAGTTTTGCTCAAGTCACCACCCTTCACCTGGCAACAAACGTTCCAGTGAAGCCGGTTTCTGTCCCTGCATCATCCAACCTGTGGAAATCAAACCTTTGGAGAAGGAAAAAACAAGTGTGACTCCTCTTGATAAGCCGACTTCCACCTCTGAGTCAACCTCAGCGGCAGATGAAGCTCTTCAAGAGGAGAACGCTGCTCTGAAAAGTGAACTTCAGCACCTGAAGGAGCTTCTCCAGCAGAAAGAGAAGAAGCTGGAGGATGCTACCCTGAAGGTCGATCACTTTATGGAACGGATGGAAGACGAGGCCAAACGTGCCACAAAAGCTAACACCTTTCTGAGGAACCTCAAAGCAAAAAAGAGGCAACTGCAGGAAGAAAAGTCTTCTTTCTTACAAGAAATCTCTCAGTTAAAAGAGGCTCTGCAGCAAAAAGAAGTCTTAGTCGAGAACGTCAATCAGCTGGAAAAGGAAAGACAAGAGTTGGAGAGCAAGAGTTCGTCCTTTATCCGAGAAATCTCTCAGCTAAAGACGGCTCTTGAGCAGCAACAGCAGCAACATCTGGACCTCACCAGTAAAATGTCTCAGCAGGAAACATCCCTGAAAGAAGAGACGGCCAGAGCCAATGATGCAGAGACACGCTTAGCCCCCAGAAGCAAGAAACTGCCAGTACACATGCTTCAATTGTCACTTTAAGAGTGACATTACAGAAACAGAGGGGAAAAGAAATGGGGAAATTTCCTGAAAAAAATGCAGAGGAGGCCATTTCCTGAATCAACAAAGACAGCTGGCATTAAAAACGCACAATGTCAGCTGGAATAAAGAAGTACAGGAATGGCAGAGAAGAAACACACTTCATCAACCAAGAAATGGCCTCGATTAAGAAAAGTTCACGAGGAAAGGGTTGCTGCGTCTCACGTTAGAGAAAGACACTTCTTTGGATTGTTTTCCAATGCCGAAAAGCAGATGGACAAACTCAAAGAAACGATCAGAGGAAAAGACTCGACCATAAATAATCTAAATAATCAGAATCATGTTGAAAGAGAAGGTGAACCAACAGGAGCAACAGCTTGAGGAGGTCAAAAAGACCTTCTGCAAGAAAAACTCTGACCTGGAATTGAAAATACAACAACTGGAAGAAAATGTTGAAAAAGAGAAAATCCAAACAAATCAAACCAAGCTCAGCTTTGAGCTGGAGGCAGAAGAGTCCAAGAAATTAAGAGCTGCTTTGGTCAAAGTCCAGGAAGAACAAGAAGACCAGAAGCAGCAGAGGGCAGCAGAAAAGTCCAGCCTCTTACAAACAATTGTTCACCTGAAGGAAGCTGTGCAGGAGAAAGAGACCATCATCAGCTCTATGGAAGACGCTTTGATGGTCCAACTTGATCAAGTACAGCAGCAGGTGAATGAGATGAAACAGAAGTCGAAGAAGAGAAACTGCTGGTCAGAAGTTTCTCAACATATTTAGAAAGGCTGGAAAAAAACCAAAGTGGACGCCTGACCACAGCAGAGAAAAGTGGTTTTAGGCCGTAAAGCTAACATGTTTCTGCATAACGGCGTCTTGATTGTCCTTTTCACAATCCCTCTTTGAAGTCTAAGATACTTTTTTAAAATGATTTTGTTGTAATTGTTTTATTTGTATTTTATATATTTATAACAAAAAAATAAATAGAAAAAAAAAAAAAACAAAAAAAACCAAATAAATAAAAAAACAAAACAAAAAATAAATAAATTAAAAAAAAAGTTAAAAACAAAAAAAAGTTTTTTTTAAAAACAAAACAAAAAACAAAAAAAATGTGAAAAACAAAAAAAAAGTTTTTTTAAAAACTAAAAAAAAATTTTAAAAAACACAATCACCCACCCACCCTCACACACACACGCATACACAACACACACACCCACCCCCCACCAACCCCAACCCCACCCCCCAAATCCCACCTCAACCCCCACCCCCCACCCCACCACCCCCTCCGTTTACCGCCACCTTAACGTGGTGGAGGGGTTTGCGTGCCCGAGTGATCCTAGGAGCTGAGCTGTCTGCGGTTTTTGACCCTGGTGGGTCATCAATGGTAGACAGCAGGTTCTAAGTGACGGGCCAGACTAAGAGCGGTCCACAATGTCAGCAACAGCAATCTTCATTTTTGTTTTCTCTTCCAGATCAGTGTCATTGAGGTGTGCAGCACCTTGGATTGTGCATTTGAGGAGATCTTGCAAGAAAGACAACCTGTGTCCCGGTCTGTGAGTAGTACGTCAGCCCGAAGTGCAGGTCTACACCTACCATCCCTAAAAGAGATGACCCACTTGGCTATTGGAAAGAACGTGCTCTTCAGTTCCCTTCCATGGCTGCACTTGCAGCCCAGTATCTCTCTGACCCTTGCAGCTCTGTACAGACTGAAAGGCTCTTCAGTTCTGTTTCTAATATTCTTGATGAGAATATAGGAACAGGCTCAAATCAGAAAATGTTGAAATGTTGGTTTTCATAAAAAAAAACATCAAGTTCATCCTTTAGGGCTTTGCTTTATGACACTGTTGCACTTTTTGATAATTTGTTTACATACCGAATGGGCAATTTAAGTTCAGCTTCTATAATTTAATTTAAATTTATGTTGTATGTTTTAGTATTTTCACTAGTTAATAGTGAACAGTTTTTGTTAAAATATTAATACTTGATTGTTCATACAAGATACTCAACAGAAGTTTTCTGTTTTACTATAGCGGTATTACTTGAGTGTTCAAGATAACGCTAAGAGAAATACCCTGCTTTAACCCTTCCGCTCTCCTTGGGGTCCAGATGGCTCCAACCACATATTGTTATGCGATTTCTTCCATGACAAATGTGGACGAAGGGGGACAGGATTTTATGTCTGCCATGGACATTAGTGAAACTCCGAAATCAGTGAAAAAAAAAAGTTCAGCGCACTGTCCTGTGGTGTCCAGATGACCCCACTTTTAATGTAAACAAGCTAAGGAGAACGGAAGGGTTACTGTGAAATAACAAAATAAAGGTGTATAACATAAAACAGAACAACATGCATCTTTTATTTTGCATCTGTTCATTTTTTAAAAATGTCTTATAAAAGAATCGTATCGGCAGATCTTTAAAATCGAATGACTCGGAATCGGATCGGGACCTAAAAAACCTGATGGGGCATCCCTACTTTCCACACTTGAGTTCACCTGCTCTCAGTGCGATCACGCTGCAGATTTTTTTTTTTTTTTAAGCACCGCACCCTCTTCTGTATACTGATTGGCTGGAGACCTTGTCAATCAATCTTTCCCAGAAATGTGCAGCTCCAGAGACCTTCAAGATCAGATCTTAGTTTTCATTCTATAATCCTGGATTTAAAAATGTCCGTGTTTGTCTGAGAAAAGTGGAGAAAGTGTGTAGTAAAGAGTTTAACAGCTGTAATCTTAATTTGCCAGTTTCATCTTCACCAGTTAGTTTTATAATGCAACACCCCCCAAAACCGAGAGAATACAAGTTTCACTTTCTGTTTGTTTCCCCCAGCTGCTCATTTTTATTTATAAAGTTGGGTCCAAATCCTCTTTTTTTAATTATTTTTTCTTCAAGTCACATGTCAGATTAAAACCATTTTCGCAGAGATCATAAAAGCACAGAGCTCTGCGCAGAGTTGTGCGCTGAGCATGCGTGTCCCGTTTGCGCACCTGAGGGAGAGACAGAGCAGAGCAAGTGTAACAATGGCAAATAACCTCAACACAAAAACTTAAAAGAAAAAATCTTGAAGGATTTCATTGTTATTGATAATAAGCAGACTGAATCTTGAATCTGTGAGAAAAGAATTTCAAACACAACCGACTCCAGAACCAACCTGTGCAGATCAGATCATTACTGACAGAAGAAATCAGATCAGATTCACTAATATCAGATATTTGCTATTTCTAAATTCCAACCTTTACCATGATTTACAAACCTTCATTGTTTTTTTATTTTCATTTTGTACATTATAATTAGTATTTTGCGTTGTGGTTGTTGTGTTTTGTTTCACTTTAACAGTAAATAATTGTTTTTTGTTTTTATCATGTATTTTTGAACATTTTATCAGGGAGGAAAATAAAAATAATGAAACATAACATATTTTACACTTATAATATAAAAACTTTTTTTACATCAGTTAAATGTTTTTGCATGAGTTTATAGTTATGAGATAAATTAATGAAACAACAAAACGACCAAAGAGCCAAAAGATCCAGATGACTATAATATCTCTGTGTGAGGAGCTGCAGCTCTCCAACGTCTCAGAAGAATCATGACTGGAGAGGATTCTCTATTTAGGCTTTTTGGAATGTTTTAGATTTATTTTCTCTGTGAAGATTACAGAAAGAGATTGTTAAAATATGGTTGTGTGTAGCTTTCTAGAAAAACACAGTTGTTTACATTTACACCAGGGGTGCCCAAAGTGGCCCGCCGCAGTTTATCTTTTGGCCCCCCAAGTGTGGCTGTGGAAGCCGTGTGTGTCTAGCAACCGAGCGTGTTTCCCACAACACATTTGGACAAGCGCTCTTTGAATTACCATAATTCCTGAACAGTTTGTTCTATTTGAAAAATTCTAACAGTTTCTGAAAGCTGAAACATTGCGCTTTCTTTTCTATATTTGGACATTACCATAATTTTACCCAAAAGCCCGTCCGGAGCTGGTTTGTTTACCCGTGATACAAATGGAGCGGAGGAGGAATGCAGAGAGCGGAGTGGTCCAAATAGTTTTTGTAATGGCGAAAAAAAATAAGAATAATGTTTGATCGTGGGATATAATTTAGCCACGAGGGGGCCCAAGCCAGGGTCTGATTGTGCCGGTCCCAAGCCCGGATAAATACAAAGGGTTGTGTCAGGAAGGACATCCGACGTAAAATCTTTGCCAAATCAAATATGTGAATCAGACCTACGACATCCATACCGGATCGGTGGAGGCCCGGGTTAACAATGACCGCCATCGATGATGTTCACCGACAGGGTGCCGATGGAAATTGGACTACTGTTGGTCGAAGAAGGAGAGGAGGAAGGAGGGTTTGTAGGAAGAGAGAAAAGAGGAAAGTCACTAGTGTTGGACTGAGAGTTGGAACTTTGAATGTTGGAACTATGACAGGAAAAGGTAGAGAGTTAGTTGACATGATGCTGAGGAGAAAGGTGGACATACTGTGTGTCCAGGAGAGCAGGTGGAAAGGTAGCAAGGCTAGAAGCTCAGGAGCAGGGTTCAAGTTGTTCTATCATGGTGGAGATGTTAGGAGAAATGGAGGAGGAGTTATCTCAAAGGAGGAGTTTGGTGTGGAGGTAAAAAGAGAGTCAGAGTGATGAGTCTGAAGATAGAAATGGAGGGTGTGATGTTCAATGTTGTTAGTGGGTATGTCCCACAGGTAGAATGTGAGCTGGAAGAGAAGGAGAAGTTCTGATTGGACCTCGATAAAGTGATGATGAGCATCCCTGGAGATGAGAGAGTTGTCATTGGTGCAGATTTCAATGGACATGTTGGTGCAGGAAACCGAGGTGATGAGGAGGTGATGGGCAGGTCTGGTATCCAGGAGAGGAATGTAGAAGGACAGATGGTGGTTGATTTAGCAAAAAAGATGAAAATGGTTCTAGTGAATACATTCTTTGAGAAGAGACAGGAACATAGGGTGACCTTTAAGAGTGGATGGAGAAGCACACAGATAGACTACATCTTGTGTAGACGGTGGAATCTGAAGGAGATCAGTGACTGTAAAGTAATGGTTGGTGAGAGTGTTTCCAGACAGCACAGGAAGAAGAAGTGGGACACTGAGAGGACTGAGGAGAGTAGACAGGAGTACAGGGAGATGCAGCGTGATGTGAAAGTAGAGGTGTCAAAGGTCAAACAAGGGGTATATGATGACTTGTATGCTAGGTTGGGTAGTAAAGAGGGAGAGACTGATCTGTACAGACTAGCAAGACAGAGACAGAGATGGGAAGGACATGCAGCAGGTTAGGGTGATCAAGGATAGAGATGGTAATGTGTTGACAGGTGTCAGTGGAGTCATGGAAAGATGGAAAGAATACTTTGAAGAATTGATGAGTGAAGAGGATGAGAGAAGAAAGAATAGAAGAGGTGACTGTTGTGGAGCAGGAAGTAACAAAGATGAGTAAAGGTGAAGTGAGAGAGGCTTTGAAGAGGATGAAGAGTGGAAAGGCTCTTGGTCCTGATGATATACCTGTGGAGGTATGGAAGTGTCTAGGAGAGATGGACGTGGAGTTTCTGACCGGGTTGTTCAACAGGATCTTAGGTGGTGAGAAGATACCTGAGGAATGGAGGAGAAGTGTGATGGTGCCCATTTTTAAGAATAAGGGAGATGTGCAGAGTTGTGGTAACTACAGAGGAATAAAGCTGATGAGCCATACAATTAAGGTATGGGAAAGAGTAGTGGAAGCTAGACTAAGAGCAGAAGTGAACATCTGTGAGCAGCAGTATGGTTTCATGCCAAGAAAGAGCTCTACAGATGCTACATTTGCTTTGAGGATGTTGATAGAGAAGAACAGAGAAGGTCAGAGAGAGCTCCACTGTGTCTCTGTAGATCTGGAGAAAGATGATGACAGAGTGTCCAGAGAGGAACTATGGGATTGGATGAGGAAGTCTGGAGTGACAGAGAAGTATGTTGGAGCAGTGCAGGACATGTATGAGGGCTGTAAGACAGTGGTGAGGTGTGCTGTCGGGGTGACAGAGGAGTTCAAGGTGGAGGTGGGGTACATCAGGGATCAGCTCTGAGCCCCTTCCTGTTTGCAATGGTGATGGACAGACTGACTGATGAGGTCAGACAGGAATCACCATGGACTATGATGTTTGCAGATGATATTGTGGTTTGTAGAGAGAGCAGAGAAGAGGTGGAGGAGGAGCTAGAGAGGTGGAGGAGGAGCTAGAGAGGTGGAGGAGGAGCTAGAGAGGTGGAGGTTCACCTTAGAAAGGAGAGGAATGAAGGTTAGCCGCAGTAAGACAGAGTACACGTGTGTGAATGAGAGGAACCCAAGTGGAAGAGTGAGGTTACACGAAGAAGAGATAAAGAAGGGGGAGGAGTTTAAGTATTTAGGGTCAACAGTACAGAGTAATGGAGAGTGTGGAAAAGAAGTGAAGAGGTGAGTGCAAGCAGGTTGGAATGGGTGGAGAAAAGTGTCAGGTGTGATGTGTGATAGAAGAGTTTCAGCACAAATGAAAGGAAAGATGTAGAAGACTGTGGTGAGAGCAGCCATGTTGTTGGACTAGAAACAGTGAAGAAAAGACAGGAAGCAGAGCTGGAGGTAGCAGAGATGAAGATGCTGAGGTTCTCTTTGGGAGTGACCAGGATGGATAGGATCAGGAATGAATCCATCAGAGGGACAGCACATGTTAGAGGTTTTGGAGATAAAGTCAGAGAGGCCAGACTGAGATGGTTTGGACATGTTCAGAGGAGAGACAGTGAAGATATTGGTAGAAGGATGCTGAGTCTAGAGCTGCAGGAAAGAGGTGTAGAGGAAGACCAAAGAGGAGGTTTATGGATGCAGAGAATGAAGACATGAAGGTGGCTGGTGTTAGAGGAGAGGATGATGAAGACAGACTTAGATGGAGGAAAATGATTCACTGTGGAGACCTCTGAAGGGAAAAGCTGAAAGGAAAAGAAGAAGATCTGATTGTGGGATATATAACCTTCATGGAGGTTCAGAGAAGATTTTGAGACCGAAGGAGCAACGGAAGGAGTCATTTTTGGCGAGAAAAGGTAATGTTTGTGAAGCTTCATTTCTGGGGGTTTTTCTGAAGGAATCAGTTACCAGCTAGTCTGTACTCTGAAACACAAACTGTGTAATTGAAATGTCATTCAAGTTAGCTTGTGTTTTTTACTCATAAATTACAAGTTATCTTATAAAATAAGTGTATTTACCTTTGTTAAGAAAATAAAATGTCACAATAAATGAAAACTGTTTTTCTTTAAGTTTCCTGTGAGCTGATGATGCTGGAGAACCAAAGAGGAGAAACCGTGAGGATGCTGGAGACTGGTGAGGTTGTCAGAGACCAAAGCTGCTCACCACATCAACGAAGAAGCAGAAACTGATGACGGAGACCCTCATCCACTGAGGTTCAACCCCAGACACATCCCAGGTGTCCAAACATCTCTAAATGCAGGAAAACCATCAGCAGGTGAAATCTTTTCCCACTGCTGCTGCAGAATCCGCTCCAAGAACTCCCCCTGGAGGTTTGGGACTTTTGACGGTCACTGGGAGCATCAGTAAGACCTTTGAGGAGCCAAAGAGGACAGAACTACCCTGTGTGACCAAAAACGCCTGGAGATATTTTACATTTAATACACTTTTTTTTTGCACATTTAGAGAGAAGGATACAAAAAGTTTGTTGTAAACAGTTTGATACTGGACAAATTTAAACTTTTAACAAACAAACTGTGTTGTTGATGTACATTTGCACTGTTTTTCTCACTAAAAATTCTAAAAATCACATTCATGTTTTTTTCTTTTTTTACAATTTGAATTGGTCCAACTTTATAAAATTAAAATTAAAGTTAAGTTTTAGAGGCAACAATAACAGAAATGACCACAGATTATTTGAAATCTTGTTTAGTTTTTCATCAGTGATTCACTACCTTCCAGAAGGAGTTGAAAAATACACAGATGTCCTTCATTTAACATCAGTTACTTCACGTCGAACTACAAGAACTGTGTGGACAGCCAGCGCAGTACTTATTTTCTGGGTGCGCTGGCTTAGGTAGGCGCCTCGAGCCCGCCCTTTTCTCGCGATACTTCATGACGGCGCACATGTGACGGTGCAGAAAACTAACCAACATGCACCGCAATCCAGGCGATCTGCGCAGCGCCGCGTCCGCCTGCATGATCTCAAACACACCCATCGACTTAAGTAGGCCTCAGTGGGTTAGCTCGCTATGCTAGCCAGTCCCCCAGGTGGATTGTGTAGTATGCTAATGAGCTCCTGTTGAAGCGAATTCCACTGCACTAGACAAGCAAGTTCCGCTGTAGCATGCTAACGAGCTCCTCTGTAGCGAGCTAGTGACCTCATCTGAGGCATGCTAGTAACTGCCTCTGTAGAATGTTAGCGAGCTTCGCTGTAGCAAGCTAGTTAGCTCCACTGTAGCATGCTAACGAGCTCCTCTGTAGTGAGCTAGTTAGCTCCGCTGTAGCATGCTAATGAGCTCCTCTGTAGAGAGCTAGTTAGCTCCTCGGAGGCATGCTAGTAACTTCCTCTGTAGAATGCTAGCGAGCTCCTCTGTAGTGAGCTAGTTAACTCCACTGTAGCATGCTAACGAGCTCCTCTGTAGAGAGCTAGCAAGTTTTGCTGTAGAAATCTAGCAAGCGCCACTGTGGCATGCAAGCGAACTCCTCTGTTTAGAGCTAGCAAGCTCCGCTGTCCACCAGGCAGCTGGCTGGCATACCAAGCCAACCCACTGAGTGTCAACTTAAGCTAACATATAGGGCTATTGATGAGAGGGTGGCGGGGAATCGCCGAGCATTCAGGAGATGCTCACCAATTTTAACTGCACCCTTTAGTACACACATCTCTAACACATCAAAATATGCACAAACACACATACTGTATATCACACAAGGAAGGTGGGACCTTCGACTTTCTGTCCACTACCCCAGGGGTCCCCAAACTTTTTCTTCTCTGATGTGGGGCCGGAGTCAGTTTGTGGTCTAACAAAAGAAGTGTAAAAATTGCAGGATGCATCTAAACTCAAACATTTAATGTTTTCCAGAACGCTTTATATAACTAAATAGGAATAAAGACTGCAGACTGCGACTGTATTGATCACGTGGGTGGAGTGGAAAAAATAATAATGCATCTCTGATAGTGTTCAGGAGCTAGGCCAAATGTGGAGTCGGGCCTGATTCGGCCCGTGAACCGTAGTTTGGGGACCCCTGCTCTTCATACTCAACAAACCCCTGTTGTGACAGTAAAATAAAATCTAACTCGTATCTGTTTGCTCAGCTGTTGGACAGGACAAGTTAGAAAGAAAAATAAAATTAAGCTACTGTGGGCAAACCCAGGTGGGGTCATCACAGAAACTGAGGACAAACCCAATAGGGGCTCACATTTTTTTGCCCACTTTGAAACTATGGGGCCCACTTGGCCTCACTGGCTAGGTTAATTCAGAATCAGAGTAGAAGAGAAAAAGAAAAAATGAAAGTCATGTTTTTTTTTGTCTCTGCAGCCTAACTGTCCCACAGACTGGTTCTGGTCTGCAGGCGGGGGCTGGGGACCACAGATCAAACTGAAATGGTGTATACTTATTTACAGTCACAGACACATTCACACACTGGTGGGGGCTCTGCTGCCGAGCACTGGCGCCAACCTTCCAACAGAGGCAATGTAGAGTTCAGTGTCTTGTGAAGGGTGCCAAGGCAGGAATCGAACTCGCAATCTTCCAATCAAGAGTAAACCGCCCCATACCTTCAGACGAAAACCAATGCATGTCACATGACCTGCTTTCTGGAAGAGCTGTTAAAAAATGAAACTCTGTGGTTGAACTCTTAGGAATTCATTCTTCTTTTAAAAGCTTAAAGGGGCCATACCATAAAAATTCTACTTTTGAGGTTTTAAATGAATTTTACTGTTCATTCCTCTATATCAAGAACCCCAAAGCGGCATTCTGATCCATTCATGCATTTAAGATATTAAATCCTTTAAAAACCTGCACTGTCTGCAGCAGACCCTCTTATACCCACGAAAACGAGCGGTTGGAAACGTGCTGACGTAAGCTCATTGCCAACAGCTCCCTCCAGGAAGAATCTGCTCTGAGAGCTCCGCCCCCAGACTAACAGCAGCACTCAATTTCTCCACTGAGCTGGTGATAATCAGCAAAACACTTTCAATGTAGATGCAGAATACCGTAGATCCTCCAGTTGTGTCCTGTCTTCAATCAATTCCAGCTCAAACAGGTGTTTGTTACTTTTGGACGATGTGCCTTTAAGACCCCCACCCCCGGTCCGCAGCCGTTCAGAAGCCTCGTGCGTGTTGTGAAGCAGTACAGCGATGGCCGGGCCTACTTAAGGCAGATATATCATATGTGCATCCATCTTTGAAGAAGTTTGGATTATTTTCGTTGGAGAAATGCAAAGATACTGCAACAAACTCGAATATGAATTTCCTGAATTTCCCTGAGGACTGCCAAAGGGATTAATAAAGTATTTTCTATTCTATTCTATTCTATTCTATGACGGCAACACACAGAGGCAGGCGGAGCTTCAGGAATCGAGCCGTTTTACTTCTGGGTATGAAAACACTCACGAAATATAACTAATATTTCATGAATAAATTGTTTTTTAGTGGTCCAAAGGCAACATATAATCATATATGTTGATATAGTTCACTCTGAAACGATTAAGAAAATCATGGTAGGGCCCCTTTAAAAGAAACTCTTTTCACAAAATTGCTCAATCACGAGGACCAATCAGACGAGGCGGCGTTGTTGGTCATTAATGAGTGAAACACAGGAAACGCAGCAGACTTCCTCTTCTTCTTCCTGTTGATCAAATGCAGTTTCAGCCACATCAGAGAGAACAAGTGAACGCCACCAGACCCCGAAGATGCAGGTCTTCACAGACAAACCTTCCACCAAAACATCATCCTGTTCAGTCGGAAAGCTTCGCTGAAGCCAGGACAAGTGTTTCACTCAGAGTCCTAATTCATTTCAGATTACTTTTATCTTTAGGCCGTAAAAAAAAAAAACCCACAAAGGAAGATAAAAGAGGGGAACATTTTCTTACACCAATCACAGAACAAATGGCTGGAATAAAAAAAAGTTAATTTATTAAAACCCTAAATCAAACACTTTTCCTCAACGTTTACTTTTTCAAAGATCAGAATCGAATTCAGAGAAAAAACTTCAAAGAAAAAAAAAAAACACGTACAATTTTCTGTTTTTCTGTGTGCACCTGAATGCACCACACTCAGCTTACAGGACACAGTTCCTCCGGCGTTGGTCTTCCTGCACTCAGATCATTCGTTCATCTGTAAATATCGTTCATGGTGTTTACCAGCTCACCAGAAGAGCTTTGAGAAAGAAAAAAGTCTCAGAGAGGAGCCCGCCTCAGCGGCTCCGCCCCAGAGCGGTGGGCGGGGCTGAAAACGGTTTCCTATCCTAGTTTGGAGCTTCAGTGACTCTTCTTAGAAGAGCCAAAGCCAGAGAAGCCCATCACCGCCGCCATCTCATCGTCGTCCTCCAGGTCCAGCTCGTCCTCAGCACGCCGCTTCCTCTCCTTCTGCTTCTCTTTCCTGTAGGCCTTCGCCTTCTCCTCCTGAGGAGACGTTATAAAGTTATAAAATGCTGACAGGAAAAGGAAAAGCCTGAAAGTAGCAGATCAACAGCTTTTTCCTGCTTTCATCTGTGTGCTGACCAGCAGGGGGCGCTCACCTCCTCCCGCAGCTCCTTCATGCGCTCCTCAAAGTCGTACTCCTTCTGCTTCTCCTCCATCTTCTTCCTGTTCACCTCAAAGCGTTTCTTCACCTGATCCAGAGATGAACGCTCCACCCGCATGGACATACCCAGATTCCTCTGGTCTGAACACAAACACACATTCATGAACACAAACATACAAACACATTTATGAACACACATTTTTAGGGTTCATTCACACTGAACTTAATTCGTGTGACACATTTGCAAGCTCCGCCCCTCTTTCGCAGCACAGTAAAGTTGCTGCTCGCCGCCAATCAAAACTTGGTTTCTGGTGCCGTGGCCGCGTGTGGGAGGAGCTACCAGTTCTGTCTGTGGCTATCTGACTTAGAATGAAAGGGAGACCCATTTGATGAGGAACCAGGTTTTTTTGACGTGCTGGTTGTTCTGAGATCTACATGTGTTTGCAAGGAACACCAACAGAAAGTAGCCGCCCAAATGTGCACTTCTAATGAATGGAAGAGACATAGATGAGAGTTGTTTAGTTATTATAATCTAGTTCTGCAAAAAAAAGAAGAAAAAAAATGAAATCCTTCCAAGATTTCCTCGATACTGGGGCTTCTATCTCTCTCTGGGGGCGTGTCTGGATGACAGCTGCTTCCACGGTGTTTGGTTTGGGTCTCGGTGACCTTGAAGGCTGTCACTAAAAACGTCACATGCCCAAAGCTGAGTTTCTGATTGGCTGATGCAACCCAACGACCTGTCCAACTTTAAATTTTGCTCAGATCGCGCAGCGGGACTTCAATTTGCCTCAGATCGCGCCTGTTCCATTGACTTAACATTGACGCTGGCCGCTCTGCCGCATGAATCGCATTCGGTATAAATACACATTAACAAAGCCACGCACAGACATATGAGAGCATCAACACACACCGGTGTTGCTGCCCCCTCCTCTAAAGCAGAGGTGTGCCTGAACTTACGTTTCTTGCCATTGATGTGATCCAGGAAGTTGATGGAATCTTTGACCACGCAGTCACAGACGTTGCAGTAATATCTACAAGTAGAAGAAATACGTCAGAACCAGAACCAGAACCCTGAGCTGTCCATTACGGAGTGTCACAATTGAATCTTGTTCTTCCTCTGTGTTGTTACTCTCAAACCCAAACTCATCTGGAACTCACCCGCCCATCTCCGCCTGAGGAGTGGTCTTGGTGATGACGATGGTTTTCCCCAGTTTGGACTCCAGATCCACTTTGTAGTCTCTGTGCCGCAGGAGGTCCCGCTTGACGGGAGGGACAGGTTTTCCTGAAAGAGCCAACAGTTCAAGGGTCAGGGGTGATAAGCGACTGACTGGTCCCCGAAGAAAGAGGAGCGCTGTCCTCACCATCCCTGCGCTCCCGCTCGCGCTCCTCGTTCAGCCGCTTCTGAGCGAGGTTCTCGTACTCGTCTTTGTCCCATTTCCGCCGGAAGTCGTTCTTACTGGACTAGAGGACACAAGGAGATGACCAAGATGAGGAAGCGGCTCTTTGTCAGAAAGTTGAACTATTTTTACTTTCCAAAAAGATGTCCAAAGAGATCCTTCAGGATGAACTTTTGATTTTTAAATAAATAATTAGTAAAATAATGGAAAGTAGAAAATAGACATCTGGCTTTGTGCTGAAGTGAGAAAACAATATTTTAGGGACGTGTCCACATCAGTGACCCCCCCAATCAAGTTTGCAGGTAAGCAACCACAGGACCCCCCAGATCTAAGCAAAGAGCCAGACCCGGGAGATCCACTGCAGCGACCCCGTTGACTGAGAAGGGTCAGTCACTGATGTGGAGGATCCCTCTGAGGAAAACACTGGAGTTCAACATGGAAAAGAAGTCAAATAGATTACAGATAAATGAAATAAATAGAAACCGATATAAATAACCAGACCAGTGAATGAATACAATAGACAGACATAATTCAGTAAAAGTAAATAAATATCAATTGAGTAAAAAGAGATGAATTAAACAAAATATCAAATAACTTTTTAAATTTTAACTAAAAGCCAGATTAAAAAGGTAGGTCTTGAGCCTTTAAAAACAGGCGAGGTCAAAATAACTGAAAGAGGCCTCGCGTATGTTTTAGTTCTAACTATTGGAATAACCAAAAGGCCTTTTCCAGAGGACCTCAGGGTCCGCGAGGGCTCATACCTTAAAAATCATTTCTGGTAGATATAAAGGCTCGATACCATAAAAACACTAATAAACCAATAATTGAATAATAACTGAATTGCAAAAGGAGTCAATGCAGCAATTTTAAAATCGCTAAATTTATAACATGTTCCCGCCCCCTGGTCCTCGTCAGCACGTGTGCAACTGAATTCTGTAGCAGCTGAAGGTTTGAAATCCTTTTTCTTGGAAGACCAGAGAGCAGGGCATTACAGTAATCTAATCTACTGGAAATAAAAGCATGCACTAGCACCTCTGTGCTGGCAAGAGAGAGAAATGAGCGGACTCTAGTAATATTTTTGAGATGAAAAAAATACTGGTTTTGTTATGGTTTTAATTTGTTTAATAAAATTCAACTCCGAGTCGAAAATCACACATTGAGAAGTTTTATAGTTTTTTACAGTCTGATTCTTACGGAAGCCAAAAGTGGCCTGCCCTACTTTATTTTTTTTGGGCTTGAAAACAAAGTTCGTTTTCTCGTGATAATGAGAAAATCAATAATGAAGAAGGAAGCGTCACGCTCTCCTTCATCTGTTTTAAGCCTCTTTATTTTGTGGTTAACAAGAAAAACAGCAGAAGAACATTCCCGACGAAGATGGTGGATCTCGTTATAACGAGAAAACAATGAAAAGAAAAAAAGTACGGCAGGCTGTACAGCCATGGCACCTTCAGGTTTCAGGTGGGTGCACCTGCTGGAGGTAACGAGACAAAAATTCCTCATCAAAATCACTTGACCTCAGGTAGAACCAGAGAGTGCAGCAGAGCGATTACCCAAATCCTCTGCAGGACAGGTTTGAGATTCTTGAGGACTTCTTTTCTTCAGACTTCAGTTATAGAAACATCAGAGAGTCAGTCTGAACAATAATTAAACTTCAGCTCTCATCTACCAACATCCAGACATAAGACTAGTAAATCTCGCAAGAGGCTTCCAGCCCGTGTCTGCTTGCTCAGCTGTTGGACAGGACAAGTTAGAAAGAAAAAAAAACAGAGACTAGTAAATCTCAGGAGAGCATAGTAGGTAAAATTAGGAACAGGTCGGCAACTTAACTTAATTTTTATTTCACGTATCCAAAGTGACTATTTTAAATATATTTTTTTCATTTTACAGTTTAACAAATGAAGCAATGGTTTATGTTTGAGGGGGAAAAAAGAAAGGAAAAAATCTTATTACAGCTGTATTTATTCATACCTGTTTTACAAAATAAACTTCTTTTGTTTTGACACACTGGAAGTTTCATGTCTACCGATTAAAGTTTAGCATTTGGGCTCGTTATTTACACATTTAGTTTTGTCTTTAACGTTATAATCCAACAGCTGTTCTGAAAAAAGAAAAAAAAAAAATCGCTGGCTCAAAAAAAAGGTCTGTATAAAATCCATCTCTGCGCCGCTAATAAACCCCGAAGCGTCATTGTTTCTGCGAGTTAGCTGTAGCTAGCCTGAAGCAGCGCTGCTAACGGCAGCGGCGGGAGTCTGTCACGGTAACAAGAAAAAGATTCTCACAGTATACATTTTGAAGTGAATATTTTTCCTTTCCTTATAAATGAACTCATTTTCAGCGACTTAAAAACATAAATTCTGCTCAGAAACTCACCCCACTGCCGGACGCCATCTTGTTTACTTGTAGAACGGAAACTACGTCACCAAATGTTGGTTCGTGATGATAGCTTCCGGTCTGAGTCCCTACTGCCAGCGTTAATATTTTTGTTAACTTGGTGGAAAAGCACATTCTTTGTTATTTTTCTGTCTGTTAAAAGTATATTATTTTTAGATTTTTACAAAAAAAAAAAAAAGAAATCAATGTCTATTTACTCTGTTTAATTTCTTTAGCCCAATTTCAAATGCATAAATGTAAGTATACCCTCAATAAACACTCTGTGAAATTATACAAAAAAAAACTCTCAAAATTCTTATAATCTGAAAGCTGAAAAAACTTAGAATTAATTTCAAGTATAGAATCTGGATACCTGGCAATTCTCTCAACATTCCTCCATTTCCATTCTCATGTTTTACTCAGATGTGCTGTTTAATACATTTACATTTTTCTTATCCACATTTTTTTCTTTCTTTTTTGGCAATCCTGTTCATTCTTTGTTCTTCTAGATGGATTTTTAAAATTCATTTATTATTACTATTGTTTTATTGTTTTTTTCTTTCTCTGTGGAACTTTATTAAAAATGCATGTTACTTATACTTTTGTTTTTAAAAGTTAAGAATTTCAAAGGTAAGAATAATCATGACTTTAATTTAGAATTATGTTATGTTCTTGTATTATATTTTTATAATGTTTTTTTTTTTAACTGTGTTCTTCAAATGTTCAATAAAATTTCTTTAAAAGTATAAAAAATAAAGAAGACAGATTCATTTTCTTTCTTATTTTTTTGGTGCATTTCAATCACTCAAACTTTATTTATAAAAAAGCGCATCTCATACTTGTGCCACTCGAAGCACTTTACAATTAAAAAGAGAAACGAACAATAAAAAATCAATCAGTTAATAAAAAGAGAGAAACCCAATTCACCCTTTACTCATCCTCCTCCATCCATTAACACACATAAGAGATGACTCCACAAACAATGAATACTTAAAAAGGTAAATTCTATAAAAGAAAAAAAAAAGGAAAACTTTGGTTTGGTTCTGATGAGGAAACAGTATTTTGGGAATGTATTCATCACAAATTCAGCAAATTCAGAGTTCAAAGCTGAACTCAGAGTTCATGGACTAAAAATTTGCAAACTCAGTTTTCGGTTCACAGAGTCAGTTGCCATAGTGATTGATTCTGAGTTCAGCTTAGCCTCCTCCGTGAAACAAGTTTGGTTTAACCCACTTTCACTGGTTTAAGTTATCTCAGTTTCTGAAACCGAAAACTCAAGAGTTTTACTGAATTTGGAGTTGATGAACTCAGAGTTCCAACAAAACCTGCTTCTTGAAACGAGCCCCAGAAGCCATGTGTTGCCATTAGTTCTCAGTACAGATGCGTCAAACTTGGCTGTCGGTGAAGAGCCTCCTGTCACCTCACGTGGACACAGATATGTTCTATGCAGGATCATTTCACATAGTATGTCAGTGCTTTTCCAATGTGTGACCAGACGGCATCAACGGTAGCAGACCCACTACGTGAGAGATATATTCCTGAACATGGTCTCCCAGAAGTGCTATTCTCTGATCAGGGTAGATAGTGTGAATCGGCATTTATTGAAATGATTTGTCAAAGACTGAATATAAAATGAAAAAAACCCCTCCTTTCCATCCACGTGGGAATGGTTGAACACTTCAATAGGACTCTTAAAGATCAACTTTCCAGACTCCTTCATGCAAACGGTGGTGAACGGGATCACTATTTGCCAGCAGCAGTGCTGTCCTTTAATGCAACTCCACATTCCAACATTGGATATTCTCCTTATTATCTTGCTCATGGACGGGAACCACGACTTCCTGCTGGTGTGACTCTTTCTCTGGTGTCACAGACTCCTCAGAATTATGGCTCAGACATTGCAAATCGACTTGACACCATTTTCAGGCAGTTCTTTCACACCGTGAGGAACAAAGACTGAAATGTGAGTATTATTTCAACAGAAATGTGAATTCACACCATATAAGGTGGGAGATTTGGCTTGGATAAATGACCCAACAACATTGAGAAAGAAACTTGAACCAAACTGGACAGGACCTTATAAAGTCCTCTCTTCAGAGAATGAAGGCCTCATATATACCCTCTTGGACTGAAGACATCCTCATGTGAGACCTAAAGTTATTCATTATGTTTGCTTACAGCCTTATAGGTCAATGTGGGAGGCTGCTTCAGCACCAGTAACCTGGACAGCTCCTCCAGGGTCAAGGGAAAGTGCCCCCAGCTCTTTGTCTGCTTCTCTTCCTTTATACTCTGGACTTGACACAGATCCAGGACAGGCCTCAGCCCGTTTGCCCCTCTGTCCCGCTGCTCCGCTGACCTTCTGGTCGAGTCTACCTCCCTTCACCACAAGAAACTGTTCCTTCGGTGTCTGCTGAGACACACGATGAAAACACGTTCTGGACGTGTTGTTCAAAATACGGAAAGACTTTTACTGTGACAACAGGATATTGACTGTTTACGGTGGCAGATGGTAACAGAAGAGTTAAGATAATTCACATAAAAAAAAAAAAAAGTTGCAGAATATTTCGACTTGTTGTCAGTCATGGTTATGAATATCTTTCGTTTTAGGTGTTACTCTGTCTTTTGGGATGATTTTTGGGTCTCATATTTTGGGACAGTTGAGGATTTTCTGTTTTATTGTTGGTGTTATGCATGAGTACATTCAGCTTTGGAAAGACTGCAGACGCTTTATACATTGCAAAGTTGACTCTAAATTTCAGATGAAATTTTAACACATTCTATTTGGTCTGCTCGACAAGAACACTTCATTCAATGTAAAACTAACAATTCATCTTTTAACTATGTTTGGTAAGTTTCATATTCGTAAAAAAAACTTTCCTTCAACAAAACTTGTTTTCCCTGTGCTAATAAAAGAAATAGAATCTTATTTATTTACCATATCTAAAAGCCATAAGTGTTTAGAGAAGTTGTCTGTCTTCAAACATACTTAATCTATTTTAAATGAATGTTCTGTTCTGCTTTTACTATAATGTTTGTTTTGTAATGTATATGCCGTCCCCTGCTGGCATTCTGTCCTACATTGTTGTTCACTATGTTTGGACCAAAAAAAAGGTCTCTCGGACCGGAAGCGGCTCAGGTTCGGCGGGTGGCTGGCCCCGCCCCCAGCACAGGTGATACTCATTAAAAAGGTGTGAAAGCGCTCGGACGGCGTGTCTGCCTGAAGAGAAGAGCCGAGATGTCAACGAGCGGAGTGGAACCCGCAGCGCAGAGCCCGCTGTTGTCCTCCAGGTACGAACCGGAACCAGAACTTTGCTCTGTGATGCTCTCCGATCTGTAAACGTCTTCTACGTCACCCCTCTATCATGTCAAAGCGCATTTTCTAACCTAACGGTCAGTTGAGTCAACTTTACAGTTAGTCAAAAGTCACAAACAATTCTTCTCTAATGATCAAATAAATGATCCAAGGTTCAAAAGATTATTCGGGCTCAACTTTTCTCAATTGGGTGACACGTGTAAAATTCAACAAAAGGTTTTTGTTTTTTGAGCTTGTGAACAGATAATTTTCAGTTCTATTCAGTCAAACTGTCCTATGATAAAAATTCTAATGTTCTTTAAGAAAAAAGAACACATAAAAATCTAATTTGTGACCCAAACATGAATGTTTCTAAAAATCCTTGTTGAAATTACATTACATCTTTACTTAAACTTTGTCATTTGCATTTGAGATGAAGATTTAAATAAAGTTTATTCTTGACTAACAGGTTAATACAAAAATCTAATAACTTTCTAATTATAAATCTGATAACCCAGGAGCAAAGAATCCTGGGTATTTCTGTTGTGTATTGAATTGTTGGGTCCACTGCCTTTAACTGTCCCTCACAGGAGAGGAAGTTTTAAAGCTGCAGGGCTGGAAAAGTCTCTTCTCTGGTGATTCAGGACAGAAGCGAGGGGGGGCGTTCATGCTCTCTGCATGTGGTGATGGGGAGTCGGACCGCTGTGGGTTTTAGGAACATTTCAGTGACTCCTGGGGTGAGCCCTATAGCCGGCGTCCAGCTGTGTTGAACCCACTCGTGTCCCCCATGGGCCTCCTGTCCTGTCATCCCAGAGGATGCTTGTGTTGTTTTGAGGCTCACCTTTTTCCCAGCCTGTGACTTCATCCTAGAATACAAGACCTTTGTCATAATAATCAGTATAATGTGATATAAAAACTGTGCACAAATTAATGAAATGATGAAGAGAAAACACTAGAATCGGGTAGATTTCAAAGCAAACTTCAATAAGTTGAGAACGTTTGCCAGAGAGCAGCAGGTTGAAGTGATTAACTGGGATGAGTGTGGTCCCTCAGAGATGGATCTGCTGCTCTCAGAGAGCCTCGCTGGTCAGTCTCTTCCTGTCGGCCTCGGTGCAGCTGAAGTGAAGCCGTTTCTTCCAGAGCGTCCTCAGGAACGGTAGCCACTGCTGGACCAGAGCTGAGGCCTCGACTGACCAGGAGGTCTGCAGTGTCCCGCCTATGACGCATGCATGTCCTAGCTCAGGTGTCCTACATGTTTTCCAACCACCCTGCTATTGAAGCTCCTCATTGGCCAAACGCACCTGATCCAGGAAATCAGCAGCAGAATAAAGGATTCTGGAAAACCAGACACTTCTGTCTCAGCTGGACTGTTTCTGAAGTGTTCCCTCATCATGACACTTCCACCACATGTGGCTTTGAGCTTTGGATCCGATCATCAAACGCTTTATTTTGAACGGATGCATTATCCGGTTCAGAAGACGTTTCCTGGTTCTGTTCAGTGAGAATGTTCTGCTGTCATCTCCTTTCTGATCATGTGGACTCTTAAGACGTTCAGTCAAAACTGATGTTAAAGGGTAACCAAACCCGGAATCAACTTTTTTTTGCCTGTTTATCTCCACTAATGAGGCATTTTTAAAGTGCTGTCTGTTGGTCGTTGTTGAATTAAAATAAATGTGTTAATTCCTGAAAATAGTCAAACCCTCTGTTCTGCCCTCTACAGGTTAAATTGAGGTATTGCAATTGAATTTTGCGATTGGTCAACTGCTGTAACAAGTTTCACAACATCCAGTATAAAAGCCCATGTTTGCTTCTGTAATTGGTTGTTGTGTTAGCTTTAGCATGCTAAAGCCATGCATGGCTTGTAGGTGTGTTACCATCAGTTGAGCAAGTCAGCAGATTTTTGACATCTTCCCAGTGGACTTGAAAGTTGGGGAACAGGGTTTGAGGTTTGTCAGGCATTGCAAAAGCAGCGGCTCCAAACATTAAGGTTCTGGACCATGAGCACCGACCTCGAGAGGAGAAAGTTCTGTGGAGAAATTTGCATCACTTTGCCCGCTACAGCTCTCTAAACTCAAACATGAAGAGATGATTGTTCTGGTTGACTGTGTAAAAACACGTATTAGAAAGATGAGTTTCCAAGTCGTCTTTAACCAGGAGATGATTCACAGTGACTCTGTTTTTTTAAGAACTTTATTGCAGATCTGAAGAGAACATTAGCTCACGCCCTTGGAATGTTTGAAATATCTCAAATCGCATTCATGTTTCTTTGTATTTCAGTTTGTATCTTGATTATATCTAAACACAACGTTCTGTAAACATGGTAAAGCAGAGGATGTTTGTGGTTCTGCTGTTTGTCGTCTCAGCTTCTCCTTCAGCCCGTGGTCATGCGTCTGCGTGACGGGCTGGTCTGCAGCCATGTGGAACGGCCTGTCCGACCCGCTGCTGCCCCCTTCAGGATGCTCTGCCCCTGAACCGTGGCTCCTCCCAGAATGCAGCTCTGTCTATGACAGTCTGGTCAGGTAGGGAGCACCTCAGAACTTACTGTAAATTCTTGTATTTCATGTATTTCTCATAATACATGAAATGACATACCACATAATTAATCACAAGTAGATCGCTTAAAGGGGAGTGGAAGGACGTGAACTTATAGAATCCCACCCGAACTCGACCATACCATTTTCTCTACATGGATTATCAATATTCACTGAATTTGGCCACTGAAGATGCTGAAATTGAATAAAAATGCTGAAGCTGATGACCAGCTTAACTATTAACTAAATGCCAAATTAAAAACTAAAAAACTTAAGTTGGCCAAAACAGCTGGCATGTATCTGAAAAAATAGCTAAACTTCAAAATAGCCTAATAAACTGAACAAAGCCGAAATTGGCTAAAGCAGTTAGCATGTAGCTGAAATATTGGCTAAAATAGCCTAAAAAAAATTAGTGAATGCCAAAAAAGTCCAAAAAGCTTGCAGAATGCCAATTTTTAAAACTAACTTTTTAACATAAAATGGAAGGAATTTTATTCCCGAATAAATCGATGTAAACCTTAAATTTCAATATTTTAATCTCAATAAAACATATTGTCAAAATTATCAAAGTTAGAAATGAGCGCATAACATTGAGCCATTAATAACTATAACATGAAATGATCTGGAGGGCCGGATCCGGCCCCCGGGCCTTGACTTTGACACACGTGCTCTACAGGGACATGTAATGCTGAATTGCCTCTAGAGGGCAGTACTGCTGTTTTTCTTTGCAGTAACGCCTCTCCGATCCCGTCTCCGCCGGCTCTCGGCGCCATGCGAGGACGTGAACGAGCGAGCAGCAGCAAACCTCGCAGGTTCTTGCCTTCACTGTAGAGAACGAGCTTGAGACGCTCTCTCTAGAAACACTTTGGTTTCTGTCTGCAGATCTTCCATCCTGGAGCGCTGCATCCTCAAAGCCTCCACCAGCAGCGTGGCCGTGGGGACGGATGACGTGGACAAGAGGTTGGTCGTAAGCCAGCCTGCATCACTGGCACAAATGCACGTCTATGCTAACAAACCCAAGTCGGACTCTTTATCTCAAACTCTTAAGCGGTTTGTGGCAGCTGGTGTTTCTGCTTTCTTAAAGCAAATTCATTGCGACAGGTTCAGTTTGACACTTGGTGACAATGTCTTGGAGCTAAGAAAACAAAAATAAGTGAAAACTATTCACTAGTTCTAAAACTTGTGACCTTAAAATTTAAGTTTGAATCTGATTCCCCAGCATGTGAGAACCAGTCAAAGCCCCGTCTCTGAGGGGCAGAGCTGACGGCACATCCACCAGCTTCTGCGGCTCCTGAGTTTGTTCGGTTTCATATCTGCGCTGAAGTTCCTGTTTCATCATTCTGTCATGCAGGCCCCCGTTTGGCCGTTGTTACCCCCGCCTGCCCGACCCGGCCAACTCGGAGACCAACGCAGCGGTCCTGAAGCGACGGCAGAAACAGATTCAGTATGGCAAGAACACCAGTGGCTATCTGAACTACCTGCAGCAGGTGCCAAAGTGAGGAAACAGCAGGCGTTGTGGGCGTGGCTAACAACCCAGGAGACTTGACTTATTTCATCCATGACACCTCACAAACCCATGTATTTATTTTAGATACCTGAGGGACCCGAAGCTCCACCCATCCACTCCCAACAAGTACAAAAAGTACAGCCGGCGCTCCTGGGACATGCAGGTTCGTCTGTGGCGGCGGGCGCTGCACCTGTGGGACCCTCCGTCTCCCACCCAACCCGATGAAACACCGGATCCAGTGGAGCAGCTGTAGGTGGAGATCAGAACACGTGTGCTTTTACCTGTTAGCTCCTCCCCCTGCCTGGTTTTCAGATCTGCAGGCGCGACCTGCTCATAGGTGGGGTGAGTGAGGGGAACGGGCGGGCCGGTGGAGCTCTGGGACCTCTGTCGGTTTTGTTTTAGAGGATTTCCTCTGCTGTTTCAACCAATCAGCTCAAGCTTCTTCAGACTTCTTCCTGCTCTGTTATTTCGTTAGTCAAAAACCTTGCAAAGAGTCTGAAATACAAACAAGGTTAGTCCTGAAGCTGAGCTGTTGGTTTCTTGTTGCCATGAAAACCAAAGACAGATTTTTTGCAAAATCAATTCTTTGAAATTGATAGTTTGGATTTTTCCAATATTTGCTTTTGACAGAGCAGGATGAGCAGACATTCATGAGAACATCCAGCTCTCCTCCAAGCTGGAGTGATTATACTGCCCTCTACTGGCAGGTAGCTGCAGCTGCAAGCTGCATGGCCTAACCTGGGGGGAATTTGTAGAGGTCCAACAATTCAGCCTGTCGCCTTAACACCATTTTACTAGCATTAAATACAAGTGAACTACTTAATAGAAATGTGTTTGCAATGGCAAACTTTTCACTTGTTCTAATAGAACAGAAATCCATCTACACCAGGGGTCTCAAACTCTTGGAGCCACTGAAGTCAGTCTGGGCTGTACGGGGTTGCTAAAGACTCTCCTGACGAACAGATCCAATGGCAAATGCAAAGCTTAAAGCATTAAGGAAGCTGAAATATCACAAAGGTATCGTCAAAGGAGCACAGACCTGCAGAAGATGTTGCTTTGTGGACATTGAACTTTCATATCAAGGCAGGGGCTGCAAATGGCAGATGGGCAGCTTGAGACCCCAGATCTAAATGTGTTTGCCAGAATTACTTGTTTGAAAACCTGAGATAAAAAGTGGGGAAATAAAACTTCAAACATGTAATGGTTATGCAAAATATCAGGTTCGGCATTAAATGTTCACTCTTAACTTCTAAAATTAGCCATGTAAACAGAAAAATGACGATAGGTTCTTATTGAGAGGTACCTTTTTTGTTCTATCAGAGGAACAGATCTGTTAATGATATTATATACAGCTTAAATGACAGTCATAAAATGTAGTAAATGAATAAATGAATTACGGTTGATATGCCAGTCTGAAGAGGTGAGTTTTTCAGTTTTTTGGCAAACTGAGGGAGTGAGTCCATGATCTGTAGATCAGACCTGTGGACCGGGGCAGGATGAGGTCGCAGAGGTATGGAGGGCTTTGAATGTCAGAATACAAACGTGTTCGGCTCTGAAGGTTTAATCACTCTTTGTCCGTGTCATCGTCCATTCCTCTCAAATCAGGAACTGAGCGTTGTCTGAGTCCGTGGTTTTGTTGCAGGTGAATGAAAAATGTCCTGAAGTCTTCAGACCACAGCGTCACGAGCCAGACGAGGCAGAGCAAACTCCTGCTTCTTCTCCAGATGAATGAATGTTCTCCACCATTATCCTCGTTCAGTCAGTAGAAAGTTTGAATCGGAGCTGCTCTCGTGCTGTTAAAGCTCTTTCCAGTTGCTTTATTTGACTGGAACCGTTCAGTCCCAGATCGTCTGATCGTCTTCATATTGAACCCTTTGAAAACAGCCACAGTGTCTTTGCACGTTTGACGGACAGATGGGTATTTTACTGGCCAAAACGCTCAACTTTCACTTGTCCTGGAGATGGTTCTCGTTGCTAAATTTATTCATTTTTCAAAGTCCCAAGTTTAGGAAAGAGAGAAGTGTCGCATGTTGTGCAACAGTTTCCACAGGTCTGAAACGGCTTCATTTAATCACAATCGATGCGTTGTGCTCCCAGATTTTGGCTGGGGCTGCATGATTTTGAAAGTTGCCTGTTGGAAACTAACGTGGGCCGCATTTTCCACACAGGCCAGGCTTTGGACATGCCTAGCCTAAACAATTTGGAAAAAAAATGGCTGTTCGGTTACCTGGATCATATTTCTTATGAGAAATCCATACTTTACTTGTCTTTAAGCGTAGAAGTTTGACAAAAGTGAGGAAATGTTCGGCTTCTGTCCTGCAGGCAGAGCCAGCTGGCGAAGATGACCTCTGACCTGTGCGAGGACGGAGGAGACGAGCAGAGAGAGAATCGTGCTCCTGCGTCCTCTAAAGTCTTCTCTGTGTCTCCGTTCTCCGCCGCCTGTGAGGAGCCGGCCGGAGCCTGGACCGTCCCAACCTCCCCGGTACTGATCCGTGAACTCTGCTCAGACGACCGTACCAGTCCAGAGAAACGTTCTCACTTCAGATTTGCTGCTGCTGCTGCCTGAGGGGTGTCCAAAGTCAGTCCTGGAGGGACGGCCTCCTGCTGGTTTTCCAGAAATCCTGCCTTATTTGCTGCAGACTACCTGGATCAGGTGTGTTTGGTCGATAAGGGGCTTCACTGTCAGGTTGGTTGGAAAACATGTGGGACTCCGGCCCTCGAGGACTGACTCTGGACACCCCTGCTTCTTCTGGACTTTCCTTTTTGTTCCTGTTTTTTTTTTTCTCACTTTTATAGACTTTTAAATCCGTTTTATCCTCTTATCTTGAGGTTGGAGGCAGCTGAGTCTAACTTGTTTTGTCAGCAGGTGCAGACGGGCTGCCGGCCTCTCCGCTCCCCTCCTGGCCTCGGCTACTCCCACAGGAGTCTGCTGATCCCCGATGACAAGAGCGACTGGCCCCGCCTCCTGATGGAAACGGATCACATGCCAGGTGAGGTCACCTGACCCTGCATGTGAGACTTCCCTCAATCCATGACAGGATGAGGACGCCAACGTTCTTGACCGTAAAGTCCCCCGTGACATTTTTAATTTTTATTTTGTAGATTTCGGCTCTGATGACCAGCAGGTTCCTGTGTTTTCTGACCAGCTCTTCTGGAATCCTTACTGACCTGAACACGTCAGCCTCGACCTCCGATCATGACCACGTTTGTATCGTCTGATTTGTTTGACTTTTTAAAGATGAGCCCAGATCCCCTTCCCGGCAGCAGAAGGGATTGATCCCTGATCCAAGCGTAGTCCAGCCCGCCGCTCTGGCCTGAAGGCGGGACGGGGGCGGCGGTGGGTTCCCGACCTTAGCACCACACTATCATTTGCACGTTTCTGTTTGTGTTGAACTTCATCAGATGGAGCACTTGTCACCTGCACTGTTCGAGTCTCTGACTGCTGGCAGATTCACCAGCTTGTCCTTAACTCCGGTTTGCTGTCACGTTGTCCTTGTTGTCTTCGTTCACCTTTGTGCCCTGCTGTCTGGATCAGGTTCCTCCTCGTGTGTGTATCCATGTTTTTTCTCAAAAACAAAGTTCTGTCAGTGTTCTGTCACTTTTTTTTACTTGATTTTTGCTGCTTGAATATCAAGAGCAATGCTAAAATTAAATAAAGATTTAAATAAAGTGTTGTAAAGTAATGTTCTGCTTGTCTTTTTGTTCTGAGCATTTCTCTTCAAAGAGCCGCATCAGAACTCCAAATGTGTGAAAATCGACAAACTGACTCAGCATCTGTTTTGACGAAGATTAACCGTAGAAAACTTTGGCTATAAAGTTACACCATCACTTTTGCTGGGTATTTTAGTGTCATTTAAAATAGATGCAACTATGACAACACATGATGAATTAATTAGATACCACCAACAATTCTCTAAGTTTACTAATCGTTTTTTTTTTTTTGGTCAGATTAGTCGACGAAGTGGGTCAAGGGCAAACTGGATGTAAAACGCACATCTTTAACATCATTAGCTTTAAACTAACACTCTTTGGATAGCATTACCTGTGATGTTGGTGTGAATGCTGAATTTGGCTGAATTTGCTAGTGCTGACAGCTGAAAACACTGAAGTTGATAGCCAGCTAAAATATTAAGCCTAAACTTAAAGCTCAATTTGGGCCAAAACAGCTAGCATGAAACGTTACAAACTCCAAATTAGCCAAACCTTAAATGCTAAAATAGTCCACAAAGTAAGTAAAATGCCCTTACAAATTTCAACTTTCCAACACTGACTCCACATAAAGTAACAATTGACTATTAAATTGGTTGACTATCTTATGTTCGATTAGCCGACTAATCGTGGCAAACCCACTGCAGTATTGGTTTCTGGCGAAACCATTCCCTTTAAAATTCCAGTGATCAGCTTGTGGTCACATGACTTTTGACATGCTTGGAACAACGGCTCAAAACCGAGCGGACAGGACTTCCCGTTCATTGGCTCGAGGAGGAGTCGGGTAGAACATCTCTGGGAATTGCACAACTTCAGACAGTTTTTGATTGGGAAGGGGGTTGTCTAATGAGTGAATCCAACAGAGCTTCAAACTTGACTTCATCCCACCCAGCTGCTCTTTTTGGAGCAGTCATTTGTGTAGTACAGACCTCAATGAAAGAGCTTGTCCCACCCAAGCTTCATTTTCCCCACTTTGGAGGTTTTTTCCTCGTAAGTTTATGACTCCCTGCCCCTCCCAGAAATTAACATTTTAAAGTTGTAGATTTACAACTTTTAAAGTAATACATTTAGAAGTTTAGAACTATTTCCTATGACTTTAGTCCTTAATATACAGCTTTTTTTATTTACAACTACAACTTATTTTCTTATAAATTCACAACTTTAAAATCGTACTTTAAAGGGGCCCTACCATGATTTTCTTAAGCCTTTCAGAGTGGACTATATCCATATATATGATCATACATTACCTTTGGAAGACTAAAAAACACATTTTTCATGAAATATTGGTTATTTTTTGTGAGTTTCTACCTCCCAGGAGGTTAGATTCCTGAAGCTCCGCCTGCTGCTGCAGTCCACCTCATGACATCATCCTAGAGCAGGGGTCGGCAACCTTTACCAGTAATAGAACCATTTGGGCTCATTTTCTACTGATCAAAACCTAGAAGGAGCCGCATAGTCTTTCTTTTTTTTTTTTAATAATAAATCTGAATTTTGTATACTTTTTGGCACAAACAAAAGCAAAAATATAAAAAGAACCTAGCATCTCTCAAAATGGGATTTTCACACATGCGCCTTCTGAACGGCTGTGGACCGGGGGTGGGGTGGGAGTGCGGGATCTTATAGGCGCACCCAAAGTAACAAACACCTGTTTGAGCTGGAATTTATTGAAGACGGGACACAATTGGAAGATAAAAGGCATTCTGCATCTCTCAGAGCAGACTCTTCCTGGAGGGAGTTCTTGGGAACGTGCTTACGTCAGCACGTTTCCAACCGCTCGTTTCCGTGGGTATTGGAGGGGCTGCTGACTGTGCAAGTTTTTAAAGAATTACTCTTAAATGCATAAACGGATCAAAAGACTGCTTTGGGATTCTTTATAGAGAGAAAGGAACAGTAAAATGCATTTAAAACCTCAAAAAGTAACATTTTCATGGTAGGGCCCCTTTAACAAATTTGGATTTGCATTCGTGACCTTCTTTTTCCAATAATAAATATAAATTATATCTATTTTTGACACAAACACAACCAAAAATTTAAAAAGAATTTAGTATCTCTCAAAATGTAATTTTTAAAATTTTTTTCATTGTTTATTTTTTCAACTTATTTTCAAAATAAAAGATGCTCTGAGCAAAACAGGATCATCTCCATGCAGGTCTGGGCACCTGGTACCAAAGGTGTGCAGCATAAGATAACATGTGCTTTTAACGAATAATAATCAAACTTTTTACCAAAGTTTTGCTTTGTTTATAAAATCTATTCATTGTGGCCGTAGCAATGAACAAACATGACGTCTTCAGGTCAACATGGATGTACAAACCTACATGGTTTATCATATATGTGCACATCAGCATCAGTTTATAAATGTAACTAATCTAATTTAAAAAAAATGCTAATTAAGTAGTCTTTACTTGTAAATAATGCTATCTTTCTTCTATTTGTTCATTTTTTGTTCTTTTTCCCTTTTTTTTTTTGCTCAGCAGTCTTACACTGCTGGGTTTTGTTATTTTAGTTTGGGGTTGAACGTTTGTATTCTTAGTTTCTTAGATAGCAGTTGGCATCGTTCTTATGTCAACACATCTCCAACCACTCGTTTTCGTGGGTATTGGGGGGGGGGCCTGCTGCAGACTGTGCAGGTTTTTAGAGGATTACTCTTGAATGCATGAACGGATCAAAATACCGTTTTGAGGTTCTTAATAGAGAGTAAAACACACTTAAAACCTCAAAAAGTTGAATTTTAATGGTGGAGCCCCTTTAAAAAAATATTGTAAAATGGCCGCTGTTCTCAGGACCTAAAAGACATATTTGAGTCTAGAATTTTTTTTTTTTTTTTTTTTTTTTGAGCGTGAAAAATATTTTAAACAGTGAATCTTTTCAACACATGATTAAAAAAAGGGGAAAAAAAACAGGCAGGATTTGCTTTTACTTAGAGTAACTAGATTTTGTTGTATATATAGATATATATATATATATATATCTATATATACAATATATGCATTATATATATATATATATCTATATAAACAGAATTACCAAATTTCCCGCCCACCGCGGATCGCCTCTCATCTATCTTCACCCCTCCCCCTCCCCCCAAACGCGGTGCTGTAAACAAGTTGCTGTCACCCCGTAAACTACATCTCCCATCATCCACCGCGCCGCGGGCTCGCTGTGTCCCTTGTTGGATTATTTTTGTCGCTGCCCGATTCTCGGGCTCTGGTTCGGTTCTGAGCGGGATTGCGGGGCGACGTGAGGAGCTGGAATCTGGACAGAACCGGGCAGGTGCCGTGAGGAGGTGAAGCTTCGCCCCTCTGCCGCCGCCTCCTCCTCTTCTTCATCCTCTTCATCCTGGCACCGTAAATGTTATTTATGAATGCCTGCCGCTCACGGGCGTGTGCGCGCAGGCTCTCCATCACTACGCTGTTATAATTAGAAGACACCGGGCAGAAATTCTGGCCGATGTGCGGGTCTGTCCCGCAGCTGCGGTGTGCGGTTGAAGCCGCGCTTCGGTTCTTTGTGGTCGGTTCGGTTCTGTGAGCGGCGGCGGGCGGAGTTCTGCTCTTTGATAACATTGGGTCAATACGCCGAGCACCGCCGCAACCCCGGGAAGCCTCACCTCAACACCCGACAAGGTAAGCGGCGCGTGCGGGCAGAGCGCGGTGGAAGTGACCGCACGCGGTTTGGGGGTCCGCAGCATCCCGGACCCGCAGTGTTTCGCTGCTCTCTCTGGCCGGCCGGGGGAAGGGGGGGCTCACAGGCCGGTCACACGCTGCCAACAGCCCCGTAGAGCGACCGTGTGCCCCCGCGCTGGTTCTGAGCCCTAACCGGCCCGTGAGGGGGTCCGGGCGGAGCAGAGGCAGCGGTTCTGGGCGGGATGCTGACCGGAGCATCCCGCGGCCGTCAAATCACAGCAGCTAACGGAGCTAGCCGCGGTTAGCCGGTGCTCTCCGGCCGGGATGCTGCGCGGCGGCAGCTCCCTGATAATTCCGTGGGCCGGACCGGACCAGCCCGAACCTGCGGGTTCTGGGATCTGCGCAGCAACAACGAACCTTCTACTTGAACTTTTGTTTCATTGAAATAAATGTCTGAATTTTTAGCGCCGACCTTGAAAAACGGCTGATTATTTACGGCAGCTAGCTTGTAGCACAGGTGAGCTGTTAGAACCGAACCGGATGTCGGAAACAGTCCAAATAGGAAAGACTCTTATGTTGCGCTCCGGTTCTGCTCCGGTTCTACAGTGACATTCTACCAAACATTCGGTGGGGGTTCGGGGGGCGTGCACAGACGCGTGCTAGCATCCCTCATTGAGTTGTGGGAGTGTTAGCCTGAAGCTAGCAGCAGCTAAAGGGGGGCAGCGGCCTCAGGAGCCCCAAAACACGCAGCACGGGGGCCAGGCGCCCCGGACACAGCTCAGCAGTGCTCGGTCTGGACCGGAACCCGTCTTTGGGTCCTTACCTGACCTCCCAACATGAAACAACTCTGTGATTCTGTGTGAAAGTTGTCTTAAATGATTATATTTACCTGGCGATCTGACGTCATTAGAGAGAAACCTTCATGTTTTTTTTTTTTTGTTTGTTTGTTTGTTTTTTGCCAGGAGAGAAAATAAGACATTCAGAAACACAATTAGAGGTTTGATGCTGTGTTTTAATCTGATATTTTTGAAGAAGAGCAGCTCTTTGGTGTGTGTACATACTAGCACTAGGAATCACTGGGTACCTCAAGATACATGCGATGCATGGCCCAGATACCGACGATATCACGATACTGCAATAATTGTTAAAAAATAATCTCCCAAAATATAGAATAACACTTGTTTTTTAGGTATATGTATCCTCATTATTTATCTTATGCAACACACGAAAGTCAAACATTTATGAAATCAGTACTATGTCTTTGACAAGCACTAATTGAATTTGAATTATCTGTTAAATTCAGTGTTAACAATTAGGGCTGCCACGATTAGTCGTCCAATCGACGACTAATTTAATAATTGATTAGTCATTACTTTGCATTATATAGAATCAAAGTGTAGTAAAGTTGAAGTATATATGAAGAACTATTTTGGAATTTATAAATGTTTTTTTTAGGCCATTTTGGAGTTTAGCTAATATGTCTGCCACATGCTAGCTATTTTGACTATATATATATATTTTTTTCTTTTTAGGATAATTTGGAGTTTAGGTAATACTTCAGCTGCATGATAGCTATTTTGGCTGATTTAGGATTTTTTTTTTTTATTTTTAACGCTAATTTGGAGTGTAGCTAATAATTCAGCTACATGTTAGCTGTTTTGGCTAATTTAGGCTGTTTTCAAATTTTTAGGATATTTTGGCATTTAACTATTATTTTAGCTAGCTATCAGCTTCTGCGTTTTCAGGAGTTAGTTTCTGTGATTTCAGCTATCAATTTCAGCATTTTTAGCTATCAATTTCAGCTATCCTCAGCGGCCAGATTTAGCTTACAACATTCACACTAGCATTTTGACAGGTAATGCCATATATCTAGTTTTTAAAGCTAATGATGGTTAAGATGTGTGTTTTACATCCAGTCTGCGAATGACCCGACTAATCGAAAAAAATAATCAATTAGTCAACTTCTAAAATAATCGTTTGTGGCAGCACTAATAGAGGCTACACGATTAATTAAAAGTTTAATAAACTATCATCTTAAATGTCTTTATTTATATTCAGTTTAAAGCTAATGATTGTTAAGATGTGTGCTTTACATCCACTTTGCGAATGACCTCAACTAATCGGAAAAATTAATCAGAATCAAAAATTAATCAAAAATCCCACTTCTAACCATCATTTTTATTCCATATAAATTAAACGTCGACATTTTTTTGATGCTCTTGAAACAAAAATACCAAACACAAACTCTGTAATGAGACATGAATTTAATCCAGTATGAAACAGAGACGTCAGTTTGTTTTCTTCTGATGTGGAGGATCCAGTTTGTTCTTAAATAAATAGAAACACTAGTGAAGAAATACTTCAATGAAATTCATTATAATTTAGAATATTCTGACAGAAAACCAAAAACCGTGTTGAGCTGTGGGTTAAAGGTTTGCGTCAGAGGAAAGCAGAACCGCTGGTTTCTGTTTTGATGACATCAACACCTGCAGCATCATTATTTTGCATTTAAATGTTCTCGTTCACACTTGCATTATCAGGATTACAATGGAACCCTTTAATACCAGAACTTTAGCTCCACTCTTGACACTTTTTTAATGACTGTAGCTTATTAACCGTTTACAGAATTAACATGAATCCAAAAAGATCATAAAGCAGAGAAAACCAACTATGTAAATCTTCACAGTCCTGAGGTCTTTATTCAATAAAAAAAAAAAAATCAAATGATTCTGAGGCAGAGAAAAGCAGCTTTGTTTTACTACCGTAAAGTGTTGCATGTCAGTGCAACACTCTGTATTACATGTATTAGGGCGGGGCAATATATCGATATTATTGATCAATTCAAAAAATTTTTTCTGGCGATTTATTCTTTGAAAATCGATATTTTAATATCCCAGCTTAGCCTGTTTGCCCGTCCGTCTCTTGCAAAGCGCAGACATGAATGCTGCAGCTAGCAGAGGAGATCCTTCAGTGAGGCAGAGAGAGAGAAAAACTAGTTCACAAAGAAAGAAAGAAAGAAAAGAAAAAAACATGCGTGCTGCTAGGAGCTCCCACCCATCTTTGCTAATCGTATCCATGCTAATCGTCTCTGTGTAGCCTTTAGCTGTTTGGCTGATGCAGCAGCGGGACATGAGATCAAACAGATCCAAACAGAACTGGAGGATGAAGCTGCTGGTCTACAGCAGCAACATAACATTTAATAAAAGTGTCGATTTGAAGACATCTCTGTTGTTACACACTAGGGCTGCCATGATTGGTCGACTCATCGATAAATAATTAACTATTAAAATAGTCAACAACTAATTTAATAGTTGATTAGTTGTTACTTTATATTATATGGAGTCAGATTGTAGTAAAGTTGAAAGTTATATTGTCATTTTGATAGCTTTTTGAATAGTTTGGTATTTATTGAGGTTTTATAGGCTAATTTGGAATTTAGCTAATATTTCAGCTATATGCTAGCTGTTTTGGCTAACTACGGTTTTATTCAGTTGTTTAAGCTAATTTCAGATTTAACTAATATTTTAGCTGCTATCAACTTTAGCATTTTTAGCAATTAGCTTCAGTGATTTCAGCTATCAATTTCAGCATCTTCAGCTATTAGCATTAGCATCTTCAGCAGCCAAATTTAGCTTACAGATTCACACTAGCATTATCGCAGGTAATGCTATAGATCTAGTTTTTAGTTGGTTTAAAGCTAATGATGTCACAGAGGTTGTAACTTGGAGTATCAAACCACACACAGTAAAATCAGTTTAAAGGCTGCTGCTACCAAAAGTGCTGAATGATTGTATTATTTCTCTTTATGAGATGCTTAAGCTAGCGGTGCTGGATTGTTCTGCAAACATTTTTACAGCTTGTATTTGGTTGCAGTTTGTCTTAATTTTTAAAGAAAATGTTAAAACAAATATTAGAAAATATTCTATTTCAGCCTGGAGAGAATTGCAGCGTTATGAAAGAATAGAGGGCTATTGCTGCTAGCTCTTCAGGTCTTCTGAAATTTCACTGGAGCCTGCAGTCGTTCAAAAGGTAAATCATCCAAATTCATATGCTGGATCTTGATTACATCCTCTCGCTAACTTAAACAATCCTTGAGCATCCAGCAGAAACATCCGCATTATTTATGCAAAATCAGGTTTACAGTTTCTCCCAGTTCTTGCCCATTTATACCAGAATCTTGACATCAACAGCAGAAGATTTACCTCAACTTTACATTTTTAAATTGATTATGTGAGGCTTCAAATTTACACCAGAATGAATGAATAAAAAGGATTTCCATACTGAGCAAAGAAGATGTAAGCAATTATTTGTGTTTAGTTTTTTGACTGTCCATATGCTGACCATTGACATTGGAAATACCAAAACTATTTCAGGAAAAATGTTATATATTCTTTTTTGTTTGTGATAACCATCTTGATAAAAAAAAAGATATTTTGAATTTGATTTTTGATTATTCTGCTATTAAAACTGATTTTTTTCATCTCCAGGTGTGTTGCCGGAGTAACAACTAACCAATGATGTCCTTGTGAGAGTGGGCGGGGCTACGTGGCCCTGAGGCAGTAAGGAGGAGGAGTCTCAGCCCTTAGCCCCTCCCTAACACTGAATTGCCCCACGGACACTCAGACAGCCTTGGTGCCCCTGTCCCTCCTTTTCCCCCCCTTCCCTCCCCATCTTTTCTCCCCCCCATCCCCACCTGTCCCCTTCTTCTTCCCCCTATCACCCCCCTCCTCCTCTGCCACCATGCTGTGGTTGTATCGTTGGTGGAGAGTCTGAGGAAGCAGACTCTGGAAGGCGACGCTGCTCATCCGAGGGACGTTTCCCTGGTAAATATCACACCTGCCGCTTCCTGTTCAGTCATTCACCTTCTCCTTCACACTTCACACTTTGCTTTCACACCAGCAGCATTAAAATTCACACCTTCCGCTTCAACATTCACACCTGCAGCTTCCACATTCACACGTGCAGCTCCAACATTCACACGTGCAGCTTCAACATTCACACCTTCCGCTTCAACAATCACACCTGCAGCTCCAACATTCACACGTGAAGCTTCAACATTCACACCTGCAGCTTCAACATTCACACCTGCAGCTTCAACATTCACACCTGCAGCTTCAACATTCACACGTGAAGCTTCAACATTCACACGTGCAGCTTCAACATTCACACCTGCAGCTCCAACATTCACACGTGAAGCTTCAACATTCACACCTGCAGCTTCAACATTCACACCTGCAGCTTCAACATTCACACCTGCAGCTCCAACATTCACACGTGAAGCTTCAACATTCACACCTGCAGCTTCAACATTCACACCTGCAGCTTCAACATTCACACCTGCAGCTTCAACATTCACACCTGCAGCTCCAACATTCACACGTGAAGCTTCAACATTCACACCTGCAGCTTCAACATTCACATCTGCAGCATTAAAATTCAAACCTTCCGCCTCAACATTCACACCTGCATCTTCAACAATCACACCTTCCGCTTCAACAATCACACCTTCCGCTTCAACATTCACACCTGCAGCTCCAACATTCACACGTGCAGCTCCAACATTCACACGTGCAGCTTCAACATTCACACGTGCAGCTTCAACATTCACACCTTCCGCTTCAACATTCACACCTGCAGCTTCAACATTCACATCTGCAGCATTAAAATTCAAACCTTCCGCTTCAACATTCACACCTGCAACTTCCACAGTCGCACCTGCAGCATTAAAATTCACACCTTCCGCTTCAACATTCACACCTGCAGCTTCAATATTCACACGTGCATCTTCAACAATCACACCTTCCGCTTCAACATTCACACCTGCAGCTTCAACATTCACACCTGCAGCTTCAATATTCACACGTGCATCTTCAACAATCACACCTTCCGCTTCAACATTCACACCTGCAGCTTCAACATTCACATCTGCAGCATTAAAATTCACACCTTCCGCTTCAACATGCACACCTGCATCTTCAACAATCACACCTTCCGCTTCAACATTCACACCTGCATCTTCAACAATCACACCTTCCGCTTCAACAATCACACCTTCCGCTTCAACATTCACACCTGCAGCTCCAACATTCACACGTGCAGCTCCAACATTCACACGTGCAGCTTCAACATTCACACCTTCCGCTTCAACAATCACACCTTCCGCTTCAACATTCACACCTGCAGCTCCAACATTCACACGTGAAGCTTCAACATTCACACCTGCAGCTTCAACATTCACACCTGCAGCTTCAACATTCACACCTGCAGCTTCAACATTCACACCTGCATCTTCAACAATCGCACCTTCAACTTCAACATGCACACTTGCATCTTCAACATTCACACCTGCAGCCCCACATTCACACCTGGGAGTTTCAACTTCTTACCTGTAAAATGACCTTCACACCTACAGCTCCACCTTCACACACACCTGCAGTTTACTGATTGTACCTGCAAGTTGGCATTGTTGCAGTCTTTTCTCTGCAGGGCCAAACCTAAAGGAATACCTTCATGTTCTTGTTAGCTTTTTTCATATTGTTAGGATCAAAGAGAAGTTTCAAAATGGCTGCAAGTCTTGTCCGCAGAGAATTTGTTAATTATTTTTACTGGAATATAAACAACATCATATTTTCCTTGTAGTTTATTAAATCATGTATGTATTTATGTGTTTTTAGTCCCTGCTGGACCCGAAAACTCTTGCAGAGTGCTGGCCCCCAGATGGCTTGATGCCTGGTGAGTTTTCATTTAAATATGACAAAGGTGAAAGTGGGCGGGAGACACAATTCAAACATTGCATTAAATATTTCATGGCACTATATGAATATTAACTTTACTGTAAGGAAGAAGATTCTTAGATGTTTGCACACAAGTTTCTGGTTTTCCTTTTGTATGGGGTAAGATAGCTGTTAAAAAGAAATGTTGCTTTCATAAAGATAAATTTGTATTCATAAATACAAAGTTGTGCACTCATTTATATTTTGTGCACAACTTTGCAAAAAAAATGTGAATGCAACATTTAGTTTTACGTTTAACATGTCTCTTTAGAATACGACTTTTCTTTGTCTTGAATATGAATTTCTCCTGTTAGCAATTTGTAAAAAATACGTCACAGGCTTATACATCAAGTCCAGAATCATCGATTGATCAAACTTGATCAAACATTTCTGTTCAAGTTTATTTATTTAACAAAGATACAATAGAAATTTTAAAAATGTTATTGATGCCATAAAAGGACAATTATCTTGATAGCCATTGCTGTTGAGAATTTAATAAAACATTGAAATACAGCGATCTCGACCGCGTTTTGTGGTTGTAAGCTAAATGGCGTATGCTTGTATAGCCTTCGAAGGCCCAAAGCGCTTCGCAGTCACAGACCCATTCACCCATTCACACACTGGTGGTGGCTCTGCTGCCGAATACTGGCGCCAACCTCCCACCAGAGGCAATTTAGGGTTCAATGTCTTGCCCAAGGACACTTCGACACATGGGTAGGCAAGGAATCGAACCCACTATTTTCAGATTGTGAGACGACTGCCCTACCACCTGCCGCCCTAAATTGCGTTAACATTTTAGCGCAAATCATTTTAGACACAGAAGTGGTGAAACAGCCCTAAAAGAAGTAGCAGCCATGCCACTCCACTCATTAAGTGGTTTAAAAAAACATTTCTGTAAAATTAGTTGAAAGTAAGAGAATGACGAACCAAAATCAGCCAAGCTAACTCGGAGCCAAAGTAGACGGTCAGCCGACTTTTGGGGCTGTAGAAACAAATAAAAAAGTGAAAATCGGTACGTTAAAATCCCTAATTTTCTTTCTATTTCTGATCTTTCTTTCTTTTCACCAAGACTAGAGACTGCTTCCAGTTAGCCTTCTTTAGCTCCGAGTTAGCTTAGCTGTTTTGTTATTTCCATCCCTTCTTGTAATCCGCTATCCATTTTGGGGACATGCTGCTGCTAGAGCCTGGTCCAGGTACTGATGAGCGAAGGCAGGGGTACATCTGGACCGGTCCAGGACCTGGAGCGGGCACGCCTGTCCTGGGAATATACTGCTTGGCTAAGGGAGGATCCCCCATGCTAACATGCTGCAAATGGTCTGTGTTGTGCCAAGGTACATTACCCCCTACCAGAACGATGCCTGAGACTGGGGAAACAAATTCTGGTAGGGGACATACCTTAGCAAAACACTGGCAGCGGAGGCTAGACAGCAGAATTGCGTCAGTCTGCTGCTTAACACTTCTCTTTCTCTTTTTTTTTTTCCTGCCACCACTTCCGGGTCCGTTTCATCGTTTCTTTATATTCATTGTCGCATAGCAAATTTAAAAAAAAGAAAAGAAAAAAGCTACAGGACTAGACTGTCAATATATTTTTCCCCAGCAGAGCTACAGTGTCAAGATAATTTTCCTGCCATCATAGTTTAATGACTGAGTCGCAACACGCATGCTGTCTCAGTCGGATCGATGTTTCGACATTCGATGCATCAGTCTGTGACCCTGTGACGTATTTTTGACAGTTTGTTAACTGGAGAAAACAATCGTCGTATTCAAAAGAGACATGTTAAATGTAAAACTAAATTCTGTATTCATATTTATGAATATGTTTCTTTTTGACGGCGATCTCACCCCATACTTGCTTCAGCCAGTAGACAGTCCTGGTGATGCCTTGTTTTAATGCTGTGTTTGTTTGCGTCTCCTCTCAGAGAGCAGTTACTGGCAGCTCTGCCCTCCCTCCAAGTCCAGCGTGCAGGGGGGGTTACTGAGCTCTAGTTTCCCCCCTGGCCCGGTGCCCCTGGTGCCCCCAGATGCTCACCTGCAGGATGGGGGCGACCCCCTGGACGGGGGTCCCTCTCAGCAGCAGCGGCCCCTGGCGCCCAGCACCTCCGCATCTGAGCTTTCCGTCCCTGGACTGTCGACCGCCCCCCCAGGGCCTGGTCCCCCTCCACCTCCTCCCCCGCCCTCCAAACGGCACTGCCGCTCGCTGTCGGTGCCGGAGGACCTGTCCCGCTGCCGCTACACGTGGCGCCCCAGCGCCTCACGGGTCTGGACCCCCGTCAGTCGTCAGCAGTGCCATGGAGGAGCTGTGGGAGGGGCCTCGGGTGCTGGAGTGGCACTTGCAGGAGGGGGTATAGCGGTAGGAGTGGCGGGGGGAGGAGCCTGTCCTCTCCGTGCCCCCAGCTCCTCCCTGAACTCGTCCCTGCACTCGTCGTCCAGCCCTACCTTCTTCAGCCTGGCGCTGTCCCCGGACTCCCCCCTGCCCTGGAGCTTTCCCTGGGACCCCAGCGAGGCGGCAGCAGGTGGGGGGGCCTGCTGTTGCTTCTTCCCCTCCCCCTCCTCCTGCTCGTCTTCTCCCTCCCCATTGCATCCGCCTCCCCCTCCCCAGCGGCGTTTCTCCCTCTCCCCCGTGCTCATCAGAGACTCGGCGGCCTCCACGTTCCTCCCCCCGCCGCCGGTGCCGAGCCAAGCATCAGCACCCCCGCCGGGCGGCGGTGCTGCAGCCGCCGCCCCTCCTGGGGGGGCGGTGCCAGCCTCTCCGTCCTCGGCCTGCAGCACCCCGTCCTCTCTGCGGCGTAGCCTCCCCCCCCAGCTGCCCCGCTGCCACTCGCAGCCCTGTGACCTGCTGCTGCTCAAACCGGGTCTGAAGAGACGCCGCGACCCCGACCGGCCCTGCGCCCGCCCCGTGCTCGACTTCGTCAAAATGACTCAGGTAACGCTTGCTTTCTGAGGGGGGTCGTGGTAACCATGGCAACATCTTTATAAACTTCTCTTAGCCTTTTGCTTAAGAAGATCAAAAACATTTTCCTTTGATTTTCATTTCCCTGGATTTTCTAGTTTCTAAAATTCTTGTGTCTGAATGTTGAGCGACATTCAGACTTCTCAGTCTGATCCTGTTTTATCTGTTCTCAAATCATTCCCAGTGGTCTCTTAGATTTGAATAGGGGTGGAACGGATCGGTTCGGATCGTGTCACGGTTTTAGGGTCACAGTTCGGATCATTTTTCGGATCAGTAAAAAATAAAAATAAAGAACAGTAGAAAGAAAACAAGATAAAAGCTAAAAATATTTTTTGTAAATGCTTCAAATCATATATTCAATAAGCATTTAAAGTACTTCACACACATTGCGTGTGACATCAAAACATTTTGTCATTGAGGCCTACTTATTAAAACAAAACATATTTAAACTTTGAACAAAGACAAAATGTTAAAACATGTAGTTTCTGATTACATTTACATGTTTTTAGACCAAATCTACAAAAAATGAAAGAAAAGAATGCTTAAAAATAGTGTTGAAAATACCAAATCTATCTGGAGTCCCCCTTAAAATACAAATGTTCTCATCCCACCCACCTAATGTCCAAATTAAATCATTAATAAAACAGTTCACTTTTTTTTATTGAAACTAACTGTGGGAACATTTAAACATTTAAAATAATAATTGTTATCTATAAATTGTGGCACTGCTGTCCTGGCTTTTGCTGATTATTTTTGATCTCTTTGGCTTGCCATACAACCGTCCTCTGACAGCACCAGCAAGTCCGTTCTGGAGAAGTGTCTTTCTCCTGTATGGGACAGCTGCTCTCTTAACTTGAAATGTGTACCAATGCTTTTATTCAGCTCTTAAAATTAAATAAACCTGATATCTGTCGATCCACGTCCTTCATTATGAAGTTGAGAAAAGTGTTTGACAGAAGCTCCTCCCACATGCAGCGAATCTTCAGGTGAACAGACGTTAGGATAAACATGAAGCAGATACTTAAGCGCTTGTCAAAACAAAGAGGATTCACACGAATTCCTTTAGATGTGAACAGACAATTCATTTAAATCATGCAAGCCCGAGGTGTGTGGGTGGGGGTTGGCGTGGTCCGCAGTACACACATGTCCCGAACCGTTCTGAGCAATACGGACCACAGATTACCCCACTAGTTATGAATGTGCCGTTTTCAGCCTGAATCTAAAAACTTGTCGTTTTCTTGAAGATAGTTTCTGCAGAGCAGCAGGAGCTTCACCTCAGGGATGTCAAACTCAAATCACACCTTAGGTTGCAGACCGAACAGAATAAACATTTATTGAACATTTTAAAAAGTTTAAAACCGTAACTTTTTAACATGATTATGAACTAGATATATGGCATTACCTGCAATAATAGTGTGAATGCTCAAAGCTGAATTTGGCTGATGCTGAAACTGGTAGCCAGCTAAATATTAGCTAAATGCTTAATTAGTCTAAAAAGAAAAAACAAACTTGTTTTTTTGTTTGTCTTTAGGTAGTTTTGTTAGACAGCCATTAGCAGGAGCTGCTGACTCGACATGGCTGAGTCAACAGTCTCCATGACTTATTTTATATTTGGCCAAGGCGCCACCATGGAGAAGTAAATGCGCTTTAAACTGGATTTCTTGATTTTCAGTCTCTCACTTTTCTATAATCCTACAGTTAAAATGACAGACTTTGACCATTTTTGATTGTTGGGAAAACCTACAAAATCAGAGAGATCAACACTTATTTCCCCCTCTGTAGTGTGTTTGAATGTGGTCAGTGTGACCATTGATGTGATGTGAGGTTTTCCTGCCTCGGCTGACTGAACTTGTCGTCCTGCAGACCCGCAGCATGGACCCGCAGTGCCTGGAGCGCGCCGGCGGCAGGCTGGCCTGTGGCAGCGACATTTGCATGGGTTTGGAGCCGTTCATGGGCGACTTCCGTGGCTCCTGCTCGCCGGCCGAGTGCCTCGGCAGGACGAGCATCGGGCCGCTGAGCGAGAGCGACGAGGAGTGTCACGAGGAAGACGAGGAGGAGGAGGCAGACGAACGGGAGGCGGCTCAGCAGGCGGTGTTTGAGCGGGATTGTACAGAATTGGACTTGAACTTAATAGAAGAAAACTGACTCGTCTGTAAATGAAAGCTACTTGGTTTCTTTTTTTTAATGGAGTCTTTTTTTTTGGAAAAGATCTGACCCCGCCCCTTTCCCCTAACACCCCCCAATCATTACCTGGCGCCTCCGTGCCCCCAATCAGCAACACTCTCAGGAACAACACCTTCCCTCATTGGTCGAGCTGATAGACGACGGCGATGATGCGGCTCTGGCGTCCACGGCTCTCGCTGCCGCCGGTTTCCTCCACTCAATGGGGGGGCCGGCGTCCAGACAGGCGTCTTCCAACAGAGTTGCTGTAATCACCTGACAGGGGATGAGCGGGCGTACGCCGCGGCGGTGCAACCTGAACCACATCGCCACACAATCCTTGGACTCCAGGCGAGTTTGAACTAAAAGATGAAGCCAGCGGTGATGCGTTCAGGGTCCTGCTCCTCCGCGGCGCCGCCTGCCAGTCTCCCCTCAGGGCGCGCTGCCGCTGATGCTGTCGTCCTCCTGAGTGTTCACTGAAAACATAACCCACACCGTCTGTGCACGTGCACACGCCGGCTCTGACATCCCACTATGTGATCATGTGACCTGTCCAGACTGAATCCAGCCAGACCCCCCACCCCACCCACCCAAAAAAAAAAAAAAAAAACAAGTTGTTCTTAATTGTTAAACCTTTCTGCTTGCTGGCCAGCAGATCATGTGACCTGCAGGATTCTGTGATAGCTCTGCCCAAAAATGAAGACGACAACCAACCTCAACCACATAAAAGCTGCTGTTAAAGTCGCTTAAATCAGAGCGTATTTAAAGAAAAGTACCGTCAGGCGCGCAGATGAGCCCCACCTCTGAAATAACATCAGCTGCAGTGAATGTGTAGAGATAAACAGGGTTACTGTGTTTCAGGAGTTCTTTGAGGGGAGATCTATGGATTTTGTAAAATGACGTGGAGGAAAACCGGCTTTCACCTGAGAATTTAGAGACAAATCCTGTTTGAGAGGTTTCAACAATCCCCCCGTCCCAGGTGTCTGTGTGTGTTTTTATGTAAGCGTGCTGTAACTTTAACGTAGATGCTTTTTACATAGAGCAGGGGGTCATCAACGTAGAAACATTTTAGCAATGCATGTAGAAAATGAACAGAACTGAGAGAAAAACAAATATTTCAAATTAAAGCACATGCAAAAATAACCAGATAGAGTTGTAATACACTGTAAAGTTGATTCCAATTCATTTGAAAGGAAAGTCTACTCAGAGAAATGCAGCCTTATTTCTCCTCTTTGGTTAAGTTTAGTGACCATGGCAACAGTTCTGAAACTTCTATTTCCAAAGACCACTTTTAAATTTAAGATAAAGTTTAACACAAAAGGGGGAGGGAAATGTCCCATTTACTGTTAGCTGAGTTTAATACCATCTGTTACGGCCCCTATGGGGAGACCTGGCTCAAGTCTAGGGGGAAAACCACAAATGGAACCATAACGAAAACTGGACACCATTGAGAAAAAGGAACAAAACAAAGAAACTGTGTCCTGAAAAGCAAAAAAAAAAATGAATAGCAATTGGTGTGCTGGTTAAAATAAAAGACAAAACAAAGGAAATTAAAACCTTGGATAATATAAAATAATTCATGGAGACTGCTCATCCAGCCATGTCGACCGTCTGAGTCAGCATCTCTCTGCTAATGGCTGCCTAGCCAAAACTACCAAAAGAAAACGAACAAAGCCTGTAGACTAAGACTACCAATGTCCGGCCCCAAACTAAAATAACAAAACCCAGCAGTGTAAGACTGCTGAAGACACAGAGGGGCAAAAGAGAATGAAACAGCGCTTGCACCGCTTTTCTCCTTCAGAATCTGCTTATTGTGTTAACGGTTGAAGAGTTAACGTTTTGTGTTCAAGCTTCACCGACGACGCCTCCGGTGTTAGAGGGTTGAGCTTGGAGGAAAATCAAAATATCAAGAAAAAGAAAATGACTGCAACAATTTGTGTACCTTCAAACATTTTATTGGGGTGGGGACCAGAACCATAAGTTTCCTCCTGTCACAAAAACGTCTTCTTCTGAATTGAGCGTAAACAGAAAACTTCTTCTGCTCAGAGGTTTTCCACATCCAAAGAAACAGAACTGTCTGGTCTGGATTCAGTCTCGGCTCGATTGCTCGTGTAAAAACAGCTGTCCGTCATTCATTTGCTTTTTTTTTTTCTTCCAAAAATGGAAGGTCTGAACATGTTCCACCCAAAAGCCTCTGTTGAGGATTCCGCCTGCTCATCAGATAAACAAGTCGATGTTTGATGCTGTTCAGCCGCTTCGACCCGTGAAAGGTCCCTCAGATGCTGAAAAACCATCCAAATTATGAGAAAAGACAATCAAGTCACCATCTTTGAAGGTGAATGACCATCTCAGAGGGAGGCACACATTCTCTGCATTTCACTGCGGCTGTTTTACTGTTAGACTTTCACACCCTGGTGGAGACCTGAAACCAGCTGACTGTGTGAGTTCAACCATTCGGTCCCACAAGACTGAAAAACAAACCGCCTTATGTTTGGATAAACTAAATCTGGTCACCCAACTTCAAAAATGTAAGGAAGGTTTCTGATGGCCTAAGAGCCGAAACCGGTTTACACTTCCTTTGTTTTAACATCATCAGTGTCTCATGAGTTTACATTCAACAGAACGTTATTTTGCAGACTGTTTTTGTACGATTAAAAGCTACCGTTTCATCAGTGTCACAGGTTTGTGTGGTGTTTAGTTTAAAGTGTTTCAGCTTAAAGTTTCTATTTGAAGCAAAGTTCCCACTTTGGCACCAGACCTCCTGTGGGGGCAGAGTTGGCCCCCACATTCATCAAATCGTCAAGAAGCTTCTCGTCTATTGTTTAGCCTATTACCAAATGGTTCTACATTATCTTCATGTTTTGAAAAGTTTGGTTCTGGAAAATGAACACACGCGTCTGATCTACACAGAACCTCCAGGTTTTCCAGAATCAACCAAACTCAAAGCTTCAGGAGTTTCATGTTATGGCGTTGCTTAGCAACATCGAGAACAGGTGTGGTGTCCACTCACATGCCGCTGAAATTCAGAGAAGTCTTAACCAATCTCATGAGTTGTTGAAAAGTGTTCACCTCTTCCTGCTATTGACATGAACAGAGATGGACAAAACAAGTCTGTTACCTCGTGTTCCAATGTAATGAAGTCAGGAGAAAGCTGTTGTCTGCAGGCACCGTTTTCAGTGCAGGTGGGGATCTGTTGACTTTCAGGATCGCCTTAACCCTGATGACACGCCTTCCGTCGAGGAAACAGAGGCTGAGGACTCTATGATGGAACTGTCCATCACCCGGGCTGAGGTCACTGAGGTAGTCAAAGAGCTCGTCGGTGGCAAGGCTCCGGGGGTGGATGAGCTTCGCCCTGAGTACCTCAAGTCTCTGGATGCTGTGGGAGTGTCTTGGCTGACACGTCTCTGCAGTATTGCGCGGCAGACAGGAATCGTACCACTGGACTGGCAGACTGGGGTGGTGGTTCCCCTTTTCAAGATGGAGGGTGTGTTCCAACTACCGGGGAATCACACTCCTCAGCCTTCCTGGGAAAATCGATGCCAGAGTACTGGAGAGGAGAGTCCGTCCAATAGTCGAACTTCAGATTCAAGAACAACAGTGCGGTTTCTGTCCTGGTCATGGAACAGTGGACCAGCTCTACACCCTCTCCAGGGTTCTGGAGGGTTTGTTGGAGTTCCCTCATCTAAGGCGTTCGACCGCGTTCCCCGTGGTCTCCTGTGGAGGGTGCTCTGGGAGTATGGGGTCCAGGGAGCCTTACTGAGGGCTGTCCGGTCTCTGTACGACCGGAGCGGACCTGTCAGACCTGTTCCCGGATCATGTTGGACTCCAGCAGGGCTGCCCTTCATCACCGGTTCTGTTCATAGTCTTTATGGACAGAATTTCTAGGTGCAGCCAGGGGCCGGAGGGGATCTGGTTTGGGGACCACAGGATTTCCTCTCTGCTCTTTGCAGATGATGTTGTTCTGTTGGCTCCATCAAGCCAGGACCTCCAGCATGTATTGGAGCGGTTTGCAGCCGAGAGTGAAGCGGCTGGGAGAAAGGTAGTTTGTCCTCTCTGGGTGGGTGAAGTGCACCTGCCTCAGGTGGAGGAGTTTAAATATCTTGGGGTCTTGTTCACGAGTGAGGGAAGATCGCAGCGTGAGATTGACAGGCGGATTGGAGTGGCGTCCGCTGTTTTGCGGTCTCTGCACCGGTCTGTTGTGGTGAAGAGAGAGCTGAACCAGAAAGCAAAATTGACCTATGGTCATGAGTGCTGAGTCACGACCGAAAGAACGAGATCCCGACTACAAGCGGCTGAAATGAGTTTTCTCCGGAGGGAGTCTGGGCACTCCCTTAGAGATAGGGGGAGGAGCTCAGTCACCTGGAGAGAGCTCGGAGTAGAGCTGCTTCTCCTCCACATTGAGAGGAGCCAGTTGAGATGACTCGGGCATCTGATCCGGATGTCTCCTGGACACCTCCCTGGAGAGGTGTTCAAGGTGTCCCACTGGGCGGAGGCCTCAGGGAAGTCCTGGGATACCTGGAGAGACTATGTCTCTCCGCTGACCTGGGAACGCCCTGGGGTCTCCCCAGAAGAGCTGGAGGAAGTGGGCGGGGAGAGGAAAGTCTGAGGATGTTTGCTTCGACTGCTGCCCGCATGACCCGGTCCCAGATGGATGGATGGATATCACCCGATTTTGCCATTTTGAGACCAGATGATGTTAGCAAGCAGTGATTGGTCCAATAATCTGTCAATCAAATCCTTTGAACATTTGAGGTGGGGGCCAGCGGGCACCACGTCCTCTTATTGAGGTCGCTGATTGGCCAGTTTATAACTTGTGATGAAGAAAAAAATCATGAAAAAAAATAGGTTTAGCAAGAACATGTTAAAAAGAGACAGCAGAGCAAGAATGGTTATTCTGACAAACAGAATGACTGAGTAATAGCTGTTTGTTTTTCAACAGAAGCCCAACTTTAATATCTGTTGTTGTGCGGTTTGGGGGTTTTCTGCTTCAACTCGAAGGTCGAGATCAAGACATTTAGCCCTCCAAACGGAGAGTTACAAAAAATTAGTGTCTCAGATTTTGGACGTCACTTTTGCTCGAAGATGTAGCCAACAGTCGCCGGTTAGCTAGCGTTAGTGCGGGATTCTGGCTATATACATAACAACAGTGATTTTATTACTTTAAGAAGGTCATCCAACAACAAAAAGCCATTACTTACATTTAAATGTAAACTTCTGTGCTTCAGAGAACACCCACGTGAAGAAAAGTCACGAGAGAGGGATCTTTATCCCTCAGCTTGGAGGGAGGTTATTGAAAATATTTGTCAGACACCATTTCTACTACAAATACCCCTTAAAATGGAGGGGTAGGGAGAAGGGAAGAATTTGGATCGGGCCTAAATCTGTCACAGGCTGGTGTTCAATGTCACAGAGATCAAGTGTGATGTACAGAGAAAAGCCGGATTCCTAAAATTGCGGAATGAGGTCGGATGGAAACAGCAGGTGTTTGGTTCTGGTCTGATCCAGGATTGGTTCCTTACTGGTGATTGTTTAGTTTAGATCTGATTGCGATTTAGTTCAAGGTTTGGTCCTGTTCTGAATTTGTTTTGGTTCTGGTTTAATCCAGCTTCATTCCTGATCTTATCTATATTTAGTCCTGGTCTGATACAAGTATGGACCTGGTCTGATCCAGCGTTATTAGCTGATGCTGGTTTAGTTCTGAACCAGTCCAGGTTTAGACCTAGTCTGATCGTGATTTGGTCCTGTCTGATCCAGTGTTGGTTCTGATCTGATCTTGGTTTAGTCCTAATCTTAATCCGGTGTGGTTCTTATCTATTGTGGGTCTAGCACTGGTCTGACCGAAGTTTAGTCCTGGTCTGATCCAGTTTTGGTCCTGGTCTGAATCTGTTTTAAAACTGTGATCTGGATTTGGTTTCCTCTGAAAGCTCTCCAGGTTCTGCAGATGTGAAAGCTCACCAGAAGAACAGGTTCTTCTAGTTCTAAAAGTGTTTTTTATTATCAGTCCTCAGATCACAATTCTCTCTGCAGTTTCTTTAGGTTCTGATTTTAAGCCCAGACTCTGGGTTCAGACTGGGTTTGTCCCACGCACACCCCTACCCCCAACCCCATCACATAAACGTCACCGTACTAGTTACTGACCGGGTTACTGTATCTGTTTCAAAGAAAGGACCACATGACAATTTGAGAAGAAGTTTGCAAATAAATGAAGTTTATTGAGAATTATTTTACAAGGAGATTTGAAAACTGGAGTCCTGTGTTTGCCTCCATCTCCAGCAGGTGAAGGAACACCCCAACCTGACCTGAACAAAAACAGCAGTTTTTTATTTCACTTCCTTCTCCTTGAGGAGCTCCTGCGGTTTTCACATCCTGCATTAACAGATCTATCCACTAGAGGGCAGCATTTGATCATATTCTAACGCTGCACTGCTTTTCTACTCATTTTTTATATTAGAAACTGAAGGTTGATGCAACTTTTGTGAGGAATGTTTAAAAAAAACTTTATTTTTTAAGATTATGGTAACAAAATCAACAGTTTTTAGGAGTGAAGGTTTTAATTGAAAAAACAACATTTTTGTTCAGGATAAATAAGCTGTTTGGTGAGTTAAAAAAAAAAAAAAGAAAAGCTTAATCATGATATTTTGCTGTTTTCTTTTAGTTCAAGAATATTTTTCAAGCCTTAGATTTATTAACGTAACCATTTCTGGCATGAGTTTAAAAAATAGAAAATAATTGATGAAACAAAATCATAAACTGTAACTAAAATTATTTAATATTAGATCACAGCAAGAGTCAAATAAAAGTTAATACCAAAATATTAATGATGACAAACATCACAAATGACTAAACAGACAGACGATCTGGTCGAAATGCTGCTGAAGATCTCAGGAACAGCTGCGGAAGAAGAGAGTTTGGTGGCCAAGCAGATGTTCACTCTGTCTGAGATCTCAGATAACAAAGATGGGTGTGTGGGAGAGGTGCCACTCTGTTCACTTTTTCTCAGCTGGGTTGTTCTCTGGAGGGCTGCTGCCTTCAGCTCCCTCGCTGGAGGGGACGGCCGGGGCGGAGGTGAAGTCGATGGGGACGATCCTCTCCTTCCCGTCTTTTACGGCTCTCTCCCGGGGGGCCTGGATCTGCAGTCGGCCCCCCACCAACGAGCAGGTGACGGTTTCGGGATCGACGCCGTCCGGCAGGTCAAACTCCTGCCTGAACTCCTGACTCCTGTAGGAGAACGAGCCCTTCCCGTCCTCCTGCTTCTTCTCCGTTTTGCCGCTGACCCTCAGCTTCCTGCCCACCTGTTTGACTGACAGCTCCTCCGGGGAGAAGTCTGTGGTGTCCAGGCTGAGGGCAAAGCTGCTGCTGTCCCCCCCCAGCTCCTGGAAGGCAATGGGCTTGAAGGCTCCCGTGGGGGAGTGGTCGATCTCATCGAAAATCTTCTGGTGCAGCTTCTCCATGTACTCCATGCTCTGCCTCATCTCCTGCATGTGGCGCATCATCTCCTGCTCCATCTGGTAGAAGAGGGGTCGAGTCTCCGGCCACAGGCTGCGGATGGGCCAGTGCCGGTCCAGGAAAGGCCTCATGGCCAGAGGGGGTGGCTGGAAGACGCTGGGACACAACATTCTGCTCTCGATGGGGTCTGCTTGGTTGAGCTGCTTCAGTCTGGAGCTGGTCTCTGAGTCTGAAGCCTCGCCCCTGCTGCTTATGTACAGCCAGACCACGCCCCCACCGGAAAGTTCCAGCAGCATTCCTGTGAGTGTGTGTGTGAGTTCATCTGCTTTATCAAGAGAGTGACCGCAGCCTGCAGCAGAAATAGAACAAAGCTGAGACATGACTGCATGTGGCAGCTGCACACACACACACACGCGTGTTACTGTCTCTGTGAGGATCATCACTCACGTACCACATTCTCACACCAGTGACCCCCTCCTCAACAAAGGCTGCTCCTTCAATCCAGAAGAAGAGCTTCAATTCCACAAATATCCTCATGTTTGCTGTTTGTGGTCCTACAGTTCTGCCTGATTTGAATCACATCCACTCAGACAAACAAGAAACTGATCTGAATCCTTCCTACACATGTGCCGGTTTAATTCCAAGAAATAAAATTTACTCACTTTACAGACTTTATTCAGATTATATACTTTATTCTGATTATAGACCTTGTTCTGATTATAGACTTTATTCAGATTATATACTTTATTCTGATTATAGACCTTGTTCTGATTATAGACTTTATTCAGATTACAGGTTTTATTCGGATAGACTTTGTTGAGATTATAGACTTTATTCTGATTACAGGCATTATTCAGATTATAGACCTTAATCTGATTATATATATTCAGATGACAGACTTTGTTCAGATGATAAACTTTGTTCAGATGATAGACTTTTTTCAGATTACAGACATTCAGATTATAGACCTTACTCTGATTATATATATTATTCAGATGACAGACTTTATAGACTTTGTTCAGATTACAGACAATATTCATATTGTAGACCTTAATCTGATTATAGACGTCATTCATATTACAGACTTTATTCTTATTACATATTTCATTCATATTATAGACCTTATTCAGATTACAGTTTTTATTCAGAATAAAGACTTTATTCAGATGGTAGACTTTGTTAAGGTTAAGACTTTGTTCACATTATACACTTTATTTAGACTATATAATTCATAAAGATTACAGACTTTATTCATATTATACACTTTATTCAGATAATATTCAGATTATAGACTTAATATATTTTTATCTACTTTATTCTGATTATAGATTGTATTCAGATTATAGACCCAATTCATATTACTGGCTTTATTTCGTTTATATACTTTATTTAGATTTTAACATTTATTTAGATTATAGACTTCATTGAAATTACAAATTTTATTAAGATGCAGTTTAATCTGAATACACATTTTTTTTTTTCCTTGGATTTTATTCAGATTACAGATTTAGGGCATGAATTTTGTCCAGAATAGTTTTTTAATAACGCTGTTCTCTCTTTTACTTCACATTTCTTGAATCAGATGCTGGATATCTCACCACATCCTTACCCTGTATGTAGAAGGAAATGAATGAGTAACAATATAGAAGACAATGAAAAATGTTAAGAAAAATACTTTTCCCTTTTTACTTTCCCATTTTCTATAATCTATCAAAATTTCTCAGATTTTTTTCAAACACATTTTGTTATTTATCAAGTCGGCTCACAAACATGACAGCAACACTGAGAACATGTTAGATTTATTTATGATTTTATTTGAATAATTAAATGTGAATATTTTCCGATTATTCCAAATAAACTTGGTTTGTTCCGTCTTAAATAAATTATGAAGACATGTCAGCTCAGTGTCTTCCGCTGTGTTCCTTAAAAAAGATGCATCTTCTAAATTTAGCTTCTCAGGCTCGTCATATGAGCTGTTCCGATCCGGAAGGTCTGCTTATGTCACACAACTGCTTCAACATGTATTTATGTCTGTGAAGTAGCTTAATCTTTTCTTTATCAATGACTCAGATCTATCACTGGAAGCACCTAAGCTTCTGTTCCACATAGCAAGCTTTGCAAAAACTCTGTTCCTTCAGCCTGAGATGAGGAGATTCTGAACTCTGGTTCCAGTGAAGAACCTGAATGAACATCACCTGCTGAAGGAAAATATAATATGAGTAATATAATAACATAATAATACAAATAACAAATAAAATAATACAAGTTTATAATATTAATAATAAAAAATATAATAATAACGAGTAAAAATAATAATGCGCTTTTAGAATTTTTTTCCTTCACAAAAGCTTCTTGCAATGTGATTCAAAGATGTTTCATCACTCTTTACTATCGATGTCACACGTGTTCAATAAAGTTTAATTTATCATACTCTAAATATGAATACTTCTTCAATCAATCATTTTGTGGATGTTTGGTCAATATGTAACCGGACATTTCAGCATCAAAAATGTTTAAGACTATGAGTTCATATTCATGTCTATCAACAGATCTTCACCATACTCTGTGGTAAGGGTTTTACAAAGCTTTTAAACGTTAAAAGTTCGGCAGTAAATACATTTGTGACCTCCAAAAACTAATTGTAGTACAGACAAAGACCACTAGAGGGGGCCAGAAGACAGAATGAAAGAAATTTAAAGCCGCAAGCGGTTTGAGAATTAAGTCAAATCTACTTTTGTATACTCCAAATATTATTATTTATTTACTCATTCATACCCTTTTTGCATTTTTAGTTGGTTTGTGTTTATAATTTCTGCTTTTTCTTTAATTTTATGTAAGCATTGGTGCACAGTGTGTTTTAATTCTTTTGAGGACTTGGATAGCTAGTTGCAACGAGCATGGGTTCGAATCCAACTCTGGCAGAGGGTTTTGACTTAAATGTTACTGAAAATACTCATTAACGAGCAATACTATACGCAAATCTTTCTGCAAGCAAAATATGCGTGTTTTTCACTTCGATGCGATCTGAACGATTTTCAAGCTGTCCCTGAAGGACAGGACACTTTTTGTTAAAAAAAAAAAAAAAAAACAAAAAAAAACAAAAAAAAAAAAGGACGACGATCGAAAAAAAGATCAATTGAAAACAGCGAGTTAAGCAATAAAGGAGACTGATCTATAAGCATTTCTTCTCTGAATGTATAAAACATTTTACAAATCTTCAGATAAACGCAAGGCATGATGGGGGATTAGCTCAGATGGTAGAGCGCTCGCTTAGCATGCGAGAGGTAGCGGGATCGATGCCCGCATCCTCCAAGCTTTTCACTTTTTCTTCAGCAAGACTAAACGTAACGTTGTAATATAGATAATGTGGCACTTAACAGATGTAGGTTAACATTTAATCATTCATTCATTTTCTTAGCCGCTTTGTCCCTTTCGGGGTCGCGGGGGTTCCGGAGCCTAACCCAGCAAATAATTATTTTCTACATAATCACTCAAAAGTTAATTAAATTCTGACATGAATATGAGAAATATGGATAGTAGGTAGCCTAATCATTTCCTTTTCATGAAAACTGATTCTCTTGAGGTTCCAGATTGCTTCTTATTTATTTAGGTTTTTCTACATTTCCTTTATTCTTTTTTTAAACAAGAAATGTAAAAATAAATAAATAAAAATAAGACCGAATTTGACCACAGAGTGGCGCTGTTTTCTTTCAAAGTGACAATTCCTTATGAGTGACACTGCTGTCCTGTTCCCAGGTGAGAAGCTTTCACATATTTCTGGATGTTTGCTGTTTGTGTTGCAGATTCTGATTCAGTTCAGCACCGCCACCTTTGAAGTTCTGTCACCCAGAGCCTTCACTTAAACAGAGTCACGGACAGATTTGAAGAAGTGGTTTTATTTTACCATCAGAGTGACATGGATCTCAACACTTCCATGACATAAATGACAGGATAATCCAAACCTGTGCTCCTGTTTTTTTCACAGGCAGTATTTAGCAATGTGTGCAGCTTCGATTACAGTGTGGCGCTGTTGCCCGGCAGCTGGTGAAAATACGATGGGAGCCTGAGACGTGGGCAGCGGGGAGCGGTCTTCAAGAAGCCCGTATTCGTGCTGACCCAGCAGCAGCTGGAGCTGCGCGTTTTCTCTGCTAACGTCGACTTTGTCTTCCCTCAGAGCTTCCCGCTGCAGCAGAGCTTTGCTGAGATGCTGCTGCAGGTCCGGATCGTCCTCAGAGTCCTGCAGAACAGACCAAGTGAGCGGATCATTAGAAAGACCATGGAAACATGTATGGAGCTAAATCAGGGCCAATATTATTTGAAACAAGAATGAAATATTTGAAGAACACATTAATGTTTGAGTTTCAAAACTCAGCTCCATAAATATGTGCCGTGCTGCATAATGATGCTTTATAATGCAGCAATGCTCAACTGGTGGGTTCCAACCCAAATGTAGGTCGCCAAATTTTTCTGTGTAAAAAAAATCATCAAATAAAGTCATAAAACAAGGCGCCTCTTTTATTTATTTCACTGAGTCTGTCTGCGTCCAAAGCTGGTTTCTTGGTTGCCTCAATTATTGGTGAATAACCCAAAGATCCAGCATCCCTTAGTTGGCAATAAAAAGGGGCGGGGCATAACCTACAGCAGACAGTGTCCTCTGTTTGGTTGAAGCAAACAACATGGGTTGACATTCAGTTGTAGTTTGGGGGGTGTAGTTGTTTCCCTGGAAGTATTAGCCCAGCCCACCTTCCTGCTCCTCACCTGTGCGTGCTCCTCAGGGGGGAGGTGTAGAGGAGAAAACAGTTCTGGTAAAACTTCATGCTTCAGCTTGAGGCCCATCTTGGCGGCTCGCAGCACCTTCTCTCCCTGGAACAGCAGAGTCAGGGATGAGGGAGGAGCAGGTGGTTTGACGGCAGGTGCACAGGTGTGCAGCGCTTCACCTGGGTGATGGTGGCCTGCAGCTTCTCAGCGGCAGCATCCCCGTGCACTGCGAGCCGGGTCAGCTGCTCCTTTGTTTCCAGGCGACCCAGTGCCTCCTGACCCTGGGCTTGGTAAAACCGGAGGTTCATCTGGTTCCTGCAGCTGGTCAGGTTCTCCTCCATAAACTCCTTCTCCCTCTCACTGACTCTCAGCCGGTTTCTCAGGTGCTCAGCGTTGCTCTGGAGGACAAACACAGACTAGATTTGAACCAGCTGAGACACTCTCCACTGAAAATGGTGTTTGTATATACTTGAAGCATGTATGAAGAAAACTAAACGGTAACCAAACCCTAAATCAACTTCCTTGGGCTGTTGACCTTTATAAATGGGACTGTAAAAGTGCGTCTGTGCTGACTGTCTGTAGCATGTGTCAGAAATCACCCCTAATCACTATATAGTGCATTTGTTATTTTCTAGTGCTGTCTGTACTCATTCCGAAATCGAGTGCGCATGAAATTGACCAGAAGTCTTTGCAAAAAACTAGTGCGGATCGAGGCTCACTAGATTAGCGAAAAAAAACCACAATTCATTGCGGTCAAACAATTTCGAACCAAAAACAAACGTGTTTAAATGTATTCTTTTTAAATAAACTCTCCCACATTTTCCCCATCAGAACACAGTAAAGTCATAAATAAACTGTCATGAAATGTTCATACTGGTTGATTTTTGTGACGTCATATCCGGCGTTTAGAAACAAAAGAAAAGTAGTGAGCATGGTGTCCGATGTTGCTGTTACATTTTTTTTTTTTTTTGGCTGTGATGGCTGTTCTCAACTTTCTAATTGGAGAGAATGAAGAAGTACTTGACTGCCCCCAAGTGGTTACCTGCTGAAGTGAGATACCTCCAGTGAGGCTTTTTTTTCTTCATATTTTCAGATGTATTTGTTTCCGTCTATGACTGAAGTTGGGATCAAGAAAACCTCTGAATGACTTTGATGTAATGAACAAAATATCTGGTTTAAAAGACGAGGAGATTACCATGAAAACTATCTGAGATCAACGGCCAAATATTTAAAAGTCTGAATATTTAGAATAAAACCACTCCCGTTGCCAATATAGATAGACTTTCTATCTGGGACGCGTGCAGAAGTGTGCGGTTGGTGGAGCTCTGTGTTTGAGTGTTGTTTTGATTCCTCTGGGACACCGATATTACAACAAAGCATCCCTTTAAGAGTTTTGTGGCTTTGTGAGTGATATTTTGCTGATGGAACAGACGCTTTGGACCAGAACTCTGTGACCTCAGGTGTCCAGTTTTATTCAACTGTCATATTAGTCGACTAATCGACAACTAATCGAATATTAAAATTGCTGACGACTAATTTAGTAGTCAGTTAATCATCACTTTATATTATATAGAGTTGGAGTGTAGTAAAGTTAAACAGAGTTGTGAGCGTTCAGCACCAAAAAATGTACTTTTTAAAAATTTGAATCAGTGATACCAAAACTTCATCTTTAGTGAAAAATGATAGTTCTTTGTTTCAGATGTTGATCTCATTTAATTGTGTGAATTTTTAGTAAACATTCACACTGTAGTGATTGTCTTGCTCCGTTCCTTACTTTTCGGTGTGTAAAAACTCAAACACATTTTCAGTGATTTCAGCAATCTCAGTATCAAAATGTTCAACTTGTTCAGGACATTGCTGCTTGTACTTTTGGTATTCATAAACTTAAAATGTTTTGAAATATTGAGCAAAATATACCCCCATAGAACATGAATGAAAAAGTCTTCAAATTTCATAAATTTAATTAGATTAGCAGCAAACCTTTACATATATTTATGGGCTATGCTTTCATGTTTTATAGTAATTTTCAAAAAATGTAGAGTTTAGGTAATATTTTAGCAACATGCTAATGTTTTTGGCTAATTTGTTATCTACTGAGGTTTTTTAGGCTAATGCAGAGTTTAGCTTCTGTTTTAGCAACAGGCTAACGTTCTTTGCTAATTTAGCGTACTGAGGGATTTAGGCAATTTTGAAATGAAGCTAATATATAAGCAATGTGTTAACTTTTTGCTTAATTTGGCATCTACTGAGGTTTTTTAAGCTGATTTGGAGTTTAGCCTTTATTTTAGCAACATTCTAAAATTTTTAGCTAATTTGTTATCTACTGAAGGTCTTTAGGCTAATTTAGAGTGTAGTTTTTATTTAAGCAACAGGCTAACATTGTTTGCTAATGTTGTTTTTCTGAGGAATTTTAGGCTATTTTGGAGTTAAGCTAGTATTTAAGCAATGCGTTAACTTTTTGGCTAATTTGGCATATACTAAGGCTGTTTATGTTAATTTGGAGTTTAGCTAATACCTTAGCAACACGCTAACGTATTTGGCTGATTTTATTATCTATCGAGGTTCTTGTAGGTTAATCTAAATTAGGGTTTAGCTTCAATTTCAGGAACAGGCTAACGCTTTTGACTAATTTAGTTTACTGCGGAACTTTAGGCTGTTTTCGAATTTAGCTAGTATTTAAGTAAAATGCCAGCTTTTTTTTTTGGCTAATTTGACATCTACTGAGGTTTTAGTGGCTAATTTGGAGTTTTGCTCATATTTAAGTAACACACTAAATATATTTGCAAAATTGGTATGTATTAGGGATTTTTAAGCAATTTTACTACAGGTCAACTTCAGCCCTTTTTCATAGTTCTTTAACGAAATTTCCAGTCTTTTAGCAAATTTAACATTTACAAATAGCTTTTGCATTTTCAGTAAATACTTTCAGCTAAAAGCATTCATACTATTATCACAGGTAATGCAACTTTTTTAGTTTAGTCTTGTTTTAATACCAAAAACTAGTGAAGGACAGAGGCTGCATTAAAAGTTTAATAAACTATCATCTTCATTATCTTTATTTTTAGTTACTTTAAGGCTAATGATGGTTAAGATGTATGCTTTACATCCAGTTGGCACATGACTCGATTAGTCGACTAATTGGAAAAAAAAATCGGTGATAAAATAATTGTTATTGGCAGCACTACGGCTCACAGAGATTAACCTGAAACTTCATGTGTGTCTGACATCAAACCTTCAGTCTCAGTGTGATCTCCAGCTGCTGGGTGACATAATCCAGCCGAAGAGCCAGCTCCTCCTCGTTCTTCTTCACACTGTTGATGTTTTGCTTCAGAGATCTCAGGACGGTGGAGATGCTCTCGTGCAGATTGTCTCCTAATGCCACTTGAACGTTCTGTTCACAGAAACAAAGACATGCAGAGGAGAGACGAAGCTGGGAGGGTCAATCAGGCTGCGTGACTCTAATACCTTTGGGTCAGAAAAGCTGGAGAACCAGTTCTCTCTGTCTGTGGAGATCTTCTTTATCTCCAGCATGGTGTCTTTGTGGTGCTGATCTGCAGACGCCAATTTGCTCTGGAGTTTGTCCTGCTGCTCCTCAGACTGCACAAACATTTGTTGTCTGCAAAACATCACCTGCAAGTCAAATCTACGACAAAGCTGTGTTCACCCCCATCAAGTCAGATGCTGAGCAACTACTGGAATTACATTGATCGTCTTAAGGGTGGAAAAGTTACAGTATGTTAAAGATTTTGTGTCTGAGCGTTCAAACACATACTTCTCAGAGCTGAAGGAGGAGCTCGTATCCTGCAGGTTTCCTCCCCAATGCTGGTGCAGAAACCTCATCCGCTTGAGGTCCTGAGCCAGGAGGTGGTCCAGGTGCTGCAGGTGACTGGCCTGCACCTGCGCGGTCTGACGCTCCGCCCCCTGCAGGTCCCCCACCAGCTTCTGCAACACGAGTACACTCACAGTCTCCATGCAGACGATGGGAGGAGCCGAGGAACTGTGAGAAAATTCACCTCAGTGACAAAGTCCAGCTCGTCCACCTCCCTCTGAAACGTCTGCTGGAATACGGCGATGTTCTCTCGCAGCTCAGCGACCCGAGCCTCACGCAGGATAGACCTCCAGCGGTTGGTGACCTTCAAAAGGTTCACCGCTGTGTTCTTCTGCTCTTTCTGCAACTTGTCCTGATTAACGCAGATGAGAAGAATTCTGAGAGCTTCTGAAAACAGTAAAGTTTATAAAAGCAGTAAAGTTTGTAAAAGCAGTAAAGCTTATTATAATTATTCGTCTTGGCATAATTTGTTCTTTTTTTTTCCTTCCTGCATTGAATTATCCCAGAAACAATGTTGTCCATTTTTAAACTTGAAGTTGGGTTAAAACTACCCAAATTGTTGTCATTGTTTTTTTAACTGTGGAGTTCTTAGGGAGCATCAACAGAATCCCTGTCCCTGAGATCCTCAGAGCTCCAGCTAGTTTAGGTGGACCAACAAGTCAGAGATGTCCTTTGGTGTTGAACCACGGAGAGACTTAAGCCGTTTCAAAGTCTACTTCCTGAGTAACAGGACGTCTGAGGTGCTCACACTTCCTGTTTTTCATCAGAACCCAAGCGGCAGCATTCCGGACGAGTCCAGTAAAGTCCTGGTCTGTCAGACTGAATCCTAAATCCTTTTATTGGACACCTGGTGTTGGGTGGCTGTGACGCAGAGGTCAAGCAGACGGCCTCTGGTGGGATGTTCAGTTCCTGTTCTGCCCTGAAGAAGTAGATCTGGTTTACCTTCAGGAACAGTGTCAGCATCTCTTCCTTCTTCTTGGACATCTCCTCCTCAGTCTGAGCTCTGTGCTGTAGCTGCACCAAGCGCTCCTCTTCTGTCCTCCCCAAACTCTTCTTTGCTTTCTTTGGCATGATGCCTCTTCCACCTGTTTGCATTGAATGTCACAGAAGTGACCCATTAAAAAGGTAAAGGTGTACCTGCAGAAGCAGAACTGTGCTGAAGGTTAGATCTAACCTCACCTGTACTTACTACAGGCAGAAGACGACAGAAATAAAACCTACAGACTCGGACAGACTGACGGCTGTACGTAATACGTGGATAGCAGTTTGGTTCTCTTTCAAACTCACATCGCCGACGTCAGTTAATGTGACCAAACCTGTCAGATTTACACAACTGAATCAAGAGTTATTTTGAAAATCAACTGGATCTTTTGAGTTCAGTTCCTCTTTGAAAACATCTTCTGATCCACTAATGGCAGCACAGGGATGTGTCCTCCCAACTGCAGAGGGGCAGAATTTGTATTTTTTTTAATAATCTAAGTTTAAAAAGCAATCTTCACTTTGAGTCAAATTCCCTGATGGGGCTGTACAGTGTTGGAGTGATTAGCAACTTGAGCCGGTTCTTTCAACCACTAAAGAACCTGCATTAGCATTAGTACACTGATACAAACAGCAGCAGGAGTCTCATTACAGGAAGACTGACATGGAGGGACAAGCATGAACGAAACGTATGAAAGATTTTCATCAGATTCAGAATATTTTCAACCTTTGAATTTTTTTATTCAAAATTTTTATTTTTAACCTTAGATTTTTGATGGCCCAGAAATTCTGTCTCACTAGAACAACTGGTTGATCTAAGAGCACATCGATATCCAACCAGATCTGATTCGCTTCCTCATTTGCTGCGGTTACATGTGCAAAATAATCTCAATCGGATCATAGATCAGATATAGAACTGTGTACATGGACCTGAAAAACTTTATCTGATTATAACAAACGTTTACATGCATCACACCTTTGATCAGAATAAATCATTGGACCGGACTGAGTGAGTGTGATGTCACCCATAGAAGACTGCTTACTTCCAGCTCCAACCAAATAGGGTCAATTCAGTCGCCATTGTTTAAATTATACCAAAACACTTCAAGTATCTGATCCGGCCCGTCTGTCAAGTTTTAGAACCCTTTGTGGCCCACCAGTCAAAAAGTTTGCCCACTCCTGGTTTAGAGATTCAGACAGCCCCATGTTGGAGCCAAACAATGTCAGTAAGCAGTGATTGGTCACAGTTGGTCTGATTAAACTTCTCTATGGAAACGTCTCTCACCAATCAGGAATGAGCTTGATGGAAGACCACACCTCTGTTCCTTAATGTTTTGAACGTTTGATGTCAGACAACTTGCTTTGACTGAGGCGTCTGATTGGTCAGTTTACAACATGGATAGCTATCAATAAAGAAAAAAATCTCTATGGAAGTCTAAGGGATGGACTCTATCCACAGAGCTGTGTGACGTATCTCCAGTTTAAGATAAGACCGCTTGTTTACTTCTGCTTGTAGCTATCTGTATGCATCGACTTAGCAAATCTCTGTATACTATCCCTGGTACTGACTAATTTTTGTTATTTCTAGCATTGTATGCTAGTTTGTCATTATGTCTATACACAATGACATCCAAAAAGTCAAACTTTACCTTCCTCAAACACCAAAAACCCAGTACCCACAAAACGCTGCCATGTACCGTATGATCACATGACTTCTTCAGATGAAACGTAGATATGTTAGAACATTTAAAACCTTTTCTACAGAACTTTTAACATCTAAATGAACTATGAAGTGACTTTCGGACCACTGGTCGTACTCTCAGCTGAAGAGAAGGTGCCTCTGCCTTCTTCATCACGCTAACGGACACCTTCGCCTGCGAGACGTTTTAGGAAAGGAAATCAGTTAAACTACTTATACCCGACACTGAAAATTACTAAAGACAGCGATAATCAGACATGTCTTTCCTGCTAGTTAGCATTAGCCCAAATGAAAAGTGACAACGGGATTCACATGTAAAATTGTAAATGCTACAGTGAGTTGTGAACTTTTTTTTCTTGGCTGCAGAGAACTGGAGGGAAAGTTAAGGTTAGGATTATGGTTTTGGTTCGTTAATGCAACAAAAGCTTCCCGATCGCGGCTGTATTGCAGCTCACTGCGTAACAGCTAACGGGACTATATTAAAAACAAGTCACCAGTAACAGCATTTATCTTTGGATACACTTAAAATATGTGAAACAATGCAGGAATCTGCGTCTTGGCTGCACCTGTTATGTGTCGCCAACATGAATTTCTGTCAGCTTTTAAACTGGTTGCACACAAATACATATGAATAACATCAGCCTTATCTTGTTACCCTCGAAGTGTGCTATGTAGTACAACAAATACAATTTAAATCCCTTTTGCAATTTTATTTTGGAGTATTCTGCTAGAAAAACAAACAATGCGCCTAACATCGTTTATTGTGGTAAATCTGTTGAAATCCAAATTTCGATATAAACCAGGGGTGTCAAGCTCAAGGGGCCAAAATCCAAACACACTTAGGTCTTAGGACAGGATAAACATTTATTGAACACTGTAAAACTACATTTGTAAACCTTTAAAACCATAGTTATGAACTAGATATGTGGCATTACCTGTGATCATGTGAATGCTGTAAGCTGAACTTGGCTGCTGTAGATGCTAGTGCGGATAACTGAAGATTCTGAAATTGATAGCTAAAAATGCTAAAGCTAATAGCTGAAAACGCTGAAGCTGATAGTCAGCTAAAATATTAGCTAAATGCCAAATTAGTCTTAAAACCGTACGCAAAAAAGCTAGCATGTAGATGAAAATCTAGCAAAACAAATATAACTAAAAAACAAAAGAAAACCTTAATTAGCCAAAACAGTTAGCATGTAGCTGAAATATTAGCCAAACTCCAAAACATCCAAAAAATCTGAGTAAATCCCAAAATATTCCAAAAAGCCAGAATGACCATTTTTAAAACATTAAACCCATAACTTTTTAACATAATTATGAAAAGTAAAATGCAGGAACATTATTCCAGAATAAATCAACTTCCAACATTAAATGTACCGAATGTGGAAGTAGTCATGCATTTAGCCCATTTTGGCTTCTTGGATTTAGCAGGTACTTCCTGGAACGCGAGAGGGGAGGAGTCACTCAGTCCAGTTCTCAGATACCATCATTAGAACCAGACAGGTAGAAGAGCTGTTGGACCCTTCTGTTGTTGTTGCTGCTCCTTTGGAGAACATCAAAGCAGCTTCTCCACCTTCATAGAGAGGCTCTTCATCTACTTTTCATCATCATCATCATCATTATCATCATTGATCGAGTTCTACTCAAACCTGGGTCGGTGACGTCACAGCAGCGAGCTCACCGGTTCTGCAGGCCCTTCTGGTTCCGGCCTCGGTTCGCGGGCGGGAAGAAAACTTTGCCTTTCAGCGCGTGAGTCCACCGTCAGGCTGGAGCGTCACGCGAGTGTTTGCGCTCCGTCCCCATAGCAACAGCTTCCGCGGGCTCTCGTTCTGCAGCAGCGCGCATGCGCGTGTCTCCTCTCTCTTTCTGGCTGAGCGGAGGCGTGAGCGGGCTATTCTTTTGCTATTCTGAACAGTTGCGTCGTTTTTCCTTCTCAAATCATTTGAAACTTTGAGCTGAGAAGTTCAGCTGCTGGCTTCTGAAGGAATGAACTGTAGAGTCTTCACGGTTTGAAACGACATCACACATCTTATCATCAAAGCGTTTATTTAATGTCAGATTTTTATTTTTTTTTTAAGTCAGAAATGTTGAGTCTGGAGTCTTCCTGCAGCATCCTTCCTGCTTCCAGATCCAGCTTCCTTCAAAACTGTTGAGCTAAATTGGTGCATATATTATTAGAAAACCAAAAAAACAAATTGAAAAAATATTAGTGTTTGGCCAAAAAAATAAATAAATAAAATGTCCGAAACATTTTGCTATTCTGAAATAAACTTGATTGTTTTCAGCTTCAAATGTTCAATTTTTCAGGTTTCACAACTCAAATTTTCAATATCCAATACCTTTTTTCCCCACTTTCTATAGTGTTCGAAAACAGCCTGCCCTCATTTTTTTTTTTAATTGTTTTCTCGTTATAATGACATCCACTATCTTGTTATAATGAGAAAATGAAGTTTGTTTTCTCGTTATAACAAGATCATCAAGAATGAAGAAGCATCCTTTTCTCCCTTTCCCTTCTCCTTTTACCTATTTAAGTTTCTTTAGTTTATGATTAACAAAAAAACAGCAGAAGATACACACCCCACAAAAGTTGTTTTTAGTCTATATTTTATTTATGTTGGGATTCTGTCTCATGCAGCAGCCTCCTCCCTTAATTTTACCAAAACCCCCAAACAAATGATGATGGACAGAACCCATGCAGGGCTGCAGAGCGTTTGATGCGTTCACTGAGCTCCGAATAATATCAGAGAACGTCGAACCCCAGCACTGATCCATATACAATCGATTGATTACAAAGTGTCGATTTTTTCTGAAAACTGCTTTGTTTGCTGCGGATTGTATTAATGGAAAAGCATAGTAGTGGACTGAGTTGGGCCAAGTGGCTGTTTGGGTCCACTAATGTCCAGAGCTCAGTGAACGCACCATTCGCAGATCCTCGACCATTCGACATAAAGTCAGGAGGGCTGGTGCATGAGACAGAATTAAGACGTTCGAGGGGCAACTTCAGTGAAGTGTTCTTCTGCTGTTTTCGTTGTCAACCACAAAATAAAGAGACTTAAAACAGGTGAAGTTTCGGCATCTCTGTGCGGGAAAGGGGGGGGTTCCATTATTCATTATTGATGATCTCATTGTCATGAGAAAACTAAGGTCGCTATATAAATAGCTATATATATAAACTCTCACCCATCCCTCTGCATTTATCTGGGCTTGGGACCGCCACAAGAGGACTCTGGATTGTGTCCTGTATAGTTGCATTACACACAAACAGATACACACAAAATCAAAGACTGAACTTAGCCAAACTACATGAAAAGTTATGCAGTTCCAGCAGCTGCTCATTTTGTCCATAGCGAGCTGTGGCCAGGAAGGAAACAACAGGAAGAAAAATGTGTTCTAGTTTTAATGTCACTGACTGTTTTGCATTCTGCTCTGTTTTTGGGAACAAAGTTCTTTTTTGACAACCTTCAAGTCCCCCTCCAATGAAAATCATGTTTTTGAGTTTTTAACACGTATGTGTGGCATTTTTCTTCTGAAAGAGAAAAAAATATAATAAGAAATCATTTAGTGTTTGCATTTCAGAGTATTTCTCCTTTTAAGTCTCTGTCACTCAAAGTCCCAGAGAAAACCTCGTCTGAATTCCTGAAACTTTGATACGTCACAGTAGCTAACCCTGTAGAGGCTGGAGAAGATAATCTAATGTGCTGTAAAGGATTGTAATTAAGTGAAAGGCCATACTGATGTTAGCTTTCATTATGTTGTCAGAATGAAAGACTTTTTTGTGTCAGTTTGTATGATGAAGCGTGTGAGCTGCAGTTACAGTTGTATTGTGTACATTATGACTACGGTAGTTTCATTGTGGAGACTAATTTACCCAACAGGTGTGTGTGTAACTAAAGAGTGTGTAGACAGGCCCCGCTCATTTGACTTCAAATCAAAAATAAAAGCAGTGCTCCTCCAAACGTTTAAAAAGCACTGCGTTAAAAACAAGACTAAAATGGGTTTGGTTAAAAGTCCAGAGGTAAAAACCACTCGTGTTCCTCGGTTCTGTTCCGGTGGGGGACTGAGTCCGGGCGTGAACACCTCCGGCGGACGTTTCAGCGATCGGCTAGCCCCCGCAGAACCCTCATCACACACGACGCGATGGGCAGCAAGCGAGCAGCAAAGTTGTCCCAAAAATCAATGTATTTAAAACAGCAGCCGTTCCAGGGTCACTGGGAGCACCAGAAAGTCCCTGGCCATGGAAGACATTGGAATAAATAAAACAAAAAGACAGCTTACCGGAGAGTGCGAGACTTTAAGCACTGCTGACTCACCAAACTGTTTGTCACCCGAAAAGAAAAGGCAGCATGCAAAGCGCAGCGGTTTACTGTCAGATCCAAGTACTTGTTTTTCGTTATCCAGAGCTACAAAGAAGGTAAAACAATGTGAAGCCTGCTGACAGCTTCCCATAGGCAGCCTGCTACCGCTACCTTACCTGTGAGGCTAACCCGGAAGTGCGCACCAGGAAGTGGGAGGTCCCAGAGACCAGGAGTTGCCCATGACGGCAAGTGGGCTGCTTAATCTTTTTTATAGTGCCTATAGAGGCCACCGCCTGTAATTAGCCACCAAGTCACACCTGCAGGAATCCATCCTGCTACATTAGCATAGCCGTCCTATGGGAAACTCTATTGAACATTAGCATCAAGCTAGCGGACTTTAGCTTTATGTGCTAAATCGATTTATATCTTTTTTGAATCGATTATTGATCTATTAAGCCTAAATCGATTCAATTCAATTAATTGATTTTTTCAACCCAGCCCTAGTCTTAAGAGGTGTGGAGAGTCAAAATGAGAGCTGCAGGAAGCACAGTCTGCCCGGTGGGAGCATGAATCAGGACAAAAAAAAAATCACATTCTTTCATTTCTACTTCTCACCAGAAGTTAAGAATAAATGATAGCAGGAAGGATGAGAAACGAGAAAAGCAGAAAGAATCTGGAATGAAGATCTGAATCAAACGGGAGCAAGCTTCAGAACCTCTTGGTGCTTTCATTTTTTGAGGTATGCTTATTTCTGGTTGCACCACATTGTTTATGGAGGTCAAAGGGCACAGATGTCAAACCAATGCGGAAACTATTTGTTTCCTTTTTAGAGTCACGATCTCTTGTAATTAACTGTTATTCATTCAGCTGTCTGTGGAGCCCAGCAGATTCATTAACCTGGCATCTGTGGTGTTTTCTGTGGAGAGAAAAAAAGACTTTGGAATTGTGCGTGCGTGATTCTTAATTTGTAACTTGTTTCAGCATGTTTGTGTGTAACTAAACACCGCGAGGGCACAATGACTTCTGGAAGACTTGAAAAAGTATTTTAAAGATTGTAACACCCTCATCCCCAAATACAGCAGAAGCAAGGAGCTCTTCCTGGGGGCGGGACAGAGGGCCGATTGACCCACTACGCTCTGTGGGTGTGGGGGGGGACCTCGTGTAACCAGAGGAGATCTTTCTATTTCAATTACACAGAATTTTGCCTGTTCCTAAGCTTCTTCCTAAGTTTCCTAAGTTTCCTTCTCCCCCTGTACTCAGTGTAGAGTGGGTAGCCCCCCTCTTTAGTTTGTTCTTCTCCGGTGGTTGGTTTCTCCTTTACATGTCGGGCGCTTGCTTCCCTCTCTCCTTCCAGTTTTATTGTCCGGTGGTAGAGGTGGGTGTTCTGTAATGATAACAATGTTATTAATTGACTTCTGTTACTGAAAAATACAAAAACTCCAAAAAGATTTTGCTATTTTATTTTAACGTAAACATTAGCTGATCTCCCTCTACCTCTCACTAGCTCGGACGAGCAGCTAATACACCATTAGTATCAATAATAATTTCCAGAAACGATTCAATTCAGATTTTTTTTTACATTAAATTCAATTTTGAGCTTCCACAGTTTAAACATTTATTTAGAAATACATAAATAATCTACTATATGATTTAAATATATTTACATTAATCTGATACAGTTCACTTTCTGTAAAATGTATTAGTAAAATAATGAGATTGTTAATATCATCCAGTGTTCCATGGATTCTCTAAAGGAGAAGTTCTAACAAAAATGTTCAGATCATTAACATTGGAAACATTGTTCTGCTTCTCCTGGAGGACGTTTCAGTTTGGCTACTAGGTAGTGATCGTGCTATAGCATTACACTTTATTCCAGAAGAAAGAATTTGTAAAAAAAAACAATGTTTTAGGCCACAAATCGTTACTTTAAAAAATATTTCCTTAAAATAGTTTGGAAAATTCATGCCTGTGAGTTTATAAAGACGTTCATTTAGTCAGAAATGTATGTTTAGGTCGACTGAGCGTTAGCAATAGCGGCCCTATGGGAAATTCCATTGAACGTTAGCATCAAGCTAGAGGACTTTAGCTTTATGTGCTAAATTGAGCTCTGTTTTTATGGATCGATTATTGATCTATTAAGCTTAAATCGATTCAAATTGATTAATTGATTGTATCAACCCAACCCTAAACATGGTGATATATGTTTTTTTCTTTCTGGAAAATCTCCATATCCTCAGTAAATGGTGCTGCTGTGTTTCTACGTCATTTATACCATAAAAACAACGCAGAATCGGTCCGGTTACACTCGCGCTCTCCGTTACTGGGAACTGCGCTCTCAGAAGAGCTCTGTGGTGAAAGCACTGGCAGGGAAAGCGCAGCCGCTAGGGAGCAATGAGACTAGAGAAACTTTAGTGTTGAGTGTTCATAAAATGCATATTTAGTCTAATTTATATTAATTATATTTATACAATATTATATATATTTATATATATTATATTTGTTTAAGAATGTCATGTTAACATGTTCCATAAGCAAAGTTGATTGTAAAATTGGAATGGTCTAGATTCCTGTTTACTACTGTGTTGTACCAACAGATCTGGAAAAACAAGAATGTGACTTTTCAATAATAAATTCTTGCTCTCAGCTGATAAAAGGAAACTTCTAGAAGACATTTTAATAAGACCTGAGTGAGTTCACTCTCACTAGTGAATGTTTAAGCTGATCTTGTAATCTTTTCAAAGTCAATAACAGCTTTAGACTTCGCACTAATTCCTCATGTTTTGGCAGGACCAGTGATCTTTTAGTTTTATGGAGGATGATTGTGGTATTTGTATGTGTTAGACCTCAGATCAGACCAGACGACCTGCTGGTAATCACATTACTAAGTGGAGAAACACAAACTGACCAGGATTTCCTCAGTAGTGAAGAGTCCATCAGAGCTGAATCTATGTCCAGTGGGTGGACAGGGAAATGTGTCGTATGAAAGCCTGACCGCTGTCACGTTAGTGCCGGAGTCCTGTCAGAGGCTGAGTGGGATCCACTTGTAGAACGGGAGCCTCCAGCTCAGTGTTGCCACCCCCGCTGGGTGAATTTAACCCGCGCGGCGTTGCGTCGCGACCGGCCCTGGCTGTATAAGTCCCAGACCTCGCCGCTCCAGGGCCGTGGATGGAGTGCTCACTAAGCTCTCTCTCCCGTCTTCTGGACCATCAGGACCAGTCGGATCAGACCCTGTCACGCTGATCCAGGTGGACCGGCCCACATATAACGAGCGCTAGCAATCTACGGCGATGTCGGCTAACCGAGGGGTTTAACAGTTTGTATAGATCTCAGTCTGTGTGTGGATTAGAATAAAATCACAACCATGCATCGCATTGTTTCCTTTATAATAACCTATTTATTTATCATAAAAAAGTTTGAAATGTTATTTTGTTGCACTTTGTACAAAAAGATTATTACCATGACATGGGAATTATTTCCTGATGATCAGAGTTTTTTCCTTTTTAAAATCAGACCAAAATTAAGAATTTTATGGTCATTTTACTGCTTCTGTTAAACCATGTCTCTTTTTTTTTATGCCATTCCAATATGGCGTCGCTCTGTACGGATCTTGGACAACAATAAAAACCCTGCGAGTCATCACTAGAGATTATCTTATTGCTATTTTGTACATAATTGGAAGTTGACACAGTGACACACAAAATGATTTGCATTTGTTACAAATGAAGTACACACATCAACTGAGACTACTTTCTCTCCGTAGTTTCTGACTTTATCCAGCTTTGCCTTCAGCTCTCCTCTTCTTTTTGTGTTCAGCTCTTATCCTAGACTTCTTCTCATCAAAGTGAAAGTTTAAACTCCTCATCTTCAGAGCTTCAGTTTGCTTCATCATCAGGAGCTGGAGAAACGTTTTTATTTTTAGCAAACACGCTCCGGATTATTCCCCCATCTTTGTTGGTTTCGTTTGTTCAGCATTTCAAACACTAATGTTTTCATTTCTCTGATCCGTGCTTCCTGCAGACTCGGAACCATATAGCCCAAAACGAAAGCGAATCACACACAGGTTCGTCTGCAGGACGGGACTTGCTGGAAGATCAACGGTCTGGCAGGAAAACACCCAAATAAGGCAAAGGGGAAGTGCTGACGTCACTGGAAGGTCTCCATGTGACGTAGAGCTGGAAGACTCGAGCTTGGACCTGACGGCGGGGTTTCCGGCCGCAGTGACCGGCCGCAGGTCCGGCGCCTCGGCCGCACGCGTGAACCCAGGGCGAAGTCGGGCCGAACCGGATCATCCACGCTCCAGAAAGCGCGAAACAAAGACTGCAGCGGCACCTGGAAGTCTGGAAGAGGGCGCGCTCCCGGCCATGCCCAAATATGGGCTTCCTCCCTTCCATCTTTGGGAACATACGTCACGCAGGAGTCTATATAAATGCGGGAATCCTCGCTCTGGATCTGACAGAAATCCGCTTCAGCCGCTGTGAACCCGTGAAGGCGCCGGTCCACGGACCGGAAAGAAGCATTGTTATTGTTTACGTTTCCCGTGCATCCACAAACACGAAGAAACAGCCGTCTGGCCCCCAGACCTCCAGCCGTCAGCCTTGGCTTCCCCTGAGCGCCGCCACCCAGAACAGCAGCCCGCCCGGAGCCCGGAACCCCCGCCAGAGCCGGTCCCCGTGCAGACACGGAGCTCCTCCGCCGCCTCTGACGCCCCGTCCCCGGCCAAAGACATGGCAGCGGCCAAAGCGGAGCTGCTGCTGCCCGGCCTGCAGCTGTCGGAGCCGCCGGTGTCCCCGCTGGACGGATACTCCAAGCTGGAGGAGCTGCAGATGCTGTTGCAGAACGCCGCGGCCGGAGGCTCGCTGCTGGCCGCTTCTGCGGCGGAGGCGGCCGGGCTGCTGAGCGCGGAGTCCGGGGAGTGTGGAGGTAAGAGGAAAAAAGTTACTTTTCTTCTGTTCAATGAGTTTTAACCTGCATCTCTTGATTTAATAACTTTTTGACAAAACAGCTGAACTTATATTAAAAAAAAAAGAAAAAAAAGGCAAAACGCAGAGAAGAAGTGGATTTATCCTGCAGAAACATCAATCTGCCATGTTTACTACTATGTTCTAAAGTTATTTTCAATAATAATTGTAAGTTTGAGATATTCATGCTGTTTTGTTCAAACATTTTGTCAATAAAAAAAAAAATCTCATAAGAAACCTTAAAACACGTGTTAACGTAGTGGCCCGGGGGCCGGACCTGGCCCTCCGGCTACTTATATCCAGCCCTTATTGTTACTAATGGCTCAAAGTTATCTTGCGCTCATTTCTAAATTTTGACAAAATATCCTGTTATGGAGGGTAAAATATTAAAAGTTATTTAAGGTTTATTAACCCTTTAACACATGAAATCTAACTATAACATACTGTAAATTTTCAGCCATTAACATGATCAATGTAATTCCAGCATGCAGCATGTAATGCTATTCTCCTTCAGAATCCACCAGAATTTTTTTTTTTTTCATTTTTATTAAATAATAGGAAAAACATAAAATATAACCTTGAGTTGTAAACTCAAACATGATGGAAACAAAAAAGAAAAAAATGAAAAGGGGACAGAAGGAAGAAAAACTTATTTTGTCTGCTCCTTTTAAATCAATAAATCAATCAAAGAAAATTACAAAATATTCTGCAGATTTGATATACAATAAGAGAAGATTGGGAAAGAAAGAAACAACATTTTACAATTACAACATCAACCAGTGTGAAATGTACACCATACCTGAGTAGTTGTTATTAATACTAGATAGATTTGTAGTAATTGATTATACTGTTTTTAATGTCGTTTTAAAAACTTGATATTGTTGTAGAATTTTCAGTTTGTTGTTTATGACACTGAATTACATTGATCGTGTTAATGGTTGAAAAGTTGCTTTAAATCAAAGAACATCAACAATGGAGCTCCGGTGTTGAAGGGTCAAATTCATTTATTCTGGAATAATAGTCCTGCCTGTTTTTATTCATAGTAATGTTAAAAAGTTATTTTTGACAGTTATAGTGTTCAATAAATGTTTATCCTGTTCGTCCCGCGACCTAAGGTGTGTTTTGGATTTTGGCCCCCTGTGTGATTGAGTTTGACACCCCTGCCCTAAAACGGGCATGTCCAAAGTCCGGCCGTAGGCCAAATGCAGTCCATGTTCAGATTTCCTGCAGGCTCCTGGCATAACATTCAGAACATGCATCCTCTAGAACTGTGATGTCAGAGCTGCTATAAATCTGCAGGGACTGAACCTTCAGAGCCTTTAGGGCCAAAAGAACAGATTTGTTTGTTTCTGTGATCAAAATAAGAACATTTTTAGTGTTATTTCCCCATTGACATTGTTTATGGAGTGTTTAATCATCATTAGTGTGTACCATTCCATTTGAACCAGATTCAATGTGGCCTTCTTTGTCAAAACACACCTGAAGAATTGACCCGCTCTTCTTCTCTCCTCAGAATCTCTGTTGGACTTCCTGGACCTCCAGAACCTCCCCCCTCTCACACCCCGCCTCCCACCTCTGGCCTACAGTGGCCGTTTCATCTTCGACCCCAGCTCCTCCAGCAGCAATCTGTGGGCGGAGCCTCTGTTGGGTCTATTTGGGTTGGGGAGTGTCACAGCCCCGCCCCCTGCGTCCTGCAACCTCACCACCTCCACCCCATCGGTGGCATCATCAACACCGTCCCAGCCGAGCTTGAGCTGCGGCACCATAGACGTCGCCTCCATTTTATCTGCATCCTATACATCTGCTGTGGGCTCTGACTCCGCCCACCTTCCCAATGATGCCTTTTTGACCCCGCAACCCTTCCAGTCGCAGGGCCCCCCACCTGCCTACCCATCCCCCGCCTCCAGGTTGGGCCTCCAGCCTGTGGTGGCAATGTTGCCAGACTACTCCCTGCCTCAGCAAGCGCCAGACGGCGAGCTCAGCCCGAGCCCGGACCAGAAACCCCTCCAGCCGCCGCTCACGCCACTCTCCACCATCAAGGCCTTCTCTGCGCAGATTCAGCCTCAGGGGCCCGCCGGCCTGCTCGCCAAGTCCTGCTCGTCCAAGAAGGCCCCTGGGGGCCGGCAGTGCCGGACGCCGCCTCACGAGCGTCCACATGTGTGCCCCGCCGATGGATGTGACCGCCGCTTCTCCCGCTCTGACGAGCTGACCCGCCACGTGCGCGTCCACACGGGCCAAAAGCCGTTCCAGTGCCGCATCTGCATGCGCAGCTTCAGCCGCAGCGACCACCTGACCACGCACATCCGCACGCACACCGGGGAGAAGCCGTTCCCCTGCAGCGAGTGCGGTCGCAAATTCGCCCGCAGCGACGAGCGCAAAAGGCACGCCAAGATCCACCAGAGGCAGCGCGAGCGCAAGGCCGACGGGGCCCCCGCTCCCACCCCAGAGGCCCCCACGTCCCCCGACTCGTCCTACTCCTCGCCGCCTCATAGCTGCCCGTCCATTAGCATGCAGGCCTCCTCCCCCTGCTTCACCTCCTCCTCTGCCTGCTCCTCACAGGCGTTCCCTTCCTCGCCGTCCCACCACTGCTACTCATCCTCCTGCTCCTCTCCACTGGGGGGCTCCCTGTCAGAGCTGCCCTCCCCCCACAGCTCCAACCTCTGCTGACCAAAGCCGTGACCCACACAGGGCTCAGACTTTTACTTTGAAAGGCCAAAGGTCAGGATGGAAGGTGGACTTGAGTACGGGTGTAGATGCTGTACATAAGTGACCGTGCACACACACACGTGCACTCTGTTTGTCCCTACTGTGTAGGTTCTGAGATATTTGTATGTTTACGTGGAGCTCAGAGAGCTTTCAGGAATAAAACATTTACCTGAATCCTGCTGGTTTTATTTCTAACACCACCTGGACTCACCTGGACTCAGGTTTTTAGACCCATAAGAGTTTAGCTTCAGTTTCTGTGTTTGAAGCAGTCGAAACTAGTTTGTAAATGGTGGTTAAATAAGCCAAAAAGCTTTTAGCTGAAAATGATTTTTCAGAAAACCATGCAAACAGATTCAGCAACAGCATTACCAACAGAACTGCAGTGTTGTAAAGAGCAGGTTTTGTCACCATCTGTGTGTTCACTCAGCACCTAATCTGCTGCATGTGTGTGCGTGTCAAACAGCCAATAGGATCAGGTTTTGTCACCATCGGCTCAGGCTGCTCCCTGCTGGAAAATCAACACGAGTCAGTCCAAATATGGTCCTTCCTGTTGCTACAGCGGACTTCCTGCAAGCCTTATATGGAGCTTCCTACTGGCAGGGCGCCCAGACCCTGTGTGTGTGTGTGTGTGATGTAACTAGTCAGACGGGGTCGGCAGGTCGGATCAGAGTCTGATGTTTCTGCGGTGTAAAAGCCTTCATGAGTTAATAAAAGCACCAAACTACTCACTCACTATCATCAAAGTAGTTATTTAGAGTAACTTCTGCATGGTTTCAGGAATGTTAGATATTTTATGAGGCTCTAGCTGCAGACAGAGGTATAAAAACTGGACCAGAGCTGTGATCCTACATGAAAAAAACATATTTTTTCCCCAACACTTGATGCAGAAGCAAAGTCCCACTAAACCAGAGGACTTTACTACTGACAGGGAGGAAGGTCCGAGTTGGTCTCGCAACAGAAACTGTGCAAATTCAAAAAACACAATCATGCTTCTTTAGTGAAATGACACGGAACTTTGAGTTGCAGCTTTATTCAAGAGAGACATAAAACTTTATGACACAGGAAAGTTTTAAAAACAAACGTGATATATGTTAGCTGCTTTAAAATGTACCCAACATAATCTGGTTTTGATGCTCCAATGCCATTAAACTTTAGCTAATTATAAAGTGCTGAACATTTTAGCGCTTCGTTAGAGAAAGGCAAAGAGCAGCTGATAGCTCATTCTGTCAGACCAGACAGAAATGCTGGAAACAAAATATTTTCTAAATGAAAAGCTCCTCCTCAAATGAATGCAATTAATCTATTGAACAACAAAATAAAAGTTAAAACAGAATAAAACTGTTTAAAAAAATGACAGCAAAGTAGAGGTATCAAACTCAATCACAAAAGGGGCCAAAATCCAAAACACACAATAGGTCATGAGCTGAACAGGATAAACATTTATTAAACACTCTAAAACTACATTTTTAAAACTTTGAAACCGTAACTTTTTTACATAATTATGAACTACTTATTTGGCTTTACCTGCAATAATGCTAGTGTGAATGCTGGAAGCTGAATTTGGCAGCTGAAGATGCTGAAATTAATAGCTAAAAACACTGAAGCTGATAGCCAGCTAAAATTTTACTTAGTCTAAAAAAACTGAAAAAAAAGAAACTTTGGTTGGGCAAAACAGCAAGCATGTGGCTGAAGTATGAGCTCAACTCCAAAATAGCCTAAAAAATCTTAGTAAATGCCAAAATAGTCCAAAAAGCTAGCAGAATACTAATTTTTAAAACCGTAACTTTTTAACACAATTGTGAATAAAGAAGGAATATTATTCCAGAATAAATCAACTTCAACTTTAAATAACTTTCAATATTTTACTCTCCATCAAAATATATTTTGTAAAAATTATACAAGTTAGAAATAAGCACAAGATAACATCGAGCCATTAATAATAAAATAAAAGGATCTGGAGGGCCAGATAGAATTACACGGAGGGCCTTGACTTTGACACATGTGCAGCAAAGGGACAAATTCAGCTATATATCATAAACAAAACATGTTTTTACTGTTATTTTAGTTTGGTTCCTGTCATTTCATGAGTGTGCTTAAGACATTTTTCACATAAGTTTGAAAAAGGAAACATAATACAAACATGTATTTTATTTTCTTATTTAAGATCAGCAATGACATTGATATCAAGGACGAGTTTCACTAAAAAATATTATTTACTGTATCCATTTCAAAGTGCGGTCAGCAGTAGAACCTCCCATCCTCTGTCTACTGCTGTCTACTGTTCATGGAAAAGGTAAACCCCGGAATCCTGTGGAAGTTATCACGTGAGCAGCTTCACTGGCAGGTGACATTGATTCATTTACACTTTGTCACATTTAAGAAAATTAACAGAGCTGTCGACTCTACAGTAATATTTCTCTCTAAGCTAGAAGTCAGCAATCTGGGGCACGTGAGCCACAGTTTGCAAGTGTAGGGAAAGACAGTGGTAGTGGTCGTCAGATTAAAAAAAAAGGCCTTGAGTGACAAGTCTCAACCTCACTTTTTGGCAACATGTTAGCTTTTTTAGCAAAGTCGTGTCTGCTAAGTTCTTTTTAGGCCAACCTGGAGTTTAGCTAATATTTTACCAAAAATGTGGCTTTATTTTATTTTATTTTTTTGGATAATTTGGTATGGTATAATGAGGTTTTGTAGATTATTTTAGCAAAAGACTAAATGTTTGGGCAAAATTGGCATAAATTGAATATTTTTAAGCAAATTTCCAACAAATTCCTCAATTTTTGCCATTTTTCAAATTCTTTATTCATTTTTTAAATGTATGCAATATTGTTCTCAAAACATTCAGCACATTCAGGACATTCGTGCTCGTAATTTTGGTACTAATACCTCTTACACATTTTAAAATTTTAAGCAATTTTTGAGATTTTTTGAGAAATTCTTCAAAATTCTTTGTACACTTTCTGCTACTTTATCAGCTTTATGTTTTTAGCATTTTCAGCAAATGTCTTCAGCAATTAATTCCAATAAATTTCTTCAGCAAACAGCATCATCATCTTCAGCTGCCAAATTCAGTAAAAAGCCTTCACACCAGCATTATCGCAGGTAATGCAACTTTTCTAGTTTTCATTGAGCTGCAAACAGAATCACCATAAATCAAGTTTCATACAGATTGTAATATTTTAAAGAGAGTTCCTAAAACATTTATTCCTAGAATGCTGAAATTATTAATAACATTTAATGTCATACTGTTGCTGTGAGGATTTTGCTTTTTAGTTTGATTTTTTTTCAGTGGTGTTTCTGGTCATGTTCCGTCTCCTGTCAGTAACTTCAGGTTCATGCTGATCATCCACAGCTGTCTTCAATTCTGTTAATTGTCCTCAGTGTATAAAAGTGTCTGGTGCTCAGTTGGATCTTGTCAGCTCATCTGTGTGAATCCTTTTTGTTTTCCCGTGTGTTTATGTCCTGGTTTATTTTATATATTAAATGTTTAAGTTTCTGCCACCAAACCCAGTTTTCTGCATTTTGGGTTTAAACACATTTTACTGACAGTTGAACACAATGTGACTCTTGTTCTGTATGTACAGCCAGCTAAACTCTCTTTATCTCATCCTCTAAACACAGACTTTGGTGGTAATTTGAAAGATTTTAATACAAATATTATGAAACTGAATGGCACAGATGGCTTAAAGATGGCACTTTTAATCAGAAAATATCTTAAATGAAATGTACATTTAGTTTCAGACCTGTAATGAGGAAGCTATGAACTTGCCATAAATTTTAGGGCAAGTTCAAGTACGGCGATTGGAGTTTAATTTTGTACCTTGTTTCCTGTCAAAACTGATATCTTGACAAATAGAGGGCTTTTTATCTGAAATATTAACCAAAAAATAAAAAACTGTATTTTAGACAAACTGTATCAATGTTCAACCATGCTTAAGTATTGCTAATTTAAACCTGCAGTGTTAACACAAGTACTTACAGTGTTAAATGAATTGAGGAAGTATTAAATGTTTTTAAATGTTTAATCAAAACTAAACAATTCCAGACTAAAAATGTGTAAGAAGACAATTTTCACAAATATTTTTACATTGACTGTATTGACATTAACACCAGAAGTCTATTAGAATAGGTATGTGGGATGATGAAAAGAAGATAACACAGGAAAAAACGTCCACAACACTTGTTTTTTTTTTTCTTATCCAAAATGACGAGCTGAAGTAAAACAAGACCAGCAAGACAAATGAGGTCATAACAGCAGGGAACCAGGGTATGTGTGGACTCTGGTTTAAGTGGTTTATGGCAGATCCTGCACACACCCTCTGGGGTGCTGTTCCATAGCCTTTCTTTTCTGTTGGTCTTTTAAACTTTTTTTGGATTGTGCAGACCGCTGCTTTGCAGCCTCTAACTCTCTGTGACAGCAAGGTCTACAAATGGCGTCCTGGGGTTGGTGAGGCCTTCTGGTGTACTTTTTTAGAGCAGTAGATGTACTTTATATCCCCAGACGGATTTAAAAAAAATGAACAGAAGATCCACCACAGAAGTAACCAAATTTTGGCTGACAACAAGCAATAGTTCCATTTCATTTTTGCAGGTTGGTGCTGCACAGATACAATCTCCTTTACTATTTTTTTCAATACCTGTCTTGGTTGGAGGAGATTCATTGGGTTTAATAATGGGAGTTCTCTGAAGCAGGTTGGAGAGTCACAACTGGCACAGTACAGTTTTCTTGAGAGAGCTTAAGCCACAGATGATTGGTCTCCAAAGTTGAATCATCTTCGACATGTGTTTTATGCAGCACGAGAAGTGGTAGGGTGGACAAGGCTGTTGGTGTTCCTGGAGGCAGGTTGAACAAGAGCAGCCCTTTCTTGCTCAGAAAATCCTTTTGTCAGAAGGACATCAATGGCATCCCTCATTGGGTTCGTCCGACGAGACTGGCACAGGACGAATAGCTGACCATGTGCTTTGATAGGGCCATTGCAAGCTGTGTGTGGAGAGGCACCAGCAATGTTGAGACATCTAATGGAGGGGAAGGTGGAGACAGGTTTATTCTACTCACCTCTCTTTACTTAATGCAATGCACTAATGCAGCAGAAAAAGGCAGAAAAGTTGAGCTGAACCTTTTACTTCAGTGACTAGTGAGTCATCATCAACCACGCCAAAGAAGTCATCCTAAAACAGGGGTGGGCAAACTTTTCCACTCGTGGACCACAAAAGCTTCTAAAATTCGACAGAAGGGCCGGATCATATGTATATTGTACGCCTGGCTCTAGCCTGCAACAAAGAAGCGGGGAGACAAAGTTGGTGTAAAAGTTTAGAATCGTTTCATCTTAGAAAAAAGGCCAAAGGCCCTGAAGTTCGGAGGAAAACAGCTGTGCGGCAGCGGAAACACTGCGTGACTGGAAGCGCCAAAGACGTCAGAAGGGAGCCGCCCCTTGAGGAGCAAAGGTGGAGCTTTTATCCTCAGCTTAGGGATGAGATAAACCACTGCACCTGCGAAAGAGGACAGAAGACCAGGAGACAAACAGCCTTAGCGACCCCCCCCCCCCCCCCCCCCCACACACACACACACACACCAAAAAAACAAAAGAATACTACCTAGAGAGGATGAGCATGTGACAGGCCATCAGCCACCACATTGTCATGACCCTTAATGAGGCAAATCTCAAGGTTGTAAGTCTGAAGAGAAAGTGCCCAACGCACAAGAGGTTGGTTGGGCAACTGGAGACTGCTGAGGAAGGTAAGAGGGTTTTGACACAACACCAGGGCCACAGCCAACATAAACTTCAAAATGCTGTAAAGCCCACAACAAAGTCAAAGTCTCTTTCCCAATAACTAAGTAGTTCAACTGATGAGATTTCTCAATTTCTTTGAGAACAGACTGGTCTGTTCACCCCTATCTGGTCAGCCTGTAACAGGACTGCACCAGCACCAATGAAACTGGCATCCACTTCCAAACAAAATGCTCTATCCCACTGGGGAGCTGCGAGGACAGAAGAATTACAAATCAAAGCCTTTACCATGCCAAAATGCTCTCAGACAAGAAGATGACCAAGAAGACTTTCTTCCATTTTTGAGCAGATCAATAGGAGGAGCCACAATGGTAGAGTGGTAGAATCAGGGATGATCATTTTTTTTATATAGATATACAAATATATATAGATATAGATATAGGGTGTGTGTGTGTGTGTATATGTGTGCGTGTGTGTGTGTGTGTGTGTATATATATATATATATATATATATATATATGTGTGTGTGTGTATATATGTGTGTATATATGTGTGTGTCAAAGTTAGACAGATATAGATATTATATCCAAAAAGTTTAATTGATTCTTAATCCTTTTATCAAAATAAAAACAGTTTTATGAAATAAAAATAACCAAATATCTCTCTTTGATCTTCACAGAAATAAGAAAGGAAAAAAGTAATACTAAAAAATTTCAAAACTATACTGCTCACAAAATTAAAGGAACAGTTTTTTATTGGTCCTGGCATGAATTGAATGAAACCTGTCTGATAATTTTCTTGGTTCAGCAGCTGAGGGTCTCATTAATCAATTTCAGCTGTATTGGTGTTCATGAATTAACAACAGGTGCACTTCAGTGGCAACAATTAGAAAACCCTCCAAACAGGACTGGTGTTCCATGTGGAGGTCATTTCAAGTTTCTCCCTCTTGATCTTTTTTGGCTGGTTTTCCACTCCTGCTGATTTTGTCTTGTGTAATTCTCTCTACTGGCAGTATGAGGAGATTCCTTAACCCTACAGAAGTTGTACAGGTTGTCCAACTTCTCCAGGATGGAACATCCACACGTGCTGCAGCAAGAAGGTTTAATGTGTCTCCCAGCACAATCTCCAGAACATGGAGGAGATTTCAGGAGACTGCTGGTTATTCTGGGAGAGCTGGACAGGGCCGTAGAAGGTCCTCAACCCCTCAGCAGGACCTATACCTGCTCCTTTGTGCAAGGAGGAACAGGCTGAGCACTGCTCGTGCCCTACAGAATGACCTCCAGAGGGCCACTGGTGTGAATGTGTCTACCCAAACAATCAGGAACAGACTTCATGAAGGTGGCCTGAGGGCCCCACGTCCTGTAGTGGGCCCTGTGCTCACTGCCCAGCACCGTGGAGCTCCACTGGCATTTGTTCCATAACACCAGAATTGGCAAGTCCGCCACTGGCGCCCTGTACTTTTCACAGACCAGAGCAGGTTCACCCTGAACACCTGTGATAGACGTGAAAGAGTCTGGAGAAGACAAGGAGAACGTTCTGCTGCCTGCAACGTGGTTCAACATGACAGGTTTGGTAGTGGGTCAGTGATGGTCTGGGGAGGCATATCCATGGAGGGACGCACAGACCTCTACTGCCTAGGAAATGGTGCTCTGACTGCCATAAGGTATCCAGATGAAATCCTTCAACCCATTGTCAGACCCTACGCTGGTGCAGTAGGTCCTGGTTTCCTCCTAATGCACCACAATGCCCGGCCTCATGTGGCAAGAGTCTGCAGGCAGTACCTGGAGGATGAAGGAATTGAAACAATAGAATGGCCTTCACCATCCCCTGACTTAAACCCAATAGAACATCTCTGGGACATTATGTTTGGGTCCATTAGGCGCCGCCAGGTTGCTCCTCAGACTGTACAACAGCTCAGGGATGCCCTCACACAGATCTGGGAGGAAATGCCACAAGACACCATTTGTCGTCTCATTAGGAGCATGCCGCCACGTTGTCAAGCATGCATACAAGCTCGTGGGGGGCACACAAGATACTGAAAAGCATTTAGAGTTGCAGAAATAAAGTTTTGGAGAAAATGGACTATCCTGCCACATCTTCATTTCACTTTGATTTTATGGTGTCTACACAATTGAGCTTCTGTAGACTGAAAACTTTTATTTCCATTAAAAGACTTGGCATCCTTTTGTTCTTAAGACACTGACCTGTTGTTATTTGTATAGATATCCAACTTCATATTGAGATCTGATGTATGTAATGTGTTTCTTTAAAGTTCTCCTGTAATTTTGTGAGGAGTGCATAATCAACAGCCTGTCCCTTGTTATGAGAAGATACCTTTCTCTTTATCTCGTTTCTCCTCTTCTTCTTTGAAAATTTCCACATTTTTTTCTAAATTGACTTCCTGATGCTTTTGACCTTTTTAGTCAATCTTTCTAGCGTTTTGGCAAACTTCCCCGCCAAAGGCGTCGATTTAAACCACTTCTCACCTCAACATGTTTTGTGTTCACCATTTTTATTTGGCCATTATTTTATATATCTGTATTAAAATGTGTGTTACATAATGTCACAGTATGACTGACTTAAAATAATTTATACAGTAGATTCCGCCTCCTCCTCCATCCATTTCATTTGGGAGAGAAATTATTTCGTCTTCTGCTGCAGCTGGACACCAGTGCAGCGCTCTGTCTCTGCCCACAATTGTTAAGTCATTTTTCCCTTGCGCGGAGAAATATGCACACGTGACCAAAATGTCGCGCTCGCTCACTGCGCCTCTGCTGGCACGCATGCATCACTCGTGGCCGAGGGAGAAACTTGCGCACGCGGAAGTAGACAGTCTCTTGTGTGCAGGGACTTTATTTAACAGAGCAGAGATAAAACACTTGCGCACAGAAAGCGCTTGCTGGGCCGGAATTGTCCATGAGTAATGTTTGCATGGAAATGTTTTATTTCTGCGTGGAGTTTTAACACATAAAAAAACACCATAATTTACGCAGATCAGCAAATGTGGACACGTGGAGACGCGGCAGAGAGGATTTGATTGAAACTGTCTCCAGCCAATCAGGATACAGAACAGGCTGAGCTGTTTAAAAAAAGAAAAAATGCGTAGTTTGCCCATGTCTGTCCTAAAACATTGGACCAATGTTTATTTTAAAATGATTATGTAGCTGCAGTTTCATTGTCAGAGTTATATCTATTACAACAAACTTATAAGAGCACATATCTTTGTGTTCTTCAGGCACCCTGATGATCGTTTCACAGGAAGGAGGCAGCTCTGAAGAGAAACGCTCTTCTTCCTCAACAACCCGGGCTCTCAGACTTGTTTGTCCCAGTGAAGAGGAACTGGCCGGCAGCCAGGCTGTTGCCCTTTGATAACACTTACGCAGGATACTTTGCTTGTCCTGTCATTTCCTTTGACAGCTTGTTCATCTCAAGGAAGCTTTAGTCCAGGTTGCTTCAGGCTCACAAGATGCTGGAAGTTCCAGTGAGTTACTCCATGTCTTTGGCCTGGAAAAGTTCTGTAGAAACCTGGTTTCCAGTCACCCATCTGGACTGTTGGAAGTGAAATCCCTCCTGCTGAGAAGTACCTTGCACCAGGATCCAGATTGGTACCGCTGCTGCTTCCCCCCTGGCTTGATTCAGCTGCACCGTGTCTGTAGAGGATCCAGTCCCCCACCTGTGGGTCGCTCAGGCATCCCCTGAGGATGTGAACCTGCTGAATTCTTCACACTTAAAATTGATGGCTTAAACAGAGGTACGCCACCTGGATTCAATTCCAAAAAGAACTTCTTGAGGACGCTCTACGCTCACCTTTTGGCAGGCCTGCAGAGACGTAACGCCGGGCCAGCCCCTTATACATTTTTCACTTTCTGACTGCAGCATTACCCAGGACAAAATCATCCAGCTTTCATTCATCACTGCATACGATGACATTGGCTGTGTCCAAATTCAGCGTCCTCCCGAGGCTGTGGCCTTTGCGATCTTCGATGTCCTTCATAAGCGGGTAAGACCGGATGTTAAATGCTGTGAATTTGGTCGGTCTAGCCTTGATAATTTACACTGTTGCAATCAGCTAATGTCCTGTAGCCCAGCTTGAAATCGTCTGTTTTTTCGCGTTTTGGGAAATTGAGATAGAAATAATTCTGTCATATCTCCTTCAGCTTCTTCTTCTGGAGGAGTTGGAGCAAATGTATCGCCGTCAAAGATATTTGCTCTTTTTCTGGCTGAGACAAAATGATGCACAGGTACTGTATTTAAATAAATAACACAAGAAGCTCTTTTACTCATTAGCTTTAGCTAGTTTAATGGATGTATTTATTCAGCAACTACATTACAGGTTATAAACTATACAAATACTGACACAAATGTGTGGGTTTGAAACTGTTTTGTAACAATTATCCTTTTTATTTATTGTTTCACCAAAGTTATCACAGGAAATCTGAGTGGTGGTACCTAGCCTCTTTAGAGCATAAAAAATATGTGCAAAATAACTAAACTATTTTTATTTTTCTATTAATCGGATTACAGTAGTGTTAAATGCTTATTTTATCTTCTGACTTAAATTTTATGCATAAATTAACAATTTGACCCTTCTCTTTTTTTTTAAATCAGTAAAATTAGTATTTAAGTATTTTGTTTTTCTCAAGTTCACCTAAGTATGATGTTTAAATAGTGTGAAAAAACATAAAACCACATTTTCCCTGAAATATTTCTTTTTAACTAGACTACACCCCTGTACTGCAAAATGAACCTGAGTCTCCCAATCCTGGAGCGTTTTTTTTTCTGCAACGAAGAAACAAGACCAGACTTCCGGCTGAACAGGAAGTCTTGGAGTCCTCCTGAGCCTCGTTGATCAGGATCGGCGACATGGATGGGGTGCTGTAATTGAGACCCAGTTTTTTCTTTTCTGGTTGGCGAGCGGAGCATCCTACAGGGTGGTTTCAAGAGTGTTTGGGATATCTCGTTCCACTGTATCGTCCACAGACTCACTGAGGAGGTGGTGGCCATTAGCCAGCCCTGCAAACCCTGAAGATGAACGATGCATTCTCCCTGCTGGTGGCTCCCTCCTTTCTTCCTCTCTGTTTTCACTTTGCTCTCTTTCACCCACTGTTGTACTTGTCCCTTGAGTTTCCTCACAGAGAGAGGGAATTAGAACAGGAAGAGTGGTGGAAGGTCTCTGTCCTAATACCTCATCCATGAGGTCAAACCAGGGCCAAGTAGCAGCAGTGGGCTTCCCACCAACCCCCTCTCCTGATCCTGGATACTTACAATCCTAAACACAGACAAAAATCACGACATTTGGAAAGAAAAGGTACAAACCTTTTATAACATGTATATTTAACGTGTATCAAACATGTTATATTCTTCACCACACATCAACATACTTTGTATTTCTTCTTAAGGTTGTCCCACTTCTTGGCCTGCATGGGGGAAACCTTCTCCTGAAGTCCCAGTTTCTCCAGGATAGTCCTGAAAAAACACAAGAGGGTGGGATAACAGGGTTAATCCCTCTCAAAAATGTTTTAAATCAATACAAAACAGGCACTAAAGTCTAATGAGACAAAAAAAAGTGTTTTACCATGCCACAGCGGCGGAATATTTCGTACTGGTAAAAAGGTGGTCATTCTCCCCCTTAAGCTTTATAAAAGCCTTGGTCTGGTCTTCGGTCCCTAAAAGATACGAAATTAAGCTATTTTATTTTATTTTTTTAATTACTTATCCATTAAAAATTTAAAAAACACGGACAATTGGGAAACCGTGGCAGGATCTAGCATACAAGCCGAAACTGCTACAAAAGGACTTTTATTGTAAAATTTAAGATCAAAATTTGTTTTAAATGCTTTATTTAATTATCGAAACCATATACTTATCAATTTAAAGTTTTAACTTACATTTAAAAGTGAAATTTTCCCCGACTCCGCGTCCCGCATCAACGTCCACCATTGTTGCCAGAAAAATTCTTCAGGCCAACTGCAATGCATCTTGGGATATGGGCAGCATAGCAGGATACACAAGAACGATCCTTGAATTTGGGAAAAGGAAGGCCGCGTTCTCTGGCCGCGTTTGAAGCAGCCGTTTGATTTGGACAGTACTTGCTGTGGCACTGTGACGTCACCGGCCGGCAAATGCAGCCTTGGGAGGACACAGAACCCGAATTTGGAGACAGCCTCTGTCCCTGATGCCAGTACCACCTTCCATGCCACCTTCCGGGTGTGGTCAGCTCTCAAGACCTTACCAAAAGTACCTTGAAGGAGTTTGAGCGTACCCTCCTCCCTGTGGTACTCCTGAATGAGAAAATCCACCAGGTAGTGCGAGGTCACTGCTACCCCACACCAGCCATCTGCATCTGAGTACCCACCAACAGGAGCGGTAGTAGATGTTTTTCTCACCGCTCCTGTGATCGTCTGCTGGCCATGCAGTCCACTCTCTCCGTCCAGAGCATTCTTCACTGTGGACAGGTAAGCCACGTGTGCACGCTCGTATTTAAGGTGAAGAGCTTCATTCAGCTGATTCGCCATATCGCCTAGAGACTTTGCTGTCTGCCGCAGCTCGTCCATCACGGTCTTGCATATGGCCTTTTTGTGGGTGAGGAAGGCGAAAGAGAGGAAAAATGTTCTGGAAAATTCGAGGGAGCATGTCCATCCATGCAGGTTTGTCTGCAAACCAGTGCTTCTTGCAGGCTTGACATGTCAGCCGAGAAGCAAGAATGTAGTACTGGCCACTTGTTCCGAGGATGACTCTGGGCCGACCTGTTCCTGAGGAGACTACATAGGGACACGGCTGCCCGAATGGTTGCATGGTCTGGTTTCCAAATGAAAAAAGGATGGAGGTGAAAATACTTGGGGGACGGTAGTTCATAAATAGTCAATGAGTTCCGGCTGAGGTGGGTTACGCCACAAGGAAATCATGTTCATGGCATGTCTCACAGGTGGAGACCCAGGCCACAGTCCCAAGGCTTCCATCTCTGTTTTCATCCAGATCCTCTGCTGAGGAGAGCAGTTCCAGCTGCTAACATCTTGGTCGTAGCATGGAAGTGGAACTGGGTTCTTTCAATCATTTTCATACCAAACTCATGCAAAAAATACGTTTGTGCTTACCCTTCACGATGAACAATGAATTTCAGGATCACAAAAGCAATCACACAAAACACATGCATTAGAACAAACCTGAATATGAACAACCAACAAACAGAAGAGAGGAAAAGATTATTCTCGTTTACAACAGAACCATCAAGTACCAGCAGCAACAGCAAGACCTTTACTCAGTGTACCTGAAAGAAGCGCAAAAATAATGCACATATAAATGTGTGGTCAAATATTGGTTTTGGTCAACTAATCCTGGCTGATTAGTCATTTTTTAGGCGTGGTCATGAGGAGATTCATCCATGACTCCAGTAACTCAACTACTAGACTCCACATACAGAAGCATAATAAAGTAGTTATGCATGATATGTGTCCGTTTGTGCTACTTACTTGGCTGGGTTGGGATTGCCAGTGCACATGTGGGTCCTGTCATCTTTTTTACTTCATCTCCTTGGCCTTTAGTAAAATAAATAAGAAAATAGGTTGGAATCAGAAGTAGTAATACTCAATGCGTAAAGGTGTGTGTGATTTAGTCTTACCTTGTAAAGGGAGGAGTTTGGATGGAGAGATAGATAGCATCATGCTCTCCAACTCTTCATCATCTTCCATCTCTAAAGAAGAAACAGCAAAGATGGGAAACATCCTTTCTTCCATGTTTACTGACATCATTAACATGGAGCCTGGAGGATTAGAAGAAGGCTTTGGAAGAACAGCCTGTGAAGAACTGGCCCTCTTTTTTTCTTCAAGTACTGCTGAAAGCAGGAACATTTTGCTGCCTTCAACACACTGCTTCCAGAGGATGAATGATTCATATCCATCCTCTCTTCTCCCAGACATCCCTCCAGGTCTTCTTTGAGTGGACACCAAACCCAACCAGCCGGTCGTCCTCACTAGCTGCTGGTGGTTCCACTGATCTGTCGGCTAAATAATTTCTTAAATCGCAGATTTCAGAAAAGTTTCTGGTGTAGTCCAGAAATGACAGGAGGCTGTCCTTCTTGGGTCCCTCAGCGTGAACCTGTCCAGCTCTCTCCTCTTTCTCGAATTTATTCATTAAATAAATGGTGTAGCCAACATCATTCTCTAGCAGCCACCGAAAAGACTTCCCCTTATACTTTCCAAACTGAAAAATATACTCCCCCAACACCTCCTGTTTGTCAGACATGTCTCCACCTCTAATGAAAACCAATGATGGGGCATTCTCCTTCACGTTGTCTTCTCTCTGTGGAGCTGACTTGTCCTGGAGGTCAGGGTTGCCTTTGATCACCTTGGCTTCATCTGACGGGTCTTGCCTCAGAAACCCAGTTGGGCCTCAACTGAAGCGCACATCTTTTCCAGGAAAAAATAAGTTCTTCCTCATTCTAGAGATCTGTAACCAAATATGCATTTTATGTGGTTGATGGCTGAAATAACTCAGGTCTATTGTAACTCTGAAATGTTATTAAATAATATTTTACCAGGAAAATTATGTTCCTTTGGTAAAAAAAGAAATAAAACAAAAACAATACACAGTATGCATTTGGTGTGGTTGATTGTTGTAATAAGGTCTACTGTACCTTAAACATGTTACTACATAATATTTTTCCAAGAAAGTTTTCTACCTTAGGTAAAATGAAAAAAGTAGAATGCAAAATAGGCATTTAGTGTGGTTGTAATAACACAGGTTTACTTTAACACCAAAATTGTAATCAATATTTTCCAAAGAAAGTTATATACCTTTGGTAAAATGAAAAAAGTAAAAAATAAATAAATAAAAATACACAGAAACACGCAAACAACTGGACAAAGTTTCTATGCTAAAGGCGTTTCACCTCTTATTGTCCGAGTTAATTCAGTCCATCCGTCCGTCCACTCGCGCGGGAGTTGCAATTATGAAGGAAAATGATATCTTCAAACTATACATTTTGTCAAGTTGATTTATTTATTTATTTTTTACTCACGTCAGGCGTTGACTAGTTGAAAATATTGGATGATCTTGTGTTAAAGGATTTGAATTCGAATCGATGGTGATCGGATACAATCTGGCCGCAAAATTTTGGTTCTTCTTCTACCTGTTCGCTACAACATCCTTACCACTACGGTATTGGAGAAATGGCGCCCCCAGAATCTCACTAGCAGTGAAAAAGTAAATTATATCCATAGTGTTAAGAACTACCATAGAAAACGAATGGCAAAAATTAAGAGAATTAAGCTTAACTGCCAGTGCTTAATTTTTTTTGGCCAGCAGAATATACCTGTAACACGGAGACAGCCAATCAAATTACCGCTTGCGTAGCGCTGTTGCTAAAGCTGCTTAATCCCGAGTTCAAATCCCAGTGAGAGCTAAGTCATTTAAAAGAAGTTTGGGTAGATTGTAGGGGAGTTAAGCTTCATAAGTATTCAGTGTCTCTTTATGTTTGGTAAGCTGAAAATATTTCAACAATATATTTTTCTACTTCTATGCTGTCTTTGCACATGAAAATTGTTGCACAGTAATTATTTTACCATTCAGCTGTGTTTTTATTGTTCTTTGACCTTTATATGTGCAACACCTTGTTTGACCAGGTCACTTCAAGATGCCATATAAATCAAATAAACTTAAAGTAACAGTCATGACCTGTTGCTCATTGCAATTTCAAACATGGTTTATTTACATATATAAAAAAAACCCACACAAAATTTTCAACCATGCTTAACTATTTACACATTAATGGCAGAATTATTTCAACATGCAACATGTCAATAAAAGTACTTTAAAAGTTTGAAACAAATTAAGCAAATATTACTTATTTTGGCATTTTCTATCAAGCATAAACAATTTAAGAATTTTACAAATATTTTTACATTGGCAGTAAACATTCTGAAGCAAGACCACCAAAACAACAAGGTCAGAACAACAACATCTATTAATATCAAATAAAACCTTTTATTAAATAAATTATGAAAAAGAACCAAACATCTCTGCGTCGCATAAAGAAGCTATTTCTTTCCTTTTCTTATCCATCTGATCTTTTCAGCCTCATAAAATGGAGACTGTGAGAACTCCTCCCAGGACATTTCGTGAGTCATCCCCTTTGCCTGGTGGAGGGACAAGACTTTGGAAGGACAGTAAACATACTTCCCTGGAACACCAGGGAACCCAGTGTGAACGTGTGGACTCCCTGGACCTTGTCTTAATGGTCTATGGCAGAATCTGCACAGACGCCCACTGGGAGGTTGCTCTACAGCCTCTTTTTTTTCGTTCCTCCAAAACATTTTTGGATTCGTCAGAACGCTGCTTTGCAGCCTCTAATTCTCTGTTAAAGAATGGCGTGACAGCAAAATCTGCAAATGCCATTCTGGGGTTGTTAAGGCCTTCTGCTGCATAGATTTGCTGTACTTTTTTGGAGCAGTAGAAGTACTTCACATCCCCAGACTGGTAAAAGAAGTGAACAGATGATCCATCACCAAGATAACGGGACTTTGGCTGCCCACAAGCAAGACAATTTCTGGTCATTTTTTTTGCAGATGGTTGCTGTTGTTGCTGAGTGCCTACAAGCTCCTTCACCATTTTTTCGATCTCAGTCTTAGTGAGAGGAGCTTCATCTGGTTTAGTGCTGGGGGGGTTCACTGCAGCAGGTGGGAGGGTCACAACAGGCACAGTGACAGTTTCACTACCTTCAGTTAGATTATGCCACAGCTGCTGGGTCTCCAGGAGTTTTTCGGGGCTAGTGTTTAAAGATGAACTCTTGTTGATCATCTTCGCCTTGTGCTTCATGTAGCGTGAGATGTGTTGTTTAGTGGTGGGATGGAGGAGGCAGTTGGGATTCCTGGCAGAAGTATGAACAAGAGCAGCATACTCTGCATCTACCTTGCTCAGAAAGTCCTTTTGCCCATGGAACTTTCCAAGAAGGGCATCGATGGTATCCCTCATTGGATTTGTCCATCGAGAATGGTCCAGGACAAAGAGCAGTCCACCTGTTTTGACAGGCTGCGCGTGGAAAGGCGGCACAAGGCAGTGGTGGCGGTGTTCCGTCATCTGATGGAGAGGAAGATGGAATAAAGTTAATCATTTTCACTTCTCTTTCCTTGAATGCAATGCACTAATACACAAAACAAAAAGGCTGAAAAGTTGAAGTGAATTACCTTTTACTTCAGCGGCTTGCGTCATTGCTGATGAGTCCCCAGCAACCACCTCAAAGAAGTTATCCTGAAAGATTGGACCATTCACTTAGTTTAAAATTTCTACATGGCTGCAGTTTTATTGTCAGAGAGAGAGGATATTTGTTACTGCAACAAACTTACAAGAGCAGAGGATTCTTCTATGTGCTCTTCAGGCAGGTCGAAGACTGTTTCCTCGGAAGGAGGTGGCTCTGAGATGAAATGCTCTTGTTCCTCAGCCACCGGGCCTCTCTGAGACTTGTGTTTGTCCCAGTGAAGAGGTACTGGACGGCAGCCAGGCTCCACGTACTGCAGTCCAAACCTTTCCCCGGTGTCGGCCTGTGACAGAACTAAGGCAGGATACTGTGCTTCTCCTGTCACTTCCCTTGACAACGCGTTCAGCTCTGCGATCAGAGATGGATTAAAAACCGAAGGAAGCTTCAGACCAGGTTTTTTCAGGCTCACAAGGCGCTGGAAATTCCAGTGAGCAACTCCAGTCATGCCTTGGGCTTGAAAAAGTTCCGTAGAAACGTGGTTGCCAGTCACCCATCTGGATTGGTGGAAGTGAAATCCTTCCTGCTGAGAAGTGCCTCGCACAGGGATCCAGATTGGTACTGCTGCCGCTTCCCCCTTGGCTTGATTCAGCTGCACCGTGCCACCGTGTCTGTAGAGGATCCCGTCCCCCACCTTCGGGTCGCTCAGGCACTCCCTGAGGATGTGAACCCGCTGAATCCTCCACACTTTCAACATCGATGGCTTAAACAGTGGTACGCCATCTGGATCAGATTCCAAAAAGAACTTTTTGAGGACGCTCTCAACACGCACCAGCAGCTCTCGGGGTTCTGGGATCATGGTGCGGCAGTGCTCCCTGATGTGCTGCTTTGTGGGGTTAGCAGGGAGGATCCCGCAGAAGGTGTAGGCCTCTTTCAGCCTCTGAAGGTCTGCTTGGTCCACCACGCAAAAAGCTGCTGAAAGGAATTTGGCAAAAGAGCTGTGAAGGGGATGATGCTCTGAAATGCACTCCCTGGTGAACCGCCGCATGCAGTGAAATAAATCTAGCTTGATGTTAATTTCACTGTTGTATTTTTTCCGGGAGGCACAGGTGTTAGTGGTGTCTCCAGCTGTCGCCTCAGCCACTATAGCCTCTGTGGTCTTCCAGGAATCCCAGAGAAGATGCTCCCGTGGCTGGGAATTTGGGATCCTGAAAGCCGAGCAACAATTCCTGTTCATGCACAAAGGAAAAGCAAAGTGATTTTTCCACATTTTTACTGTTGAAACAAACAAATTAGAAGGAAAATAAAGTTGTTTCTCACCTGTCGACCCACTGGTACTTTGCTTTTGGCAGGTCTGCAGAGACGTAACGCCGGGCCAACCCCTCATACATTGGCTCCAGGGATTTTTCACTTTCCGACTGGAGCATCACCCAGGACAAAATCATCCAGCTTTCATTCATAACGGCATACGAGGACATTGTCCCTGATGCCAGTACCACCTTCCGTGCCACCTTCCGGGTGTGGTCAGCTCTCAAGACCTCACCAAAAGTACCTTGAAGGAGCAGATTGAGCGTCCCCTCCTCCCTGTGATACTCCTGAATGAGACACTCCACCAGGTAGTGTGAGGTCACTGCTACACCACACCAGCCATCTGCATCTGAGTACCCACCAAAAGGAGCGGGAGTAGATGTTAATCTCACCGCTCCTGTGATTGTCTGCTGGCCATACAGTCCGCTCTCTCCGTCCAGGACATTCTTCACAGTGGACAGGTAAGCCACGTGTGCACGCTCGTATTTAAGGTGAAGAGCTTCGTTAAGCTGATTCGCCATATCGCCTGGAGACTTTGCTGTACGCCGTAGCTCGTCCATCACGGTCCTGCATATGGCCTTTTTGTGGGTGAGAAAGGCAGGAAAAATGTTCTGGAAAATTCGAGGGAGCATGTCCATCCATGCAGGTTTGTCTGCAAACCAGTGCTTCTTGCAGACTTTACATGTCAGCTGAGAAGCAAGAATGTAGTACTGGCCACTTGTTCCAAGGATGACTCGGGGCCGACCTGTTCCAGAGGAGACTACATGGGGTTTCGAGCAGCTGTACAGACACGGGAGGGCATAGTTGTTCCGGACTCTTTCCATTATTGCATGGTCTGGTTTCCAAATGAAAAAAGGATGGAGGTGAAAATACTTGGGGGACGGTAGATCATAGAGTCAATGAGTTCTGGCTGAGGTGGGTTACGCCACAAAGAGATCATATTCATGGCATGTCTCACAGGTGGAGACCCAGGCCACAGTCCCAAGGCTTCCATCTCTGCTTTCATCCAGATCCTCTGCTGAGGAGAGCAGTTCCAGCTGCTAACATCTTGGTCGTAGCATGGAAGTGGTGGAGCAGCAGGCGTTGGCTGAGACTGAGCAGGAGGAGGAGGAGCAGCAGCAGACTGAGTTGGGGTTGTGTGGAGGACTGCTGCAAAACAACATAAGTTCTTGTTAAATAAACACCATAATCCCAAAGTCCAAATGAAGATGTATTCTTAGCATTTTTTGTCAAAGTTGTTCCACTGACTGTGGGTTTCTCTTGAAGATGGCACCATTCCACATTGAGGCAGATCCAAAGCGAGCAACTCGGGTGGCACTGGAGGAGGAGGAGCCTTCACTGGAGCAGAAGAAACTGGTGAAAAAAAAGACATGAATAATCAAAAACAGACATGTCGCTGCAGCAGAGTAAACCTGACCAGTAATCATCAACACACTCACCTGCATGTGTAGCAGCAGGACAGCGGGACCTCTCAGCCTGGTCTGGATACAGAGAAACAGAAATGTCCATCACTCTAACGCCCAAATTATTTATAGTTCTTTGTTAGTAATTGTGCATAAACACTAAAAACGCATGCAAACACTAAGAAAACATGCTCAGTAAGAACATGAGTGGTATGAAAATAAATATTTATATTTTTAGTTGACTTTTTGTATCTTTTTGATTGACCAAGAAGGGTGCGATTATGTCATAATCCATGTGTACCCACTTTATTCTGACATTTTAAGAAGATATGTACTTTGTTGTAATTCTAACTACTAGACTCCAAGTACAGAGGCATAATAAAGTCGTTATGCATGATATGTGTCCGTTTGTGCTACTTACTTGGCTGGGTTGGGATTGCCAGTGCACATGTGGGTCCTGTCATCTTTTTTACTTCATCTCCTTGGCCTTTAGTAAAATAAATAAGAAAATAGGTTGGAATCAGAAGTAGTAATACTCAATGCGTACAGGCGTGTGTGATTTAGTCTTACCTTGTAAAGGGAGGAGTTTGGATGGAGAGATAGCATCATGCTCTCCAACTCTTCATCATCTTCCATCTCTAAAGAAGACACAGCAAAGATGGGAAACATCCTTTCTTCCATGTTTACTAACATCACCATTAACATACCTGGAGAATTAGAAGAAGGCTTCGGAACAACAGCCTGTGAAGAACTCTGACTCTCTTTTTTCTTCAAGTACTGCTGAAAGCAGGAACATTTCGCTGCCTTCAACACACTGCTTCCAGAGGATGAATGATTCATATCCATCCTCTCTTCTCTCAGACATCCCTCCAGGTCTTCTTTGAGTGGACACCAAACCCAACCAGCCGGTCGTCCTCACTAGCTGCTGGTGGTTCCACTGATCTGTCTGCTAAATAATTTCTTAAACCGCCGATTTCATGAAAAAGTTTGGTGTAGTCCAGATACTCCTCTCTTGTCCTTGTTGGGTCCCTCAGCATGAAACTGTCCAGCTCTCTCCTCTTCCTCAACTTTATTAATTAAATAAATGGTGTAGCCAACATCATTCTCAAGCAGCTACCGAAAAGACTTCCCCTTATACCTTCCAAACTGAAGAATATACACCCCCAACACCTCCTGTTTGTCAGACATGTCTCCACCTCTAATGAAAACCAATGATAGGGCATTCTCCTTCACGTTGTCTTCTCTCTGTGGAGCTGACTTGTCCTGGAGGTCAGGGTTGCCTTTGATCACCTTGGCTTCATCTGACGGGTCTTGCCTCAGAAACCCAGTTGGGCCTCAACTGAAGCGCACATCTTTTCCAGGAAATAATAAGTTCTTCCTCATTCTGGAGATCTGTAACCAAATATGCATTTTATGTGGTTGATGGCTGAAATAACTCAGGTCTATTGTAACTCTGAAATGTTATTAAATAATATTTTACCAGGAAAATTATGTTCCTTTGGTAAAAATGAAAAAAGTAAAAAAAAATAAATAAGATAAAATAAAAACAATACAAAGTATGCATTTGGTGTGGTTGATGGTTGTAATAAGGTCTACTGTACCTTAAACATGTTATTACATAATATTTTTCCAATAAGGTTATCAACCCTTGGTAAAAGGAAAAAAGTAAAATACACAATAGGCATTAGTGTGGTTGTAATAACCCAGGTTTACTTTAACTCAAAAAAATTTTAATCAATAATATTTTCCCAAGAAAGTTATCTACATTTGGTAAAATGAAAAAAGTAAAAAATAAATAAATAAAAATACACGGAAACAACTGGACAAAGTTTCTATGCTAAAGGCGTTTCACCTCTTATTGTCCGAGTTAATTCTGTCCGCTCGCGCGGGAGTTGCAACTACGAAGGAAAATCATCTCTTCAAGCCATACATTTTGACAAGTTGATTTGTTATTTTTTTTACTCACGTCAGATGTTGACTTGTTGAAAATATCGGATGATCCTGTGTTTAAGGATTTGAATTCGAAGCGATGGTGATCGGATACAATCTGGCCGCAAAATTTTGGTTCTTCTTCTACCTGTTCGCTACAACAGCCTTACCACTACGGTATTGGGGAAACTGCGCCCCCAAACTCTACTTAGCAGTGAAAAAGTATATTACATCCGTAGTGGTAAGAACTACCATAGAAAATGAATGACAAAAGTTAAGCTTAACTACTTTCGGCTCACGCGCGAAAGGTCCCCGGTTCGAAACATCTTTTTTTTTTCTTTGTTTGAAAGGGACTGCACACAAATCATTTTTTGATACACCTGCGGCTAGTGCTTAACTTTTTTTGCTTGGCTGCACAGACTCAGAAGAGCGGTTAAGATTAGGATCACGGTTAGGGTTTAAGATATAAAAATTGTGTTACTGTGACCTGGCCATCCTTTTTTTCCCAATAAAACTCCACATTTTTGAATAATTGCACCAACTGTTGTCACCTTCTCACCCAGCTTCTTGGCGATGGTCTTGTAGGCTATTCCAGCCTTGTGTAGGTTCACAATCTTGTTCCTGAACTCCTTGGAAAGTTCTTTGGTCTTGGCCATGGTGCAGAGTTTGGCATGTGGATTGATTGATTGCTTCTGTGGACAGGTCTTTTATATACAGGTAACGAGCTGAGAGGGCTTTCAATGTCAGCTCGTTACCTGTATAAGACCCACCTGGGAGGTAGAGATCTTGCTTGATGGATAAGGGATCAAATACTTATTTCCTGGAAATGCAAAGTAATTTATAACTCTTTTTGAAATGCATTTTTCTGGAATTTTTTTGGCATTGTTGTCTCTCACTGTTCAAATAAACCTCCCATTGAAATTATAGACTGATCATTTCTTTCTTAGTGGGCAAACTTACAAAAACAGCGGGGGCTCAAATAGATTTTTCCCCTCGCTGTATATATATATGTGTGTGTGTGTATGTGTATATATGTCTATATACAGTATATATATATCAGAGGTGGGGACTCGAGTAGCATGACTTGGACTCGAGTCATTAATTTGATGACTTTAGACTCAACTTGGACTTTAACCCTGCCGACTTGTGACTTGACTCGGACTTTGACACACATGACTTGTGACTTGACTCGGACTTTAGCCCTCTGACTCGGAAAGACTTGCTGTTTTTCCCCAAATCCAAGGATTAAAAAGTATATTGAGAAAGCCGCGCGCCACGGTCTCTCTGTCCGTGCATGTTTACTTCCGTATGTAGTGTCGGCCCAACATCCAATCAAATTAGAGCCCTTTGGATTGATCTGACAGTCCAACCAATCAAATTACGGAAAAACATAGTCCCGCCCTCCTCTTCAAAGCATGGGTTTGCCGGTGTTTTTATTTCTGGCATGACAGTGAAGAGATTGGTAACAACAAGCGGTTTGATTCCTGACAGAAATCAGGAATCGACGTCAATCCTGGCAGGAAGGCACATCAAGATACATGAGAAAATCTGTTTTTTTAATCAAAATATAACCAATTTTTCCATAATAAAACGCAGCAATTTACATATGTGATCACGTTTTTGTATCTAAAAAGACTGTAGACATGAAAATAAACATATAATCGCAGCACACACACACACAAGTGTGCGCGACCCCACAGACACACATTATAGACTTCCGCAGGTACGCTGTTTGTGACGGACAGGCCCGCAGTGAGTGAGGTAGAGAAGACATGCTTTTAAAAATTCAGGAGTTGTAAACACTTGAATTAGAGGAGGATCTCCATGAAAAAGAAAAGAAGAGACAACTGTCTCTACATTTTCTGTATACGGGAGCAAATCTGTTGCACCACTCACCCGCATCCGCATCTGCAAACCAAACGTCACTTTCGCTAAAGCATTTTACGGTCTTCTGACTTTAACAACAACAATAATAACCTCTTAGGATGTTAATGTAGCACTTAAGATGTTAATCATAATGAAAGCATTCACTTATTGTTGAAAAAAAAAACGAAAGGAAAAAGAAACATTAAGGATTGGGACTGTATGATTTTGCAGTGAATACAGACTTCATATGTTTTCTTCTTCTGCTGTTTTACATGACGGCAGTTTACTATGGAGAGAAAATAGGCTCACTCTGATTTGTGCGTGCGTAATTCTTGATTTGTGAATGCATAATTCTTGATTCATGCATAACTTTGGATTTTTGCGTGCGTGATTCTTGATTTGTGCATAAATTTGGATTTGTGCGTGCTTGTAACTACTATAATACATTTTTTGCAAAAGTAAAAAAAATTACAAAAATTAAAAAAATATAAAATGCAATTTACACATGCACAAATTAAAATTACAACAGGTACCGGTTCTGGGTCACCATGAGCAGACGTGTGCCTCCGGCTCTCCGCAACTTTCTGGCTTTTCAAGTCTTTTAAAGTCGTCTGCAAGCGACTTTGATCACCGGGCTGCTGCAACACAGCTACCACAACGAGGAGAGCTGATCATGGCACCGAAGAAAAATTTTGAAGCCGATCTGGCTGAGCTGAAGACCGCGTTAGCTAACATCGAAGCTCAATTAGCTCCTGCTTTGCTACAGGAAGCTAAGCTAATGGCTGTGCTTCAGCTGGAGGCTAAACTAACGCCGCTGCTGCATCTTGTGGAAGATTTCCACCAAGAAAAGGCAGCAACGAACAACGAGACAATCGCCAAGATCAAATGGAAAGAAGGATGCATGACTTGGACCAACAAGCACGGATGAATAATGTGATTCTCACGGGACTCCAACTACAGCCCAGGGCGCGGCCTGGTGCTACTGGCGCTAGCATGGATGCTAACGAAGCTGCTAATGCGACCGTGGAGGACCAGGTTCAGGTGTTTTTATCGTTTAAAGGGATCTCCTTGGACCTGGACGCGGTTGAAGTCTGTCATCCGCTTCCCCGGAGAAAGACCACGGATAAACCAGCGATCCTGATCAGGTTCGTGAATCGAAAGCACAAGACTGCTCTGATGAAACAACGTAAACAACTTAAGGGGACTAAAGTGTTCCTTAATGAACATTTATGCAAATATAACGCTGATCTGGCTAAACGCGCGAGGGTCCTACGTTCCAAACGACAGATCCAGTCAACTTGGGTTCTGAACTCCAGAATCTTCGTCAAACCACTCGGACCACCGGACCTGACGAAGCCTCTGGAAATAAAATCCATGAAAGACTTTGAGAACTGTGGGATTACGCATGTTTGAACCTCTAATTCAAGCAAAATGTGAATTGTGGACTCATGAAACCATCGGAACCGTTGAATACGAACTCTGACCCGATTCTGAAGAACTCGAGCACAATTCCCTTGAAATGAGACCTTCACAGTCTCTCAGTCAAAACAACGAAGATGGTTTACGTGGCCTTAAACCTGTTCCTAAACAAAGATGTAGCTCTGATCTGAAGACAATCTGCTCAAACTGTTTTTTAATGAGAATATTTTGAAGTTTTCCATTAATAAAGCATGATTTTTTTTTACTTAGCACTTTTCCATTATAATAATCGTTCTTTGATAAATGCAATCTGCTCAAATTGTCTTTTTTAATAAGAATATTTTGATATATTTTCCTGCAGTAACAAATGAAGTTGATTACTACTTGATATTTTTTGAATTTTTTTTATGAGAATGTTTAGATTACTGTTGATGATTAATCTAAAATGATTGCCTATGGAATGTTTTCTGAAATATGTTACATCACTGATATTATTGATCTTTTATCACCTGAAAACTTATATTGAATTTTGATATTAAGTCCTGAACCGGATATTGATAATTCATGTAGAGAAAATGGTATGGTCGAGTCGGGGTGGGATTATATAAGTTCGCTTCCTTCCACCCCCTTTCAAGCGATCTACTTGTGATTTATTATGTGAAGTTATTCCATGTATTATGACCTGATTGCTTGAAATAAACCATTTAATTCATTCATCCATCCATTCATTCATTCATTCAAAACAGCCTAAAACTAATTACACAAAAAAAAAATTTTTTAAATACTCACGGATCACCTCTTACACACGCACGCAGCCTAAGTTATGTATGGATCTACCGTGAAACTGTTTTCACGTCTCACAAATTCGTCCGTGAGGGATGCGTTCAAGTACTACCAGAATGCTCGTTCACCACAGTTTTCTTGTCAGCCGTTTTAAACTTCGATTGTGAATAACATCCGGTTAAACTAGACATTTTCCCACTTTCTTAAAAATATATTCCCAATAATTAATATAAAAAAGTGTAAATAAGCGTTACTTTTAAAAACAAGAATATGTCTAGAAAAGGGTGGATTTTTGTTTGTTTATGTACAATTATTTGACACATTTAAATGTTCCCCTCAGTTAGTTTGAGTGCTACAAATAATACCAAAAATAATGAAAGTTTAATTTCAAGTTTTTTATTTCAGATTTTATTGGGGGTGGGGGGTTTAAAGTATACAAATCTGAAGTTGTGACAAGACATTATCACCACCTTATTTTAAGCCAGAAAAATAGCTGGTAGTATTATTAGCAACTCAAATATGCATGCCTGCACTTTAAAATGATATAAGCCTTGCTTGTTCAATATTCATGGTTAAATTGCTTAACAGTTTTCATTGTTTGGTAGCATATTGAAAGGTTAATTTGTTCAACTTTGACCCGCGGCTTTGTTCAATTTAAAATTTTGGACAACTGTGTATTTGAGTTTAACACCCTGCTATATCTCTAGTTCATAATTATGTTAAAAAGTTACAGTTTCACATTTTTAAAAATGTAGTTTTAGAGTGTTCAATAAATGTTTATCCTTTTCGGCCCAGGACCTAAGATGTGTTTTGGATTTTGGCCCCTTGTGCGATTGGGTTTGACACCCCTGCTATAGAGTTTCTCCTGTTTAACATTGTTGGATGCTGGTGTGCCGCAGAATTTTTGTCAAGGAAAAATGTATCATGGCTTAAAAAAGGTTGAAAAACACTGCTGTACAGAATACAAAAAAAAATATTAGCAGCTCCTTTTGTCCAAAAAATTCAAAAAAGAAAAAAGAAAAGAAATGAGAGGTAGCACGCAATAAAAATTGTTAACTTATATTGTATGGTACAACAACGTGGAAACAGCGCGATGGTGGTGAAAAAGTAGATTACATCCGTAGTGTTAAGGAGTACTATGGAGTATGAATGGGGGGAATTTAAGAGCTAACTATTTTCAGCTCCCAGACAACAATTAGGGAGAAAATATTGCTGTGGTAATATAATATGAACCAAAACGCTATTTATTTTTATACAAAAAAATGTGATGAATATACACTGATAGCAGATTCATGATCATCTTTCCTTTATCTCTCCGTGGTTGGCCCGCTTGTATAGGTTTCCGTAGTGTAGTGGTTATCACGTTCGCCTCACACGCGAAAGGTCCCCGGTTCGAAACCGGGCGGAAACATGTTTTCTTTTTTCTTTGTTTGAAAGGGACTGCACACACGTAATTTTTGATACACCTGCGGCTAGTGCTTAACTTTTTTGCTTGGCTGCACAGACTCAGAAGAGCGGTTAAGATTAGGATTTATGGTTAGGAGAAGAGGTGTTAGGATTACGGTTAGGGTTTAAGACATAAAAATGGTTCCTGAGTCAGTAAGTGGGGCTGTTCCTTTGTTGCCAACATGAATTTCTATCACTTTTGTGATGGCGGTATTGATGGCGTGCTGGTACCAGGTATTCGTGCAAACATCAGCTCTTCCTTTATTATATTCGACAGAAAAGTGAGCGTCTCATTATTGTATATAAATTAAATGTTTAGATACATATTAAATAAGTTGCATAACAGCTAATTAAATAAATATTGTCGGCGCCGAGGGAAAAAGATGTTTCCGCCCGGTTTCGAACCGGGGACCTTTCGCGTGTTAGGCGAACGTGATAACCACTACACTACGGAAACCGATGGAGACGAGAACTTTTAAGGTGTACTCTTCTCCTCCAGGCACAACTCCCTTGCAACATTTACATGGAGTCTATATTAGATTGTGTTTGAGTGACAATCTCTTCTAACAATTATCCCTTTTAAAGGGTCCAAGCGAGCAGTGCTGTTACTGTGACCCGGCCATCCTTTTTTTTCCAATAAAACTCCACATTTTCACACAATGTACATAACCTTCCACATCAGCCTTCAAGAATGAGCGATTTAAACTAATGCGCACTGTAGGGGGGAAAAAATATATAAATATATTATTATTGGCCCATTGTTATCTTATATAATTGTGACAGGATATATTTTTATGGAGAGCAAAATCTTTTGAGATATTTATAGGTTTAGTTTTTTTTTTTTTTTTTTTTCATAAAATGTCATACAAGAAAATATTTTTTTTTTCTTTTAACATTTATTTTATTTTGTAAATTGTATAATTTTGACAGAATATATTATTATTAGAGCAAAAATTTTGAAAGTTATCTAAAGTATATATTGATTTATCATGGAATAATATTCTTGTCTGTTTTTATTCATTTTTATGCTAAAAGAGTTACGTTTTTAAAGTTTAAAAGTTTAAACAATTTAGTTTCTTTGTGTTGAATAAATGTTTGTCGTGTTTGGCCCGCGACCTTCTGAGTGTTTTGACCCCCTGCCCTGTGTGATTGAGTTTGACACCCCTGATCTACAGACTTCAAAAAAATTTTTGTTTAAATATATATGTCCCAGTGATCAGCAATGCTTTTAATACACTTTTAATATATAAAAAAACAATGAAATACAAGCAACAGTACAAAGGGACGCCTTTCCCGGCCTGGAGGAGGCGCTCTAATCCAGAGTGTAGATGTTCTCCTGCACCGGCCTCCTCATGCGGATCTCGTAGATGATGTGAGAAGGTTCCTCGGGGGAGAAACTGGAGGAAAAATTATTTAATCACGCTGTAATTCCTCGTGTTTCATTTAAATGGGCTTGAATGCATCCATGACATCCCACAGAATCACTGAAACTCACCAGACACTTTTGAATGCTCTTCGGTAAACTCCGCCTGCAGGACAGAGACTGATTGGACCACAGAAATTAAAAAAAAAAAAAAAACTACACAAAAACACGATCTTTTAAACGTTTTCATATTTTTTTAACTTCAGAGCAAGAGCAAAATGTTTTCTTGACAGTAAAGCTCAGATAAATTTAAACCAATGATGATTGTAATAAAACTTACTTGATTAGTTTAGTGTTCAATAACTATGATTGTAAATAAAAAGTATCTTTAGTGATGCAAAGCAGCAGGAAGTGAAGTACGTACGTTTGAAGGCGGGAAAAGGAAAAACAGCAGCAATAACCAGGAGGACCGTGACGGAGAGAGCCAGAACTGGAGCGCTGATCTGAAGGGAGAGCGAGGAGTGGGAGTCCTCCACCTGACACGGAGGGAGAGAGGAAATGCTGCTCTCAAAACCTTTCCCATAAAACCCCCCAAAACAGAGAAACTGGTGCGTTTAATGAAATCTGGATTCGCATGTGAGGCTGACTGAAGGACAATGTCTCCCTCTGGTGGAACTTGGAGATCTTCAAATGGAGCTGGTCTTCCCTTCAATTGAACTTACCCATAATATTTCAGAACATAAGTTTGTGTTTTTGAATATTTTAGCCAGGGTTGCGACTTATATTCAGAAGTGCCAGTATTTATTTTTTCAAATAAATATTTGCGCATATATTTGTTATTTTCCCACCAACAACCAATTAACCTCCAGTTGTGATTGTATGTTTATTTTCATCTCTATAGTCTATTTAGATACAAAAAAATAATGGCATTTGTAAATTGCGGTGTTTTATCGTGGAAAATTTATTATATTTTGAAAATAAACCAGATTTTGTCATGAATGTTTTTGTAACTTCTTGCCAGAATTGACGCGGATCGCTCTCGCACAAACGTTGAAACGATCCGCTGAGGTATGGAGGTCTTACTGTTACTGTGTCGGAATGCAACAAGGTGGAGTTCCTCCTCAGAAGGTTCAGTTCAGACGACAGCAGGCTCTTCCAGTTCACTGCAGGGACACAGAACACCACGAAGAACCAGTCACCCTGACAGTTCCGGTCCTTCTTCTAAACCAGTACCTTCCAACAGTTCTATGTTGTGTAGGAACTTACCTGTTGTTGTCTTGATTGAGGTGGGGGCCATCTCAGTGACCCTTTCTGTGGTCATAGCTGCTGTTGTTGTCAGGCGAGGAAGACTGTTGGCTGGAGCTGAAAAACAGACACACCTGAGTCCCTTCTGAAAAATTGGAAACCAAGTAAAAGGATTTGATTTTGCATCGGTCTTCTTTGCATCATATCAGAGTCAGGTTGAGGTCTTTGCTTTGGCTGGACGATTTCAGCTCCTTAAATCTAATTTTTGTCACCATTCTGTTGTAGATATGTTGCTGTGATTTTATTCACTGCTCTGCTGATTATTTTCATTTAGAATGAATAGCATCATGACATAAGACAAGATAATAAAACGGGTGGGGTTGAAGCCATTAAGGTTTATGTTGAGATTACCTCTAAATAAAAAAAAGACTATGAATTAAAGAAAATACAAAGAAATAAAATGACATGCCAAAACAATAAATAAATACAAACAATATTTACTATTTAACTTGCAGTAGTCTTAAAATCTGGTTTTGTAAATTGACAGAGTTTGACGAGGAGTTTGTAGTGAAAGTAAGTCAGTGTAAGTATTCCAAGATTTGAGTCCATGATATATTATCCAAAATTGTTCAAGTGTTCATTTGTACAGGGGTCAGTGTAGTTCGGGGGCCTGTCTTGTTGAAAGCTGGTAAATTTGCTGCAATTCTTGCAATTTTTTGTAGCAACATAATTTTGTATGAGTAGCCAGTAAAAGTGCATCTCCAATGCTGGGAGTTAAATAGGGGTAAACTATAATAAAATATAATACCAGTAAACATTACAGATGAACCAAGTGTTTTATTATGAAAATAATGCCAATGAATTTAGATATTTTCATGTGTATATGTTCAATATGTTCTTTTCACCCCAATTTGTCCTCCATCCCTACTATACACCTAAAAAAAACTACTTTTGTTAACTGTTTTGTTAATATTATTCATAAATATTTTTATAAGATCCTTATGAATTGGTAGTTGGTTTTCTTAAATTTAATGATGACTTATTTACTTTGAACCATTCAGAATAAAGCTGGAGATCATAGTTTAATTCATCTATTAGATGAATAACATTTCCATTGTAAATAAAAATATTTGTGTCATTAGCAAAGAGCAGCGGAATAGTAGTATTGGCACAGTTGTCCAGACTCCAAATATATTTGTGTTATGAACATAGACTGTTCATAAGAACTGGACATAAGTTTTGAGATCCCCCACAGGAAATGCCTTACCTCTGCTAAATACCGCCAAATACAACTGATTGCCACCCTTCAACAGCGATTAGGCCGAGTCAGTTAGTCATGTTTTTAGAGGAAGTACTGTCACCAATCATGAGTGAGTGAGTCCACACCTTCCACTGATTGGGAAGGGAAGTGAATTGGGGGAATCTGTCAAACATTTGCGGCAGGGCCAGTGGGCACCACATGCTTTTACAGTTTGTAACTTTAATATCTGGCAATGAAAAAAAATATATCTTTAAAAAAAAGATATTCATGTCAAGGGTTGTGAACCAGTGTATCTAATAAAGGCATATTGTATGTTCATCCATCTTTTCAAAAAATGTTTGGATGCTGTTCGTTTTTGTGCGAGAAATGCAGACACACCGTTAAACCGACTCTCGGATGATACCATGAAACACGCAACGGCAGGCCTCAAGGAATCAAGTCGTTTTACTACCAGACAGGAAAAAACTCACACAAAATAACTAATATTTCATAAACAATTAGTTTTTTAGTGTTCCATATGTAATATATGATCACGTATAGTTTAGTCTTTAGAAAAGCATGTTATAGCCCCTTTAAGGGGAAGGTGTAGGGACTTAGAACTGAGTATCCCTCGGCCAGTAGGGTGTTACATGTTGCTGTGCCACGGAGGAGAAACCCATTTCGCCACGTGGGTGTACGCTTTAGCACAGAAGTTTACATTTGAGTGTAAGTAATTTCTTTTTGATTTAGGATGACTTCTTTAAGTTATAAAACAGATGTTGTGTTTTCTGAGCGCTAGCAGTGACACAGTAATTTAGATGATTGGCGACTGTTGATCAGTAATGTCATAATTTGAAGAGACTATTTTCTATGACTCCCCGTTTGGAGGGCTGAATGAAGGGGTGTGGAGAAGCCGTAGGGATAAGGGAGGAATTAAGATTCGGCCTATCAAGCCTGGAATGAGCATTTACACACCTTTAAATGTTTCTACAACTGTCCTCTGGATCTACATACAAGCATACACTTCCTGTCTGTGTTGTTCTGTAATTCAGCCCACCTTTAACCACCCTCAAATTCATGATCATTTTCTTGTCGTTAAAGAGCCCGTCCACGTCCACTCGACAGCAGTAAGGCCCACTGTCCGTCCTCCTCACACTCAGGATGTCCAGGTCCATCTGTCCGTCCAGGATGTCCCCGGTCAAATGGTACCGTTCGTCCACCTGCACCACAAGAATGTCAGGATAACACATCTGATGAAAATCTAATTCTGTGAAAGGTGTTTATGGTGTCATGTTCTGACTTATGGTTGAGTGAAATCTGGTGCAACTTGTTGACACTTCTTGCTAGCATAGAATCAATCTTTCCCTTTTGCAGGGCTTTACCGCTTCATTGTCTAGTCTTGGCCTTGGAGCCCTGGTTTCTGTTTGACTCTGCTGGACTAAACTAATTGGTGATTTAGATAGCTGACCACACCTAAACACTTCTCTGGAACCAACATTCATTTACTAAAGCAGACGCTCATCAGAGGTCAAAAGCTTTTTGGTCCGTCCAGCAACGTGGATTGGTGGAATGCGTTTCTGGTTCACATTCCTCCAGGTCTTCCTGCTGCCAATCACAAACCTGAGACAGGGCTGCTCCAGTATTTGGTTACTGATCTCTTTGGATTATGTTTTCTGCTGTCTGCCCCCTAATGATTGACCATTAGACATCTTCACCTGGATATCAGCTGTTTTATATTGCTGAGACACATTCACCATGGGTCCTGCTTTAGTGTCCGTGGTGAGACACCAAACAACAATACAATCATTCTTGTTCAACTCTCACCAACAGCAGCTGCTAACCAATGCGGGGGAATTGGTTTTAGGTATTGGTTGAGGTATTGCACCAGTCATTTAGGTGGTTCTTAGGTGGGCAAGTCAAGCTAGAAATCTGAACTTGGTTTCCATATGCACTTCTAATATATCAATTCCTTTACAAAAACTACTTAGTCTAAATCAAATTACTCTGTGGTGACAAGCTCAGCTCTGATGAAAAAAAAAAAAAATTCAAGTCTGGTCTCACTCTACAAGTACATAACCCAATTTCTTGATCATCTGCCACCTCTTTTTTATTGAAATGCTTCTTGCAAGTTTGTCATGTTTTTGTTGTGAGTCTTCAGTAGTTTTGAAGACTCCTTGGTCCAAACTCCTCCCACTATTTCCTCTGTCACTCTTCCTTTGATCTCTCTTATCGTTACTATAATATATTCCTAATAAAATGACTGCTATGAATTCAGTTTTAAAGAAACCTGGTTGAGAACCCTGTAATATCACAGCATACACTGTATTTCAAATCCCTTCATCCTTCTTGTAAGCCCCCTTAAATCTTTTTGGGGTCACTGGGTTGCTGAAGCCTTATTTCAGGCTCTGTTTGGCAAAGCCAGGGTTTACCTTAGATTGTTGATCAGTCCACTGAAGAGTTGTAAACAAAATAGCCTAAAAAAGATTAGCAACACAACTTCCCCCCCGGCTTTTTCAAAAGAAGCTTTATGAACACTTCCAGACCATTTTTCAGGTGTGTTTTCAGTGTTTGCAGTTGTTGGAAAGTTCAAAATGTATATATTTTTTATTGGTCATTTTAAGCTTTCTTGCGGGACCTGTGTATTGTTGTTGCAGTTTGGAGCAGGTTGAGTTGTTTATAAAGAACTTCTGTGAATTCCAAATGAATTCATTCAGCAAGGATCCTGTCTTTACCAATAGCCCCATTAGTCACTATGTCTTTGGGTGAGTCAGTAAACCACATTGACCTCAACTGTAACAAACCTGTCTTTGTGATAAAAGCTTCCTTGAAATGTAAATGCAAAAGTGATTGTAAACTCAAATTCGTATAAGAAAATATGTTAAATGGATGAAACAAACCGACCTTTGACACAATGCCGTTCTCGTCCGTCTGCACCAGGATGTTGTTGCACCAGAAAGTCCCGCAGCTTCGACCCCAGCAGACACGACTCAACCCAAAGCGCTTCACAGAGTACTGACAAGACAGTGAGGCCACGCCCCCCTCAGTCACTTTAAAAGAGGAAACAGGCGACAGCTGTCCACCTGACGAGGAACAGCAGAGAAAAAAGCAGGGATTCTGTGAGAATGAGATCCTTTTCAATCAGGAGAAATTTGTTAGATCAAATTTAAACAAAAAAATAATCAAACAATCAAAAAATCATTAAAAACAAAGGTACAGTGACAAACTCAATTGTAATATTTGGCTTGCTGTAAAAGCTCTTATGTATTCCACCGGATTTTGACTGCATTTTTTCCCAAACCTAAACTTCTTGTTGCTCAATAACAACCTGCAGGATTCCTTCAGCTTTTTTTTTAATCATAATATTTCACATATTCAACATCACATCTGCCTTTGTGTGGCAGAGGTTTAAAGTCCCCCTTTGACAATTTTTTTGTATTTAAAAAAAATAAAAGTCCTCAGTAGTGTTTTAATTATGATTATGAAGTTCTTAACCAAAATCTCACAACCTAAACCTCAACAACCTCATGGTGGCTCCGTCTCTTGCAAGCGTAAATCATTATCTCCACAAAAATGTTTAGTAGTTCCGTTTTGTGCTGGTTGTCAGCTCGGACGAGGAAATTGAGAGCCTCATGGACCGAACTTTCACCGATCCTTTACAACTACGGTGAAATGAGAAGCCGTTCGGATTTCCGTGGTCACATCAGGAAGCTCCGTGGAGTCCTTCCAGCTTTCTCTTAGTCCTGCTAAAGTAAGTATAGGATGAAACTCACACAAAAAATGCAGTAACGGCTGATTTGACCACAGAAATGTGAACGGCGGCTCATTTGACTGCAGTAGGGCTGTGGATCATTGCTCAGGTGGCAAATCAATTTACGGATCAAGCTCAAAGATTCCAGAATCCAACCACAATTCTTACTTTTTGATATAATGTTTATTGCTATGTGTATGTCTATTTACTATGTGTATGTCTATTTACTGGATGGATGAAAATTGAAATTATTTTTATTAAATCTCCAGCATTTATACATTTTATTTAGAACAGGAAATTGGAATCAACAAAACAGAAAAAATTGCACCAACTATTAAAGAGTTATCATATCCAAAAGAATTTAAATATGGGAGCCAGAGCTCCTGTCGTAAAGCTAATTCATTTTTTCAGAAGTTACGTCAGAGTGAGTGGAACTTCAGTCTCAGTTTCTGAACAGAAAAAAGCTCTCGCTAGTTTTACTTTGAAAACCGGGAGCTCAGCGTCACAGAGATTTGTTTGCTTCCGGTGACGGTACTGCTGCTGTTTCGGTTTTGTTTTAGTTCTTAAACTTAAAAATCCAACATTATTCTGTATTTCAGAGCAAAAATACATTGTCCCCAGATCATATTTTGATATTTCACTACACTTTACTATATTTATAAAGATCGCGAATCAGCGATCTTGGACGTCATGAATATTCAAACTCTAATTTTCGGGAGCAGATGGCAAGTATTCGAACACCCGGATACTCGTTACAGCCCTAGACTGCAGTCAAGGGGAAGATTATCTTCTTTTCTCTGGAAACTGAGCTCGGCACCGTAGCTGATCAGATGAGGAAGTTTGTGCATGTGTAGTAGAGCAATCATGACGTATTAACTACTCATGAATTCAAACAGATTTTCTGAAACAGTTTGATTGACAGCGATTTGAAAGGAGAAATACTCGGAAATGCCAAAACAAAATGATTTCTTATTTTTATTTTATGTTCTCTTTCATAAGAAAAATGAAACACAGATATATTAAAAACTCTAAAAACAGGATTTTCATCTGAGTGGGACTTTAAAGGTTTCCTGTAGATCTACAACAGGTTTGAACACACTGCTGCTTTGGTGCATTCACTTGATGGACAGGATGAGCACTGTGAATGCATCTATCCGTGTCCCCTGGAATTCATTCCACATGGAAACGAGCTGATCCCACCAATGCTGCCTGTTTTGACAGTGGGTTTGTTGCAGCAGCTGTAGGATGGATGTAAGAAAGTCTTTTATATTCTTAGGTATTTTTATTTTGAAACACGGGTATCGTTGAAGTCATTTCCTCTTTTGAATAAGTTTCAGTTTTAAGACTGCACCCGCATATGTTGTAGATCCCGTGTGCGTTCATAACCGAAAGTAAGTCCTGATGCATGTTTTTTCTGATATTGCTTTAAGATTGCTTAATCGTTCCTTGATTCACCATTTCCTGTTTTGCTTATTTATGTTCGCATGCGCGGTATCGTTTTACGGTTAATTGGTGATGTTGCATTAATTTTTCACAATAGCTTTTGGTTTCCTGCTCTAAGTGGTGATTTATGAATATATTTAGGTATATTGTGAAGTCTGTTAATTTATTTCCCTGATTGTTGTTCAGAATATTGCCGCTTTCCCCGACATGCGCGCAGTGTTTAATTGACGATGCTGTTCATGCGCCGTTCACGTGTACCTACGTAATGGCATGTAGTTGCCTTTTCTGCCCTCTAGAGGGAGCCAGATACTTGTAAATCTATTTAGATTAATAACAGAGGCTTGTTTAACCCTTTGTTTTACTTAATTTCTGTTTCTTTATGGTTTATTTGCTAAATCTGTTATTTAAATTAATCCAGGAAATAATGTTAATAATTATTAAGTTATTTACTTCTCTGTGGTAGAATAACAATTATTATTTGTATTTTTTCTAGACCACACACACACACATACACCAACCTACTACATAAATGCCAATGCTTACTCTGGAATTATAAACCCATGTATACCTTCAACTCCTGAAATAAAAAATTCTACTGGAAACTGGATTCTCCGTGCCCTTCTCTCTGACCGGAGCTCAGTCGAAAGAAGCTATAAGATCAGCATCCCCCTCCAGAGTGTTCATACTCTTTCACAATGGACCTTCAGCTCCAATCTCTTCACCATTAACAAACTACAGTGGGTCCTAAGAGGAGCTTGTTTCTCAGCTGGACCAGAATGAGTCTCTCTAAGACTTTCATGATGTGTGATAATAACATCATGAAAGGTGATAATAAGGTCTGTTGTAGTTCAGGTCAGATGGATGAGATTTCTCCGTCAGTGGAACAGGAAGGATGTCTTCCATAGCAGCAGAACCTTCTTCTGGATCAATCTTTGGTGGAAAAGGTTGCTGTAGAATCCCACGCAGCAGATCTGAACAAGTGTGCAGGACGCAGGATCTGAGACTCGTACTCGTTTATTGTCTTGAACTGACTATTAGACACAGACACGCTGAAGGGGGCAAAGGAAAACCCAGCATCCTTTGTTGTGACTGGAGACGATTAACTGCCAAGATTCATGACTGAGGTGCAAGATGGAAGAGTTGAGATGTGACAGAGAAATTATGGGTCAAGTCTATGACATGTGTTTTAGACATGAACCTCTGAAGAACATCTTCATTTTGTTTGTTATGTTTAAACCTTTAACACATTGATTCAAGTCTGCTCCCTTGGTGTGTTGCATTTCTGGATTGGATTCCACGTTTTTGACCCTGGTCTGGATCTCACAAGATTCACTGCTGCCCTCAATCTCCATATTTGCACCCCCAAATCAACTCTCCAGGAGATTCCTCTGTGCATCTGGCAGCAACAAAGTTTCCAAACCACCTTGAGCTTCAAAAAACTGTAAATACCTAACCCTCAGTGTGCTCCTCCTCTGACACATTAACATGATCAACATAATTCCAGTAGAAGGAGAAAAGATTCTAATCGAATCCAGTTCAAAATCCGGATTCATGTTCAGACTTTAAGGTCTTTAGATTTGATTGTGCCTCAATCTTCAGGTACAGAAATTTGTGAGCTGAAGACGGATTATTCAGACTTAATGTTTCAATCTTTCAGCAGTTAACAAAACATTTGCATTTTAGAAGCTTTTTTCACAATAGTAAATCATCACTCAGCTCAATGTAGTTATTTTTCAGATTGTACAGGTAATGTGGAAGACATGCTTACTTTCATGCTAGGTTCACACTGGACGCGGAAGTGCCACGAAGCACCGCGGAGCGGAGTGCGCTCCTGCAGTTCACACCATACGCGCATTTTTCCACAACTGTCAACAGGCGCTTCTGCTAGAACTGTTTTTTGTTTTTGCCATAATGGGTCAGTTAAAAACCTATAATTATTACCCTTGTTTCTACTAAGAAGGAGCTAGTAGTTAGTAGGCCTACACTTATTAATTAATTTATGTGTTGTTGAGACACACAGAGAGAAGTGTGTGTGTGTTGTGATTGTATGTTTATTTTCATATCTACAGTCTATTTAGATACAAAAACATGATCATATTTGCCAATCGTGGTGTTTTATTGTGAAAGATTAGTTATATTTTGAAAATAAACAGTACTTTCTCATGTATCTTGATGTAACTTCCTGCCAGAATTGATACGGATCGACTGCGGATCGACCGCGGTGTTCTGCACCTGGTGTGAATGAACCAAAGGTTATGAAGGGCGCTAAATGTAAGTGGCCTTCATTCCGCGGAGCTTCCGCGGCCAGTGTCAACCAGGAATAAGAACAGTGAAGACAATTTTAGCACTAAGCCTTTCTGCTAATATGAGGTCATCAAACTACTTTGACCCTTTAACACCTGAGGCGTCATCTGAGATGCTTGAACACAAAACCTTAAACGTACTGTAACTAATCAACCGGTAACACGATCAGCGTAGTTCCAGAAGATTCTGAAGGAGAAAAGAGGCTCACACTGCAAATACGTTCATTGTGTTAATGGTTGATAAGTTACAGTAAATTCAAGAACATAAACACTGCAGCTCCGGTGTTAAAGGGTTAACGTGGAACTTTGAGCAACAGCCTCCTCTCTCCTCGGACGTTCCTCTTCACATCTCCAGCGGTTGGAGGAAATCGGGTCAAGAACTCTTGGATCCATCAAAGCTGGAAGACTGAGAGATGAACTCAGACGGCTTTCTGCATCTTCACATTCTGGCATTCATTCTTTGTGTGGCTGTTTTCGCTGCAGGTCCAGGGTCAGCTAAATCCCATCTCATCTTCATCACTTCCTGTTCATCATCATTATCCCTCTTCACTTCTTTGTCAACTTTCAAAAAAGATTCTCCACAAATGTGAGCAAGAAGTCTAAATTTGACTATTTCAAAGAACAACTCCTCAGAACAGGTTACCTGAACCCACGAGAGGTTGAGCCGCGGCTGTGACGTCTCAACGTGAGGATGACTCACCTGTGAGGACGAACAGGAAGGTGATGAAGGCTCGCGGCGTTCGAGGCGGCGCAGCAGCCATCGTGCGCGTCTGTGTGTGCATTTGGTTGGACCACAACAACAGAACAGTGAGGGTCTGTGAGAGGGGTGGGGGGGTCACGGGGGGGGGGGCCAGCCGCACACTGTGTGTTTGTGTGTGGATGATGAGGATGTCAATGTGACGCTCCAAGACGTTTTCTTGTCCCAGAGACAAACAAGTTTGTCGTCATTATCATGATTCCGTTTTCCTCATTTTGATTTTAACTGAATCATAAAAAAACTGAAAACTTTCAACTTTAGTTCAGAATTAAACTGGAAAACCATCCAGGAGAAGCAAGTTTGGTGGAGGAAAATTAAATGAAAGATGTGTTTATGGTGAAGGAAGCATGGAGGACAGAAAGACTTTGTCTCTGCAGCACACACACACACACACAGAGGATGGAGACGTCGCAGACGCATACAGAACCCTTTCATTCAAACCTCATACTTCTGTTTTCTTCAGCTTGCTCCTCATGATATCGGGGAAACTGAAGTGCTAAATCTCATCAGCTTTAAAAGGTTTTGCATTTGACGTCACTTCAATCGCACCAATGTGTTGACACTTCATTTTTCTCTCTGTTGAAGAACAAGGAAACCATGAACGTCAGTAAAACATCTCACTGACTTAAACCTGTTCTGTTTAGGTTTCTCCTAAAGGAAGTCTTCCTTTGGTTCCTGATCTTTTGACTCAAAGTAACCTCCTGCAGGAGGACCTCAGGTCCAGAAGAAATGAACAGTGACTGATGAAACCCAGGAAATAGACTCCTCCTTCCATTGAAACTTAGATGTTTTCATCATCATGGTTGTGGACAAAGTAGAAGGATCATGTTCCTGCCTTTCAACATCTTAAAAATGAGGAGAAAGGTTTTTGACTTGATCTCTGCAGGACAGAGTCCAAGTAAAAGTTCAGGTCAGGTCACACACGGGAAATGTGAGGGACAAGAAATATCCACCTAACCTGGGGGACAAAATAATGATCCAAGGACTGCAAAGAAACAAAGACACAATGTAAACTTTGTGATGAAGATTTTCCCTTTAAAGGAGTCATAGCATGATTTTCTTAAGCCTTTCAGAGTGAACTATATCCACATATTACCCTCAAAACACTTATAAACAAAATATTTCTGAAATGTGAGTCATTTTTGTGGACCTTTTTTAATACCCAGAAGTAAAATGACTCGATCTCTGAGGCTCCGCCTTTTGCTCCTTGATACTCGCTTATGAACAAACAACCTCTGAACTATTTATAGAGATGGATCTGCAGATTGTGGAGCTTTAATCCAATCCAGAAGACACATTGAGTAGTTGTATATTTACACTCAGGGAAAATGCCTCTTCATGGGGGATCCTTCATAAAACGTTTGTTTCATCATGCAGTTAATGAATTAGTGCAAGAGCATCTATACTCCTCACATGATTGATTGCTGATTACTGCATGATTTACTAACAGGCCTGGCCTCTTTATCCAGTTTGGTTGTTCGGTTTAGTCTCTTGGCCAATCCCCTTTCATTCATACTAAGGTTATCAAACAGTCGTCTGTGAAGTGGCGGTCACATACTAATAGTTGTTGGTGGTTCTGTCACTCTCCCAAAGATAAAAATCCAACCACTTCTGATGTGCTGGCTCTTCTTTTGCAGATTCTTCCTGGAGGGGGCGGTCTCACTCTGTGACATCAGCATGTGCAGACTCGCTCGTTTTTGTGGGTATGGGAGGGGCTGCTGCAGACAGTGCAGGTTTTTAGAGGATTTCTCAGAAACACTGAACGGATCAAAATACCGCTTTAGAGTTCTTTATAGAGAGGAATGAACACTGTAATACACTTAAAACCTCAAAGTAACATTTTTATGGTAGGGCCCCTTTAACGTCAAAGTGGACGCTAACATTGGTATGCTAGCTTCAGCCAAGTCGACTTTTAAGGTATAATGAACAACTAGAGCAAAACAAAATGACTCAACTGTTATAAAACTGACATTTCCTACATATAATAATACACATGAATCTGTCCTGCCTAACTTTATTATTGTGAGCGTATGTGAAACATTCGAGTCAGTCGCTGCATACTATGCAGAGCGGTTTGGAACGTGGAAACAGCTGTCTCCTAAATCTGCAGACCATCAGTCATTCTGAAAGTTTGGTCTCAATTTTTGTGGATCTTCAACAGGAGAAAGATCCAAAAACACAAACAGATGAAATAATTAGGAAACAACTAAAAGAATTAAAATCCTCTGAAGCGTCCTCATCGCTCTGAGCTATCCTGATGAACATCTGGAGAATAACCCGTCAGAGCTGAGACGCTTGGAGCAGGAGTCTCTCTGACTGCAGGGATTGACTCAAGAAACTCTTCAGTACATAATAAGGTGTTATAGGAAAAAAGAAAAACCAGAACTCAGAGAAATCAGTTTTATTACAGAAATCAGTTTTATTACAATTTCTGCATGAAGTGAGTGCGTAGAATGAAGGCTCTGCACTCCTCTTTGATTCTCAGTGATTTTCAAAAAGAAACGTGGAGATGTCTCCACCACGACTGAAGGACAAGTGAAGACTTGTTTAAATCCTAACAAGTCTTTCTGGTTTCTACAACAGAGTTTAGCATCTACAGCAGAGAACACAAAACCTTCACCTCAACAAGAAAGTAAACCTTTACCCAAAAGATTAAGAGAAGAAGGTAACATCACACTTGCCCTTTTGATTTGAATAAAATCTTCTAAATTCATCAAAATCGTTAAAATAAATCATTATTAAAATATTAAACTCCAGTTAATGACTCCAAAATGCAGTAAAAGCAATAACATCAAATATTTGTCTTTAGGAATAATCATATAAAACATCATGAGATCACACAGACATGATCAGAAATCATCCAACATAAAATCCATCAGGATTATTATTGATCCTAATAATAGAGAATCATCAGCATAATCAACAACTTCACACACGTCTGTGATTGGTGGGGATGGGGGGGGGGTTACAGCAAGCAAATCAGAGCAAAGATAACAGTAAATATAAGACCAGGAGACGCCGCAGGTGGGCGGAGCTACATGAGGTTTTTATGAAGGACGCTCAGGGGGAGGAGCATCACCGTCTCTGAAACAGCAGAGAGAACATGGGAAGAATTTAGCAGTCAGAAAACCTCAGAAACAAACACAAACTCACCTGTCTGCTTCACTGATTGGTTAACAGAACGTGAGCTCTGGTCAGTACTTCCTTTCTTAAAATTCCCTTCCTGGAATCATCTGAACAGAAACTGACAGAATCTCTACTCGCTGTTCTACAGGAAATCCTTCAGCTGACTGGAAACATGGAGGCTAACTCTTCTCTCAGCTGCTTCATGAATTCCATCATTAAAAGTTGGATATTTGGGTTAAATGCTAACTAACCTTTTAGCCGGTCTGAGCCGCTCAGGTCACTTTAGTGATCTTAACAACAATGTTTGCACAAATCATGCACGGTGAAAGCTTCCTGCATCCCAATGAGCAGCATTCACTGACAGTTACTGCTGTGTTTGTAAATGTTCTGTCTCTACAAAAGTTTAACATCAATTAACTTATATCTTTAAGATATGTTCAGGGGAAAATAATCAGTCATTTACAAACTAGAAAAAGGACAAGAATTCAAAAATTACGTTTTCTTTTGTTGTCGTTCAGCTTTTCAGCATTCATACTTGTTAGCAAATCTCCATAAAGTACTGAGCTGTTTATTATGCGGTGGAGGCTTCCTTACCCAGTGTGACGGGGCAGATTCTCCACCGGGGACTCTGGCCACAAGTCTCTGATCAGTTCTTCAGCTTGTTCAGCAGTCAGCTTGTCAGTGAAGTTGTACGTCACAGAGTCTAGCTCGCAGTACTTCAGGTTCTGTCTGAGCTGATCCACATTAAACTCCAGCACCTTTTCAAAATAAAGGTTTTTGGGTAACTTCATCCTATTTTCAACAAGACAAACCCTTTTATTCAGGCATGTTCTGAATTTGCTGTCACTCAGAACCTGGAACCAGAGGATTCTGCCTACAAGTTGAAGCAGTAACAGTTTGGAGAGGTAAAAAGTTTCAATAGATTTGTGTGTGTAAATCTTGATTTTTGACTCATACAATACATTTTGGGTGTATCTGTGTGTACTTGCAAATGGATAATTGCACATATTTTAAAAACAAACTCCACGTGTAAGTCTCCTCCCACTGCAATACAGCTGCAACAAACATTGAGGCACAAGTGACAACTCATAAAACTTGAAAGCAAGGATTTTTATTTAAATGCTGACCTTTCAGCAGGTCTGAGCCTCCCAGGTCAGTTTAGTGGTCTTTACAGCGGTGTCTATGTCACAGGATGCGGATGTCGGGGTTAATTAATTGAGTACACCTGTGGGGAGGCGTGGCTACTGTCTTGGGAGGATTTTTTATTTGTGTCAATAGGCCTTCACAAAAGAAGGAAAGGGGGTGGAAGGGGACGGAGAGTCTGAGCGGAGGCGCTCAGACGCCGCAAGGTGGAGAAAATTCAGGTGAGGCAGGGTGAAGAAGACGCTGTCGCCGCCGAACGTCAGTCACCTGTCAACGCCCCGCCCCGCCCCGAGGATCGCCTGCCGTCGCCACATGCACGGAGGACGAGAGGGCCGCCTGCCGGTGCTACGCACTCAGAGGAAGAGAGCCGCCCGCCTCGGTTCCCCAATACGCCCCCCCTTTGCATCGCTCCCCCGTTTCGGGACTTTGGTTTCACCGCTCAAAGCTAAGTTGACTCCAACAGCAGTATTTTGTTTAGGGATTATAATCTTTAAATGTTTTGTGTGATCTGTTTTTCTTTTGGGGTTAATATGTGTAGTTTTGCATGCTTTAATTTCAAGGACCCGTTTATTGCTGGTGGAGGGAGTGGTGAAGAGTGAGACTTAGGACCAGGAAGAGTGGGGTGAATGTCTGTGATGTCTTTTTAAAGTTATTTTACCTTGCAGATGCTATGGACGTTTTATGGGGCAAAGACTGATTTTACCTCCATAGCTCTTTAAACTCCTTTTAGATTGTTTATGGACATTCAATGTTTTATTAAACAGAGTGTGAAAACACTTGTTTTTGACTTGCCGCATTATTTGGTACCCAGACGTCTCCCCAGCAGATCCCCGAAGTTGGCCCCCTCCCTTACACCTACCCCACTCGTGACATCTGCACAAATCATGCACAGTGAAAGCTTCCTGCATCCTAATGAGCAGCGATGAAGGGGGTACAGCGAGCAAATCAGAGCAAACATAAGATCCTTGGCATTGTTAGTATTCCAACCATCCATTTCTACCTCCAACCACCACAGGGAGCTCTCGCCAGAGTGCTGTCCACACTCCCTTCCTCTACTACATCTCCCATGATCCATCGCTTTCTGGTGCAAACCTTCCTCAACATCTCATCTTCCACTTTGTATGCTCCGTGTTTGGACTCCTGCCTGTTTATTCGCCATCTTGCCTCGCTCTTTGTGTTTGACCCTTGCGTGGACTCTGACAACGTTCATGTCTTGCCCTTGCTCATTAAACCTGGGGCTGGGAATGGGTTATAATTTACAGAAACTAGTCAGTTTGATTCGCAATAGCCTGAATCGATTTGATTCTGATCTTTTCAGAGTCTTTCAATTCTTCAATTAAATTTTAAGTTTACAAATTTATACACATTTGTTTAGAAATACATTAAAAATATACTATTTAATTTGAAAATATTCATATTAATCTGATACAGTTCACATATTGTAAAATTTATTAGTAAATAAAAAGATTGTTAATATTTTTTCCACTGTCTTAAACAGAGGGTTTTTCTTATTGCATGTTTCAATTCAAGTTTCACAAACCAAAACCCATTGAGACTCTTTTCTCTCCATAGAAGCAGGCAGTTGGAGTACCAGGACAGAAAATCCAGACTAGGCAGACCTGTTTCAGGGTTTTGTTGGATGTTCTGTTACAGATTTGAAATGATTTCATTGGGTCAGTTCCCATGCTCTAACACTTTATGGTTAAGCTGCTGTTCCTCACAGCTGACTGTGAAATATTTATTCCAGCTGTTCTTCACAGATGTTTGGTGAAAAAGTCTACATGACAACTGATGGTTCAAACTCCCGTGAAAAAGACTGAACACCTGAGGATTCGCTGGCTTTTGCAGCTTATGGAGGGATACTTGATCCATACAAGTTCTAGTGAACTCTGATGATTCTGCACCAAGACTCTGCTACAGTTTGAGGTCAACCATCCAGCTGTTCATCAGCTGCTTCAGGATTCTAACCTACAGTAGAGATGAGAGAAGCTGCAGAAAGAAGCTTTAGATAAAAAGGTTGCAGAGCAGCAAGATGTTCAGCTAGAGTTAATAATTAAAGATTAGAGTCCTGTGGTCTGGACTTGGAAAACTGCAGACTGACAGTTCAGAAACATGGAGATGCAGTGTGAGCAGTGACCGTACCTCTTCCCCAACATCGAACGCGATGGCAACATTGTCCCAGACATAATATTTCGGAGGATAAGGAGGGATCTCCTCCACTCCTAAACTGTTGTTGTTTTTGTTGAGCTTATACCTGTCAGGAAAACAAACAATATATTAAAGAAGACTAAACAAGATTTTTTTTAAACATTGTAGCATAATGTTTAAAAAACAAGAAAATGGGATTTCAATAGTTTGCCTGTGAGGAAGACTTTGCAGCAGTGCCCATACTGCCACCTCTTTAAGAGAATCTCACCAAAGAGACAAAATATAGCATTTGAAAATGAGAAGCCGGAAGTCCCGCCCGCTGCCCGAAGTCGGCCACAAAAACAAAAATATTCACGCCCAAAATCATTGGCCGGAAGTCTTTGACCGGAGCCTCCCAATTGAAGCTTCTGACCTTTTTTCCCTTTGAGAGACTGTAACTGCTTTCATGATCCGCGGATTCACATAGAAAAAAACGTCATTTCAGCAGATGTTTCTCTGGAGGTCAAGTTCTAACAGGAGTAGTCATATAAATTTGAATTCTTGTTAATATTGACTTGAAAAAAAAAAAAAACATAGCGTTTAACTTGCAAGTAAAATCTGATTCTGATCTCTCTTGTATTTCTTGCAGACACAGAGAACTGTTTCAGGTTGATGAAACCCAACAGTCAGTTTACGTGATCGACCACTTGGTGGCTGAGTTGCTGTTCTTTCCTGTTGTTCTGATAGAGCTGACAGCTGACTGTGGAATGTTTAGGATTGAGGAAATTTCACGACTGGATTTGTTGTACAGGTAATATCCAATGACAGTTCCACACTGGAACATTCTTTTACTACTTTCTGTACTCCCTCTTCATGGATCCAACTCCATCATCAAGTTTGCAGACAACACCACCGTGATTGATGATCGGATATCTTGTTTGTGCATACATCAGTAATTGGTTGATACATGTGCGTCTTTGCTTGTGTTGCTCAAGGGGGGGGGGTATGCACGAGATAGGTAGCGCACACCCTGAAGAAAAAGGCAAAATGCATTAGCGTGACGACAGCTGTCGTTTTTGGAGAACCAGAAAAATATTAAAGACAGTTCCTCTAAAAGAACTGAGACTGGTTCTTTGGCTTCACATGCTCCGGAGGCTCTGAGGGTCCGCACTAGATGAAGAGCAGCTTTTGGCGCTGCAGGAGATCTGAGTCTTCTGACCACAGTCGAAGAACAAAGCAGGAAAGGTTCAACACCTACTTTACAGAAAGAGTTACGAAATACACAGATTTCCTTCATTTAGCGCCAATCATTTCTGATCAGCATCCGGTCAAAGTGCAAAACAATGCATTGTTTTGTAGTCATTAAGGTGGCTTAATGACTACACTGAGTAGGCGCCTTGCACCTGCCTCTTTCTCAAGATGTTTTCATGATGATTGACAGCTGACGTCAGAATCAAAACTACCCAACATGCACTGCAATGCATGGGGAAGAACTGTTTTCTTCTTCTCTGTTCTATGAAGCAGTGTTTTTTTTTATCTGAATTTGAACCAGTGACATCCTACACAACGTCAGATTTAACTAAAATCAATAAGTTTATCCATTTCATTCTTTTCTGTCTGGTCCATCTTTTACCTCAGATTCATTTATTGGAACTGGGATTGTTTTCTAAAAGCATTGAGCGTGGTCCCAACCCAAAGCAGCTTAACATGGAAGCAATAAACAGTCATTTGGTAAAACATAAGCTTATCATTTAAGAATATTTCTATCTTTAACCACCAGTGGGAGATAAATAGAAAACATGCTTGAAGTTGTTCGTCAAAAAACATGTTAACTTTTAAAGAAGTTTAGAATCTTACAAGTTGCAGAGATGAGAATAAATGTAGCTTTGAGAACATTTTAGAAGTCCTGTATCAACTGGCGACCCATCCAAGGAGTTCCCGCCTTTGATGGATGGATGATTTTTTTAGAACAGTTTGGATTCAAGAATAAAATGTTTTGTAGGATCAATATTTTATGTCTTGTCTTCAAATCCAAATAGAAAACAAACTGTAAAAACTGATCATTTGTTTTCTTTTTTTCATATTTTATGTCAAAAATAATAAATAACTTAAATAAAAAATAACATCAGGGGTTCATTTTTTTGTTTTAATAGTCTTTATTCATTGTTTAAACCTGCAGCCTGTCATGTTTTCATTCATTTACTGAAATACTGCATTTACTGCTGTTCCTGGAACTCACCGGTGTGTCCCACACATGGCCTCTGACCTCCACAAGAACCTGCCGTCTCTGAAGAAGCAGACGGCGTTCGGGTCTTCAGTCGAGTCCTCCTGATCATCTGGACTGTGGACCAACACCGCATACATAATTTCCTGTTTGTAAAGGACCGTCTTATAGACCTGCATGACGGGCTGACCACCACTGCAGAACTGAGGAAGCAGATAAGGAGAGATTCTTCTCATTAGTTGAATATGAGGCCCACAGAATAAAGTAATGAGGTGGTGTTTGCTCTTCCTGCTATGATGCTGGATTCTTTAAAACTCTGGTTCTGTTACAGGAGGCTGCACACACCTGTAAGGTAGGTGGAGTGTTGTAGAGCTTTTAGTGGAGGGGTTTCTGGGGCCATGAGAATTTGATGCTCAAGTCGCGTTCAGTGTGAACATAGCATAACTTCTTTAAGAAATGATTCTTTATATGAACTGGATATCTGTCCAAAGACACCTGTCCACACCCTTAAGCAGTCAGAGCGCAACCTCTCCACCAAGACCAAAGAGCTGTCTAAGGACACCAAGGACAAGATGGTTGACCTGAGCAAGACCCAGATGAACCAATCTACAATAAGAAAGTAGTTCCATGAGCTGTTGGAGCAATAATTAGAAAATAGAAACTAAACCTCTGACAATCTGCCTCCACCTGGATCTCTATGAAAGATCTCACCTGGTGGAACAAATGATCTGGAGAACTAAATGGTTTCACGCTGTATCGGGACGACCCAGGACAAAGCAAGACAAAACAGGAAGATTAAGATTTAGAAGATCCAGAGTTTTCACATCTGTTATTGAAACAAAGGTAACATTACTAAGTATTGAGCTAAACCCTTGTTTTTAGCTAAATATTTTTTTTTTCTGCTCCATTAAAAAAATTCATTCCATAAAAATCAAACACTGTGATTTCTTATATTCTCTGTTTACATCAGGGATAGACAAATCCAGGCCTCGCATGTTTCCCAACATACCCTGCTCGGGCATGTTCTAATTGGCTGGACACACCTGAACCAGGTAATCATGAGTGGGGCTTGGGTACTTGGAAATGATGCATACACTGCGGGCCTCGAGGCCTGGAGTGGCTGATCCCTGGTTTACACTCTGTCACTTGTAGTTAGTCTTTCTAGAGCAACCCAGTCTCAGTGAAATGCGTCCCTATTCCACGGCTTTGCACCCTGGGAATACCGTGCATAGTATACGCCAAACACAGTTTTTGCGTGCATATGATACGCAGTTGCAGCCCATTCAAAACAACAGGAACGGCTTTTAGGTTTCGTTTTGATCACGTGGTCGGATGTTTAGGTTTCTCCGGATCACGTGACTGATCACGTGACTTTTGAGTTTTTGTCCGTCCCCGGCTAACAATATGGCGGTAGATCCACTGTTTTTCTGGTGTAAAATCCCTCAGAATGAAATATTTTGTGGACTAATCTTTATTTTGATAATATTTCTAGCGACAATTGTACCCGTTACTATCACGACATGCATTTATTTTGGACAGTTCGTAGTTTGTCTGTTTTGCTTGACTTTTCGGGCTCAAAAATCGTAAAACAGCAACGTCTGGGGTGCACAGAACCGGGCGATCAGCAGGATTTGGGACCCGACCCGCATCGATGCCGGGTCAACGTTAGGGTTAGGGAAGGTTGGGAGAAACCGCCCGGAACCTTTTTCAATCGGGCCCCGAATGACTTCTGTAAAGCTAGAACGTGATCACAGTCTGACCACTTCCGGTCCAGGAGACGGTCAAACGTGATCCCGAAACGAAGATTATCAAACATAAAATAATGTTTCTTTAATTTCTGCCTCATAAACAAACACAAATGTCGGTTTTTTTAAGTGACAATAACGAGTGATGCTTTCAGACAAAATGAAGAAAGATAAACACAATTGGGTTATTTTTTACTGTTCTTTTTAATTATTATTTTTAATGTTTTAATATTTTTAATATAATAATAATGAATGAAATGAAATAAAGAAAATACAACTGATACATAAATACATTGTTGATTCATAAGATCAACAGACTCCAAGTTTTAATGATTCTTGAAAGCTGAAGGGGTCAAGAGAGAATCTCACTTTTTATTCTTTATTAAAATTCATCTTTCAGCACTAATCTTCAGCAATCAAATTCAGCTCACAGGATTCACACCAACATTTTCGCTGGTGATGCCATTAATATTTAATTCATAATTGTATTAAAAAGTTACAGTTTTAAAGTTTTAATAATGTAGTTCTATTGTGTTCAATAAATGTTTATCCCGTTTGGCTCAAAAACTAAGGCGTGTTTTGGATTTTGGCCCCCTGCGCGACTGAGTTTGACCCCCCTGGTCTACGCCATTCAAAAAAGCTTTTATATATTGGAGAATTACTGTCAAGTTTCACTAGAAGATTGGGTTGGGAAGCAATTTTTGGTGTGAGATAAACAGGTCGTTTTGGGCTGACTATGTAAGTTTTGATTTGTACATTGTACCGAATGTATATAAATAATATCCCTAATTTAGTGTGAAAAGTTACTTTTAACTTCTTATCAGACCACAGGTCAAAGAGATGGGAGGCTTAAACAAATTATTTATTAATAAAATAATGATAAAATGAATATGAGCTCTGGTATTGCTAAAATTAATTGATAAATGAACAGGTGTTTTTTAGATTTTAAATTGGTAAAGTTGACAGTGCTGTAAAAATTGACAAACTCGTTTTTCGGAAACTTAATTATTTAGAACTTCAGCATTCTTGTACGCTTGTGTTTAATGTAATCTGTTGGTGACAAGGACTTTAGACTCTGTGTAGTAACAACTCCTAGTTTGTACATTTTAAGAAGTTTAGAGGATTGTTCCTAAACAACAATGATCACTCATGGGTTGTTTGATCAGTCCTCCCTGAAACTTAGACAAGGTTTATGCAATCTACATGAATAAACATTAATTGGAGCTTCATAACTTTGTCGATTTTGCTGCTAACAGTGTAAAATTTCAACCCAGTCTCCTCCTAAAATGTGCAGTACATTCTGGGATGTATCATGACTTCTGCAAAGAAATATAGTCTAACCTTCCAAATTTTGAGTACATACCAAAGCTATTTCACATTTTTTAAATGTATTGATGAATTTTGAATTTTACAGAGGTCCCACACTTCAACGGTGATGTATTCAATTCTAAAGAGAGCGACGCATCAGCAGGTTTTACAGGATCCACGAGCTTAAAGCCACATCAAGGGTTATCCAGGCTCTTTTAGGTCAGTACTGTTTTATTTTTTCATATATTTTTCAAATGTAATTAAGTTTATTACAAACAGCAGGTGACCTGTCCCACCTTGAACCCTCCACTACACGATGCATCACTCTGTTCCGCAGATTGCCCGCAGGCCGCGAGTTTGAGACCCCTGTTCTAAAGGAACATAGCATTACCTCCCCCATCAATCTTAGGGCCCGTTTACACTGGAACGGGAACGCGTTTTGCTCTCTGATCCGGTAAGCAAGATATCGGGTACACACCAGAACGTTCCTGAATGATATTGCGTTCACGGTTAAAACGAATGCTGACGGAAAACGATGTAATTCACACGCCACGCCGCTATGCGCTATGTGCGCACAATGTTGAACCGTTCCTGCTCTATTTCCCCCTCAGCCGTAGTCGAGGAGCAGGGGAGATCTTCTCCAGGGCCGAAGGTTGCTTTTCCTCCGGGGTTCACTTCCCTTCTTTGGAGCATGCGAAGCCGAATAATTACACTTAGCTATTGTAGAGGAACTGAACTTTTATTACTTTAACTTGCAGACAAACTCGAGAACAACTCTCCGCACGCTAACGTGCGCGCGCCCCTCCCCTCTCCTTTCTCTCTCTCTCTCTCTCCTCTCAGAGCGCGCTGCTCCTCACATGCACACGCCCCCCCCCCAGCTTCGTAACAAGCTGAGATGCAGAAGTTGGAGCACACACTCATCTCACAACAACAAGAAAGTAAATAGATAGGCTGAATCGTAAAAAATCAGAAGGGAGTACTACAAGTGATTGACATGTCCACAGACAAATGAAACTTTAATGAAATTTGGAACCGAAATCCGGCACCGTTTGCAGCCGCATCTTTCGGTTTCGGTAGAACCGCGCAAATCATAACGGTTCCTACTTGGAACCGAACTTCGGTGCCCAACCCTACTCCCACCGGATGGAAAAGAACAATAGGAGAAGTACTGCGCTTTACACCCTGACACCGTTCCTGACCGTACACACTAGAATGGGAGGGCGGTGGGAATGGGAACGTTTCGCAACGCTCCACTCTGGAAGGCGTTCTCCAAAGTTGTCGTTCTGGGGGCCCTAAAAGGCCGTTCTGGTCTAAACGAGAGGCCCAAACGATAACCAAGTTGTCGGAACGCACGCGAAAACGTTGTAATGTAAACGAGCCCTTAATTTAAAGGATCAACTTGTCTCAACTTCCTTCAGATTGGATCCCTAACCTGGACTGATGAATCTGTGAATGTGTGTCAACAGTGTCAGAAGTACATTTCTTGCTAGAAATATTACCAAAATAAAGATTAGTCCACAAAATATTTTATTCTGAGGGATTTTACACCAGAAAAAGAGTGGATCTACCGCCATACTGTTAGCCGGGGACGGACAAAAACTCAAAAGTCACATGATCAGTCACGTGATCCAGAGAAACCTAAACATCCAACCACGTGATCAAAACGAAACCTAAAAGCCGTTCCTGTTGTTTTGAATGGGCTGCAACTGCGTATCATATGCACGCAAAAACCGTGTTTGGCGTATACTATGCACGGTATTCCCAGGGTGCAAAGCCGTGGAATAGGTACGCTTTTCACTGAGACTGGGTTGTTCTTGGATTAACATTTTAGACTTATTTTTTCCAGAGAAACAATTAGCAGAATCTGTGAATGACAGAATGTTTTGCTCCCCTTGAACATGAGCAGAAGCTCGTATTAAATCATTCAAGAAGATTTATTTCAGAATATGAGCAGATGTGGGGTCAGAGCTTTACCTGCTGACTGTATGCCTTTAGTACCTCCTCCAGGGGGAAGGTGAAGCGGAAGTGGCCCAACCGGGATTTTGGAGAAAAGGCTGGGGAGGTGGCGAACCTCGCCAGGTTGATCTGCCCGTTCATACCGGAGTACTCCTCCTCCATCAGCTTCTTCTCTGCAGCTTCCATATCTTCATCTCTCACAGACAGACTCCACCAAACCAGAGATCTTTCATGTGGATCTCTAAAGCCTCCACATAGATCTCTGAAGCCTCTATCCTGCCGGATTCCTTTCAAGCCTTCTGCTGTTGTATCATGTTTCAGAAAACTGACCTGAAACTGAGGTCGAGGATATTCTGGGATGTCATCTCTGTAGATGTAGTTGTTAACGAGGTTAATTTCTCTTGCTGCTTCCTTCAGCTCAGGCAGCTTCAAATGATTTCCTTCTACATAATTCTCCCAGAATCCTCTCCCGTTTCTTCGCTGCTGCATGTTCAGGTGAATGAAGATGAACCAGAATCAGGTCCTGTCTGTGGGTTGATGAGTTCTGATTCTGTCAACCTGGAACTGTTTTCTGCAGCAAACAGAGAAAATGCAGGTTATGTTGGTGATTGGAGGATCTGAACACGACTGTAAATCCACAAAGAAGAAACTGGTTTTGGTTCTTTAATTCCTTCATGTGATGAAATTCTGTAAAACTAGGACAACAGGAGTGATAAACCAATAATAATTTATTTTATTAAAAACAAAAAAAAAATAACAGATGTTCAATGTCGCAAAACATTAGTAAAAAAGAAACATTTATGAAGAACAGAACAGATGGAGAGCTGCATGATGGAGTAATGGTTAGCACTCTTACCTCACAGTCAAAAGGTCCTGGTTCAAATCCTGGCGGTGTTCTTTCTGTGTGGAGTCTACACGTTCTCCTCGGGCAGGGCTGGGTTTTCCCCGGAAAGCTTGGTTTCCTTTCACAGTCAATAAACCGGATTCATAGGTTATCTGCTGATTCTACATTGTCCCTTGGTCTTAATGTGAGTGTAGTTCAAATTAAGCACAGACTGGCAATCTGTTCAGGGGGAAGCTCGCCTTCACCCAACAGTAGTAGGATTGGCTCCCACAACCCTGAAGGGCACTCAACAGATTCTGAAGATAAATGGATGATCAAAATAAAGAGATAAATTGACTACATTTTTTTGGTCGAGTGCTTCAGGTTTTGTTGTGTTGTAGCTTCCACTTTTGCCATTGCGCATCAGTTTTTGTCATCATACTTCTGCTTTGTAGTCATGCCTCCGCTTTTGACACAGTGTGTCGCCTTTTCTTTTGTTATTTTGTTGTGGCTTTGAGCTTTGTCATTGTGCTTTGACTTTTGTCATTGTGCTTGTCATCGGCTCTTGATGTTTTGTTGTGGCTTCTGCTTTTGTCGTATTTGGTAAGAACACCTTCCTCCAACTTATCAAGTCAAGTCAAGTCAAGTTGGGTTTTATTTGTCAAATATGCTCAGTACAGGCTATACAAAGCACAGATGAAATTTTCTTCCTCTCCTCCTTGGTGCAAACAGCAATACTACAATAATAAAACTAAAAATATAAGTATAAAAAGTATATGTTATGTTATGTAACTTATAACAATTTCACAAGTTCAAAAATGCGATTTATGTGGTGTATAAAATATATATATATATATATATATAAATGATTTCACTTTTTTTTAACAAAAGATCATAACAGTAATAGATAAAACATCTTGTTTTCTCTTGTGTTAATAAACCTGTAGACAAATGATCACATACTGCGTTTGTGATTGCAACGTACGATCTTTTTTTCTCTAACCTCTAATGGAGTAGAACATTCTGTCATTAACTTCTTTGGGCCCACAGTAATATTTGAGCAAAACGATCTGGCAATGAGTAGAGGCGGACATGCAGCTTATAACAGAAACAAACAATGAAACACAGGTGCGTCCATTGAGATTTGCATAGACTTTTCTTTGAAAGTGGTTGCTTGAATGTGCACCGAAGCAGTTGGTGCATGTGCACCTTCAAGGAACACAGTTGTGAAAACAAAAAAGCCTGAAGCAATATTTGGGGGTTTTGCACCGTTTTTATTTTTTGCTCTATTGTAGGTGGTGAAGGTGCTCTAATGAACAGTAAAAATGTAATAAAAGAAGAATCTCCTCCCTGCCAACACCTGAGAGCACATTCATAAACCTGCGTTTATTAACCTTATGAAACGTCCATAAACCTTCTTTAACACACCACACCTGACCAGTGTGTCAACGCCTTAAATGTTTACTCAGTTGAGCATTTTCACGCAGAATCGCAGCAACAAACCATATTGTGACAAATCAGGGAGTGGAATTTGAGTGGCATGTGGATAGTGTCCACTCAAAACACAAAGTACCCGCTGTTCTTGTAAACATGATCACAAAGGATCTGATGTGAGTCTCTGCCATAGACCGTTAATGAGATTGATATATATATATATAATCAACGGTCTCTACCAATAATAGATGGTGGACGAGAACTAGTAAACAGTAAATACACAAAAGTTATTACTTGTGTGTGTAACATTGTACAATTTTATTCCCACTGTTTTTGTTCTATGAAGCAAGGAGGCTATTTGATATTCTCTGATTTTGTTCCTTTTTTATAAAACTGTTTATTAACTGGTTGTCTTATAAGGCAGTGGTCCCCAACCACTGGGCCGCGGACCGGTACCGGTCCGTGGACTCATTGCCACCGGGCCGCGGGAGAAGTTGTTTTTTTTATTTATTTTTTTTTTATTATTATTTTTTTATGAGACGGAAATATTTTATTTTGAAAATCGACCGGATTCTCTCGATTAGCTTGAGCGCTAGTTGTGATATCCACACACAGAAAGGAGAAATATTTAATTCAACCTAAAGAATTGCAATGGAAAAATGTTAAACAGAGATGAAAAGAAACGGAGAGAAAGAGAGAGAGACGGAAAGCTGACAGCGCGCACGGGCACTGCGCGTGTGTGTATGGGGGGAGGGGGGCTTGCATGTGCAGGAGCGCAGGACGGAGAGAGAAAGAAACAACATAAACAAAACTTAAAGAAGATGAAATCATTAGAAAAGAAGGGAAAAAAACTGGAACCATTTGACTTTTGATAGAATGAAGGAAGAATCTGCAGGAAATAATTCTATATTCTACATATTTATGGCTCCACAACCAGCCTCTGCAGAATCTTCTCTAAAACAGAACAGATCATTAAGAAACCAGATTACATCCTCAAATCGGAGACACTTTTGTCTTTCTTAACGTTATTGTGAGTAAAAGTCTTTATTTGTTGGTTTTGCACACTTTTGTATTTTGGATTGTGGTTGCAGAGTTTTTTTTTCACTTCAAATATGTTTAAAATGAAAGAAAAAATAGCTTAAAATATAAAGACTTAAAAACCGAATAATTAATAACTATTCCTTTTTCATTTATTTTGTATATTTTATCTGGAAGGGATAAATAACAGCATAAATATAATATACACGTTATATGAACAAAAACACACGCACAAACGATTGCACACACACACACACACAAACACACACCCCCCCGGGCCGTGGTAAAAATCTTCGTGGGTTGACCGGTCCGCAGCGACAAAAAGGTTGGGGACCACTGTTATAAGGTATGTTATCAAAGGCATTAGTATTTATGATCATTTTATCCTACAATTGCAAAGAATGTTTAAATTAACATATTGCGTTTTCATTTGTTCTAAAATAAAATGTTTTCATTATTAATTTTATCCCTCCTAGTTTTCACACAGAGTACATCAATAAGAAAACCAGATCGATGAGCAGCATCAATAAGAAGAGTCGTATCAATAAAATCCTGACGTCACTCATCCCTGTTAGTTACTTGTACTTTTAGCATTACCAGCTTGGCTTAAAACAGCCTGGTATAAAGGATATCTATTTAATAATAAAGAGGTTTACAGCTCATGAACACACACACACACACATACCACCTCTTAATGCTCGTAAAACTGCCATACCACTTTCATTCCCAGATAGTGCTCAGTTCTCTCCTGTCATCCAGAGTACCTGTTTTGCTTGTTTCCTGCCTCGTCTCAACCGTCTGCCTCTGATCTGTATGCCCTTCGTGCCTCTGACCACTGACTATATAGAGAATTGAACTGAGGGAACCTCCTTTTTTTGCCTTACAAGAACTTGGACACACCCATAGGAAGTATGCACACGTTATAGGAGGCAAAATTGTCAATATTAGCGGTTTAGTGACCCTGTAAAATACGACTTCACTCTACAGCTTTTAATATAGGGTAAGATAGCTGTCAAAAAGAAATGTATTTGTAGTAACTTGCACCCAAGAATGACAGGATCGTTCTTTGTCTTCAATCTGCACTTTATTTAAGACACTCAAAGGCTCACACGGTGTACAACTGCTTCAAGCTCCCGTGCCTCTCTGAACTCCACCCAGACAGAGGCTGCCCCCTAGTGGCCTGACGGCAACAGCCTTTTGTGGCTACACCACATCTCTCCCCCCTTAAAATGAAAAACACCTCATAAGAAGGCAATTCCTCAAGTATTTGAACAAACAAACAATATACAGAATACAGTTACTGTAACATGCTTTCCAGTTTTTTTTTTTTTCTTTTTTTTTTTTTTTATAATACCCACCAAAAAAATAAAAAAATAAAAAACAAAACAAGCAAAAATAAATAAATAAAAATTCACATTTCGTAATCTTTCATATATGCTGGGGGCTTCCTAGGTCTCTGTGAACGTCTCAAGTCTAGGTCGTTGTTCTGTTCTGACCTGCTGTTCCCTCCGCTCGCGACCCCTACTCTCCGAACTTTTGTCCACACTCAAACCTTCACCCTCCTTTGATGGAAGCATTTCGGCATCATCTATCTCTGCTTCTGTTGAAACCACCCCAGGAGTTTCTGGTTCCATCCGAGAAAACAACTGATCCACATGACGTCTGACCACTTGTCTATTGCCCAAAAGAACTCTGCAGGACACAGGTCCTGTCATCTCCTCAATCAGACCAGGAATCCAGTGAGGACCACTGGTGTGGTTTCTGGTGTAAACCAGATCTCCTGCTTCAAAGGTGCAATGTCTGCTATGCTTATCATGGTGCTCTTTCTGTTTTGCTTACTTTCTGGCCACCCTATCTTTCAAATCAGGATGTACAAAATCCAGACGACACCTCAACTTCCTGCCCATCATCAGCTCTGCTGAAGACATACCCGTAGTTGTTTGAGGAGTTATACGATAAGAAAACAGAGCCCTGTTTACTTTGGTCTCCAACGTCTCACTTTTGCTTTTCTTCAGGAGTTCTTTAAACGTCTGCACTGCTCTTTCAGCCAACCCATTGGATGAAGGGTGGTAAGGTGCTGCTGTCACATGAGTGATGCGATTGCGAGTCACAAACTCTCTGAATCCTTCACTCATAAAACATTGAGCATTGTCTGATATGATCATCTAAGGAATACCGTGGTTACTGAAACTGCTCCTCAAACTCTCTACTGTTGCTGCAGCTGTAGCAGATGCTACAGGATACACATCTAACCACTTAGAATGCGCATCCACAATGATCAAAAACATTTTTCCCTTGAATGGACCCGCATAATCAATGTGAAGTCTCCTCCAGGGTTTATCAGGCCACTCCCAAGGATGGAGTGGTGCATGTTCTGGTGCCTTCCTATGCTCCTGACACACCGTGCATGTTTTCACTTTTTTTTCTATATCCAAGTCCATGTGTGGCCACCATATGTTAACTCCTAGCCAATGCTTTCATTCGGCTCTACCAGGATTGAGCTGATGTAGCTGCTCTAACATGTAAGATTGTGCCCTTGCAGGTATTACGGTTCTTGCTCCCCACAAAAAACAACCGTCTTGCACACTCAACTCCTCTTTTCTCACTTCAAAAGGTTTTAACACACTGTTTTTGTGGTTGGGCCATCCCCTCTGAATATATTCTCTTACTTTAGCAAGAGTTGGATCTTTGTTTGTCCACTTTTTGATCTGCTCTGAAGTTAACGGCCCCTGGGTGTCCTCCATCATCATCAATACATGTTCTTCGGGTGTCCCGTTGTCAGATTCTTCTGAAATGGGGAGACGACTCAACCCATCTGCATTTGCATTTTTCTTTCCTTCTCTATACAATATGACATATTCATATGCCCTCAACAGAACTGCCCATCTCATTATCCTCTGTGAGGCCATCTGAGGCACCGCTTTCATCTCATTGAACAGGCTGATAAGGGGCTTATGATCAGTGCAAATCACAAACTTCCTCCCGTACAGGTACTTGTGGAAATACTGCACTCCAAAAATCACAGCCAACCCTTCCTTGTCCAGCTGAGAGTAATTTCTTTCAGCTGCAACCAGGGTGCGAGATGCAAACCCAATAGGTTTTTCCTGCCCGTCAGGCATGCGGTGAGCTAACACTGCCCCCACCCCATATGGAGACGCATCACAAGATAGGATCAGCTCTTTTCCTTCATCATAATGCACCAAAACTCGATCTGACTGCAACAGTTCTTTAGACAACTTGAACACCCTTTCTTGGTCTGGTCCCCACACCCATTTTTCTTCTTTCCTCAGCAGCTTATGCAGTGGCGCCAAAAGAGTAGACAGATTTGGTAAGAACTGATTGTAAAAATTTAGCAGTCCCAAGTAAGCTTTCAGCTCTGTCACTGACGTGGGTGAAGGAGCTTCTTGCACTGCTTTTACTTTGGCTGGAAGAGGATGGAGTCCTGTTTTATCTACTCTGTGTCCCAGAAAAATGACTTCCTTCTCCAGGAACTGACATTTGCTCCTTTTTAAACGCAGACCTGACTCGTTAAGTCTTTGGAGCACTTGATCCAAAATCTGAATGTGTTCTTTTTCACTTTTACCTGTCAAAATAATATCATCCAGATATACGGCTACATTTGGGATGCCCTGTAACACACTCTCCATGGTCCTCTGAAAAATGGCAGGACTAGAACTCACTCCAAAAGGAAGCCTTGTATAAGTGAACAAACCTTTGTGTGTGTTCACTGTAACGTACTTCCTTGCCTCTTCATCTAACACGATCTGCTGATATGCATGACTCATGTCTAACTTGGTGTATGTTTCCCCTCCTGACAGACATGCAATCATGTCCTCCATCCTAGGAATCGGGTACTGTTCTAATGCAGACACTTTGTTCACTGTTAACTTATAGTCACCACAAATCCTCACATTACCATCCGGCTTCAATATGGGAACGATAGGTGCGGCCCAATCAGAAAACTTTACTGGCTCAATGATCTTCTCCTTTAAGAGCCTCTCTATTTCCTGTTCCACTTTGTGTCTCAAAGCAAATGGAACTGATCGTGGTTTGTAGAACTGAGGATTTGCTTCCTTATTCACACATATTTTTGCTGAAAACCCTTTTAACTTCCCAAGCTCCTCTTTAAAAACAGTTTCATGTTTTACCAACACTTCCTGAAGTGCCTCCTTCCCCTCCTGCACTTTGTTTACTTTTCCCCAGTCTAGCTTGAGAGCTTTGATCCAGCCCCGGCCCAGCAGACTAGCCCCTGAGCCTTTGACCACCACCACTGCCAGATGTTGCACGTTGCCTCCATGTTGCACCTTAACTTTGGCAGCTCCTAACACGGGCACTGCGTGGCCCCCGTAGGTTTTTAACTTCAGATCACACTTCAACAACTTTGGTCTCTTACTGTTTTGAAACAAACCATCAAATGATTGTTTTGACATTATAGTGTAACCACAGCCCGTATCTACTTCATAGGTTACCACCTTCCCATTCACAACCAACTGTTTCCTTATTGGATCTTCCCTCGGAATGAATATCTCATCCCTCATGTTGTACATTGTTTTTATACTTTCCTTCACATGAAACACGTCATCCCCATCACTGTCACTCTGATTCCTCTCATCTTGCATAAAATGCGTCTGTTTTGCTTGTCTCACATTCCCACTTTTGACCTGCTTGTTTTTCTCTCTATCACCAAACCTCATTTAACAGACCCTTCTGATGTGTCCCATCTTACCACAGTTGTGACATTTCTCTGAGGCAAACCTGCAGTCATTTGCTAGATGATTAGTCCCACCACATCTGAAACACTTCTTGGAGTCCCCTGGCAGTCCCCGCTGACTGCTGCTCACAGCCAACACCGTAGCTGCTGGCTGGCTTCCTCTTCCGTGGTCCCCGCTGCTCCGCAGATCCTCCATGTCTCGGCTAGCAGCTTCCATGGCCACAGCCAGCTTGAAAGCCCTATCGAATGTCAGTCCGTCTTCTGAAAGCAGTTTCCGCTGAATTCGGTCTTCATTGATGCCACAAACCAGGCGATCCCTCAACATCACGGTCAGAGTGTCTCCAAAATTACAGTCCTGCGCCAGCTTCCTCAGTTCAGCCACGTAGTCCCCCACACTTTCGTCGTGCTTTCTGTTCCTCGTATTAAATTTCCACCTCTGCGTTATCTCACTCGGTTTGGGGTGAAAACGGTCCTTCAACAGCTTCACTAACTCCTGGTAGGATCGCTCTCCAGGCTTCACTGGGCTGAGCAGGTTCCTCATCAGCGCGTAGGTCTGCACGCCAACGCTGCTCAGCAACACCGCTCGCTTTTTATCACCGTCGTTAATCCCATTTGCAACAAAAAAATGGTCCAGGATTTCGCAATACTCTTCCCAGGACTGCTCCTTACTGTCGAACTGGACCAACGTGCCGACTGTCGCTGCCATCGTCCTCCGGTGTCCTGCCTTGTCTCTGCTAGCTTGATAGCCACGTGCCTCCCCGTCGCTCCGCTGCCGCGTGGCTAAACTGTAACAGGTGTCTCTCAATGCACGCACCGACTCCCTGGTTAGTTAACTTTTATCCTCGTCGCCATATGTAGTAACTTGCACCCAAGAATGACAGGATCGTTCTTTGTCTTCAATCTGCACTTTATTTAAGACACTCCAAGGCTCACACCGTGTACAACTGCTTCAAGCTCCCGTGCCTCTCTTAACTCCACCCAGACCGAGGCTGCCCCCTAGTGGCCTGACGGCAACAGCCTTTTGTGGCTACACCACAGTATTCATAAATATTTTGTATTCATAAAAAAAAAAAATTGAATTCATAAAAATAAAGTTGTGCATACATTTAAATTTTGTGCACAACTTTACAGGTAAAATACCACTACAACTTTTAGTTTTACGTTTATCATGTCTCTTTTTAATACGACTTTTCTTTGTTTTGAATATGACTTCTCTTTGTCTTGAATACGAATTTCTAATGTTCACTAACTCTCAAAAATACGTCACGGGGTCACAGGCTTACACATCGAGTCCCGGAATGTCGATGTGCATGCGCGTTGCGACTCATTCTACTATGGCAGGAAAATAATCTTGATATTGTAGCTCTGACGGGGAAAAAGATATTAACTGTCAAGTCCTGCTTCTTATATTTTATTTATTTTGTCAGGCGACAACAGTGGAGCATTTAAACAATGAAATGGACCCGGAAGTGGTGGCAAAAAAGATTGATGGTTGAGAAGGATGGAAAAAAATAAAAACGGCTGACAAGACATCGGAGAATCTCTGTCTCTGCTGCTCCCATTCTGTTGTCACAGCAGCGGCATGTTAGCATGAGGGATCCTCGTTTAGCCTAGCAGTTTATTCCCATGACAGGCGGGGCATGTGCGCCCGCTTTAGCTCCTAGACCCGTCCAGATGTACCCTTCCTTTCGCCCATCACTACCCAGAACAGACTCTAGCAGCACCATGACCCAGAAAGGGATACCGGCTTTAAAAAGGATGGGAATAACACCATCTACTTAGCTAACTCGGAGCTAAAGAAGGCTAACTGTTGGATAACTCTAACCTTAAAAAGAAAAAAGGAAGATCAGAAGCAGAAAAAAAGTTAGTCGCTCTGATCCTACTGACTTTTTTTTATGTGTTTCTTTGTTTATGCAGCGCCAACAGTTGGCTGACCATCTACTTTGGCTCAGAGTTAGCTTAGCTGTTTTTGGTGTCATCCTCTTATTTTCAACTAATTTTACATACATGTTTTTTCCTCTCCTAATGAGGATTTTTTCCCCTCCTAATGTCTGCAACTCCCTTTGGGCTGTTTATCACCACTTCTGGGTCTAAAACTATCCCCTACTACAATCAGCTGACAACCACAAAATGCGGTCGGAGATCAATGTGTTTGGATCTGTTTAATTAAAATTTCAACAGCTTTGGAAGGCGCAGGTGAAAGTGGTGCCATGCCACCGCCCTTCCAAACAGGACAGCAGGGGCCAATGGTGGGGAGACAGACGGGCCCGGGGAGGGCTCAGTGGGGACCTGGGCGGGGCAGGGCTAACAATGCTTGCTTCCTTTGTGGAAGTCCTGGCCACTGGGCATGTGACTGCCCTTTCAACGTAGGGCAACCCAGCCGCCCGATCAATTCAATTCAATTCAATTTTATTTATATAGCCAAAAATCACAAAGAAATTTTGCCTCATTGGGCTTCATGGAGGTAATTTTATAGATGCAGAAAATAGTCATGAAACATGAAAAAATAGCTACAGACTAAAAAGACTACATAAACTGGATATCCATGCCCTTTGATCCTCCCTGTCAGTAAGGAAAAAATCTTAAAAAACCTGAGTCATGAAAAAGAAGAAACCTTATGGATTCCCACATGAGGGAGAGATCCTATCCCAGGACGAACAGGCGATACCAGAACTGGTAAAGACAAATTAGCTTCTAAAACTAAGTATTTGAATAGAGTTCGTTCAGATAAAGCTGAAGGACGAGTGGTGATGAAGTCCTCAGTCAGGCGAAGCAGAAGTGCAGTCCACGGCCAGGAGCAGGAGCGTGGGAGATCCACCTGGGATCTGAAATCACTCCTGCTCTCCAGAGGGGAGAGAGAGAGAAAAACAACATGTGAATCGAACTGCACCAACAAAAGCATAGAGAACTAAATATAATAAATAATAAAGAGTTGAAGAGAGGAGACGTTAATGAGAATAGAGAACAGAATCCCAGAGCTGATATGGAGAATAACCATGATAGAAAATCTAAAAATAACATTTAAACGTATCAGTATTAATCTAGCCTCTTAAGAGCCACAGCAGAGGGAATATTCTCTGATTACTAGCTAACCTGGCAGAACGCCTGTCCAAAGAGGAATGTTTTAAGGGTAGCTTTGAAGGTAGAAACTGTTCTTATTCCAGAGAACATGGGCTTGGTGGCTGAAGGTTCTACCTCCAACTGGACTTTTAGAGATTCTAGGAACTACAAGCAGGTTTCTTCCCAAATTGGACTTCCACAAGGCTCCAATATTGGTCCACTTCTGTTCTCCTTATACATAAATAACCTACCATCTATGTGCGAGGATGTAAATATTCAGATGTATGCAGATGATACGGTCATTTATACATGGGGAAAAGATACAGACCAAGTAGCTACAAAACTTACAGTCGCCATGGAGAAGCAAAATGGCTACACGACTCATCTCACACACTGAATGTAAAGAAAACAGCAGCAATGTATTTTTATTATAAGTGCAAAATGTCCTCTTTTCCAAAGGTTACTGTAAACAGAAAAGTGATACAGAATGTCACAGAGTATCGCTACTTGGTCGTCTTTCTAGATTCCACTCTCACTTTCAAAAAACGTATCAAACAAATATGCCACTGTCTCAAGTACAATATAAAAACCTTTAAGACTATTAGGAACTCAACAACAGAGGCAGACTTTTTTTAATGCAATGATTATGTCACTTTTTTATTACGGTATAACATGTTGGTCTCAGGGTGGCAAAACTGTCCTGAGGCCACTAGAATCAATATACAAGCAAGCTATAACAACGTTGGACAAGAAGCCACGACAATATCATCACTTCCGTGTCTTACACAAATATAAACTACTAAATTTTGAGAACATACAAAGATTAGCGTCAATCAGAATGGTATATAGAATCCTTAATAACACTGCACCAGGACCTCTTAAGCACTTTGTAGAAGTTGCTTTCACAGTTACTTCTAGAACCACACGGTCCTCCAGCAGGGGTCAGTACTTTATACCAAAACAAAAAACTTCATTTGCACAATCAGCATTTTCTTATAATGTAACAAAAGAGTGGAATAATCTTCCAACTACTTATAAAAATTTAACAAATTATTCAACTTTTACTGTAAACGTGAAAAAGTGGCTGTGGAACAATCAGGCATGTGAGCACTGACCAGAACACTTCCTGATCCCTTATTATGTTTCTTATAAATGCTATTGTTTTTTGTTGATGTAAAAATGTGCATTTTAAGATGCGTAAGCTTGCTAACCTTTTTCACTGTTGTATGAAACAGGTTTGAAAGGTAAATTAAATGCAAAGGTATGAATATGATTCTGTATTGTGTATGAAATACTGCTCTTACTGATGAGTTTAATTGATGTATTTTTATTCCTGTAGATTAGGGACTGCAGATGGAAACCAGCTATCTAGCTATAATCTGGTGCAGAACATCTCTGTTTGTTTTAAACTTAATGAATCTTTACATTGTCCCTTCAAATAAAGACTATAACTAACTAACTGCATTTTGTGAGCAAAGTGTTCTGATTGGTTGGTAAGGAACTAAGAGATCTTTAATACAAGATGGGGCCACACCATTCAGAGCCTTATAGGTTAACAGGAGGATTTTGAACTTAATCCTGGGTTCAACTGGGAGCCAGTGGAGTGAAGCTAACACAGAGGACAACGAAATGGCAGAGGGGCTCCACGAGGGGGGGGCACCTACGAGGGCTCGCGGACCAGAACGGCAGATGCCTACTGGGCAGTGGGATGGCTCAGATGGTAGGGATCCCTCCCAGTACTGACGGTTCCCACCGGGTAAGCAAAGCAGCAGGGGCACGGCAGATCCCATGCTGCTACTGATCATTGAGGGTCAGCACAAGCCATTCCTGGTGGACACAGGGGCCCACATGGTCCACCATGAACAATTTGAACCCTGCTCACGTCTCCGCACACACAACATCTGTGGTTGGTTTCTTTGGAGAAAAACAAACTGCCTTTTACACAACCCCTTTGTACCTCCTTGGGTTCACAAACTGTGCCGCATCAATTCCTCTACTCCCCAGCAGCTTCAGTCAATCTCATGGGCCGGGATCTGCTTATGAAACTGGGGGCAACTATTCTGTGTGGTCCAGATGGATTACAAGTGACTCTGTTGAATGGAACCGCTTACTCCTGTTCAGCAACTCAGGGCTACTCTTCCAGCCAGTACTTACTACACCCTTTGCTTGAAAAATGCGTTGACATTTACTGGGGACTGTTACAACCCGAAACTCCATATAGAATAGAATAGAATAGAATTCAACTTTATTGTCATTGCACATGTCACAGGTACACAGCAACGAAATGCAGTTTGCATCCATCCAGAGTGCTTTAGCAGGTATAAATATGTATTTACAATGTGCAAAGTGGAATAAATAGCAGTGAGAGGGTATAAAAACAATTTACAGTATGTAAACAGTGCAGGTGAATTATTCAACATATAAAGTGCAGGTAGTATGCAGGTAGTGGTGATTCAGTCCATGTGTTATTGTGAGTGATTTAGAAAAAGATACAGAGTGGTGTTGTGGCTAAGTTGTCAGGAGGCAGAGTTCAGAAGTGTGGTAGCAGTTGGGAAGAAACTGTTCCGGAACCTGGTGGTTTTAGTCCGCAGACTCCTGTAACGCCTGCCAGAGGGCAGAGGAGTGAAGAGTCTGTGTGCTGGGTGGTTGGAGTCCTTTATGATTTTTCCTGCCCTTTTCAGACATCGCTTCTTGTAGATGTCTTTTATGGCAGGAAGTGGTGCTCCAGTGACATGCTGGGCTATTTTCACCACCCTCTGCAGTGCCTTCCGGTCTGCAGCAGAGCAGCTCCCGTACCAAACTGTAATACAGTTGGTTAGGATGCTCTCGATGGTGCAGCGGTAAAAGTTCACCAGGATGTTGCTGGACAGGTGGTTCCTCCTCAGAGTCCTCAGGAAGAAGAGGCGTTGGTGAGCTTTCTTTACCACCTTGGAGCATGCCGTTGTCCAGGAGAGGTCCTCAGAGATGTGGACTCCAAGAAACTTAAAGCTGTCCACACGCTCCACCACTTCCCTTTGATGTGGATGGGTGGTGTGGGTCAGCGTTCTTCCTGAAGTCCACGATGAGCTCCTTGGTCTTCTCTGTATTGAGCAGCAGATTGTTGGTGTCACACCAATCTGCCAGACGATCCACCTCCCCTGTAGGCAGCCTCATCATTGTCCTTGATGAGCCGATCACCGTGGTGTCATCTGCAAACTTTATGATGGTGTTGGAGCTGTTGACAGGTTTGCAGTCGTGGGTGAGGAGGGAGTAGAGGAAGGGGCTCATCACGCAGCCTTGGGGTACGCCGGTATTTATGGTGATTGTGGATGAACAGCGGTTATCCAGTCGGACATGCTGGGGGGCGGCTGGTCAGGAAGTCCAGTAACCAGTTGCACATGAGGGAGCCAATTCCAAGGTCTGTGAGTTTTGCCATTAGTTGTGAAGGGATGACTGTGTTGAAGGCTGAACTGAAGTCCAGGAACAGCATTCTGGCGTACGTGTTTCTGTTGTCCAGGTGAGAGAGGACAGAGTGCAGTGCTATGGATACTGCATCCTCTGTGCTCCTGTTCTGCCGGTATGCAAATTGGTGGGGGTCCAAGGTGGGGGGGAGGCATGACTTGAGGTGTGTTAAGACCAGCCGCTCAAAAGCACTTTGTGATGATGGGAGTGAGGGCTATCGGGCGGTAGTCATTGAGATTTGTTGGGCTGGAGGTCTTTGGTAGTGGGACAATGGTGGTGGATTTGAAGCAGGTCGGTACCACAGCACAGGCCAAGGACAGGTTGAAAATGTCCGTCAGTACTCCTGCTAGTTCTCCAGAACATGCTCTTAGAACACGTCCGGGGATCCCATCAGGACCAGCAGCCTTGTGAACTGTAATCCTGCTCAACACTGCTCCTCATCTGCCGGCGAAAGAGTCAGTGGTTGGTGGTCTGGAGTCACAGCTGCTTTGGTTGCAGTTGACACATTCCCTCTCTCAAAGCGAGCATAGAAGTTGTTGAGCTCGTTGAGGAAGGAGGTGTCAGACGAGGTGGGGGAGGGGTTGATGGTCCTGTAGTCAGTGATGATCTGTAGTCCTTGCCACATACGTCGGGGGTTGGAGTTGGAGAAGTGTTCCTCTATCTTCCTTTGTATGCCTGCTTGGCCTTCTTGATTCCCCTTTTCAGCTCAGCCCTCGCTGCGCTGTGTAGGCCTGCGCATCTCCTGACCTAAAGAAGGCGGTATTCCGAGCTTTAAGCAGAAGACGGACGTCCGGGTCATCCATGGCTTCTGGTTGGGGTACATGGTGATCTGTTTGTGGCTGGTCACGCTGTCTACAGTGGTGGAGATGTGGTCCAGCACAGATGAAGCATACTGGTTCAGGTCTGTGTGGTTGAATCTGGCCCAATCTGTGTTCTTGAACCGGTCCTGAAGCACAGCATCTGTCCCCTCTGGCCACACTTTTATCGTCCTCACAGTGGGTTTCACACGGTGGATGAGTGGTGAATACAGAGGTGTGAGGAACAGGGAGAGATGGTCCGATTGTCCAATGTGGGGGAGGGGTGTTGTATTGTATGCTCCCGACACGTTGGAGTAGACATGGTCCAAAATCTTGTCCCCTCTGGTGTTACATGACACATGTTGGTGGAATCTGGGGAGGACTGACTTCAAGTTGGAGTAGTTGAAGTCACCAGCAATAATAAAAACAGCTTCAGGATGATTCTTCTGATGTTTGCTAACAGCAGCATGAAGTTCTTTCATAGCCAGCTTAGCATTAGCATCCGGGGGGGTATAGACTGCAGTGATTATAATGGAGGTGAATTCCCTAGGGAGGTAATAAGGTCTGCATTGACCATTTAAAACTCCACGTTGGATGAACAGTGTCTCTCGGTAGTAGTAGAGTCCATGCACACGTTTTGTTAACATAAATGCACAAACCTCCACCTCTGGTCTTGCCGGAGTCGTCTGCTGTCCTGTCGGCTCGGTGTAGATGACGACGCTAGCTGCTACAATCAGGAGCATTGTCTGGTGACTGCCGTTAAGCCATGTTTCTGTAAAAACCATGACATTTGTATCCATTATCCGTCTATTGTTGGTGATGGAAAGCGTATTTCATCCATTTTTGTTCGCACAAGAACGGACATTGGCGAGGAAAATGCTTGGTAGTGGGAGCCGGTGCGGTGTTAAGACTTTAGCTTAGCTCGTCGGCCTCCGCGTTTACCCCGCTTTGTTTACATTCTCGGCGCCGTCTGCGTGCACTTCCGCCCGGCCGGGAGGAGTGGGCAGCCTCCGGTGTTCTGGAGATCTCGGGAGTCAGCTGAAGATCGGCGGTATGGATGTTGATACGGCTGTCGAAGTTATTTGTCCATAAATCCAGGAGCTCCTGTTTGCTGTAGGACAGCAACGCAGAGCAGTTTCGGCCAAGTAATCCGGTCAGGAGTAGGTAGAAAACCGCTAAGTAGCAGATTCTGGAGAGACGCTGAGCCTCGCGTTGTTCACGCGCCGCCATCTTGGTCGTAAAAAAGGGTCGTAAAAATATGGGAGCGGCGTGTTGTCCTAGTACCTAACCTGGAAACCCTGGGTTTCCACCTTGGCGCCCTATGTCTCTCCGCCACACCCCCCACATGTCACTCTTTACTATGAAGAAGACAACACCTTTCAGCACGAGTTTCAGACTGATATAGAGGGCGACTCCTTGACTATTAAATCAGGAGACCTGTTTGTTGTACCTAAGGGCGTGATAGCAGAGGTCTTTTTGACCCCATACCAGGAACAGTGGTACATGATGTCAGCTGATGCCTGCCCTCATGTTTCACTCGCCCTACACCCTGACCATCAAGCTAAAGAATTAGGAGGGGTGTGAAAACGCTCCCTATCACTTACTGACTGGCAGGACCCTCACATTCCCTTAGTTCGTTTCTCACCATCTACCAAAACTCTAGAGGCATGTTTTACTTAATCTCTCAAAAGTTTCAAAAATGGTTTTGCGGATGTGATAGTTGTACTAACAACCAAACTAAATGAAATGTGTGTCTTAAGGAGCGTTGTGTCGAACATGGGCCGCTGATGAAGAGGGAGTGCAGCTGCCCTCCTCGGTACAGATTTTACCGTCTATCAGGCGAGGATGAAGTCAGAAGGATGTGGCTGAAAAATGTCAATCTTAAGAAGCCACTTAAGACTTTGTATGTTCGTTTCATTTTGTGGATAAAGTACCACTGAGGAAAATCCGTATCCAACATTCTGGTTGGGTTACTCCGGACCACCAGAGAAGAAGAGACGCGGGTACTGCAGAGACCTGACAGCAGTGTCACAAGAACAGGAAGATATTTCCTGTGTAATTGCTGCATCTCCTGGTATTAACTATTCAAAAATTACCGATGTTTAAACCACAGCTGACTATGTCAAAATGTAAAGTAATGTAAACACAAACACATGAAGCCATAAGGTTACAATTGATCAGCATTGTGTGCTAACTCTGGCAGAAACAAGCTTGCTATGAAGGTATTGATACGCCTCGGAGCTTTAAGATTGTTCAGAGCTTCACCATCTGCCGCAACTGAACTGAGAAAGTAGCTAAAAATGCTACTATATGTTATGTTTGGACATTTTTTAAGGTCATCCTTCAATTTTAGCAGGAATCTGAATTGTTACGTCGTCTCTTTAAAGACATGACAGCTGGTGTTCCCACATAGATCCAAAACAAGAGGAATTGCACTGTCGGCTCTACAGTTGTAATGTAAATAAATGCTAGTTCTGGCGTCTACAGGAAGTGTCACCCATAAGTCACGCAAAGACTCATGGGGGCTAGAAATAAGGTGGATAGTCAACAGAATTTATACTTTTTCAGGGTTTCACTAAGCCCTGAGCCTCTGCAACTTGAGTATAATCAATTGTCATCAGCAAGTGATTTTGTTGGTAATGTGTACTTTTTCTCCCTTTATCTCTTTTGCATCAAATCCTGACAAAATTGGAAATGCTAACGGATCAAGTTAAAGTTATTCAGATGTCATTTTACAAAAAAAAAGGAGAAGAAACAGTTGCTGGCAAGAAAAATCTGGAAAAAGATCTTCTGCCTCTGAAGAATGTTTCTTCCGTGCTGACTTTGGAAAGGCGCCTAAGGTAAGAGGCAGACCTAAGAAACAAAAATGGTAATAATCTTCATCCAATCTTATGCAATTGCTAATTTGAAAAAAAAAAAAAAGATGTTTTCATCTTAACCTTATTCATTTTGTTTGATGTGTGCAGCCTTATTCACAATTGCCCTCAAAGGTGGATGTGGGCTGTCTGCAGGTAAAAAATAGATACATGTTTGGCTCATTTGTGTGCATGAAATATTTTAAACATAGACAACCCGCTGAACCCATGGGGGGAAATGTTCCAACACATTTTTTCTATGGGCATGCTGGACTCATCACGTTGTAGTGAACACTTAAACAAAACACAAGATTAAGTAAGGAGAAAGGATAGGTAGTGTCCTACAAATTTGTCATTTTATTTCAACCCACCCCTCAGACTCTCCACACGGCGCTGGGAGCCCGTTTGTGCTGTTCACTGGAACTGTTCATGCCTTTTGTGCGCCCATTGCCTCCAGACTGAAAATTAGAAATGATAAAATTAGATGATCAGGGAACGATTTGGGAATCTACTGTTTATTTATATCAAGTACCTTTTGTTGTATAACATTAAAATGAGATTGTTTTGTTGTATTACAACAACAAAACACTATATTTTGTATGTTAAATACATTTATGTTTCAAATTACATTTGTATATGTTTTCCAATAGTGGTTTACTTTGACACAAATTACAAATGTGAATATGTTAGTTCTCCATATTTACTGGACAGTCAACACTTTCTATACGAACTGGAAAATGACGAAGGTACATTTTTGGAAGCTAAAATGAGTTTTAACCTAAATATTATATGCATTAATGGCCTTTTAAAATATGTTTAGATCGCTGCTTTAAGCATCATCCGAGGAGTGGACATAAAGGACATCGTTTGGAGAATCATGAAGCAATGTTTCACCAATGCCCTTTCCAAGCAGCTGAACTGGAGAGGAGTCAACAGAAAGACTGGAGCTGAAAGATGTCATTTCTCGTAAGTGTTATTGCACTGACAGAGTTTAAGTCCTTTGTCTTGGTGTTACTGATCCATTGTGAATGAATGCAGATGAGGAACTAATACTCTTTTATAACTGAACTTGAAACTTTATATAGACAAATGTTTTGGTAAAAGTCAGTCTTACAATTTTTAAAAAAATTATTTTTAGGAACCGTCAGAAACAACATGCAGACTGAGGCAGACACTGATCAAGAAATGAAGACTTTTATCAGAAGATGATCTATTTGGCTGGAGACAGAGATGGAGGCAGACGAAGAAGAGAAGAAAGACGGCAGCCTGTCCAACATTCCTGTAAGTCAGTTACAATACTTATATGGACTGCATTCGTTTAACCTTAAAGTTAGTATCTAATGAACATTTTTTAATTAGTTTTTCTCTCTGTATTACCCTTTATAATAACAAGGGTGACTTATTTTAACTTAATTTTCAAGCACCTGAAAGAAATTGAAAAACTGTTTCAGCACTCAGCTGTGATTACTCTTGCATTAAGGCATAGATTGGAAGCCATGGTGATTCATTTTGTCTTTTTTGCAGGTCTGGAAGACACCGTTTCTGTGGGCTCAGTTGAGACCTGGATCAAGATGGAGAGTACGCCGGTGCTGAGGGAAGCCTGTTGCTATAAAGATGTCCCATTTTATTTCATTTTGTTTTTTTAATAAAGAATTTCTTACTAAACTTTTGATTTTTTTTTTCTTTATCAAATTCTTAAACGATGAAAATTGTACTTAAGATAAGTTAGAATAAATCATTTGATTTATTTTCTATAAAAAATAATGGTTTATCTGAAAATGATGTTATCCATAATCAACTTTATTGATATGTTTAAAAAAATATTACAATATTTTTAGTTACAGAAATTGACAGAAAATTAGTCTTTAAAAATTTTGGGATTCTGGTTTATTTATGGCAAAAATGAGCATGAAGTGCCATCATATGAGCCCAGTAGGGGACAGAACAAAACCCAAAAACAAATGGTGGCCCTTGGATGGGCCAGTTGTGGTTTCAGCGGGTAACCTGTGGCTGACTTCTGGCATTGTTGCGGTTTTTTAGTGGCTGAGATCCGACAAACGGGAGCGGACCACACAAGTGCCGTAATTCCATGCGGTATGTGGGCCGAAAGAAAATGCTGACTCTGGGCTACAACTGGCCCAAAACATTTTTGCTATCTGGGTCCTGTTAATGCCTGCCCAGTGCACCCACGGGAGAGGTGCTTGGGGGCGGGGGCTGGGATCTGTCCCTGGGACTGGCTCCTTCAGGCTCCTCCCTCCTTGCGGGGGTGGGAGGTGCGGGACCTGGGGGGGTTGGCTTTCATGGAGTGGGGCCCATGGGCTGGGGTGAACTTGGCCCCAAAGCTTGGGGGGGCAGGGGGACAGCGGTCCACCATCGGGGGTCGGTCAGCCAACTGCCCCCAACCCACCCTCTTCCTCATACAAACATATATTAGGGGGAAGGGGAGGGTGGTTGTATTGCAGCGTGCTGCTGGGGGTGGACTACCTGCAAGTGGCCCTCCCTCCAGTGGCCGCTGCATGAGTTTGCCCCTCCCCTTAGTCTTATTTGCACCTTAGACACGTAGGACCTTGGTGGGGGGGTGCTTGGAGGTATCAGGAGAGGTATCAGGAGATGTCCTGTCAAGGCCCTACTCACCAATTTTAACTGCACCTTGTAGTACACACACCTCTGACACCTCAAAATATACACTCTAACAAACAAACACGCATGCATCACACAAGGAAGGTGGGACCTTCGACCCTCTGTCCCCTACCCCATCCCTGGCGAGGGGGGATGGGAATCCTCTGCCTGGTGGTCTTGTCTCTTGGGTGCTGGTCTCCTGGGCTCTGTGACCTCCTCGCCACGCTGGGAGAGGGATCCCATTTAACAGGGGATCAAACATCGGAGCCGTGGGGTGTCCAGGTCTCGGTGGTTCGGGCTCCGGTCCCGGCTCTCGAGAATTGGGCCTCTCCAAGATTCCATCAGTGGGTGTGCCTGGTCAGACCTTGTTAACATCATTCCTCTGGGGCCCTCGTTTCTCTTGGGTGTCTCTCTGCTGGGTGGGGTGGGCGGTCCCTTCCTGGCTCACCCCTGGACCTCCCGCGGCTCATCCTGGGGGAGCTCTGGCTCGTGCCTGGGGTGGGGTGGGGGGATGCTCGGCGCTGCTGGGTGGTGGTGGGCTGCTCCTCTGGGGTTGGGGGGCTTCTCCGGGTGTGGGGCCTTGTATTGGCCCTCTGGGCGTGGTGGGGGGATTGCTGCTCTGGCTGGGCGGGGGTCCGCGCTCTCTGTGCTCCCGTGCCTTTCCGGCTCTCGGGCGTGGGGGCCTCTGCGGCGGTCCCGCGTGCCCTGGTCTGGGTGTCTGGCGGGATTCTGCGGCTGACTGGTTCTCTCCATGGCTCCTTGGCGGGTGTTGGGGGGCCGTGCTGCTGCTGCCGCCCCGGTGGGGGGCCTTGGCGTGGGGATGGCCGGGCTCTCTCTCCTTCTATACATTCCATCAACATCCACATCAGCAAAACATAAACACTCACCTGAGCACAGGTGTCAGCTCACCTCGCACTAACAGAATGTGTGATGGAATGAAAGGCTTTATTTGTGTCAGCTTCTATGATTGTGTGTGAGCTGCAGTGGTATCGTGTTCATTTTTGACAACTTTAAAGGTAAAGATTATTCTAGCCAAAAGGGTTAGCAAATAACCTCCGTTGCTAAGGAAATCCAAAAATTACTTTTGCCGATCCTTATGATGTTGACGTCAAACTGTTCGGTGACCTCAGACGAACAAAACATAAAATGGTTGCTATGGAGATAAAACATACAGAAAAGCCGCCATTTTAGGAAAAAATGTTTCATACACGCTCATATTTCAATGCATTGCTATAAGACTTTAATATGTTGAACCCAGGCTTAAGCTGTAAAAGGAATAATTACATAGAAGATGACCATTTAAGGAATGTGGGCGTGGTTAGCAAATAACTTCCGTTGCTAAGGAAATCCAAAAATTACTTTTGCCGATCCTTATGATGTTGACGTCAAACTGTTCGGTGACCTCAGACGAACCAAACATAAAATGGTTGCTATGGAGATAAACCAACAGAAAAGCCGCCATTTTAAGAAAAAATGTTTCATACACGCTCATATTTCAATGCATTCCTATGAGACTTTAATATGTTGAATCCAGGCTCAAGCTGTAAAAGGCATAACATAGAAGACGACCATATAAGGAATGTGGGCGTGGTTAGCAAATAACCTCCGTTGCTAAGGAAATCCAAAAATTACTTTTGCCGATCCTTATGATGTTGACGTCAAACTGTTCGGTGACCTCAGACGAACCAAACATAAAATGGTTGCTATGGAGATAAAACCAACAGAAAAGCCGCCATTTTAAGAAAAAATGTTTCATACACGCTCATATTTCAATGCATTCCTATGAGACTTTAATATGTTGAATCCAGGCTCAAGCTGTAAAAGGCATAACATAGAAGACGACCATATAAGGAATGTGGGTGTGGTTAGCAAATAACCTCCGTTGCTAAGGAAATCCAAAAATTACTTTTGCCGATCCTTATGATGTTGACGTCAAACGGTTCGGTGACCTCAGACGAACAAAACATAAAATGGTTGCTATGGAGATAAAACATACAGAAAAGCCGCCATTTTAGGAAAAAATGTTTCATACACGCTCATATTTCAATGCATTGCTATAAGACTTTAATATGTTGAACCCAGGCTTAAGCTATAAAAGGCATAATAACGTAGAAGTTGACCATTTAAGGAATGTGGAAGTGGTTAGCAAATAACTTCCGTTGCTAAGGAAATCCAAAAATTACTTTTGCCGATCCTTATGATGTTGACGTCAAACGGTTCGGTGACCTCAGACGAACAAAACATAAAATGGTTGCTATGGAGATAAAATACAGAAAAGCCGCCATTTTAGGAAAATATGTTTCATACACGCTCATATTTCAATGCATTGCTATAAGACTTTAATATGTTGAACCCAGGCTTAAGCTGTAAAAGGCATAATAACATAGAAACTGACCATTTAAGGAATGTGGGCGTGGTTAGCAAATAACTTCCGTTGCTAAGGAAATCCAAAAATTACTTTTGCCGATCCTTATGATGTTGACGTCAAACTGTTCGGTGACCTCAGACGAACCAAACATAAAATGGTTGCTATGGAGATAAAACCAACAGAAAAGCCATCATTTTAAGAAAAAGTGTTTTATACACGCTCATATTTCAATGCATTCCTATGAGACTTTAATATGTTGAATCCAGGCTCAAGCTATAAAAGGCATAACATAGAAGACGAACATATAAGGAATGTGGGTGTGGTTAGCAAATAACCTCCGTTGCTAAGGAAATCCAAAAATTACTTTTGCCGATCCTTATGATGTTGACGTCAAAATGTTCGGTGACCTCAGACGAACAAAACATAAAATGGTTGCTATGGAGATAAAACCAACAGAAAAGCCACCATTTTAGGAAAAACTGTTTCATACACGCTCATATTTCAATGCATTCCTATGAGACTTTAATATGTTGAATCCAGGCTCAAGCTGTAAAAGGCATAACATAGAAGACGACCATATAAGGAATGTGGGTGTGGTTAGCAAATAACCTCCGTTGCTAAGGAAATCCAAAAATTACTTTTGCCGATCCTTATGATGTTGACGTCAAACGGTTCAGTGACCTCAGACGAACAAAACATTAAATGGTTGCTATGGAGATAAAACATACAGAAAAGCCGCCATTTTAGGAAAAAATGTTTCATACACGCTCATATTTCAATGCATTCCTATGAGACTTTAATATGTTGAATCCAGGCTCAAGCTGTAAAAGGCATAACATAGAAGACGACCATATAAGGAATGTGGGTGTGGTTAGCAAATAACCTCCGTTGCTAAGGAAATCCAAAAATTACTTTTGCCGATCCTTATGATGTTGACGTCAAACTGTTCGGTGACCTCAGACGAACAAAACATAAAATGGTTGCTATGGAGATAAAACATACAGAAAAGCCGCCATTTTAGGAAAAAATGTTTCATACACGCTCATATTTCAATGCATTGCTATAAGACTTTAATATGTTGAACCAGGCTTAAGCTGTAAAAGGCATAATTACATAGAAGATGACCATTTAAGGAATGTGGGCGTGGTTAGCAAATAACTTCCGTTGCTAAGGAAATCCAAAAATTACTTTTGCCGATCCTTATGATGTTGACGTCAAACTGTTCGGTGACCTCAGACGAACCAAACATAAAATGGTTGCTATGGAGATAAACACAACAGAAAAGTCGCCATTTTAAGAAAAAATGTTTCATACACGCTCATATTTCAATGCATTCCTATGAGACTTTAATATGTTGAATCCAGGCTCAAGCTGTAAAAGGCATAACATAGAAGACGACCATATAAGGAATGTGGGTGTGGTTAGCAAATAACCTCCGTTGCTAAGGAAATCCAAAAATTACTTTTGCCGATCCTTATGATGTTGACGTCAAACAGTTCGGTGACCTCAGACGAACAAAACATAAAATGGTTGCTATGGAGATAAAACCAACAGAAAAGCCGCCATTTTAGGAAAAATGTTTCATACACGCTCATATTTCAATGCATTCCTATGAGACTTTAATATGTTGAATCCAGGCTCAAGCTGTAAAAGGCATAACATAGAAGACGACCATATAAGGAATGTGGGTGTGGTTAGCAAATAACCTCCGTTGCTAAGGAAATCCAAAAATTACTTTTGCCGATCCTTATGATGTTGACGTCAAACGGTTCGGTGACCTCAGACGAACAAAACATTAAATGGTTGCTATGGAGATAAAACATACAGAAAAGCCGCCATTTTAGGAAAAAATGTTTCATACACGCTCATATTTCAATGCATTCCTATGAGACTTTAATATGTTGAATCCAGGCTCAAGCTGTAAAAGGCATAACATAGAAGACGACCATATAAGGAATGTGGGTGTGGTTAGCAAATAACCTCCGTTGCTAAGGAAATCCAAAAATTACTTTTGCCGATCCTTATGATGTTGACGTCAAACTGTTCGGTGACCTCAGACGAACAAAACATAAAATGGTTGCTATGGAGATAAAACTTACAGAAGAGCCGCCATTTTAGGAAAAAATGTTTCATACACGCTCATATTTCAATGCATTGCTATAAGACTTTAATATGTTGAACCCAGGCTTAAGCTATAAAAGGCATAATAACGTAGAAGTTGACCATTTAAGGAATGTGGGCGTGGTTAGCAAATAACCTCCGTTGCTAAGGAAATCCAAAAATTACTTTTGCCGATCCTTATGATGTTGACGTCAAACGGTTCGGTGACCTCAGACGAACAAAACATAAAATGGTTGCTATGGAGATAAAACATACAGAAAAGCCGCCATTTTAGGAAAATATGTTTCATACACGCTCATATTTCAATGCATTGCTATAAGACTTTAATATGTTGAACCCAGGCTTAAGCTGTAAAAGGCATAATAACATAGAAGATGACCATTTAAGGAATGTGGGTGTGGTTAGCAAATAACTTCCGTTGCTAAGGAAATCCAAATTTACTTTTGCCGATCCTTATGATGTTGACGTCAAACTGTTCGGTGACCTCAGACGAACCAAACATAAAATGGTTGCTATTGAGATAAAACCAACAGAAAAGCTGCCTTTTTAAGAAAAAATGTTTCATACACGCTCATATTTCAATGCATTCCTATGAGACTTTAATATGTTGAATCCAGGCTCAAGCTGTAAAAGGCATAACATAGAAGACGACCATATAAGGAATGTGGGTGTGGTTAGCAAATAACCTCCGTTGCTAAGGAAATCCAAAATTACTTTTTGCCGATCCTTATGATGTTGACGTCAAACTGTTCGGTGACCTCAGACGAACCAAACATAAAATGGTTGCTATGGAGATAAAACCAACAGAAAAGCCATCATTTTAAGAAAAAGTGTTTTATACACGCTCATATTTCAATGCATTCCTATGAGACTTTAATATGTTGAATCCAGGCTCAAGCTATAAAAGGCATAACATAGAAGACGAACATATAAGGAATGTGGGTGTGGTTAGCAAATAACTCCGTTGCTAAGGAAATCCAAAAATTTTTTTGCCGATCCTTATGATGTTGACGTCAAAATGTTCGGTGACCTCAGACGAACAACATAAAATGGTTGCTATGGAGATAAAACCAACAGAAAAGCACCATTTTTAGGAAAAAATGTTTCATACACGCTCATATTTCAATGCATTCCTATAAGACTTTAATATGTTGAATCCAGGCTCAAGCTGTAAAAGGCATAACATAGAAGACGACCATATAAGGAATGTGGGTGTGGTTAGCAAATAACTCCGTTGCTAAGGAAATCCAAAAATTACTTTTGCCGATCCTTATGATGTTGACGTCAAACGGTTCGGTGACCTCAGACGAACAAAACATTAAATGGTTGCTATGGAGATAAAACATACAGAAAAGCCGCCATTTTAGGAAAAAATGTTTCATACACGCTCATATTTCAATGCATTCCTATGAGACTTTAATATGTTGAATCCAGGCTCAAGCTGTAAAAGGCATAACATAGAAGACGACCATATAAGGAATGTGGGTGTGGTTAGCAAATAACCTCCGTTGCTAAGGAAATCCAAAATTACTTTTGCCGATCCTTATGATGTTGACGTCAAACTGTTCGGTGACCTCAGACGAACAAAACATAAAATGGTTGCTATGGAGATAAAACATACAGAAAAGCCGCCATTTTAGGAAAAAATGTTTCATACACGCTCATATTTCAATGCATTGCTATAAGATTTAATATGTTGAACCCAGGCTTAAGCTGTAAAAGGCATAATTACATAGAAGATATGACCATTTAAGGAATGTGGGCGTGGTTAGCAAATAACCTCCGTTGCTAAGGAAATCCAAAAATTACTTTTGCCGATCCTTATGATGTTGACGTCAACTGTTCGGTGACCTCAGACGAACAAAACATAAAATGGTTGCTATGGAGATAAACCAACAGAAAAGCCGCCATTTTAGGAAAAAATGTTTCATACACGCTCATATTTCAATGCATTTCCTATGAGACTTTAATATGTTGAATCCAGGCTCAAGCTGTAAAAGGCATAACATAGAAGACGACCATATAAGGAATGTGGGCGTGGTTAGCAAATAACCTCCGTTGCTAAGGAAATCCAAAAATTACTTTTGCCGATCCTTATGATGTTGACGTCAAACGGTTCGGTGACCTCAGACGAGCCAAACATAAAATGGTTGCTATGGAGATAAAACCAACAGAAAAGCCGCCATTTTAGGAAAAAATGTTTCATACACGCTCATATTTCAATGCATTCTATGAGACTTTAATATGTTGAATCCAGGCTCAAGCTGTAAAAGGCATAACATAGAAGACGACCATATAAGGAATGTGGGTGTGGTTAGCAAATAACCTCCGTTGCTAAGGAAATCCAAAAATTACTTTTGCCGATCCTTATGATGTTGACGTCAAACGGTTCGGTGACCTCAGACGAACAAAATAAAATGGTTGCTATGGAGATAAAACATACAGAAAAGCCGCCATTTTAGGAAAAAATGTTTCATACACGCTCATATTTCAATGCATTCCTATGAGACTTTAATATGTTGAATCCAGGCTCAAGCTGTAAAAGGCATAACATAGAAGATGACCATATAAGGAATGTGGGTGTGGTTAGCAAATAACCTCAGTTGCTAAGGAAATCCAAAAATTACTTTTGCCGATCCTTATGATGTTGACGTCAAACTGTTCGGTGACCTCAGACGAACAAAACATAAAATGGTTGCTATGGAGATAAAACGTACAGAAAAGCCGCATTTTAGGAAAAAATGTTTCATACACGCTCATATTTCAATGCATTGCTATAAGACTTTAATATGTTGAACCCAGGCTTAAGCTGTAAAAGGCATAATTACATAGAAGATGACCATTTAAGGAATGTGGGCGTGGTTAGCAAATAACTTCCGTTGCTAAGGAAATCCAAAAATTACTTTTGCCGATCCTTATGATGATGACGTCAAACGGTTCGGTGACCTCAGACGAACCAAACATAAAATGGTTGCTATGGAGATAAAACCAACAGAAAAGCCGCCATTTTAAGAAAAAATGTTTCATACACGCTCATATTTCAATGCATTCCTATGAGACTTTAATATGTTGAATCCAGGCTCAAGCTGTAAAAGGCATAACATAGAAGACGACCATATAAGGAATGTGGGTGTGGTTAGCAAATAACCTCCGTTGCTAAGGAAATCCAAAAATTACTTTTGCCGATCCTTATGATGTTGACGTCAAACGGTTCGGTGACCTCAGACGAACAAAACATTAAATGGTTGCTATGGAGATAAAACATACAGAAAAGCCGCCATTTTAGGAAAAAATGTTTCATACACGCTCATATTTCAATGCATTCCTATGAGACTTTAATATGTTGAATCCAGGCTCAAGCTGTAAAAGGCATAACATAGAAGACGACCATATAAGGAATGTGGGTGTGGTTAGCAAATAACCTCCGTTGCTAAGGAAATCCAAAAATTTCTTTTGCCGATCCTTATGATGTTGACGTCAAACTGTTCGGTGTCCTCAGACGAACAAAACATAAAATGGTTGTTATGGAGATAAAACATACAGAAAAGCTGCAATTTTAGGAAAAAATGTTTCATACTTTCATATTTCAATGCATTGCTATAAGACTTTAATATGTTGAACCCAGGCTTAAGCTGTAAAAGGCATAATTACATAGAAGATGACCATTTAAGGAATGTGGGCGTGGTTAGCAAATAACTTCCGTTGCTAAGGAAATCCAAAAATTACTTTTGCCGATCCTTATGATGTTGACGTCAAACGTTCGGTGACCTCAGACGAACAAAACATTAAATGGTTGCTATGGAGATAAAACATACAGAAAAGCCGCCATTTTAAGAAAAAATGTTTCATACACGCTCATATTTCAATGCATTCCTATGAGACTTTAATATGTTGAATCCAGGCTCAAGCTGTAAAAGGCATAACATAGAAGACGACCATATAAGGAATGTGGGTGTGGTTAGCAAATAACCTCCGTTGCTAAGGAAATCCAAAAATTACTTTTGCCGATCCTTATGATGTTGACGTCAAACTGTTCGGTGACCTCAGACGAACAAAAACATAAAATGGTTGCTATGGAGATAAAACATACAGAAAAGCCGCCATTTTAGGAAAAAATGTTTCATACACGCTCATATTTCAATGCATTGCTATAAGACTTTAATATGTTGAACCCAGGCTTAAGCTATAAAAGGCATAATTACATAGAAGATGACCATTTAAGGAATGTGGGCGTGGTTAGCAAATAACCTCCGTTGCTAAGGAAATCCAAAAATTACTTTTGCCGATCCTTATGATGTTGACGTCAAACGGTTCGGTGACCTCAGACGAACAAAACATAAAATGGTTGCTATGGAGATAAAACATACAGAAAAGCCGCCATTTTAGGAAAAAATGTTTCATACACGCTCATATTTCAATGCATTCCTATGAGACTTTAATATGTTGAATCCAGGCTCAAGCTGTAAAAGGCATAACATAGAAGACGACCATATAAGGAATGTGGGTGTGGTTAGCAAATAACCTCCGTTGCTAAGGAAATCCAAAAATTACTTTTGCCGATCCTTATGATGTTGACGTCAAACGGTTCGGTGACCTCAGACGAACAAAACATTAAATGGTTGCTATGGAGATAAAACATACAGAAAAGCCGCCATTTTAGGAAAAAATGTTTCATACACGCTCATATTTCAATGCATTCCTATGAGACTTTAATATGTTGAATCCAGGCTCAAGCTGTAAAAGGCATAACATAGAAGACGACCATATAAGGAATGTGGGTGTGCCCAGATAGCAGACGGATGTGGGCCACATCCGGCTGAATTGCGGCAGGGATGGCATTTGCCCGGCCCAGACAAAGCAGAAGTCAACCTTATTTGGCCCGATAGCTGAAATGAAATTGTGGGCCACAATCACAATTCAGATGTGGGCCACTTTTGGCAAACATGCGGCAGCCACCTTGTCTGCTGACAGGTATGCAAACCAAAAGTGGCCCAGTATAAAAAAAAAATACAAATGTGGCCACTCATGGCAAATATACGGCAGATGCTTATTTCAGTACTTCAGTATTTTTATAAGAATTGTGGATAAATAAATGTAGAAATAAAGTGGTGTTTATACTAAATTATAATTTCTTATAAACTAAGTTGTCAAGTTTTTTTTATTCCAAATGACTTCTTCATTTTTGTTTTTAGTCTGTAAATGTGTAATTTAGGTACAAAATGAGAAGTATACACTATAAATGACAAGTATACCATTGCTAAATAAATAACCAAACAAACAAATAGTTTATTAAAAGGTTTACAGAATGGTTTGCCCATTTCCTCATCATATCTGGAATGAAATGAAATTATTCAGCCATAGATATGAGTTAAATCGTCATTTTATTCAAATTATCTACGATTGAGAGATTGTTTTGTTAAAAGTAACTTAAAAAAATGTTTTGTTCATGTTGCGTTGATGGGAACTCGTTTTTTTTTTTACTTATACCAAAACGCATTTTATTAAACAGATTCGTTTTTAGTTTCGTTTTTTTGATGACATATTTAAAACATTTATAACTATAGTAAAAAACTAGTCAATACAGGTTGCATAAGCGGCACCGTTTTACGTAGACTTAGCGGACTTCGATTTGTAGCGGTCGAATTTCCGATTGTCATCGAACGCCGCATCCTGTTGCTCGAAGACTGGAGGAGCTAGCATGCGCTCAGAGCAGAGTGACGAAGCAGCGGCGGAGAGCGGAGTAAAACGAAAGTTACGGTGAGTAAAGTCTTAACATTTATGATGTATAGTGTATGTGCTATCGAGTGATAATGCAGATGTTTGCTGAATTACTGATATTTTACCATGTGAGGAGATTGTTGTTCAATGCATTGAGTTGGTGTGGGGCCTTGCAGCAGACAAAGAGAGGGGATTCTTTTGTTCTGTTTATCAGCGCTCGTCTTGCCACGCACGACGTACATGGAGCGAAAAGTGAAAACGTACTAAACAGTTTTTCTATTAAAGCTGTTCTTGGTATAATTCTAGTCAGGCAGGAAAAAGCAATTATTAATTTCTCCTTTGTGATCATGTTTACATGGGTTGGTGCCTCTGGTTTGAAAAAGACGCTCAAAACACGTCACTATCGAATCCAAGTCCCTGATTGGCCACAGTTCAGCACTGTAGCGAATCAGCGTCAAGAAATTCAACTGTTTAACTTCAGATAAACACCTATCCACCTTATTCCTGGGGCCGCTGATGTAAAACGGGTCATGGGTGCAACTTCCGGTATAGCAACCGGAAGTCACACAGCGCTATTTGTTTCCATTGAAAGTTGGCGGTTTTGTTAGCTTTAGCGGTGTATAGAAACTTTAGAAGCGTGTTTTACTTAATCCCTCAAAAGTTTCAAAAATGGCTTTGCGCAGCTCATGGTTGTTCTAACACCCAAACTAAATTAAATTTGAGTCTTAAGGAGCGTTGTGTCGAACATGGGCCGCTGACGAAGAGGGAGTGCAGCTGTCCTCCTCGGTACAGATTTGACCGTCCATCGGGCGAGGATGAAGTCAGAAGGATTTGGCTCCAAATGTAAATCTTAAGAAGCCACTTAAGACTTTATATGTATGTTCGTTTCATTTTGTGGATAAAGTACCCACGGAGGAAAATCCGTATCTGACGTTCCGGACCACCATAGAAGAAGAGACGCCGAGTACTGCAGATACCTGACAGCGCGGTGAATTTGCTGCAGCGTCACAAGAACAGGGACGATATTTCCTGTGTAATTGCTGCATCTCCTGGTATTAACTATTAAAAAATTACCGATGTTTAAACCACAGCTGACTTTGTCAAAACATGAAACGGGCTAAAGCTACACCGCGCGATGCAACCCTCATTGGCTCTCGCTTTATGTAAACACAAGCACGTAAAACGATAAGGTTACAATTGATCAGCACTGTGTGGTAACTCCGGCAGAAATAATCATGTATGAAGGTATTGATATGCCTCGGAGCTTTAAGATTGTTCAGAGCTTCACCATCTGCAGCAACCGAACTGAGAAAGTAGCTAAAAATGCTACTATATGTTATATTTGGACATTTTTTAAGACCATCCTTCAATTTTAACAGGCACCGGAATTGTTACGTCTCCTCTTTAAAGACATGACAGCTGCTGTTTCCACATTTATATGTAGTTATAGATCCAAAACAAGGGGGATTGCGCTGTCGGCTCTACAGTTGTAATGTAAATAAATGCTACTTCCGGCGTCTACAGGAAGTATCCCCCACAATTCACGCAAAGGCTCATGGGGCATAGGAATAAGGTGGATAGAACTTTGTATTTTTTACTTTATTACTGTGCTTCTAGCTGCTTTTAAAGCAGATAAATGTAAACTAAGAACGTATGATTAACAACATTAATTTTTTCTTAAGTCACTCGCAGCTGAACTGGAGAGGAGTCGACGGAAAGACTGGAGCTGAAAGATGTCATTTCTCGTAAGTGTTATTGCACTGACAGAGTTTAAGTCCTTTGTCTTGGTGTAACTGATCCATTGTGAATGAATGCAGATGAGGAACTAATACTCTTTTATAACTGAACTTGAAACTTTATATAGACATATGTTTTGGTAAAAGTCAGTCTTACAATTTTTGTATTTTATTTTTATTTTTAGGAACCGTCAGAAACAACATGCTGACTGAGGCAGACACTGATCGAGAAATTAAGACTTTTATCAGAAGATGGCTCCATTTGGCTGGAGACAGAGATGGAGGCAGACGAAGAAGAGAAGAAAGACGGCAGCCTGTCCAACATTCCTGTAAGTCAGTTACAATATTTATATGCACTGCATTCGTCTAACCTTAAAGTTAGTATCTAATGAACATTTTTTGATTTATTTTTCTCTCTATGTATTACCCTTTATAATAACAAGGGTGACTTATTTTAGCTTAATTTTCAAGCACCTAAAAAAAATTGAAAATTTGTTTTAGCACTCAGCTGTGATTACTCTTGCATTAAGGCATAGATTGGAAGCCATGGTTATTCATTTTGTCTTTTTTGCAGGTCTGGAAGACACTGTTTCTGTGGGCCCAGTTGAGACCTGGATCAAGATGGAGAGTACGCCGGTGCTGAGGGAAGCCTGTTGCTATAAAGATGTCCCATTTTATTTCATTTTGTTTTTTTAATAAAGAATTTCTTACTAAACTTTTGATTTTTTTTTTCTTTATCAAATTCTTAAACGATGAAAATTGTACTTAAGATAAGTTAGAATAAATCATTTGATTTATTTTCTATAAAAAATAATGGTTTATCTGAAAATGATGTTATCCATAATCAACTTTATTGATATGTTTAAAAAAATATTACAATATTTTTAGTTACAGAAATTGACAGAAAATTAGTCTTTAAAAATTTTGGGATTCTGGTTTATTTATGGCAAACATGAGCATGAAGTGCCATGATATGAGCCCAGTAGGGGACAGAGCAAAACCCAAAAACAAATGGTGGCCCTTGGATGGGCCAGTTGCGGTTTCAGCGGGTAACCTGTGGCTGACTTCTGGCATTGTTGCGGTTTCAGCGGGTACCATGTGGCTGACTTCTGGCCAAGTTGTGGTTTTTTAGAGGCTGAGGTCCGGCAAACGGGAGCGGACCACACAAGTGCCATAATTCCATGCGGTATGTGGGCCGAAGGAAAATGCTGAATCTGGGCCACAACTGGCCCAAAACATTTTTGCTATCTGGGATGTGTGTAGCTGAGTGTGTGTGTAGACAGGCCCCGCCCATTCCAGATTGTTATTTAGACCTGGTTGTTATAGGATGTTACTACTCTGTGTTACTTTCTTTGTTCTCTTAACCCCACTCTTTTACCCCCCCCCCCCCCCCCCCCCTTGTTTCTGTCCGGTCCAACGAAAAAAAAGAAAAAAGAACAACATATTAAAATAAAGTTTAGCATGAAATACAACAGGGGTTTATTAAGTATAAACCCCTGTTGGGACAATAAAATCTGTTCAACGCAAGAGGCTCTCAGCCCGTATCTGCTTGCTCAGCTGTTGGACAGGACAAGTTAAAAAAAAAAAAAAGTAAATGTTCTACAAGTTCACTAGTAAAGCTCCTGTAAAGCTCACTAGTTAACTAGTGCGACCAAAATATCGAACTAGTTAACTAGTGACATGCAAAATGCGAACTACTTGACTAGTGCAACGTATAAAAGTCGTACTAGTTAACTAGTGACGGTTAAAAATGTCACTAGTTCACTAGTGCAGTGCACTTGTTTCTGTCCGGTCCAACAAAAAAAGAAAAAGATACAACATAATTAAAATAAATAAAAATTATTTATACTTAATACTTGTTTATACTTAATAAACCCCTGTTGGGACATTAAAATCTGTCCAACGCAAGAGGCTCTCAGCCCGTATCTGCCATAATCTTTGTAGTAGAACAATGAGCTCATCATTAGTCACTGCAGAAGGTTTAGTGACTTTAGCTTTAATATCGTCAGAGCTATTAAGCATTTTAGACCAAATATGATCCATAATTTTATTGTAAAAAATAATCTGAAAAAATGAAAAAAAGGGAATTTCTACCATAATCTTTGTTGTAGTAGAACAGTGAGCCCTACGTTACTCAGTGCAGAAAGTTTGGTGACTCTAACTTCAATATTCCTATAGCTACTGAGTCTATTTTTCTTGCTTCATATATCTATGAAAATTGGTTAAATCAAAATAATAAAATAAAATATATTTTTTTCAAAATCTTTATTGTAGCACGAATATGGTGACAAATCTCCATCACTACTTCACATAAAAGCCGATATTTATTTGTTTCTGAGAGATTATTGAAAACATAGTGCTGTCTATAAATCACCCAAATAGAAAAACTGGAAAAGCAGTTCTGTTTATAATTATTTATAATATATTTATAATATTCTCAGAGCACTTTAACCCCCTCTGAAAATGATCAGTTTGTTAATGATGCCATGCAAGCCCTCAGGGGAACACTGGATGTTGTTGCCCCTCTGAAACTCAAGCTTGTTAGACAGAACAGAGCAGCACCGTGGTTCAATGCTGAAACTCGTTCCCTAAAACAAGTAACCGTAATTAGAAAAGAAAATGGCCCGCTCCGGCTCAGAGCACTCTCTAAATGCTTGGAAATGTAGCCTCTTAAGTTATAAAAAATCCCTGCGTAGAGCGAGAACTCAATACTATTCAACTTTAATAGCAGAAAATGCAAATAATCCAAGATTTCTCTTTACTACTATAGCCAGGCTGACCAGCAGCCACAGCTCGATTGAACCACATATTCCTTCTACTATCAGCTCTGAAGATTTCCTTCAATCTCTTGATAGTAAAATCTCAAATATATTAGACACAAGCTAAATGTGGTTATTCCCATCATCAGCCCAAAGCAGGCTGAAGTCGTAGAAACAAAGGCATCATAGAAACGTCTGTAACCTTTGACTGCTTCACTGCTGTGGACCAAACAGAAATAACATCAGTTATTACGTCTTCTAAAACTTCCACTTGTCTTTTAGATCCAATCCCCACTAAACTTTTTAAAGAAATCTTCCCCTTAATTAGTGAATCCATACTAATTATAATAAATACCTCTCTAGAAACTGGTTATGTGCATCAGTCTTTTAAATATGCTGTTGTTAAACCTCTTTTGAAAAAGCCCAGCCTGGATCCTGACATTCTGTCCAACTAATATCAGACCAATATCTAATCTCCCATTTATTTCTAAAATTTTTAAAGAGTTGTAGTTAAGCAGCTACAGCGCCACCTACAGGACAACAGTCACTTTGAAGATTTTCAGTCAGGTTCAGACCTTCATCATAGCACTGAAACTGCACTGGTTAGAGTTACTAATGACTTGTTATTGGCTTCAGATAAAGACTAATCTCTATTCTGGTCCTGTTAGACCTCAGCGCAGCCTTTGATACCATCGACCACAGCATCTTACTCCAGAGACTAGAGCATGACATAGGGGATCAAAGATCTGCCCTCCAGTTCAGTTTGAATCCTATTTATCTGATAGATACCAGTTCGTTAATGTAAATGGACAGTCTTCTCATTGTACTCGAGTTAGCTACGGAGTTCCTCAGGGCTCAGTTCTTGGGCCCATCCTGTTCGTGCTTTATATGTTGCCCTTAGGAAACATAATTAGGAAACATAGCATTAATTTCCACTGTTATGCAGATGATACGCAGCTGTATTTATCCATTAAACCAGACCAGAATGACCACCTAGAGAAACTGAATTCCTGCATTAGAGACATTAAGTCCTGGATGACAATTAATTACCTCCTCCTTAACCCAGAAAAAACTGAGGTCATTATCCTGGGCCCTAAACACCTGAGAGATGCTCTCTCGGATCAGATAGTCTCCTTGGATGGTGTAAATATTGTCTCCAATTCTACAGTTAGAAACTTGGGGGTTTTATTCGACCAGGATTTATCATTTAAGGCTCACATATCACAAGCTTGTAGAACAGCATTTTTTCACCTTCGCAATATAGCTCGGATCAGAAATATGTTATCTAAAAGTGATGCTGAAAAACTCATCCATGCATTTGTTACGTCTAGACTGGATTACTGTAACTCTTTACTAATAGCCTGCCCAAAAATTTCTTTAAAAAGTTTTCAACTTGTTCAGAATGCAGCAGCCAGATTGTTAACATGAACTAGCAGAAGAGAACACATCACTCCTGTGTTAGCTTCACTCCACTGGCTCCCAGTTGAATCCAGGATTAAGTTCAAAATCCTCCTGTTAACCTATAAGGCTCTGAATGGTGTGGCCCCATCCTATATTAAAGATCTCTTAGTTTTTTTTTTTTTTTTTTTTATTTCGAACAAGAAAGACTAAATAATCCAAACAAGAAAAAAACAAAAGACAAACAAACAATATTAAAAAAGAAATAATACCATTTTCTCCACAAAAACTCAAATGATGTTCGTTGTTCGAAATGGGCTTTGGATGAAGCTATAAGCTTTTCGAGTCCAAGCCCCTTCAATGCAAACTAATAGTATCTACAATGTACAATATTATAAATAATATGGTCTCAGTAATTATACTTACAAACAAAAAAAACAAAATAAATCTCATTCATGAAAAGAAGGAAAAAAACAAAACCAAACAAAAAAACCCAGCAAAAATAACAATTATGTACATTAATAGATTTACTAATACACATATATACATATAACCATCAAAATATATTATTTGCTACTCCATATTTATTAATGGTATCTCCCTTAATTAATGCTTTTAATTTATATATGGTTTGACAATTTTTGATGTCGTCCCTAGAGTTATTCCATAACTGCACCCCTCTTGTGGAGATGCAGTGGAGTTTAACGTTAGTTCTCACAGGTGGTTTGACGTAAATGTATGTGCCTCTCAAAGTATATTTATTTTCTCTCAACTGAAAGAATCTTTGGATACTTGCTGGTAACTGGTTATTTTTAACTTTGAACATGAACTGAATTATTTTGAAATCAACCACGTCAGCAAATTTCATTAGTTTTAGTTTAATAAAAAGTGGATTTGTTGGTTCTGCATAGGGTGACTTGGTTATTATTCGTATAGCTTTTTTTTGAAGAAGAGAGACTGAATTTAATGAAGTTTTGTAGGTGCTTCCACGCAATAAGTCATGTAGGGAAGAATGAATGAGCAGTACAAGGTTTTTAATGACAACTGGTTTAAGAAATGTTTAACTTTATACAGTATAGCTAATGATTTAGATATTTTGTTATTGATGTAGTTTATGTGTTTCTTCCAGCTTAGTTTTTCATGAATAATTACCCCCAGAAATTTTATTTCGGACACCCTTTCAATTTCCACCTTATTAATCATCAGTTTCCTATTGGTATTGGCTTTTTTGTTACCGAATATTATAAACTTGGTCTTAGTTAGATTTAGTGTTAACTTATGGCTCTCAAACCAACTCTTGAATTTATAGAGTTCTCTTTCTGCAGTGTCCAGTAATTCTTCTAGGTTGTCTCCACAGCAGAACAAGTTAGTATCATCTGCAAATAAGATGGTTTTTAACAGGCTTGAGATTTCACAAATTTCATTGATGTAGAGAGTAAATAATAATGGCCCCAAAACTGAACCTTGAGGAACACCTATCCTTATTGATGATGTGTTTGATTTTACCTGGTTTATTTCAACATACTGCTCTCTGTTGTGTAAGTAACTACAAAGCCAAGTTAGGGACATGTTTGAAATACACACGGGTAATGCATTCATGTGGATCTTAGCTGCACGTCTTACATGTAGCAAACAGGAATTTGCATCTGTAAAAACACAATCTAAACCTAAATGATCTGTAGAAATATGATCCAATGTGAGTAAATGTGTTTCTGTTTTTAGGAGGCCACTCAACCCCACGGCAGGGCAGTTCCAGGGCATTCTCCGCCGTATGATGTTCACTGTGGTGTCTCACCAAGAGGATCAGGAAACGTTCTGCACAAGATGACTGTCTCCCTGTCAGCTGCAGACATGCACTCTGCTTGGATGTTAGAGGAAGATCTCCCATCCCCATATCCATGTATTCCTGCAGTCATTTGACCACAGCTACCTGCCCGCCTGTTTTGGTGGTCATGTGGGCAGAGTCTTCTCTACATTTCTGGATTAGTTATCATAAAAATGCTTGAACTGTCCTGTCGAGGGCTGGAGGTCTCCTCGGAGGGGAACAGAACAGAATGTGTGGTGCATCGGAACTCTAAAGAGAAGGGTCAATCTTTGTGTTCGAGCTGAAATTGGTTCAGAAAGGTATTTTAAGACAGGAAGCAGATCAGAGTTCAGGATGACAAACACAATTTTAATGACCTGTAGTTTTTTTGTGGTCCATAAAGTCAGACTGCAGCACATGGCAAAATGAACCACACTGGAGATTCAGAGCGCCACTGCATGAGAGTGGCTGTTAGTTTTTAGGGTTTTAGTTGATATTTTGATCATATTTCAGCTTAGTTAGATTGGTAGATGTCAGCCAATATTTTTTTTTTATACTGGAGAACATATAAAGGTATTTCATATATATGTCTCAATTATTTAAGACCATGTTGTGAAAAGTTGTAAGAAAAGTTACTTTTGTTTATTAAATAAAGCAACAGATGTGAGGAAAAGAACAATGTGTTGGACGTCTGTGACTTATATATTTATCATCAACAACACAGTTCTTTAAACGCATTTAAGTAATCTACACATTTCCTTCTCAAAAATGTAGGACAAATAGCTAAACTGTGCATTACCAACAACAAGTGGTGGGAAGAACTGGGGAAAAAATGTTTAATTACAAACTGACTGAGCATTTATGAGCCATTACATATGAGAACTAAAGCTGATGCACAAATACAACTTAAATCAGTGAGTCATGATTAAAAAATGACCCCATCAGTGCATCAAAATATTAATTCATTCTGGCGATGTGGACACTTTAGGTCTTCTATTCAGTATATAAAAACCCACAATGGTCAATATTTTTTAAAATAATGTAATAATGATAATTCATAAATATATGATGTACTTAATTGTTAAATTGATAATACTAAAATAACCTAAAAATGTCAAAAGTAAAACACACTGATATAAAATGTTAAGTTTTTAACACTGACGATGCAATGTTAGCACATTTCTCTTTATTCTGAGACAATGATAAATCTCTCAGGCCAGTAATTATCCACAGTAAAAGCACACTGGGACTGAAAGGGTTAACCCTGGTTTGAGTGGGTTGGAGCTTTTCTGCAGAGCCAATAGGAGGAGTTTTTCAGGATGACATCACTGCTCCCCATTAGCATACTGAATCACTAGTTAACTAGCTGACAGTAAGTTCTTCGCTAGTTCACTAGTGACATTTATAAGGATGCACTAGTGAACTAGTAAGAAAATATAGTGCTCACTAGTTAACTAGTAAGCTTTTTGCACTTGCACTGCGTGAATAGTGACATTTTTAACGGTCACTAGTTAACTAGTACGACTTTATACGTTGCACTAGTCAAGTAGTTCGCATTTTGCATGTCACTAGTTAACTAGTTCGCATATTTTGGTTGCACTAGTTAACAAATAGTGAGCTTTACAGGAGCTTTACTAGTGAATTAGAACATTTACTTTTTTTTTTTTTTTTTAACTTGTCCTGTCCAACAGCTGAGCAAGCAGATACGGCTGAGAGCCTCTTGCGTTGGACAAGATTTATTGTCCCAACAGGGGTTTATACTTATAAACCCCTGTTGTATTTCATGCTAAACTTTATTTTAATTATGTTGTATCTTTTTCTTTTTCGTTGGACCGGACAGAAAACAAGGGGGGGGGGGGGGGGGGGGTAAAAGAGTGGGGTTCAGAAGAGAACAAAGAAAGTAAACATTAGGTAGTAACATCCTATAACAACCAGGTCTAAATAACAATCTGGAATGGGCGGGGCCTGTCTACACACACACTCAGCTACACACATACCTTTTGGCTAGAATAATCTTTACCTTTAAAGTTGTCAAAAATGAACACGATACCACTGCAGCTCACACACAATCATAGAAGCTGACACAAATAAAGCCTTTCATTCCATCACACATTCTGTTAGTGCGAGGTGAGCTGACACCTGTGCTCAGGTGAGCTGACACCTGTGCTCAGGTGAGTGTTTATGTTTTGCTGATGTGGATGTTGATGGAATGTATAGAAGGAGAGAGAGCCCGGCCATCCCCACGCCAAGGCCCCCACCGGGGCGGCAGCAGCAGCACGGGCCCCCAACACCCGCCAAGGAGCCATGGAGAGAACCAGTCAGCCGCAGAATCCCGCCAGACACCCAGACCAGGGCACGCGGGACCGCCGCAGAGGCCCCCACGCCCGAGAGCCGGAAAGGCACGGGAGCACAGAGAGTGCGGACCCCCGCCCAGCCAGAGGCAGCAATCCCCCCACCACGCCCAGAGGGCCAACACAAGGCCCCACACCCAGAGAGCCCCCCAACCCAGAGGAGCAGCCCACCACCACCCAGCAGCGCCGAGCATCCCCCCGCCCCACCCCAGGCACGAGCCAGAGCTCCCCCAGGATGACCCGCTTCTATGCTCCAGACGTCCGCCCGCGCCCGCCGCGGGAGGTCCAGGGGTGAGCCAGGAAGGGACCGCCCACCCCACCCAGCAGAGAGACACCCAAGAGAAACGAGGGCCCCAGAGGAATGATGTTAACAAGGTCTGACCAGGCACACCCACTGATGGAATCTTGGAGAGGCCCAATTCTCGAGAGCCGGGACTGGAGCCCGAACCACCGAGACCTGGACACCCCACGGCTCCGATGTTTGATCCCCTGTTAAATGGGATCCCTCTCCCAGCGTGGCGAGGAGGTCACAGAGCCCAGGAGACCAGCACCCAAGAGACAAGACCACCAGGCAGAGGATTCCCATCCCCCCTCGCCAGGGATGGGGTAGGGGACAGAGGGTCGAAGGTCCCACCTTCCTTGTGTGATGCATGCGTGTTTGTTTGTTAGAGTGTATATTTTGAGGTGTCAGAGGTGTGTGTACTACAAGGTGCGGTTAAAATTGGTGAGTAGGGCCTTGACAGGACATCTCCTGATACCTCACAGCGATGCCCCGTCACCCTCTCACCAATGGCCCTACATGTCTCTGGTGCTGTTAAAATTGGCGGAAAGGGCACTTAGAGGACATCTACTGCTTGCTGGCAGTGATGTCAAGCCCACCCCCCACCAAGGTCCTACGTGTCTAAGGTGCAAATAAGACTAAGGGGAGGGCAGACTCATGCGGCGGCCACTGGAGGAGGGCGCACTTGCAGGTAGTCCACCCCCAGCAGCACGCCGCAATACAACCACCCTCCCCTTCACCCTAATATATGTTTATATGAGGAAGAGGTAGGTTGGGGCAGTTGGCTGACCGACCCGATGGTGGACCGCTGTCCCCCCCGCCCCCCCAGCGCTTCGACCAAGTTCACCCCAGCCCATGGGCCCCACCCCCAGGAGCCAACCCCCCCAGGCCCCGCACCCTCCCACCCCCGCAAGGAGGGAGGATCCAGAAGGAGCCAGTCCCAGGACAGATCCCAGCCCCCCCCCCCAAGCACCTCTCCTGTGGGTGCACTGGGCGCACCAACAGGACCGAGGCGGCCAGACCAGCCCGGCCCCCACTGAATTTTCAGTAGAGACCACAACACGCCAGACCGCCCAGGCCCCGTACCAAATGGGACTCCCTGCCCCCACGGAAAGCCCCCCCCACAGACGGGGCAACCGCCCCCCCCCCGACCCCCCCCCCAAGACCCCGCGGCAAAAGCGGGCGCCGCCCGGAGCAACGGCGGGCTCCAAGAGGCAGCCCCACCCCGCCCCAGAGCCAGAGAGGGAGTGATCCCAGCCCCCAGGTGCAGGCAAGCCGCCCCCCGACGCAAGCGGCACCCCCCAGGAAGGGCCCCACGCCAGCCCACCCGACGCAAGCAAAGAACCACCCCCCAGACCGAGCCAGGCCCCCCACCCACTTGCACACCCCACACCCCCACCACCCAGCCCGGGCGCCACACGCACCCCCGCCCACCCCCATCCAGACGCCAGGCCAGACCCCCAACCAACAAAAGCCCCCCCACGCCCCAGTCAGGCGCCAGAGAGCCCCGACCCCGCCTACCAGCCCCCGCAGACAACCAAGACGCGGGGACACCCAAGCACCCCGCCCCTAAATCATGGACTCAGCAATCGGAGACCAGAGACCGAATTCTTTCCAAGTTACCTGAACTTTTAGCTGATGTTTTTTCCAAGCTGATATGATCAAAAGAGCAGATTCCTGTATTGATTAACGTTGATATTTTTCTGCTTTCCAATTTAATAAAATAGTTTTTTGTATACAAAGATTATGAAGATTTACAGATTACTAATCCTCCCTCTATACATGTGCACAACGCATGTCACCAAGCACACAAAGTGACGGTGAAGCTGTGATTGAAACATTTAGCCAGACTGATTGATCAGCACAGACCTGCTGCCAGAGAGCCTGGACAGGTGTGCAGAACCACAGTGCATGCATGAAGCTGTCAGGTGAGTTACTATCACAGTGCTCACAAATGTCTGAGCTTCTGAGACCCATCTTGAACATCCTCTGTCCAGTATAATAAATTCTATGGAGGATTTTGAATTGGATTAATTGTAAGTTTGGACTTTTAGTCAGTTTAAAGGTGTTAAGACACATTTCTGTCCAGAAGTTTTGGTCTGTGTTTCTGCTCAGGTCTGCATCCCATTTAGTTATTGGAATTGAAATATTATTGTCTAGGTTGCATAAGAGTTTGTATATTTTTGAAATAATCTTAGTCATTGAAAATTTAAGCAAAGAGGTAATTATTTCTGGCAATTTTAAGTCATTATCCTGGTACTTAATTTTTTTTGTAATTATAGATTTCAGTTGTTGATATTCCAAGAAGTGATTTATTCCATGTTTATCTTGTAGTTCCTGTGGTGTTATAAATCTTCTATCAATAATTAAGTGCTCTAATAGTGTTACGCCCCCTGCTTGCCAGGCTGGGAAGTGTAACATTTTTTTGTTTATAAGGATGTCTGGGTTGTTCCAGATGGGTGTCATTTTACACGGTACGACTGAGGACTTTGACGCTTTGAGAAAATCCCACCAGGCTGTTAAGGTGGTATTTATATTAATACTCTGGAAACTATCGTGTTTTTTTATTGTTTGGCTGATAAATGGTAGATCTAACAGGTTGATCTTTCCACATAAGTCCTGTTCTAAGTCCATCCATGAGTTACTTTCTGGATTATTATTTAACCATTTTAGGATGTATTGTAATCTGTTGGCAAGTAATTGTTGAAGTTTGGTAGTTCTAAACCTCCACATCTTTTTGCAGATTTTAAAGTTTTAAGGCTGATTCTAGGTGGTTTATTATTCCATAGAAAACTGGATATGGCCGAGTCTAAAGCTTTAAACCATGTTTGTGGAGGTTGTTTAGGGATCATTGTAAATAGATAATTAACTTTTGGCAAGATGTTCATTTTTATTGTGGCTACCTTGCCCATGAGTGACAGGGGCAGGTTGACCCATCGAGTTAGGTCATCCTGAATGCTTTTCAGTAGTGGGGTGTAGTTTAGCTGCACCAGTTCTGATAGTTTGGAGGAGAAATGAACACCTAGATATTTAATATTGCCTGATTTGATCGGTATTGAGAGTGATTGCTCAGCGTTACTGTTTAGTGGTAATAAAACTGATTTATTCCAGTTAATTGAGTATTCTGAAATGAGGGAGAATTCATTAATGATAGTTATTGTTTCACTTATTGAACGTGATTTGTGTAAAAAGAGTAATATGTCATCAGCATAAAGACTAATTTTATGATTGCCATGTTTAGTTCTAATTCCTATGATGTTCTCATTCTGTCTTATTGCTGCAGCCAGAGGCTCGATGAATATTGCAAAGAGAGAGGGGGAGAGTGGACAACCCTGTCTGGTTCCTCTTCCAAGAAAAAACCTGCCGGACGTCTGTTTGTTTGTTCTGACTGAAGCATTTGGACTATGATATAATATTTTAATCCAATCAATGAATGATTCCCCAAACCCAAACTTATGGAGGGCAGCGATGAGGAACTTCCAGTTTACTCTGTCAAATGCTTTTGTAGAACATTTACATGTGACTAGTTCACTAGTGGCCTTTTGAGATTGGTGATTGGTGAGATTGATAGATATCAAGGATGTCTATTAAATGATGAATCGGCTTGCCATAGTGGGGGGTGGGGGTGTGTTACACGTGCAGAAGCGCAAGAGGGAGAGACAGAGAGACAACATCAATGCAAAAGGTAAAGAAGATGAGATCATTAGTAAAGGAGAAAAAACTGGAACTTTTTGACTTTTATTGATAGTTTGAAGAAAGAGAATCTGCAGGAAATCATTCTCTAGAACTCCACTACCAACATGTGCAGAATTTTCTCTAATACAAAGAACCAGATTTCATCCTCAAAGCTGAGGCACTTTTGTCTTTCTTAATGTTATTGTGAAAAGTCTTTATTTTCTAGTTTTGTACACTTTCATTTGTATTTTGGGTCGTGGTTGCAGAGTTTTGTGTTTTCACTGTGAAATTTATTTACAAAGAAAAGCTTCTACATTTGATAGCAGAACAGCTGTATTGAATTGTAAATTGTTGGTTTTTTGTATTTTATTACATTTTTGTTTATTTTTCTGTTTTATATGAGTGAAATAAAACTTGTTTTTATTGTAAATATGCTTTTGTTATATTAGTAATTCATTTTGTACGTTATTTTAAATCTTCTTTTCCTTTGGGCTTTTCCCTTCAGGGGTCTCCACAGTGAATCAGTTTCCTCCATCTAAGCCTGTCTTCAGCATCCTCTACTCTAACACCAGCCACCTTCATGTCTTCATTCTCTGCATCCAGAAACCTCCTCTTTGGTCTTCCTCTAGACCTCTTTCCTGCAGCTCTACTCAGCATCCTTCTACCAATATCTTCACTGTCTCTCCTCTGAACATGTCCAAACCATCTCAGTCTGGCCTCTCTGACTTTATCTCCAAAACCTCTAACATGTGCTGTCCCTCTGATGGATTCATTCCTGATCCTATCCATCCTGGTCACTCCCAAAGAGAACCTCAGCATCTTCATCTCTGCTACCTCCAGCTCTGCTTCCTGTCTTTTCTTCACTGTTTCTAGTCCAACAACATGGCTGCTCTCACCACAGTCTTGTACATCTTTCCTTTCATTTGTGCTGAAACTCTTCTATCACACATCACACCTGACACTTTTCTCCACCCATTCCAACCTGCTTGCACTCGCCTCTTCACTTCTTTTGCACACTCTCCATCACTCTGTACTGTTGACCCTAAATACTTAAACTCCTCCCCCTTCTTTATCTCTTCTCCCTGTAACCTCACTCTTCCACTTGGGTTCCTCTCATTCACACACATGTACTCTGTCTTACTGCAGCTAACCTTCATTCCTCTCCTTTCCAGGGCAAACCTCCACCTCTCTAGCTCCTCCTCCACCTCTCTAGCTCCTCCTCCACCTCTCTAGCTCCTCCTTCACCTCTCTAGCTCCTCCTCCACCTCTCTAGCTCCTCCTTCACCTCTCTAGCTCCTCCTCCACCTCTCTAGCTCCTCCTACACTTCTCTAGCTCCTCCTCCACCTGTTCTCTGCTCTCACTACAAATCACAATATCATCTGCAAACATCATAGTCAATGGTGATTCCTGTCTGACCTCATCAGTCAGTCTGTCCATCACCATTGCAAACAGGAAGGGGCTCAGAGCTGATCCCTGATGTAATCCCACCTCCACCTTGAACTCCTCTGTCACCCCGACAGCACACCTCACCACTGTCTTACAGCCCTCATACATGTCCTGCACTGCTCCAACATACTTCTCTGTCACTCCAGACTTCCTCATACAATCCCATAGTTCCTCTCTGGACACTCTGTCATCATCTTTCTCCAGATCTACAAAGACACAGTGGAGCTCTCTCTGACCTTCTCTGTACTTCTCTATCAACATCCTCAAAGCAAATGTAGCATTTGTAGTTCTCTTTCTTGGCATGAAACCATACTGCTGTTCACAGATGTTCACTTCTGCTCTTAGTCTAGCTTCCACTACTCTTTCCCATACCTTCATTGTATGGCTCATCAGCTTTATTCCTCTGTAGTTACCACAACTCTGCACATCTCCCTTATTCTTAAAAATTGGCACCATCACACTTCTCCTCCATTCCTCAGGTATCTTCTCTCCACCTAAGATCCTGTTGAACAACCCGGTCAGAAACTCCACGTCCATCTCTCCTAGACACTTCCATACCTCCACAGGTATATCATCAGGACCAAGAGCCTTTCCACTCTTCATCTTCTTCAAAGCCCCTCTCACTTCACCTTTACTCATCTTTGTTACTTCCTGCTCCACCACAGTCACCTCTTCTATTCTTTCTTCTCTCTCATTCTCTTCATTCATCAACTCTTCAAAGTATTCTTTCCATCTTTCCATGACACCACTGACACCTGTCAACACATCACCATCTCTATCCTTGATCACCCTAACCTGCTGCATGTCCTTCCCATCTCCGTCTCTCTCATAAGCCCCTTTGTTTGACCTTTGACTCCTCTACTTTCACCTTACGCTGCATCTCCCTGTACTCCTGTCTACTCTCCTCAGTCCTCTCAGTGTCCAATTTCTTCTCAGCTAGCCTCTTACTCTGTATACACTCTTGCACCTCCTCATTCCACCACCAAGTCTCTGCATCAACTTTATTTCCTGATGACACGCCAAGTACACTCCTACCTGTCTCCCTGATCACAGTAGCTGTAGTTATCCAATCATCTGGGAGTTCCTCCTGACCCCCCAGGAGCCTGTTTCAACTGTTTCTTGAAAGTCATGCGACAATCCTCTTTTTTCAGCTTCCAGTTTGTCCTCTTCTCTTACTTTACCCTCTCTTTCTTCATCTTCTTCATCACCAGAGTCATCCTACACACCACCATCCTGTGCTGTCTGGAAACATTGATTGAAATAATTGTGTGTTTTGTCCTGTATTTTCAATCTATGCTTGAAATAAACCAATCAAACTCATTACAGAAACAATAAGATGCATTGATTAGAAAACAAACAAATAAAATACATTTGTGTCACATTTGGTTCATTCATTCTTTGTGATTATTAACTCAAGTCAGTAGATTTTGATTGCTTGAAAACACTCTCACCAACCACTACTTTACAGTCACTGATCTCCTTCAGATTACACCGTCTACACTAGATGTAGTCTATCTGTGTGCTTCTCGTTCACTCTTATAGGTCACCCTATGTTCCTGTCTCTTCTCAAAGAATGTATTCACTAGAACCATTTCCATCTTTTTTGCTAAATCAACCACCATCTGTCCTTCTACATTCTTCTCCTGGATACCAAACCTGCCCATCACCTCCTCATCACCTCAGTTTCCTGCACCAACATGTCCATTGAAATCTTCACTAATGACAACTCTCTCATCTCCAGAGATGCTCATCATCACTTCATCGAGGTCCAATCAGAACTTCTCCTTCTCTTCCAGCTCACATCCTACCTGTGGGGCATACCCACTAACAACATTAAACATCACACCCTCCATTTCTATCTTCAGACTCATCACTCTGACTCTCTTTTTACCTCCACACCAAACTCCTCCTTTGAGATAACTCCTCCTCCATTTCTCCTCCCATCTCCACCATGATAGAACAACTTGAACCTGCTCCTGAGCTTCTAGCCTTGCTACCTTTCCACCTGCTCTCCTGGACACACAGTCTGTCCACCTTTCTCCTCTGCATCATGTCAACTAACTCTCTACCTTTTCCTGTCAGAGTTCCAACATTCAAAGTTCCAACTCTCAGTCCAACACTAGTGACTTTCCTCTTTTCTCTCTTCCTACAAACCCTCCTTCCTCCTCTCCTTCTTTGACCAACAGTAGTCCAATTTCCATCGGCACCCTGTCAGTGAACATCACCGATGGCGGTCGTTGTTAACCCGGGCCTCCACCGATCTGGTATGGATCTTCTAGGTCAAATTCCTATATTTGATTTGGCAAAGATTTTACGTCGAATGCCCTTCCTGACACAACCCTCTGTATTTATCCGGGCTTGGGACCGGCACAATGAGACCCTGGCTTGGGCCCCCAAGTGGCTACATTTTTGTGCATTGTTTTAAATACTTGTTGATAATAAATTACTTAAAGCAACAAAACATGCTAAAGAGCCGATTGGGAGCCGAAAGAGCCGGTTCTTTTTAGTGAGCCGATCCGAAAGAGCCGGCTCTCCTAAAGGAGCCGGAATTCCCATCACTACTCTATTAAAATGTGATTCCTGTCATGTGATGATTTCTCTCCATCAGATCATTTTGTTGTCAAGGTTTTTGAAGTCGATTGCAAAACACAGCGTCTCCTTTTGTGCTTCTTTTCGTAAATTTTCAGACCTCCGCCATTCATTACTCGAGAAGACTCAATGCATAGTGATGCCGTATGTCTGTCACGCCGTATGTCACGTGACTTACAAGAAAAAACACCGGGGAGGAGGAGGAGTAGCTCGGATTTAAAGTCACAGGCAGTCAACAAGCTTTTGCCTTCTCGCTCTTGCAGCTTTTCGTAGAAGATTGTGATAAAACGATCTCTCAAAAATGACAGATCGTCAGCTCTGGGGATCGTATCACGGTTTTATATCATCATATCGTCCACCCCTACATACATATGTGTTTGGATCTGCCGAGCTTTAGAAACCTTTGTAGCCCACGTTTTGAAAAGTTTGTCCACTCCTGGTCTAGCTGGTCAGATCAGCCACTATGTTCCTTTGTGTTTCCAGTTAGTTAGTTCATTTTCAGTTTGTTGGTCTGTTTAGTTGCTAGTCTTGTCCTCCTATTTAATGCTTCAGTTATTTTGTTATGTTGTCTTCAACAAAACCAAATACGGCCACAGCGTTAACAAAATTTTTGTTTTGAATGCGATTTGGTTTGTTTTACATATGATGCTTGCTTGTTTTGAATACAAAATTCTCCCCGTCTACAAACTTTCCAAAATGAAAATATCAGAGTCACATGCATATACATCGAGTCCTGACATCAATTCAACGCAGTGAGAATGTGCATTTAAACTCCTTTATTAAACTTGAACAGAATTCAACTTTTTGGTGAATTAATTTAAATTGCAGCAAAAGGGCCCAGATGTCACGGGGCCAGTTTAAAGTGTCAGCACTGTGCTCAAACAAAACAGCATATAGTTATATAATGCCTTTGTACTGTCCTTGAAGGCCTGAAACGCTTCACAGTCACAGACCCATTCACACACTGGTGACGGCTCCGCTGCCGAACACTGACATCAACCTTTCATCAGAGGCAATTTGGGGTTTAATGTTTTGCCCATGGACACTTCGACAAAACAAGGTTGGAATCAAACAAGCGATCTTTTAATCAGGAGTCGACCGCCACTACCACTCCACTGCCCCAATGCAAAATAGGAGTCGACTCACGGAGAGCAGGATGTATGGTGACGAATTTGTTTATGTCAATCAAACTGCTGGGTGGACTGGTGGAAGGAGGGGCTGCACTTTCAGAGGATGCCGGTAGCTAAACCTGTAACTCCAGCTCCAGCTTTGATTGTCACTGCAGTGTCTGCCTTGATTTGCAGACATCTAAGCTCCAGATTAGCGCTCTTCCCTCACAGCAAGAAGACCCCGGTTCAAATCCCAGCAGAAACACCAACTGGGGACCTTTCTGTGTGGAGTTTGCATGTTTTCCCCGTGCACGCATGGGTTTTCACTGGTTACTCCGGCCTCCTCCCACTGTCCAAAAACATGCTTCTTAGGTTAATTGGTGACACTAAATTGTCCCTGAGAGTGAATGGGTGTGTAATTGGGCCCTGCTACAGACTGGCGAACTGTCCTGGGTAAACCCTGACTTCGGCCATCAGAAGTTAGGCTTCTGATAACCCCTGCGACCCCAAAAGAGACAAAACGGCCAAGAAGATGAATGAGAAAGAATAAATGAATAAACTCCAGCTCTATTTGCACCTGGGCTTGTCTGGATTAAAATTCAAATAACTTTATTTATCCATCAGGAACTTCCTTTGCAGACCAAAAGCCCATACATACAGAACTTTGTTAAAGCACATTCATCAGCATAAATACGCAAAACAGAAATTAATAGACAAATCAATAAAATCAATGATGGTCCAACAATCAATCAGTTACAGTCAATTTTATAAGCTATTTAGCAGGCGAAATGAAATTAGAATGAAGCTGGTTGTGGCTCTCTTAGTTTTAAATAAGAGGGACCTGAACCATCGACCTGATGGTAAGAGATGGTAATGAGTATGAAGAGTATGTGAGCTGTCAGTGGAGATCTGTGTTCCTTTCCTAAGGACTCTGTTATTGTAAATGGAGGAGACTGACTCCTGCTGCTGTTCAATAAGTTAACTGCTAATCCTAGTTATTTTATTGAGAGTATTATGATGCGTGAGACTGAGTGAGCCAAACCAGGCTGTAATGTTCAATGTGAGGATAGATTGTATACAACAGGGGTCCCCACCTGGTGGTACGTGGTCCGGGTCCAGACCCCGGCACTCTTTTATCCGGACCGCCACGCATTAATAAAATAGTATGATATTACATTTATCTTTACCCAAAGTGATTTTTGAACAGGCGCGCACAAGGACAGCTTTGTGTGGACCGAGGTCCTTCAACCAGCAAATAGCGGCATGCTAATGTTCACATAGTTGGGACATAAATTTATCGAGTAATTGAGTGAACGATGGTGCTGTCTAATATGAGAAAAGTGGACTCTGAAAATATTGTCTTTTGAGATGAGTGGACTGAAGCTTTCGCTTTCATTTTACCAGCGGCGAGTCCTACAAGGCCAGTGTGTAAACATGGAGTCTGTTGCTTTTGTTAAAAGCGCCAATATCAAGCAGCACTACGAGACAAAACACAAACCTTCTGATACAAATTACCCGCCAGAGTCAGCGACGCGGCCACACAAAAAACACAAACTGAAAGGACAGTATGAGCAGACAACACACAGACGCACACAGCACAACAATGGGCTTATACAGTATGAGTGCTCACTACGAGTGGAATGGATATTGGGCAAGCACAAAAAGTGACTCAATGAGTGTATGGAGGCGATGCCAGAACCTGTATCGGAGGGGAAAAGAGGGACAGCAGCTTCCAGAAAAGGTCTGACAGGTATGTTCATCCTGCCAGAATGTGTCCCTGCTCTCAGGCATCGCTGAGAGGTTTTATAACGCTCATATCTTTTATCCAAAACAGCATAAAAAAAGATGGATGAAGGAAAAGAATTCTGCATGTGACTTGGTGACAGCTGTTCGGTCTTTTCAGAAGAAACTGGACATTCTGAAGATGCATCTGGAGGAGAACTGTAAACATTTTCCTTTATTGAAGGAGATTAAATGGATCAATGTCTCTGCTCATTCTGACTTTATCAAAAAGTTGATTGGAGACTTTAAGACTCACTTTGAAGGCTTTACTTTGGGAGACCAGCCCTATCTTTGTTAAAAATCCCTTCTTGGTGAAGAATTATGTCATTTTTTCAAAAGAGGCCACACCTTGTTTGGGCAAGTACACAGTACATTCATGTTACCTGTTGCACTTTGTGAAGGTTTGCCAAAGGTGGACCCTCAGTATGCATTTAAAGCTGTTGATGGACCCAAAAACTACAGGGAGACAGTCCTCTTCAGAGCTCTGATTCTTTTCTTTAATTTCACCAACAGGCAAAGTGCCATGGCAGCGGCCCAGAAACAATCTCCCTTCTTCACAAAAACACCCTACTTAAATACAATTGAGACTATACCATAACCTTAACAATAGGGAAAAACATGCCTGACCAAATATATACAATGAGTATAAAAACAAATGGGTAAAATGAGATTTCTAACCAACCATAAAGTGACTGAAAAAACTATGAACTAATAAGAAACTAAATACATAATCACAACAATAATTAACAGAACAAAAGAAAAAGTCTCCACATCCACCCCTCTCCATTTCAGCTGGTGGTTCTTCCAGGCCAAGCTGGTTGATGGCATGCTGGATCACAGCTGGTGTCCAAGGGAGGCCTTCATGGCGCACTTCATGGAAACACTCCCCTCTGGTGGACACTCAAAAACAAAGAGGAATTAATTGAGAACAAAAAACAAAAATGTCACCTGGTCAGCCTTCACCTCAAGTTAGGGATGATGCGGTCACGAATCCTCACACACTTAAAGCGAAATACGGCAGAATGGTAAAGTTTGTAAAAGAGGACACATATTGCACTGCGAGGAAGCAAGTTTTTGTGGAACATTTTTTTATCACTTTTCAATGTAGTTATGTATATTTAAGTCTTTTTTTTTTTTTTTTTTTACAAAATGAATGACAGAAATAAATTTTGAGACAATACGCTAAACAATTTCTTTACCAATTTAACTACACATTGCAATTAAATAAAAGAAAAGAAAAGTGAATTATTGTCTGTGTGTTTTTGCATGCTCAGACCCCGGTCTACCAAGCTGGGTTACTGGACCTCTTGCCAAATCAGTTGGGGACCCCTGGTATGAAATATTTGTAAAAAGCTGCGAGAATTGATTGATAGACTGATAATTTCCAAAGTTTACAGAGAAAAAAAGACATTGACATTTGTAGAACATGTTATCAGTGTGTGTGTGTGTAATGTGTAATGTTATCAGTATTGACTTGAAAAGTGAATTTATCCTCATTTATGGTGCATGGTTCATATATTTGTATGAGTGAACCTTCTCTATTGCCTCATTATCAACAATGAGTGTTGGAGAGGTGGAAGGACCATGGTGAAAGAGAATGAACATTTTTTTGGTTTTTGCTATGTTTAAGTCCAAGCAGTTGTTCTTGCACCAGAGTGAGAAAGTGTCCAGTTCGCTCTGCAGCAGTCCAACAGTGTTACTGGTGTCCAGAATTATCGTGTCAACAGAGTACTTGATGTTATGTTGCTCAGGACAGCTGCCCAAACTACAGGCGGGCAAGAAAGACTTTCAGCTGTTCTTTGTCCCGGCCCTTGCTTGAGAAAGAGAGCGGATTGTACCTAGGAAGGCTAAAATAGGTTGTTTGCTCACCTTTTACTTTATCAGTAGCACGGTGCACTGGGAGTGGTCCCACAGGCTTTATGTCAACTTCAACAGAGCCACCTGCCTCTGGCACTGCCAACTCCCCAGGATCTATAACATGGATCTCCTGCAGTTCCACCAGCCTAGAGCACAAAGAGTCCCTTATTTGACCTTTACTGTAGTGTTTAGGAGAGTCAACCTGGAAGTGGGTCTCTATTTGCATCAGGTTGCTTTTGAGGCACATATTCCTAAAGTTGTGCACAACGATGAAGAAAATATGAATAAAACATTTATTTTTCCATTTAAGATGTCTGTTTTGAAGAAGATTTAGATTATGACGCTTTCTTGTTTTTAATTCAAAATAAAATATACATTTTACACATTCATACAAATATACAGGACATTTAGTCCTGACACATCAATTCAACTGACTGAGAATGCACAGTAAGACTCATTTATTAAGCTTGAATAGAATTAAATGTTTCAGAGTGTTATTGATCCATTGGCAGGGAAATAATCTGCTGGATAAAAAAAAGATATTAACAGTGATGTCCTGTCGCATGTTATGTCAACAGGCAACAAAATATGATGACAAACAATGAATCGGACCAGGAAGTGGCGGGAAAAAGAGCATCAAACATCCATCACTCTAGATTAGGGGTCCCCAAACTACGGCCGGCCCGCCTCCGCATTTGGACCGGCCCCCAAACACTATCAGAGACCCGTTATTATTATTTTCTTTTTTCCAATCTGTTCACAAGATCGAGATCCTGATATAAAGTGACTTTTTATTCAACCCTACAGTGCTTCAATCTGACGTACAGTGGCTCCTTCAAAATCCTCAACAGAAGAAGACCAGAGAAAGAGCCGTGGACTTGTTGCTGATGTTTCCAGATTATATCTTTTTCTCCAAATCCCCATCAAATAGAACAGAATACAGATTTCTGTTTCCACACTGCAGTTCACCTGCTCTCAGTGCGATCATGCAGATGATTTTTTTTCTTTTTTTAAGCAGCGCACCCTGTACTGTATCCTGATTGGCTGGAGACCTTGTCAATCAATCTTTTCCACGCCTGTGCAGAAATGTGCAGCTCCAGAGACCTTCAAGATCAGATCTTAGTTTTCATTCTATAATCCTGAGTTTAAAAATGTCCGTGTTTGTCTGAGAAAAGTGGAGAAAGTGTGTAGTAAAGAGTTTAACAGCTGTAATCTTAATTTGTGGGTTTCATCTTCTTGAGTTATAACGCAATTCCTCCAATAACTGAGGGAATCTAAGTTTCACTCTCAGTTTGTTTCCCCCAGCTGCTCATTTTTATTGATTAAGTTGGGTCCCAAATCAAAGTTTATTTTTTTCTTCAACTCACATGTCAGATCAAAACCATTTGCGCAGAGATCATAAAAGCGCGGAGTCGTGCGCTGAGCATGCGTGTGTGTGTGCAAAGCTCATTTCTGTTTGTGCACATGAGGGAGAGACAGAGCAGAGCAAGAGTAACGACAAACAACATCAACACAAACACTTTAAAAAACGAGTAACAGGAATATGAAATGATTTTATTGTTATTGATAATAAGAAGACAGAATTTAGAATCTGCAAGAAAATAGTTTCAAACAGAACCGACTCCAGAACCAACCTGTGCAGTTCAGATCATTACTGACAGAAGAAACCAGATCAGATTCACAAATATCAGATATTTGCTATTTCTAAATTCCAACCTTTGCCATAATTAGAAACTTTAATTTTTTTTTCCTTTTCATTTTGCACATTATACTTGTCAAGTGACTCTATGGTGTGCTATTATATCTGTTGCTTGTTTATTGTGCATGCTTTATATGTTGTGTCGTGTGAAGTGCATGTTTGCAATGCCCTCAATTTGATGTGTTTTGGCACTGCTGTCAACTGATTTGACAGACGGATTGTGCACAGCTGAGAGTTACTGGGCGCCACCCCTTCTGACATTATTTAAGAGTGCCCTGCACTGGACACTAGAGAGGGGGGAAAGCTGTTGTGGTGGATGTGGCAGAACCAAGAGATGGTAACATCAAGAAGAAGGAACATGAGAAACTGGAGAAATAACAGGAACTCAGAGAGGAACTGGAGAAAGCTTGGAAGGTGAAAGTGACAGTGGTGCCCGTGGTAATTGGAGAACTCGGGGCTGTAACCTCCAAACTGGAGGAGTGGCTACAGCAGATCCTGGAAAGACCTCAGACATCTCAGTCCAGAAAAGAGCACTGATAGGAACAGCTAAGATACTGCAGGACCCTCAAGCTCCCAGACCTCTGGTAGAGGACCCGAGCTGAGAGGAGAAACCACCCGCGGAGGGTGAGAGGGGGCGGGCGTGTATGTATGTATTTATATACATATATATGTGTGGTGTATGTATATCAGAGGTGGGGACTCGAGTCACATGACTTGGACTCGAGTCAGACTCGAGTCATGAATTTGATGACTTTTGACTTGACTTGGACTTTGAATTCAGTGACTCGTGACTTGACTCATATTTTCACTTCCATAACTTGTGACTTGACTCGGACTTCAGTCCGATGACTCAGAAAGACTTGCTATTTTCCCAAAAATCCAAAGATTAAAAAGAATGTTGACAAAGTCCGCGCCACTGTCTCTGTGTATGTGTTCGTTTGTGTGCTTGTGTGTGTGAGTGCGCCTTTGTCGCCACGACATCCAATCAAATTGCTTCTAAGTTAGTTTGATCTGACGATCCAACCAATCAAGACAACGAAGACAAACTGTCAGTCAAAACGGCATTTTCCGCTAGCAAAATGATTCCACGGGTCATCACATTGAGATACAAGAACTACAAAGTTAACAAATGGCGGATCGCAGTATGCAAAACCTGCAGTTCAAAACTAACAAACAGAGATACAACAACGTCCAACACTTGAGATTGCACAGAGACAGGCAAGTTCCGATGGAATTGTGACGCTAGCTTTTAGCTAACTGCTAGCTGTAGCTTCACAGTGTAATCAATGAAGTATAAACTTGCAGTTTAATGTTACATTGCAAATGTGGCAAACTGAGGTTTGTAATAGAGATATTTTTGCATTTTTGAAGTGGGATTACATGAATTTAGGAGAGGTTTTAGGTTAAAAAAATAAAACAAACGGAATAAGGGTTAAACGTAACCCTACCATTTGCATGTGAGCTTAGGCTGAGCCCTTTACCATATCAATATGAGGCTGAAAGGCATGTACAGCCGGAATCTCCAAACTTTTTCAGGCCCCTAGACTTGTTTAATGTAGAATTTAGTGTTTTTTCCTATGTGATGCAAGGTAGTCTGATGTTCTGAAGAGTGAGTTTTCATAAAAATTAGTTTGTTTCCTGTGAGAAAGGGGCGTTTTATGGCAAGGTAAAACAGTTAAAATATTCTTAATATTGTATTCTGTGAAAAGCACTGATTTTTTTTAGGTTTTCATCTTTTTAATATCCAATTTCATTATCCCAAAGTATCAATTTAACCCAAAATAAATTTTATAAGGTCATATAGTTAGAAAAGACACTCTCATACAGTGTACAATAAAATTATTATTTCAACAATTATAAGATTGAAATAATTAATATCGATATGAGTAGGATACAGTAGTTCGATACAAATCAAGTGTTCCCTTTTATATTATCCTTTTGTAATATTATACGTAATTATTTTATTTATTTTTGTTTCACACATATTTACGTGCAACGAGTCAGAAAAAAATATTTAGATTCATGCTGGCCCAACATAATATGTACAGCAAAGATCCCCACTGCTACATTGCCTCACATATTTTAAGTGTGTCCAAGCCTCGGGGCCAATATTATTTGAAACCGAAATAAAATATTTTGAAAAAAAAATGTATGTTTGGCCGAAAAAATAGGTTTCCAAAATTTCAATTTCAAAACTATTTTTTCAGTTTCAAATCTTTTTCTCAGTTTCAAATCTTTTTTTCAGTGTCAAAACTTTTTCAGTTTCAAACATTTTTTTTTTTCAGTTTCAAACCTTTTTTTTCGTTTACAAACCTCCAAGTTTCAGTTTCAAAACTTTTGGCCCCGTTGTGGCGCGTTGGGATGGGGCTAACACGAGGACCAATCAAAATCGATGAGGATGATATCCTCAGTTCCGATGCCTTCACTGGCTCTGAGAACTGTAACAATTACGATCAGGAAATGGCTGTTCAGTCTGTATTCTCATAGTCTGAAGTTGTCCCAAGAAGGGTGTAAAAATCAGAGTTTTATAGCGGATAAACCGCATGACCAGAACACCGTTATAGCCCGTTCAAAGCGCCATTTTATTGAGTTAAATACAGCTGAAGAAAACGTTCTTTTGCTGGAATAAAATCTCTCCGTGGTGGGTCGCACTTAATAAGCTTAATAAGAACACTATGTTAAAACTGCGTAGAACCAGTAGACATTTTGCATATGGTGCTTTTCCACTGATTACTCCTGACTGCAGTGTGTGTTTTGGGGGACTGGGCTGAGGAGGACCGCCACAGAATCTTTCAGCCCCGTGCACGTCTCCCTTCTCCTGGATGCGGAGCTCCGCGGGACAAAATGCTAACGGTATTAAAGCGACCACAAACATTTGATCATGCTTGTGTACTTACTCAAATGTCGTACGGTATTTTCAACTGAAGATTGCTCTTTAATTTTATGGCCACAGCCACTGCAAAAGTTCGGTGAAGCCTCTATCAATTCTTTACTGCACTTCGGGCAAAACATCCTTCAACTTGTCACTCTTCGTCAAAGCCGTTGAGAGTAGGTCAAGGTTCAAACGTCATCATCCAATCAGCCATGTCCCTCTAAATCCTAAAGTACCAACCTCTTCCGGTCTCTTTCTGGTTTTCATTTTTCAACATTTCATTTTTGTTTCTCATTTGGAAAAAAAAAACAAAAAAACATTTTTTCTATGGAAGCCCAAACTGTTCATAATTAAATAAATAAATACAACATTATTTAATCAAGCAACACTCCAATAAAAGTCTTTTCAATAAATAATTGACCATTTTATTATGAAATACTTTTCATTAAAATTTAAGTGGACCATTTTATTATGAAATATATTTCATTTTTACTTTAAAACATTATTTTTATGTTAAAAACATTTCATAATAAAAATATATATCACAATAATTTTTTGTTCATGTTGGTTATTATTATAATCATGTGGGGTTTTTTTGTAGAAACTTTTATTTTAAAAATACTGTTTTCCAAAGTGTCCTTTTTATTTCACAATGCTGTTTTTCAGAACGACGTATTTATTTCATGATGAACTTTTTCCGAATAATAAACTCTGTCTGTCAATCAAAGCAGACAAGGCGGGGACACGTTTGTGATTGGCTACTCCTTTAATCAGACATTAGCAGCAGCACCAACTACATCGATCGAGTGTTCCTTCAGCGAACGTGATGGTGCAGTACACACTCCTCAACCAACCCAGTCTCAGTGAAATGCGTCCCTATTCCACGACTTTGCACCCTGGGAATAGTAATAATTAAATAATAAAATAAAAAGAATGGCAAAAAATAACACAATTGTGTTTTTCTTTCTTCATTTTGTCTGAAAGCATCACTCGTTATTGTCACTTAAAATAACCGACATTTGTATTTGTTTATGAGGCAGAAATTAAAGGACAATTATTTTATGCTTGATCATCTTCGTTTCGGGATCACGTTTGACCGTCTCCTGGACTGGAAGTGGTCAGGCAGTGATCACGTTCTAGCTTTACAGAAGTCATTCGGGGCCCGATTAAAAAGGTTCCGGGCGGTTTCTCCGAACCTTCCTTAACCCTAACGTTGACCCGGCACCGATGCGGGTCGGGTCCCAAATCCTGCTGATCGCCCGGTTCCGTGATTGTTCCGTGCACCCCAGACGTTGCTGTTTTACGATTTTTGAGCCCGAAAAGTCGAGCAAAACAGACAAACTACGAACTGGATGTCCAAAATAAATGCATGTCGTGATAGTAACGGGCACATTTCTCGCTAGAAATATTATCAAAATAAAGATTAGTCCACAAAATATTTTATTCTGAGGGATTTTACACCAAAAAAGTAGTGGATCTACCGCCATATTGTTAGCCGGTGATAGACCGACAGAAACTCAAAAGTCACGTGATCCGGAGAAACCTAAACATCCGACCACGTGATCAAAACGAAACCTAAAAGCCGTTCCTGTTGTTTTGAATGGGCTGCAACTGCGTATCATATGCACGCAAAAACCGTGTTTGGCGTATACTATGCACGGTATTCCGAGGGTGCAAAGCCGTGGAATAGGGACGCATTTCACTGAGACTGGGTTGCTTGATGAGTGTGTACTGCACCGTCACGTTCGCTGAAGGAACACTCGATCGATGTAGTTGGTGCTGCTGCTAATGTCTGATTAAAGGAGTAGCCAATCACAAACGTGTCCCCGCCTTGTCTGGTTTGATTGACAGACAGAGTCATTATTCGGAAAAAGCTCATCATGAAATAAATACGTCGTTCTGAAAAACAGCATTGTGAAATAAAAAGGACCCTTTGGAAAACAGTATTTTTGAAATAAAAGTTTCTACAAAAAAAAACCAAACCACATGATTATAATAATAACCAACATGAACAAAAAATTATTGTGATATATATTTTTATTATGAAATGTTTTTAACATAAAAATAATGTTTTAAAGTAAAAATCAAATACATTTCATAATAAAATGGTCCATTTAAATTTTAATGAAATGTATTTCATAATAAAATGGTCAATTATTTATTGATAAGACTTTTATTGGAGTGTTGCTTGATTAAATAATGTTGTATGTATTTATTTAATAATGAACAGTTTGGGCTTCCATATTTTTCACACATAGCATTAATTTCCACTGTTATGCAGATGATATGCAGCTGTATTTATCCATTAAACCAGACCAGAATGACCACCTAGAGAAACCTACTGGGCCCTAAACACCTGAGAGATGCTCTCTCGGATCAGATAGTCTCCTTGGATGATGTAAATATTTCCTCCAATTCTACAGTTAGAAACTTGGGGGTTTTATTTGACCAGGATTTATCATTTAAGGCTCACATATCACAAGCTTGTAGAACTGCATTCTTTCACCTTCGCAATATAGCTCGGATCAGAAATATGTTATCTAATAGTGATGCTGAAAAACTCATCCATGCATTTGTTGCGTCTAGACTGGATTACTGTAACTCTTTACTAATAGCCTGCCCAAAAAGTTCTTTAAAAAGTTTTCAACTTGTTCAGAATGCAGCAGCAATATAGTTGGCAGGAACTAGCAGAAGTTTTTTTTTAAGAATATTTCCTTACCAGGAGGGAGGATCTAAGGACAGGGATAACCAGTTTTATTTAGTATGTTTAGTTTAGCAATTAGCTTTTGTTTCTATTTTATGACCAACCTTCTGCTTCTGTTAAATTACCGGTATGAAGCCCAATGGGGTAATTCTTTTGTGATATTGGGCTAAATAAATAAAACTGAATTGAACTCTTCAGAGAAAAGGTTTTATTTCTATTCATGCATGAAGTCAATTCATTCAATGATACATGAAGGTAGAATGAAGGCTCTGCACTCCTCTTTGATTCTCAGTGATTTTCAAAAAGAAAATCTTTGAGAAAATCGTCCTTCAGTCAATCCACCACAACTGCAGGACTAGTGAAGACCACAAAGACTTGTTTAAATTTTGTTTTCTACAACAGAGAACACAAAACCTTCACCTCAATGAGAAAGTAAACATTTACCCAAAAGATTAAGAGAATAAAGTAACATCACACTTGCCCTTTTGATTTGAATAAAATCTTCTATATTCATCACAATCGTTAAAATAAATCATTAAAATATTGAACTCCAGTTAATGATTCCAAAATCCAGTAAAAGCAATAACATCAAATATTTATCTTTAGGAATAATCATATAAAACATCATGAGATCACACAGACATGATCAGAAATCATCCAACATAAAATCCATCAGGATTATTATTGATCCTAATAATAGAAAATCATCAGCATAATCAACAACTTCACACACGTCTGTGATTGGTGGGGATGGGGGGGGGGTTACAGCAAGCAAATCAGAGCAAAGATAACAGTAAATATAAGATCAGGAGACGCCGCAGGTGGGCGGAGCTACAGGAGGATTTTATGAAGGAGGCTGAAGAGGAGGAGCTTCACCGTCTCTGAAACAGCAGAGAGAACATGGGAAGAATTTAGCAGTCACAAAAACCTCAGAAAACAAACACAAACTCACCTGTCTGCTTCACTGATTGGTTAACAGAACGTGAGCTCTGCTCACTCACTTTCTTAAAATTCCCTTCCTGGAATCATCTGAACAGAAACTGACAGAATCTCTAGTCGCTCTTCTACAGGAAATCCTTCAGCTGACTGGAAACATGGAGGCTAACTCTTCCCTCAGCTGCTTCATGAACTCCATCATTAAAAGTTGGATATTTGGGTTAAATGCTAACTAACCTTTTAGCCGGTCTGAGCTGCTCAGGTCACTTTAGTGATCTTAACAACAATGTTTGCACAAATCATGCACGGTGAAAGCTTCCTGCATCCTAATGAGCAGCATTCACTGACAGTTACTGCTGTGTTTGTAAATGTTCTGTCTCTACAAAAGTTTAACATCAATTAACTTATATCTTTCAGATATGTTCAGGGGAAAATGATCAGTCATTTACAAACTAGAAAAAGGACAAGAATTCAAAAATTACGTTTTCTTTTGTTGTCGTTCACCTTTTCAGAATTCATACTTGTTAGCAAATCTCCATAAAGTACTGAGCTGTTTATTATACGGTGGAGGCTTCCTTACCCAGTGTGACGGGGCAGATTCTCCACCGGGGACTCTGGCCACAAGTCTCTGATCAGTTTTTTAGCTTGTTCAGCAGTCAGCTTGTCAGTGAAGTTGTACGTCACAGAGTCTAGCTCACAGTCCTTCAGGTTCTGTCTGAGCTGATCCACATCAAACTTCAGCACCTTTTCAAAATAAAGGTTTTTGGGTAACTTCATCCTATTTACAGCAAGACAAACCGTTTTGTTTATGCATGTTCTGAATTTGCTGTATTTATTCCAGCTGTTCTTCACAGATATTTGGTGAAAAAGTCTACATAACAACTGATGGTTCAAACCTCTGTGGAAAAGACCGAACACCTGAGGTTTCACTGGCTATTGCAGCTTATGGATGGATACTTCATCCATACAAGTTCTGGTCCAGATGACTGCACTAACCCTCTGCTGCCGACTGAGAGTTCAGAAACATGGAGATGCAGCGTGAGCAGTGGACATACCTTTTTCCTAACATGAAACGCGATGGCGACATTGTCCCAGACATAATAATGGTAGTGAGAGGTCCCTTTAACCTCTAAACTGTTGTTGGTTTGGAAGAGACCAAACCTGTCAGAAAAAACAAAAAATACATTAAAGAAGAACTAACGGAAAAACTTTATGGTATAATGTTAAAAAAATGACTAAATGTGATATCAATAGTTTCACTTCTGAGCAAGACGTTACAGCCCCCTACTCCCCCAACTTCAAGAGAATCAGAGAGTTCAGAAAACGAGATTAGAAAAAAGCGCTTGGTTGATGACAGTAAAGATGAAGATGATTGTAAAGATGTAGAGCACAATTCAAAGCAATTTTCTTCTTTTCTGTTCTGTAAAGACAGAGCAGCGTTCCATGCCACATCAGATTTAAAAATCCAACAGTTAATGCAGTATATTTTTCTCTGTGTCTGGTCCATCTTTTATCTCAGATTCATCCAGTTTGAACTGGAATGGTTTGCTAAGAGCATTGAGAGTGGTCCCAACCCAAAGCAGCTTAACGTGGAAGCAATAAACAATTCATTTGGTAAAACAGAACTTAAGTTTATAATTTAAGAATATTTCTATCTTTTATATTTATTATTAATATTATTAATAATTATTATTTAATGTAGCCACGAAGGGGCCCAAGCCAGGGTCTGATTGTGCCGGTCCCAAGCCCGGATAAATACAGAGGGTTGTGTCAGGAAGGGCATCCGACGTAAAATCTTTGCCAAATCAAATATAGGAATCAGACCTAGGAGATCCATACCAGATCGGTCAAGGACCGGGTTAAAAACGACCGCCATCGGTGATGTTCACCGACAGGGTGCCGATGGAAATTGGACTACTGTTGGTCGAAGAAGGAGAGGAGGAAGGAGGGTTTGTAGGAAGAGAGAAAATAGGAAAGTCACTAGTGTTGGACTGAGAGTTGGAACTTTGAATGTTGGAACTCTGACAGGAAAAGGTAGAGAGTTAGTTGACATGATGCAGAGGAGAAAGGTGGACATACTGTGTGTCCAGGAGAGCAGGTGGAAAGGTAGCAAGGCTAAAAGCTCAGGAGCAGGGTTCAAGTTGTTCTATCATGGTGGAGATGGAAGGAGAAATGGAGGAGGAATTAGCAGAGATAAAGAGTGTTTAATGTTGTTAGTGGGTATGCCCCACAGGTAGGATGTGAGCTGGAAGAGAAGAAGAAGTTCTGGTTGGACCACGATGAAGTGATGATGAGCATCCTTGGAGATGAGAGAGTTGTCATTGGTGCAGATTTCAATGCACATCTTGGTGCAGGAAACCGAGGTGATGAGGAGGTGATGGGCAGGTTTGGTATCCAGGAGAGGAATGTAGAAGGACAGATGGTGATTGATTTAGCAAAAAAGATGGAAATGGTTCTAGTGAATCCATTCTTTGAGAAGAGACAGGAACATAGGGTGACCTATAAGAGTGGACGAGAAGCACACAGATAGACTACATCTAGTGTAGACGGTGTCATCTGAAGGAGATCAGTGACTGTAAAGTAGTGGTTGGTGAGAGTGTTTTCAAGCAATCAAAATCTACTGACTTGAGTTAATAATCACAAAGAATGAATGAACCAAATGTGACACAAGTGTATTTTATTTGTTTGTTTTCTAATCAATGCATCTTATTGTTTCTGTAATGAGTTTGATTGGCTTATTTCAAGCATAGATTGAAAATACAGGACAAAACACACAATTATTTCAATCAATGTTTCCAGACAGCACAGGATGGTGGTGTGTAGGATGACTCTGGTGATGAAGAAGATGAAGACAGAAAAAAAAAAAAGAGGATTGTGTCAGAAATGTGGAAGGTAGTTATAGAACCCCAAGATGCAAACTGTAGAGATAAGAACAGGTTTATTGTCAGGATGGCAGAACAGGAGCAGGTCTTGAGTCTTCACATGGGGAAGGGCAGCAAGGAGCGGATACTAGAAAGGAAAACCAGAATCAGCCACAGTATGAGGATCAGAGAGTGAGTCTGATATTTACTATTCACTCTCAGGCTGGGCAGATAGCGCAGGACAGCAGGATCCAGGCAGAGCAGACAGGGTAGGACAGGGTAGGACAGGGTAGGACAGGGTAGGACAGGGTAGGACAGGGTAGGACAGGACAGGGCAGGTTTGCTGATTTGGAAGCAGGGCAGGCAGGCAAACTTGCAGGTTGAGCTGAGCAGAGCTGAACAAGACCAGGAGCAGCAGAAGACTGACAACATTCTGGCAGAGAGCAGGTGGAGAGCAGGGCAATATAAAGGGGAGAGCGCATGTGAAGGCAATCAGGTGATTAGTGACAGGCTGAGGCAAGATTGTTGCATAACTTTTAAGAAACAGTTGAAACAGGCTCTGGGGGGTGATTTTTTTTTTTTTTCTCCCAGAAGGAGCGGTTTTGGACGCCGGGTTGTTTTTTGGTCGATGGTGGTGCGTCTCTGGCTGCTTACGTTGCATATAGTTGGAGGTGGTTGTTGATATTCTGTTCAAGTTGGAGAGTGGTGGTCGGACTCCGGCCGATGGCCTGTACTGGTCCGGTAAGACGGTGTTTGTCCATTACTTCTCCACTTGGCAGGTTTGAAGGTAGTTGTGTCTGGTTCTGAGGTAGTTTAGCGTTATGATTTCGGTGTTGGGGGGACTTGATCTTGATAGGACGAAATTGGGTGGAAAGCGGGATAGGTCTGGATCGAGCACTTGTTTGGAAATTGAAGATTGTAGGGAGGTGAAAATGGCACGGTCTATGGGGGAAAGGCGTATTGTGATCAAACTTAAAGAGCAAACAGGTGATGGCTTTAGGGCTATGAACCCTTTAAAGATAGCTGAGTCAAAAATGTGAAGGCTCAGGTTGTCCCGAGTGGTGCTCTTTGCGTCTTTTGTTCTACTACTGAGCAGATTTTGAAAGCGCAGAAGCTAACAAAAATCTGTGGAAATAAGGGAGAAGTGGCGGTCACTGATCGGAGCGATATGAAGTCATCAGGAGACACGGCGTTGACTTTCACAGCTACGCTGATGATACTCAGCTTTACATCGCCGTGTCTCCTGATGACTATGGACCTATAAACACTCTTTTAAATTGCATCTTAGATATAAAATCATGGATGGCAGAGAACTTCCTTCAACTCAACCAGGACAAAACAGAAGTTTTAATCATCGGTCCTGAAGACAAGAGAGAGAGGATTTTACCTCATCTTCAGAATTTTAAACCTTCTCACTGCGTGAGAAACCTGGGCGTTCTTTTAGACTCTGAGCTGAATTTTATCCCTCACATTAAAAATGTCGTTAAGACAGGATTTTACCACCTCAAAAACATTGCCAGAGTCCGCCCATTCCTCTCTCTGCCAGTACAGAGGTGCTGATGCATGCTTTTATTTTTAGTCGTTTAGATTATTGTAATGCCCTGCTCTCTGGTTTACCTCAAAAGTCTCTGTCAAATCTACAACTTCTTCAGAACTCAGCGGCACGAGTTCTGACGAGGACCAGGGGGCGGGAGCATATTACACCAGTTTTAAAATCGCTGCATTGGCTCTCTGTGCGTTTCAGGATTGATTTTAAGATTCTTTTAATGGTTTATAAATGTTTTTATGGTCTTGGGCCTTCTTATTTGAGTGATTTGCTTTTAAAGTATGAACCCTCGCGGACCCTGAGGTCTTCCGGCACCGGCCTTTTAGTTGTTCCTAGGGTGAGGACCAAAACTTATGGTGAGGCTTCATTTCATCATTGTGGTCCTCGCCTCTGGAACAGCCTGCCGGAGAACCTCAGGGCCGCAGAGACCGTAGAGGTTTTTAAGAAGAGGCTCAAGACCCACCTTTTTAACCTGGCTTTTACATGACTTTTCTAGTGATTGCATTTTATTGTATTTTATTGTATTTTATTATTATTTTTCTATGAGAATCATTTTATAGTTATTTTATGACTATTTTTATCTGCTAACAATGTTTTATTACTATATTCATTTTTTTTTATGCATTCTTTTTTATTTTTATCTTCTTTTATTGCTTTTTATTTGTTTTAAAATCAGTGTTTTCCTCACGGGGATTCCCTGTTCTGGGGCTCCGCCTGCGGCGGGGGCTATTGCTGCGGTGCCTGTTCTCTTTGGGGCGGCTGGGGTCCAGCTCGGTAGAGCGGGTCTCTGCGCTGCCGTCTGGCTGCGGGCGCAGCGGCGATGCCCCTGTGGTCAGGGGGGTTCTTGAATTAGGGGATCCGTATATCGTTTCTACACAGTCGTACCAAGCCAGATTATTTCCTTACATCTGCAGTTTTATAGCTTTGTTCAGTTTTACTGACAAGGGTCTTATTGGGGGACTTGGGGGGGTGGGGTGGGGGACTGGGGGGTGGGGGGGGGGGACTTGGGGAGAGAGAGATGTTTGTTTTGTGTCTTGTGTAAGTTTGTTTTTAAAACTGTGTTTTTTTTGTTTTTAATATGTATTTCATGTGCTTTTATGTTAAGCGCCTTGTGTTTCGCCAGAAGAAAAGGCGCTATATAAATAAATAAACTTTAACTTTTAACTTTAACTTTAATAAAAGGGGTTGTGTATGGTGTTTTTGCAGACATGACGGAGAAGGAAATTAAAGATAATGTGGTTGGAGGGGATGTGGTGGAGGTCAAGAGATTTAAAGTTCGTGAGGGTGGGAATCCGTGTGCCCCGTTTTGCTCTCCTTCAAAGGGGACAAGCTTCCGTTGAGGGTGTTTCTGGGTTGTCTATCATATCTGGTTAAGCCTTATATGAGACCTCCGTTGCGATGTTTCAAATGTCAGCGTTTTGGACATGTGGCAATTGCATGCCGTGGTGATAGGCGCTGTTTAAAATGTGGGGGCAATCATGATGTCGCTAGCTGTGTTGTGTCTGCTCCGAAATGCTGTAACTGGTGGAGGTTGTCATCTGCGTCGTCTAAACTCAGCACAGTTCGTCCGGCAGCATTTTTACCAAATTGTCAAGGAGCAGCATAATCTTTCTTATGCGGAAGCCGTGAGAAGAGTTAATGTTGATGCTCCTTCAGAGTTTCCGTGACTTCTCCTGGTAGTCAGGTTTGTTGACAAACTCACCTTCTACCGGGGTGTTGAGGCTGTTAATTTGGTGGTTCGTAAGGAAGCGTTGCTGGCATTTATAGTCGATGTTGTGTATGGCACTCGAGGCAAGAAATCAAGATCTGATATTATTAAGTTTGTGTCGGAGTCTGCTATTAGGTTTTTAGGAGTTGGGGATTTTGTTCCTCAATCTCTGCACGAGTTTATGAAAGCTGGTCAAGGATGCTGTTCTGAAAGGGAGGTGGATAAGGAAGGGGATTGTAGTGCTGAAGGAGGGTTTGTGGAAGACATGGATGGAGTCTAAGGATTGATGTTTTCTATTTTACAATGGAATGCTAGGAGTCTTATAGCAAATGGACAGGAATTTAAAAGGTTTGTTCGTGATATTAACCCAAAGCCAGAATTAATTTGTGTACAGGAAACATGGTTGAAACCCTATCTGGATTTTGTTATTCCAGGGTATGATAGTGTGCGTAGAGACAGATCAGATAGGAGTGGCGGTGGGTGTGTCACGTTTGTGAGGAGTGGAGTGCAGTACAGGGTCTGTCATTGGGAGGGTACTCTTGAATGTGTTATATGTGAGGTGTGGTGTGATGATGGAAAAGTGCACTTGGTGAATTGTTATAATCCCAACGCGCGCTTGATACTAACTGAACTTGAAGACATTTTGAATAAGACTGGGCGTTCTGCTGTGTGGGTAGGGGATTTTAATGCCCATAACCCACTGTGGGGAAGTGAGAAGAGGGACTTTAATGGTGCCGTTCTTGAGGATTTTCTGGATGTTTCTGGTTTTGTAATGTTGAACACAAGCGAACCAACTCGGTTTGATGTGTCCTCAAATAAAAGGTCATGCCTTGATTTAACCTTTTCCTCCCCAAGATTGGCAAGGATTGGTGAATGGGCTGCGTTTCAGATGAATATGATGGGAAGTGATCATTTCCCAGTTGTATGCAAATTTGGTAGGACTCTGGTGATGGATCCGGAGGACAGCTTCCAAAGATTTGATTTTTCTCGAGCTGACTGGCAATTATTTCAAAAGGGAACAACTTCTGGTTTGGAGTTTGTGAACAGTGATGGTACATTGGATGAGATGTGGGACTCGTTAAAGTCAATGATTCTGAGGGTTGCTTTGGAGACTATTCCTGTCAGAAAAGGCCCTAAAGGTCGTGTAATTGTTCCTTGGTGAAATGTAAAATGTAGTGAGGCAATCAGACAGAGGCAGAGTGCATTTAGGAAAGTTCGTAAGTACCCAACTCTGGAAAATGTTGTTGACTTTAAAAGGTGTAGGGCCTTGGCGCGGAAAGTGATAAAAACTGAAAAGAAAAAATATTGGAGACGATTTTGTGGTTCCCTAGGTCCTGATACCTCGGTGGTGCACCTTTGGCGAAAGATACGTCGCATGTCTGGAAAGGTGGTGAAAATTACAATCCCGCTTTTGAGTGATGGTCATAACGTGGCAAATACCAGTGCAGATAAAGCAAATATGATTGTCCAGGTTTTAAAAATATTCATGATCCTGGTTATGAGTTAATGAGTAGTGAATTCTTGAGTCCAGAAAACTGTTGTTTGGGGAATGATTTTGGGTTTGTGGGGATACCTGCTTCGAATATTTCTTATAATGTGTATTTCTCTTTTAGAGAATTAGAAGATGCTATTTCCCGGGGGGTAAACACAGCCCCTGGTCAGGATCAGCTTAGTTATTTCATGTTACAACATTTGGATGAAGGCACATAACATGAGTTGCTAACATTATTTAATTATATTTGGGAGGCAGGCACGTTACCCACAACCTGGAAGCATTCAATCATAGTTCCTATCCTAAAACCAGGAAAAGATCCTTCTTCTTCATCTTCGTACAGACCTATAGCTTTGTCATCTGTGGTGTGCAAAGTGATGGAGAGGATGGTGACGAATAGACTTGAATATTATCTTGAAAGTAGTGGTTTTTTTGTTAAGTATCAGAATGGATTTCGGAAGGGGAGAAGTACTTTAGATTCTGTTGCAGTGTTGGATAGGGATGTTAGGAGGGCGATGATAAATAGGGAGGCTGTGTTGGCTGTATTTTTGGATATCGAAAGGGCATATGATACCTTATGGAAAGAAGGCCTGTTGCTTAAAAAAAAAAAACGGGGTTTGTGGTAGACTGTTTCATTGGATTGAAAATTTCTTGAAAGATAGATCCATACAGGTTAGGGTAGGGACTGTTTTATCAGAGGTGATTGGAGTGGAGAATGGGACTCCACAAGGTTCGGTTATTAGTCCGATTCTATTCAATATTATGATTAATGATTTATTTGATGACATTGATGTCACCTTTGGTAAGTCTTTGTTTGCTGATGATGGAGCTATTTGGAAATGTGGGAAAAATGTTCACCATATGTTTTTGCAAACGCAACAGGCTCTGGATAAAATTGTTAAGTGGGCGAGTATGTGGGGTTTTAGGATCTCTTATGAAAAGAGCAAGTTTATGATTTTTGGTCTTAAGAGGAATATTCCACCTGATGTTCTTTCACTTTATGATCGTCCTATTGAAAGGGTTAAGATTTTTAAGTTTCTTGGTTTGTGGTTTGATGAGAGACTGTGGAGAACTCATGTGGCTAAGGTTCTGCAGAGGTGTGAGAGAGTGATCAATATTTTAAGGAGCTTGACTGGGAGTGATTGGGGGGCAGAAAGGTGTACGCTACTGGTGATATATCGAGTCATGATTAGGTCTGTGTTGGATTATGGTTGTCAAGTTTTTGGGGCTGCTGCGAAATCCGTCCTAGCTATGTTGGACAGGGTTCAAGCGAAGGCTTTGAGGATATGCTGCGGGGCCTTTAGAACAACCTCGATACCTGCACTCTTGGTTGAAACAGATGAGCTACCTCTGCGTCTACGACGTATAAAGCTGGGGGTGAGTTACTGGGCAAGGGTGGCAGGATTCGGTGGGTCTTTGGCAGCTAAATGTCTCCTTGATGAGTGCTGGGAATTTGGGGGTGGTCAGAAGAAGGTTACTTTCTTGTCACGTATTTCGAACTATTTGGGGGAGATGAAGTTGACAAAGAATTCTGCGATTGGCATGGTGTGGCCTGTAATGCCGTTATGGCGCCTGCCTGAACCGGAGGTTGATGTGGAACTGATTGGATTAAATAAAGAATTTGTTTGTAAAAGGATTGAATCTTTTTTGCAGAGCCAAGTGGATGTTGTGCAAATTTTTACTGATGGCTCAAAGGAGACTGGATCCCAAAGAACAGGCTTTGGAGTGTTTGTGAATGGGTTGCAGGAAGGTCTCAGTGTGCGTGCAACAGATAGATTATCTGTGTTCTCTGTGGAAATGCTGGCAATTTTGTGGGCATTGCATTGGGTGGAGGACCATACTCCTGAACGGGTCATCATTTGTTCTGATTCATTGTCTGCTCTGTTGGCGATACGTCACAGAAAATCTGAGTCGCGTCCTGATTTACTTTATGAGATTTTACTGAGTCTTTCTGTGGTGGAGGGTTTGGGTTGTGATGTTTCATTTCTCTGGGTTCCGGGACATGCTGGGGTAAGAGGGAATGAAGCTGCTGACAGACTGGCAAAGGAGTCTCTTCTGAAGGAAAATGTGGATGTGGTTGTTACCTTAGGTAAACAGGAGTGTCGCAGCGTTTGTACAGAATATATTAACAAACTTTGGCAAAAGGAATGGGACACGGAAAAAAGAGGCAGACTGTATTATTCCTGTCAGACGTCTATAAAGAAGAGCCCTCTGCAGGTGCCTTTTTCATGTCGTAAGGAGGAGGTGGTAGTTACCAGGTTGAGATTGGGTCATTGTGGTCTGGCTGCATGTTTGTTTACAGTTCACAGGCATAACAGCGGTCTTTGTATTTGTGGGGCGCGGGAAACGGTGCCTCACGTGGTTTTTAGTTGCAGCAAATATGATGCTGAAACACGGGTTTTATTTATGCAACTCAGTGATTTAGGAATCTTTACTTTTTCATTTAAATGCATCATACCTTTATGTAGTCAGAATATAGCTGTGCGGTGTGCTGTCCTTCACTTTCTTCGTCAGACTGGACTGTTTTTTAGAATTTAGTCAGCTTTAGTTTTTTTTTTTTTTCTCTCATCTGAGGGTGGCAGCATTGCACTTGTTGGTGTATAGCCTGCCGGAAAGGCATTCGAAGAAGAAGAAGAAGGCTGTGGGGGGTAAGGAGGAACTCCCAGATGATTGGATAACTACAGCTACTGTGATCAGGGAGACAGGTAGGAGTGTACTTGGCGTGTCATCAGGAAAGAAAATTGATAAGGAGACTTGGTGGTGGAATGAGGAGGTGCAGGAGTGTATACAGAGTAAGAGGCTAGCTAAGAAGAAGTGGGACACTGAGAGGACTGAGGAGAGGAGACAGGAGTACAGGGAGATGCAGCGTCAGGTGAAAGTAGAGGAGTCAAAGGTCAAACAAGGGGCTTATGATGACTTGTATGCTAGGTTGGGTAGTAAAGAGGGAGAGACTGACCAGTACAGATCAGCAAGACAGAGAGACGGAGATGGGAAGGACATGCAGCAGGTTAGAGTGATCAAGGATAGAGATGGTAATGTGTTGACAGGTGTCAGTGGTGTCATGGAAAGATGGAAAGAATACTTTGAAGAGTTGATGAATGAAGAGAATGAGAGAGAACAAAGAATAGAAGAGGTGACTGTTGTGGAGCAGGAAGTAACAAAGATGAGTAAAGGTGAAGTGGGAGGGGCTTTGAAGAGGATGAAGAGTGGAAAGGCTCTTGGTCCTGATGATATACCTGTGGAGGTATGGAAGTGTCTAGGAGAGATGGACGTGGAGTTTCTGACCGGGTTGTTCAACAGGATCTTAGGTGGTGAGAAGATACCTGAGGAATGGAGAAGTGTGATGGTGCCCATTTTTAAGAATAAGGGAGATGTGCAGAGTTGTGGTAACTACAGAGGAATAAAGCTGATGAGCAATACAATGAAGGTATGGGAAAGAGTAGTTCAAGCTAGACTAAGAGCAGAAGTGAACATGTGTGAGCAGCAGTATGGTTTCATGCCAAGAAAGAGAACTACAGATGCAACATTTGCTTTGAGGATGTTGATAGAGAAGAACAGAGAAGGTCAGAGAGAGCTCCACTGTGTCTTTGTAGATCTGGAGAAAGCTGATGACAGAGTGTCCAGAGAGGAACTATGGGATTGTATGAGGAAGTCTGGAGTGACAGAGAAGTATGTTGGAGCAGTGCAGGACATGTATGAGGGCTGTAAGACAGTGGTGAGGTGTGCTGTCGGGGTGACAGAGGAGTTCAAGGTGGAGGTGGGGTACATCAGGGATCTGCTCTGAGCCCCTTCCTGTTTGCAATGGTGATGGACAGACTGACTGATGAGGTCAGACATGAATCACCATTGACTATGATGTTTGCAGATGATATTGTGATTTGTAGTGAGAGCAGAGAACAGGTGGAGGAGGAGCTAGAGAGGTGGAGGAGGAGCTAGAGAGGTGGAGGAGCTAGAGAGGTGGAGGAACTAGAGAGGTGGAGGAGGAGCTAGAGAGGTGGAGGTTTCCCCTGGAAAGGAGAGGAATGAAGGTCAGCCGCAGTAAGACAGAGTACATGTGTGTGAATGAGAGGAACCCGAGTGGAAGAGTGAGGTTACAGGGAGAAGAGATAAAGAAGGGGGAGGAGTTTAAGTATTTAGGGTCAACAGTACAGAGTCATGGAGAGTGTGGAAAAGAAATGAAGAGGCGAGTGCAAGCAGGTTGGAATGGGTGGAGAAAAGTGTCAGGTGTGATGTGTGATAGAAGAGTTTCAGCACAATGAAAGGAAGATGTAGAAGACTGTGGTGAGAGCAGCCATGTTGTTGGACTAGAAACAGTGAAGAAAAGACAGGAAGCAGAGCTGGAGGTAGCAGAGATGAAGATGCTGAGGTTCTCTTTGGGAGTGACCAGGATGGATAGGATCAGGAATGAATCCATCAGAGGGACAGCACATGTTAGAGGTTTTGGAGATAAAGTCAGACTGAGATGGTTTAGACATGTTCAGAGGAGAGACAGTGAAGATATTGGTAGAAGGATGCCGAGTAGAGCTGCAGGAAAGAGGTGTAGAGGAAGACCAAAGAGGAGGTTTATGGATGCAGTGAATGAAGACATGAAGGTGGATGGTGTTAGAGGAGAGGATGCTGAAGACAGGCTTAGATGGAGGAAACTGATTCACTGTGGAGACTCCTGAAGGGAAAAGCCGAAAGGAAAAGAAGATTAATAATTATTATTTTTTATTAATTTATATATTTACATATTATATATATTTATATTTATATTTTTTTATTATGTTATTTTATACATTTTCTATCTGAAAAAACATGTGAGCTTTTAAAGAAGTTTAGAATTTTGCAAGTTGCGTAGATGAGAATAAATTAGCTTTGAGATGATTTTTAGGAGTCCTGCATAAACTGACGACCCATCCAGGGAGTTCTCCACCATTGATGGATGAATGTTTCAAGAGAACAGTTTGGATTTGAGAATAAACTGATTATAAGACCAATATTTTATGTCTTGTCTTCAAATCCAAATAGAAAACAAAGTGTAAAAACTGATCATTTGTTTTCTTTTTTTCACATTTTATGTCAAAAATAATAAATAACTTAAATAAAAAATAACATCAGAGGTTCATTTTTTTGTTCTATAGTCTTTCTTCATTCTTTAAACACGCAGCCCGTCATTGAAAAAATGGCGGAGAGTTGCACAGCAGCGGTGAGTCGGGAGGAAATTTCACGACAAAAACCAACTAATCTGGACCCAGAACTTCTGGGTAAAACTGCTGGAATAATCACTGAACTTAAAGAAGACATCCGTCGTTTAAGAGCTGAGCTGGAATTGAAGAACTCACTTCTCTCCAAGTTTATGGATGTCTCCTTCGCGCAGTCAAAGAGGCTTACTTCACTCAACGCCGCACTCCAGGACACAGCTCCATGGGATCCTTCCACCTGCCCACGGCCTTCATCATTTTCCACTCCCAACCACAACTCGCCAGATGAAAAGAAGTGGTCCGAAGGCCCAGAAGGAGTTTAGACGAGACTCAAAAGCCTCCAATGCTGAGTCTCTCTAACCGCTTTGCAAGCCTGGCTACGGATTCTCCGGCTCCTTCTGCTCCGGCCACAGTGGCGTGGACTCAACCTGACCCGGGCTCCGTCATCGAGTTCCCCGCTCTCCAGAGAGACGCCAAAGAGATCCCGGTCATACATGGAAAGAACGCGGCAGGCAGCAGCTCGTCTCGGGGCCCGAGGATCACCTCATCCGGATCTGACGAGCATCGCCAGCTGGAGCTTCCCGCGTCCTCCCGTCCCGCGGCATCTTCCACCCGACGTCGAAACCTGAAGGAGGCCGTCCGCATTCACTCCGGCGGAGCCCGCGCCTCGCCATCGCAAATGAGCCACCGGCAACAAGGTGAGGTGGCCGTCGTCGCGCAGGTACGCTCTGCCGCGAGTACACCTGTCAGCGCTTCACCTGCTCCCGCGTCTCCTCCTCCGCTGTTTTCCCCGACGACGGCAATAATCGGAGATTCAATTATAAGGAATGTCCGCTTTTTTAACGCAGTGACTCACTGTTTCCCCGGAGCCACAGTGCTGGATATTCTGGAGAAACTTCCAGAACTGCTGCGCTCCTTTCCTTCCACTGTGATGAGACTGATTTTACACGTCGGTTTTAATGACACTTCTTATCGAGAGTCTGAAACGACTAAGAAGGCTTTTATTGAACTTTTTAATTGTTTTTATTTCGGGGCCCCTCCCCTCCCTCTCCCGTGGCCAGGGCCGTTTCAGCAGGCTGTTGAGCCTTAACACCTGGCTCCAGTCTGCTTCCAGACAAAATGGATTTTTGTTCATTGACAATTTCAACCTGTTCTGGAACAGACAATCTTTTTACAAAACTGATGGGATCCACCCCAGTTCACTGGGCAGTAACGTCTTAACAGCAAACGTCAGACACTGTGTCCAGACTTCACCTGCCCCCATTACGTTCACACCAGTCCAAACCATAACTTCTTCCATACAAACATCTCTGTGCAGAAATAACTGACTGGTTTTGGCATCTCCCTCCCACATTTCTCAACAAACTGCTTCAACCGCCCAAACTGCTTCCCCTCCAAACCTTGTTGCCCCTCCAGCCTATGCCATTACAACCATTGTCACAGACAGGCTTTCGATGAGGAGACCAGCGAGGAGGAAACCAAATATTGACAGCCTTCGCTCACTAAAGGAAGCAACAAAGTCTGAGGAAGCAGTGTCAAAAAACAGACAATCAACCTTCCACTTTTAATATGGCACTCTACAATGTTAGGTCTATTTCTAACAAAACTTTTTTGATCAATGATTTTATCTTAGACTATAACATTGATTGTGTCTTTTTAACTGAAACATGGCTGAGCACGGAAGCCCCCGCTGTTCTCAAAGAGGCCTCTCCACCTGATTTTTGTTTTGTTTTTTCATGCAGAGAGGGCAAAAGGGGTGGTGGTACTGCATCCATAATGTCCAACTCATTTGCAGTAAAGCAACCTCATGGATCAGTACCCCAGCGCTTGAAACACCATCCTTTGTTTTTAACAGCCCTCCAGTTTTATGCATTACAGTATATAGACCACCAAAATCAAACACTTGCTTTATTGAGGAGTCCTCTGAGTTCTTAGCATCTGTCCACACTTCCTTTAATATGATTTTAATAACAGGTGATTTTAACCTGCACGTGGACAGTGAGACAGACTATTGCGCCACTCAGTTTATGGACTTGCTCACTTCTCTGGATTTTAAACAACATGTCATGCAGCAACCCAGTCTCAGTGAAATGCGTAAATATTCCACGGCTTTGCACCCTGGGAATACCGTGCATAGTATACGCCAAACACGGTTTTTGCGTGCATATGATACGCAGTTGCAGCCCATTTAAAACAACAGGAGCGGCTTTTAGGTTTCGTTTTGATCACGTGGTCGGATGTTTAGGTTTCTCCGGATCACGTGACTGATCACGTGACTTTTGAGTTTCTGCCGATTTATGTCTGACAGCGGCTAACAATATGGCGGTAGATCCACTACTTTTTTGGTGTAAAATCCCTCAGAATAAAATATTTTGTGGACTAATCTTTATTTTGGTAATATTTCTAGCGAGAAATGTACCCGTTACTATCACGACATGCATTTATTTTGGACATCCAGTTCGTAGTTTGTCTGTTTTGCTTGACTTTTCGGGCTCAAAAATCGTAAAACAGCAACGTCTGGGGTGAACGGAACAATCACGGAACCGGGCGATCAGCAGGATTTGGGACCCGACCCGCATCAGTGCCGGGTCAACGTTAGGGTTAGTGTAGGTTCGGAGAACCCGCCCGGAACCTTTTTCAATCGGGCCCCGAATGACTTTTGTAAAGCTAGAACGTGATCACAGTCTGACCACTTCCGGTCCAGGAGACGGTCAAACATGATTCCCGAATATCGATAACATAATTATCTTTAATTTCATAACATAATGTTTCTTTAATTCGTCCTGAGCTTTAGAAAAAACACAAATGTCTTGGTTTTTTTTTAATTTTATTTCATGAGGATTATTAATGACGAGGGAGGCTTTTCAGACAAATGAGATAAGAATAGACATACGAATGTGTGTTGTTTTTACTCTTTTTATTTGGTTTTTAATGTTATTATTATATAATGTGTTTATTCTAGTGTAGTAGTGCATTATGAATTGATTGGATGATAGTTGTAGTAGTATCAGTATTAATTTAAATTTAAGGAATGACATAAACAAAATACAATTGATACATAAATACATTGTTGATCCACAAGATCAACAGACTCCAAGTTTTAATGATTCTTGAACGTTGAAGGGGTCAAGAGAGAATCTCACTATTCAGACAATTTTTTATTCTTTATTAAAATTCATCTATCAGAACTCATCTTCAGCAGTCAACAGCTGACAGGATTCACACCAACATTTTTGCTGGTGATGCCATTAATATTTAATTCATAATTGTATTAAAAAGTTACAGTTTTAAAGTTTTAATAATGTATTTTTAGTGTGTTCAATAAATGTTTATCCTGTCTGGCTCAAAAACTAAGGCGTGTTTTGGATTTTGCCCCCCTGTGCGACTGAGTTTTACACCCCTGGTCTATGCCATTCAAAAAAGCTTTAGGATATTTGGAGAATTACTGTCAAGTTTCACTAGAGATTGGGTTGGGAAGCAATTTTTGGTGTGAGATAAACAGGTCGTTTTGGGGCTGACTATGTAATTGTTTTGATTTGTACATTGTACCGAATGTATGTAAATAATATCCCTAATTTATTGTTAATAGTTACTTTTAACTTCTTATCAGACCACAGGTCAAAGAGATGGGAGGCTTAAACAAATTATTTATTAATAAAATAATGATATAAATGAATATGAGCTCTGGTATTGCTAATAAATTGATAAATGAGCAGGTGTTTTTTAGATTTTAAATTGGTAAAGTTGACAGTGCTGTAAAAATTGACAAACTCGTTTTTCGGATACTTATTTAGAACTTCAGCATTCTTGTATGCTTGTGTTTAATGTAATCTGTTGGTGACAAGGACTTTAGACTCTGCGTAGTAACAACTTAGTTTGTACATTTTAAGAAGTTCAGAGGATTGTTCCTAAACAACAATGATCACACATGGGTTGTTTGATCAGTCCTCCCTGAAACTTAGACAAGGTTTATGCAATCTACATGAATAGACATTAATTGGAGCTTCATAACTTTGTCGACTTTGCTGCTAACAGTGTATTCATTTATTTTTCAAATGTAATTAAGTTTATTACAAACAGCAGGTGACCTGTCCCACCTTGAACCCTCCACTACTACACGATGCATCACTCTGTTCCCTGCGCTGCTTTGAGACTTTCAAATCACTGCCTCATGTCATCCCAACCGACAGAAGAAAGCTGAAATCAGCTAAACCCAAAGTGAAGACTGTTAAGAGATGGACGGATGAGTCCAAGATGAAAAATGCAAACATTGGAACACCTAAATCAGTTTTTGTGACATGCCTGCAGACCAAAACCTTCTGCAAATTCAACAACATCAAACAATGGTTCAGCTGCGGCAAACACACAAGGACAAGGAAGAGGCCTAAAGGAGTGTGGGTCGTGACCTTTAGAAATAGGTCAAGATGAAAAAGAAGATTAAGGCAGCTAAAATGACCAACACTGCAAAGATAACAGAGCAGTTTTCTGCCAACAACTGCAGTTTCTAAAGTTCTGCAGACCCTTATGAAAAGAGATGCCCCACCCCCACCCTGCAGAGATCTACCACCATAACGACTTCTATTCAGGTTCTAAAGGAACATAGCATTCCCTCCCCCATCAATCTTAATCAAAAGGATCAACTTGTCTCAACTTTCTTCAGACTGGACACCTAACCTGGACTGAGGATCTGATGTGCATCAACAGTTTCAGAAGCAGAAGATCAGGAGGTTCCAGGACCTGATGGATGTTCCCATCCTGTCTGGAAGTTTGCCTCTGACCAGCTGCCTCAAAGTTTCACCCGTCTCTTCAACAGATCCACCATCATCCAGTTCCTAAGAAGTCCTCTCTCACATGATTAAATGACGCAGACGATGCAGTCAACACAGCTCTCCACTACATCTGACACCACCTTGACTCTGCAGGGAACTATGCATGATCCTGTTTGTGGCCTTCAGCTCTGCATTTTAATACCATCATCCAGAGCTCCTCCATCAAAACCTCACTGTGCTTTCCTCCACTTGTTAGAACGGGAACGGAGCGTCTAGTCCTTGGTGCAGCCAAAGCCACCCGGAGCTTTATACTTAAACTGTAGAGAGTTACTTCAGGGAGAAGGAACACAACCCCCCCCCCATCCTTCCATCAATTCTGAACAGAACAGTCTCCTCTATAGACCCATACGCGTTCTTAGGGTCCACTTTTTGAGGGACCTTAAGTGAACCTTCCAGGTTGACTCACTCTGGAGAAAGGCCCAGCAGAGGTTGGACTTCCCGTGATAGCTTAAGAAGTGACTGAAAAAGTTTGTGTCAGGAGCTGACCATCTTCTACACTGCCATAATCCATTCTGTCCTGACCACATCCATGGTGGATTGGTTTGAACCTGCAAGCAGACAGGGACTGACTGAAAAGAATAAGATCTACAGAGACCTGTGTCTGATATTTTTTGTTTATTTTTTAATTGAACCAAAAGCAAAAGAAAATCACTTCAAAATTATGTTATTCATCCATCTAATTATAACCTTCATAATATTTTAAACATTGACAAAAACACGGACACTTCTTGCAGCAACAACAAATAAACAGTTTAGCAACTGTTTTATTCATTGTTTTTAAAAATGGTAGAAATCTAAATTTTTTCTGTTATGATTTTCAGTGCTGGTTAACTTTCAATAGTGTTCATTTTACATTTCAAAACGATTAGATTTGGTCTAAAAACAGAAAACCAAAAAGCAAAACTTGGTATTAATACTTTAATAATATTTGAAAAATTTGATACATAAATGTCGTTTTTTGACAGTGCCACTAGTTCTTGTTGGTTTCAAACAGGATTTACTGATGTAACAAGGCCTGACTTATTTGAATTTTTAGAACACATTCTTAAAATAGTTAGACCTTAATTTGTATATTTATTTTTATGAGAAACTGCAAGTTGTGAAAAATATCCCACTTTGTTTAGATGTTGTTTACTGTTGTTTTTTCCTTTCTTTCTCCCTCTTATTCTGATTTGAGATCTTGTTTATGTATGCTGCTTTGTTCTGAGCCATTTATATTCAAAAATAATTGTATTTTTGAATTTTTATGCATGCTGTATTGTTGCGATATCTGGTCAATCAAAAACAATATTGAATGGAAACAGTTTCATTGCGAATCTTTTTTTTCTCAATTACTAGAATTTTGATAAAATTGAGCACATGTGTGATGGAAACGCAAATGATTTCACACATGTATCACAATGGAGCAACAGCAGCTTTTTCCGGTTTTGCCTCGCGTCCTTTGTTACCGCCATAGCAACATAAAAGCGTTCCGTTCCCACTATGTAGTTGAGACACATTAAAGAATGTACGTTAAAAAGACTACGTCTTGAACACAAAGAAGTAAATAATGTTGAAAACAACTGTCTAATTGTCACTTGAACAGTGATCAAAACACAGCCCAAGTGTTTATACATCCTAAAATATGTTAAATTCCCTCCCAAAACCCAGGTGATGTCCTCCATATTTTGTTCTTGCCACTAAGAAGCTTGCCCTGTAAATAAACGTTACTAGTTTATGAGGCAGAAATCACAGGAACATTATTCTGATGGTTTAGAATCTGTGTTTTGAGATCACTTATTTTCATCTGCTAGACCAGAAGAAATCAGACAGCGCTACGTTACATTTATGTTTCATCCTATGGATGATACAGCACCACCCTCTGATATTTTATTTAACCAAGTATACAACAGACACAAACCTGTATCAATAACATTTTAAGAAAGAAGAATATTTAAAAAAAATTTCTCTGAATAGTGAGATTCTCTCTTGACCCTTCAGCTTTCAAGAATCATAAAAACTTGGAGTCTGTTGATCTTGTGGATCAACAATGTATTTATGTATCAATTGGATTTTGTTTATGTCATTCCTTAAATTTACATATATATATTTTTACATAATAACAATATAATATTGATGATGATAACAACAACAATAATAATAGATTAATACTGCTTCTACTACCACTAATAATAATAATTATGATGATAATAATAATAATAAAATAAAAAGAACAGTAAAAAATAACCCAATTGTGTTTTTCTTTCTTCATTTTGTCTGAAAGCATCACTCGTTATTGTCACTTAAAATAACCGACATTTGTGTTTGTTTATGAGGCAGAAATTAAAGAAACATTATTTTATTTTGATAATCTTCGTTTCGGGATCACGTTTGACCGTCTCCTGGACCGGAAGTGGTCAGACTGAACACATTCTAGCTTTACAGAAGTCATTCGGGGCCCGATTAAAAAGGTTCCGGGCGGTTTCTCCGAACCTACCCTAACCCTAACCTTGACCCGGCACCGATGCAGGTCGGGTCCCAAATCCTGCTGATCGCCCGGTTCCGTGATTGTTCCGTGCACCCCAGACGTTGCTGTTTTACGATTTTTGAGCCCGAAAAGTCAAGCAAAACAGACAAACTACGAACTGTATGTCCAAAATAAATGCATGTCGTGATAGTAACGGGTACATTTCTCGCTAGAAATATTACCAAAATAAAGATTAGTCCACAAATATTTTATTCTGAGGGATTTTACACCAAAAAAGTAGTGGATCTACCGCCATATTGTTAGCCGGTGATAGACCGACAGAAACTCAAAAGTCACGTGATCAGTCACGTGATCCGGAGAAACCTAAACATCCGACCACTGTTCCCCCTAAGCTGCGCACGTGCGCAATTGTGCACTGCTCCACGCCTGTTGCGCAGAGGAAATCCTTTCTGCGCACATCATAAAATGCATTCTGAACTTTAAATAGAATTATCATATAAGACATTTATTCTTCGTCACTTTTAATGTAATTCAGTGATTGACAGACTAATTAAAACGTGCTGATGAAGAGGAGTGTCCAGGATACAAAGCTGAGTTCAGATTGAAGGCGGAGTTTCAATGCGTTCTGTCTTCAAAACACCGTCAGTTTGGCCGCACGCGCAATGAACACGAACAGTGAGCTCTCCAAAACACCGGGGAGGCTGTTGATGGACTTTTTTCTGCGGCCAGAGTGTGCCTCGTGCACAACAGGGTGAAAAGTGCGCGAGCTCCGGTGTTCAAATGAACAGCGGACTTTAACCTGAGAGCGGAGGAGGGGCCGGGAGTGTTCTCAAAGTCCTATTCCTTCTTCTTTTAGTTCAGATCTCATATAAGAACACACAACACATAGTTTTTCCTCCATGTTATTTCACATCTTGAACGTGCATGCAGCAGCGGGGGTGGGGCTGCAGCGTGGGGGGGGGGGCTGCGCGTGCAACGTGCTGGAGAAGTGATGAGGACAGGTGATCCCAAAGCAGCAGACGAGCATTTACTTTAGTGTCATCTGAGTAGTAAAATGCTAATTAAAAACGTTGCATGATTTAAAATTGATGTACACATGTTACATCTTCCAGACAATAATCCCAGCCAGACCACAACATGGTTACTCTACATGTTATCAGAACATTTAGACACATTTCAGCACTGTGGACCTCACCTGTTGAACAGCCTGTGGATGCTAAGGCTTCATCCACTGTGGAGGTTTTATAGAAAAAAATGAAAACGAGTTTTATTAGTACAGCTTTTACTTAGTTTTTACATGTCCAGATGTTTTAATTTGATTTTATAAATTGTATTAATAATTGGTATAAGTAATTATGATTACATGTCTAGAATGTGTGAGTTGAGCTTGTATTTGTTCCTATTTATTTCATATGCTTCATATTTTATTATAATCTACATTTTATTATTCATTATTTATATTTCTATTATTTATTTATGTATTATGGAAAACACTTTAAGATACTGTGTAGTAGGAAAAGTTTCATACAAATGAGGTTGAATTGGAATTTATTCCCAGACAGCAGGAGTAGGACCCACTTTCTGATTTGTTTTACTTTTCATAGTTATTGTTGCATTTCACTTATATTAAACCAAATTAGATGAAAATTAGTTTTATTAATTAGTTTTATTCTTTTAATAAGCTACATGACTTGTTAAGATCTGAGATTTCAGACAGTTGAAATATAGTCATGAATACTGAGTGAACCCCCAGTGTTGCTCACGGGGGTCAAAGAATCGCTCAGTGAGTTTCTGTGTTTGCTCAGACACACAAAAAATTAGAGGGAACATTGCATCCGACCACGTGATCAAAACGAAACCTAAAAGCCGTTCTTGTTGTTTTGAATGGGCTGCAACTGCGTATCATATGCACGCAAAAACCGTTTTTTGGCGTATACTATGCACGGTATTCCGAGGGTGCAAAGCCGTGGAATATGTACGCATTTCACTGAGACTGGGTTGTGCAGCCGACTCACAACAGGGAGCACACTCTTGACCTTGTCATCAGTCATGGTTTACCCACTAGTGTGTCCTCTGTTGTGGATCTGGCTGCATCTGATCATTACTGTGTGCTTTTTAACATCGCTGGTTTTAGAAAACAAGAGGCTTCTGTGAAACCGGTGAGGAAACGCTATTTAACTCCTGAAGTGGTCGAAAAATTTATTTCAGCTGTTCGCTCCCACCCTCCAATAATTTTACCAGCCCCCTGTGACTTACTTGTACAAAGTTTTAATAATAAACTGAAATCTAGTCTCAACTCAGTTGTTCCGCTAAAATCTAAAAAGATCGGAATCAAATCCACCCCCCCTTGGAGAATTGAGGAAATTAAAAAACTGAAAAGACAGTGCAGGGCCGCTGAAAGACTTTGGAGAAAACATAAGCTCGAAATTAACTATCAACTATATCAAAATCAACTAAAACTATACAACCGAATAGTAAAAAAGACTAGAAATTCATATTTTGCGAACATCATCTCTGAAAATAACAATAATCCCAGAGTCCTCTTTAACACAATTGAATCTTTGATCAACTCTGATGCGAACAGAAACACAATGCCAGCTTCTGCTTTATTGTGTGAGGACTTTGCAGACCACTTCAGGAGTAAAATTGATTCTGTAAGATCGAACGTTTTAAACGACCAGAGAAGTCCTTTTATTGAAGATGATGACTTGATCTTACCTGAGGAAGCACTGGACAGTTTTGACCTGGTTGAAGCTGCAACACTTGGTCGAGTTTTCTCCCAAGTTAATCCAACAACCTGTTTTTTAGATCCCATCCCCACATCACTTTTTAAATCATTCTATGGATCTTTTGAGAGCGAGATTTTAAATATTACAAATTGCTCTCTTCAGACAGGCGTTTTTCCCACTGCCTTTAAAACTGCAGTGGTGAAACCATTACTGAAGAAGACAAATTTAGATCCAACAGTTTTAAATAACTACAGACCAGTGTCCAACTTGTCATTTTTAAGCAAGATTTTAGAAAAGCTTGTTTTTATTCAGTTAAATGAGTTTCTCTTAAATAACAACATCTTTGAGATAAACCAGTCTGGTTTTAGAGTGAACCACAGCACCGAGACGGCCCTGGTAAAGATCGTTAATGATATTAGATGTGCATTGGATTCAGGTCAGATCTCAGTGTTAGTTCTTTTAGATCTAAGTGCTGCTTTTAACACTGTTGACCACTTGATCCTGATAAACAGACTAAAAAACATAGGCCTTTCAGGGACTGTCCTCGAGTGGTTCACATCCTATCTCATTGAGAGAAACTTTATGGTGAATATGGACACGTGCTTCTCTGGGGTCCACAGTATTGAATGTGGTGTGCCTCAAGGTTCCATCCTTGGCCCTTGCTTTTTAATATCTACATGCTCCCTTTGGGGAATGTCATCAGGAGGCACAACATCAGCTTTCACAGCTACGCTGATGACACCCAGTTGTACATATCCATGTCTCCTGATGACACAAGGCCAATAGAAGCACTTTTTAATTGTATTTTAGATGTGAAATTATGGATGGCGAATAATTTTCTGCAGCTAAACCAGGAAAAAACTGAAATTTTAATAATCGGTCCTGAGGCCAAGAGAGAGAAACAGTTTTTGAAACTACAAGGACTTTCATTAAGCTGTTCAGAAACAGTCAGAAACCTGGGCGTTATTTTTGACTCTGAGCTAACTTTTATCCCTCACATTAAACAACAAGTTAAAACAGGTTTTTATCATCTTAGAAACTTGGCCAGAGTCCGCCCGATTCTCTCTCTTGCTAATATGGAGATGCTGATGCATGCTTTTATTATGAGTAGAATTGACTATTGTAACGCTCTGCTTGCTGGTCTTCCAAAAACGAGAATTAGAAACCTTCAGCTTCTCCAGAATTCAGCTGCAAGAATTCTCACAAAGACCAGACGACGGGCTCACATCAGCCCGATTTTAAAATCCCTGCATTGGCTCCCCATAAATTTCAGGATTGATTTTAAGATACTTTTAATGCTTTTTAAATGTCTTAACGGCCAAGCGCCTTCTTATCTGTCAGATCTTTTAGTCAAATACGAACCCTCGCGGACTCTAAGATCTTCTGGCACTAGTCTTTTAGTAATTCCAACTGTTAAAACAAAAACATATGGAGAGGCATCTTTTAAGTATTATGGCCCCCGTTTGTGGAACGGTCTGCCAGAGGACCTGAGAGCCGCAGAGAACATAGATGCTTTTAAGAAAAAACTCAAAACTCATCTTTTTACCTTGGCTTTTAGTTAATTTTTAATGTTTTATTGTTTTTTCATTTATTGATTCCTTTTATCTGTACGTTTACTTCCTCATTTTTAATTCTATGTTTTACTGTTTATCCATTTATTGAGTACGTTTACTTCCTCATTTTTAATTCTGGTGCTTCCTCATTTGGGTTCTCCCCCTCTGGGTCGGCTGTTGTTCAGCCACTGCGGCTCTGGATGGGGGCCTGCATCGCCACCCAGCTGTGGTGAGGCGGGTCCCCGGCTGTGATGCTGCAGCTGGCTGGCTATGCCGCTATTCGGAGAAGGAGACCCCAACTATTAGCGTACAAACTTACGTGCTCAGCCTATTCCCTGTTGTCCATTTTAATAACCTGTGGAGTGGGAAGTAGAGGGGGGGTGAGGGGGGGTGGGTGAGGGGGTGGCGGGTTTGGGGGCTATTGGAACTTTTATGCTTGCTTTTATACTATCTATTGTTTTCTTTTGTTTTAGTGTAAAGCACTTTGTGTTATTTTTATATGAAAAGTGCTATATCATTTACTGAAATACTGTATTTGCTGCTGTTCTTAGAACTCACCGGTGTGTCTCACACATGGCCTCTGACCTCCAGAAGAACCTGCCCTCTCTGAAGAAGCAGACGGCATTCGGGTCTTCAGTCAATAAAGGATACTGTGAGAAGTTCTTCTGATCATCTGGACTGTGGACCAACACCGCATACACTATTTCCTGTTTGTAAAGGACCGTCTCATAGACCCGCATGACGGGCTGACCACCACTGCAGAACTGAGGAAGCAGATAAGGAGAGATTCTTCTCATTAGTTGAATATGAGGCCCACAGAATAAAGTAATGAGGTGGTGTTTGCTCCTCCTGCTGTGATGCTGGATTCTCTAAAACTCTGGTTCTGTTACAGGAGGCTGCACACACCTGTTGTAGAGCTTTTAGTGGAGGGGTTTCTGGGGCCATGAGAGTTTGATGCTCAAGTCGCGTTCAGTGTGAACATACCATAACTTCTTTAAGAAATGATTCTTTATATGAACTGGATATCTGTCCAAAGACACCTGTCCACACCCTTAAGCAGTCAGAGCGCAACCTCTCCACCAAGACCAAAGAGCTGTCTAAGGACACCAAGGACAAGATGGTTGACCTGAGCAAGACCCAGATGAACCAATCTACAATAAGAAAGTTGTTGCATGAGCTGTTGGAGCAATAATTAGAAAATAGAAACTAAACCTCTGACAATCTGCCTCCACCTGGATCTCTATGAAAGATCTCACCTGGTGGAACAAATGATCTGGAGAACTAAATGGTTTCACGCTGTATCGGGACGACCCAGGACAAAGCAAGACAAAACAGGAAGATTAAGATTTAGAAGATCCAGAGTTTTCACATCTGTTATTGAAACAAAGGTAACATTACTAAGTATTGAACTAAACCCTTGTTTTTAGCTAAATATTTTTTTTTCTGCTCCATTAAAAAAATTCATTCCTTAAAAATCAAACACTGTGATTTCTTATATTCTCTGTTTACATCAGGGATAGACAAATCCAGGCCTCGCATGTTTCCCAACATACCCTGCTCGGGCATGTTCTAATTGGCTGGACACACCTGAACCAGGTAATCATGAGTGGGGCTTGGGTACTTGGAAATGATGCATACACTGCGGGCCTCGAGGCCTGGAGTGGCTGATCCCTGGTTTACACTCTGTCACTTGTAGTTAGTCTTTCTAGGATTAACATTTTAGACTTATTTTTTCCAGTGAAACAATTAGCAGAATCTGTGAATGACAAAATGTTTTGCTCCCCTTGTACATGAGCAGAAGCTCGTATTAAATCATTCAAGAAGATTTATTTCAGAATATGAGCAGATGTGGGATCAGAGCTTTACCTGCTGACTGTATGCCTTTAGCACCTCCTCCAGGGGGAAGGTGAAGCGGAAGTGGCCCAACCGGGATTTTGGAGAAAAGGCTGGGGAGGTGGCGAACCTCTTCAGGTTGATCTGCCCGTTCATACCGCGGTACTCCTCCTCCATCATCTTCCTCTCTGCAGCTCCCACATCTTCATCTCTCACAGACAGACTCCACCAAACCAGAGATCCTCCATGTGGATCTCTAAAGCCTCCATCCTGCCGGATTCCTTTCAAGCCTTCTACTGTTGTATCATGTTTCAGAAAACTGACCTGAAACTGAGGTCGAGGATATTCTGGGATCTCTGTATCTCTGTAGATGTAGTTGTTAACGAGGTTAATTTTTCTTGTTGCTTCCTTCAGCTCAGGCAGCTTCAAATGCTTTGTCCAAGAGAATTCTAGAACCTGAATGAGCTGCTCGTGTTTCTTGCAGCGTGTTTTCAGGGTTCAGGTTCTAGACACAATGACGCTGAAGACAACGTCATGCTGAGGTGCTGAACTGAAAAATGCAGGTTTTCTGCAGCAAACAGAGAAAATGCAGGTTATGTTGGTGATTGGAGGATCTGAACACGACTGTAAATCCACAAAGAAGAAACTGGTTTTGGTTCTCTAATTCCTTCATGTGATGAAATTCGTTAAAACTAGGACAACAGGAGTGAACAGTAGTCTAAACAAAGATGCCCAGACTTCCCTCTCCCCGCACACTTCCTCCAGCTCCTCTGGGGAGCGTTCCCAGGCCAGCCGAGAGGCATAGTCCCTCCAGTGTTTCCTGAGTCTCCGCTCAGTGGGACATGCCCGGAACACCTCTCCAGGGAGGCGTCCAGGAGACATCCGGACCAGATGCCCGAGTCACCTTAACTGGCTCCTCTCGATGTGGAGGAGAAGTAGCTCTACTCCGAGCTCTCTCCGGGTCACTGAGCTCCTCCTCCTATCTCTAAGGGAGCGCCCAGACACCCTCTGGAGAAAACTCATTTCAACCGCTTGTAGTCGGGATCTTGTTCTTTCGGTCATGATCCAGAACTCATGACCATAGGCGAGTCCTGGAACAAAGATCGACCGGTAAATCGAGAGCTTTGCTTTCTGGCTCAGCTCTCTTTTTATCACAACGGACCAGTGCAGCGACCGCATTATGGTCACTCTCATGCTCCAATCTTCCCTCACTCGTAAACAAGACCCCAAGACCCTAATCCCAGCCGCTTCACACTCGGCTGCAAACCGCTCCAATACATCCTGGAGGTCCTGGCTTGATGGAGCCAACAGAACAACATCATCTGCAAAGAACAGAGATTAAATCCTGTTGTCCCCAAACCAGCTCCCCTCCGGCCCCTGGCTGCACCTAGAAATTCTGTCCATAAAGACTATGAACAGAACCGGTGATAAAGGGCAGCCCTGCTGGAGTCCAACATGCACAGGGAACAGGTCTGACAGGTCTGCTCCGGTCGTACAGAGACCTGACAGCCCTCAGTAAGGCTCCCCGGACCCCATACTCCCAGAGCACCCTCCACAGGACACCACGGGGAACGCGGTCGAACGCCTTAGATGAGGGAACTCCAACAAACCCTCCAGCACCCTGGAGAGGGTGTAGAGCTGGTCCACTGTTCCATGACCAGGAGAGAAACCGCACTGTTGTTCTTGAATCTGAGGTTCGACTATCAGACGGACTTTCCTCTCCATTTCTTTATTTATTAAAATTTAATTTATTAAAAGAGTGTTTTCTATTCAGAGTGATCTTTATTCTAAATATATATATATATATATATATATATATATATATATATATATATATATATATATAATATTTTTTGTTTTTATTTTTACTTTGCTTTTAAGGTTTTATGCAATAAGAATCAATAAAAGCAACTATTGTATTGTGTTCAACTTTAGAATCTATGAAAGTAAACAAAAACTTCATGTAATTATTTTCTATTATCTGAGCAAAATGCAGAAGCTAAGGTCAACTCCGAATTCTTCCCCTACCACAGGGGTCTCCAACCTGCAGCTTGGGAGCCGCATTCGACTCTTTAATCCCCTCATTGTGCCTCTGTGGTTGAAGAAAAATAGAATTTTCTTCATTTAAAATGTAGCAGATTTTCACTGCATTGAGATGATTTCATGTGGTACAGGATGTCTTTTATTTTGAAAGAACAGCTAATCCAAAGAAGTAGAAACAAATTCATATTTCTTTATGTTTCTGTTTTATTTGTCCTCTCCACATGGAGAGTTATGGGAAAATGGCGTCTTTAGATCTGGACATTACTCCATGACGTCATCAATATTTCCCGTCATCTATATTGGCACAGAACTGTTAATGCTCAGAAATACAAAATTTCTGTTTTATAGTCATTCAAAAATTCATTACATATATTTTAAAGTAAACGTCTGTACATCAGAGCCCTCCCATGGGAAGAAAAGCGCGGCGGGCTTACCGGCGGAGGGAACTCAAAGTCCCTTCACTCTGCCCTTAAAAATATTTCTGACACCCCTTTCCATTCAAATATCCCCCCAATAGGAGGGGTAGAATTTCAGATTCATCATAAGAGTGAGTCAATATTACAGTGAAGAATTGTCAGTGGAACAGGTCCGTGTAAATGTCCATAATCCTCATCATTCCAGGGTTCCTCCCAGGGTCTCAAAAAGTCTTAAAAGCCTTGAATTTATGGCTTTGTAAATAATCCCCTAAAACGTAATCGATCATATCTGAACCTTAAAAGTTGTTCTGTTTGGAACTTCTCTGTTTCCCTTTTTTTTTTTTCAAAAATATATATTTTTTAAACATTATGATCATTTAATGGAAATAAACATTGGCAGAACGAATTCTCATGCACCGATGAGCTGAACGCTGACCACTGGTTTAAAAAAAAGCTCCCCAAAGCATCACAGCACAGACCACAAATGTCAAGACGCCATCAATAAATGCATAAAATGTGAATAAAATGAATTAAATGAAAAATAAGCTAAGAAATTGGTGTTGGTTATCTTGATGTACATGAAAATGAAAAGGTCCTTAAAGTCTGAAATGTAACTTAAAGAAGCTTGTAGGAACCCTACATTCACCTGAACTCACCTGGGTCCAAGCGGGAAAGCTGTCCGTTATCTCGCTAATCCTTCTTGCCGTGTCAGATCCACGTCTTCAGGATCTTAGCTCCTTCTCAGTCGGTTCCTCTGCTTTGGACCGTCTGTCTTTCTTTCTAGATGAAGTGGCTCAGTTTTTCCCTGTTGCTGCTTTCTTCTCAAATCTTCTGGTCTTCTGGATCTCCAACCGCAGATTCTGTTGTGTTAAATCACAATTCCTCTTCCTGGATCCCGGACGAGAGCGCACACAAATTCAAACCACTCCTGATTATGTCAACATGCTGATGTTTGCAGTCAGTGACTCGTTCAAAAACTCTAATCGACAGTCATAACGGATTTATGATACACAGAAAGAGACTGTTAAACATTGACAGACTCGTGCATCAAAGTCATCCAGACTCCACTTTTATGGAAAACGTGATCAGACTGTTTATATTCAACAACATCAAGTCTGTTCTAATGAAGGACATTTGTGAGGCTAGTTTGGGATAAAAATGTGATTAATGAAACCTTTATCGAAACTTTTGCAAAAAGACAAAAAATATGTACTGGTCTAAACCACTGATAAGTCCAAAACGTCGTTTCTGGACTACACTGAACAGTTCTTTGGAGTTTTATAAATAAAAGTGACGCATTTTGCATCAAACTGTATCTCTTATCCTCTGAACGTGTTTCGGGGGTTCTGTGGCCGGTTCTCGAGGTCTTTCTCTCCATTCAAAGTAGTTGTAAAAGGAGTAAGGATAAGGAATTTCCATCAGAGCTTCTTCCCACTCCTCTCGAAAATCAATGTGTTGAGATAAGTCTACACAAAAACTGGAGCTAAACTGGCGTCTAATGGCAATGTGAAGTAGAATCCTTCTTGACCGAACCTGCTCATGTGAGAGCCGCTTACCTAATTATAGATTTTTTTATTTCCGAGGCCTTGATCCAACTGTTGAATTTTTCGGGCCAATATTTCCACTTTACCAGGAACTGCTTTTCCCACTTCTCCTTTTCTATTGTCCACTTTGGTGATCCTGTGTCAACTGTAGCCTCAGTTTTCTGTTCTTAGCTGAGAGCAGAGATACTGTTCTGCTGCTGCCTCGAGGTTGCCTTTCTATCAGCTGAAACCAGTCGGTCATTCACCTCTGACCTTTGACATTAATGAGGCATTTCCACCCACAGAACTGCTGTTATCTGGATATTTTCTCTTTTTATGACCATTCACTGAAAACCCTAGAGATATGAAGCTAAATTGAGGCCAATATTATTTGAAACCCAAATAAAACAAATTGAAAAAAAAATCTTGGTGTTTGCTCAAAAAATATAAAATGTCCAAAACTTTCTTGCTATTCTAAAATAAACGTAATTATTTTCTGCTTCAAATGTTCTGTTTTTTAGGTTTCAAAACTTAAAATTTGTTTATTTTTTTCCAGTTTCAAATCTTTTTTCGCTTTCAACTCTTTTTTTTTTCCATTTTAAAATCAGAAAATATCTGTTTTAAAACTTTTGACCTAGTTGTGGCGTGTTGGGGCGGGGCTTACACGAAGGACCACTAAATATCAGTGAAGGTTTTACTTTCAGTCCGGTGCATTCACTGACCCTGAGAACTCTGATAATTGCATAAAGGACATTTTCTATGGCGCTTTGAACAGGCCAAAACAATGTTTTGGACTCGCTAAACCTCTCCTTTTTACTCCTGTCCTGAGACAACTGCAGACTATGATGGTGCAGACAATACCGCCATTTTCTGACTGTAATTGTCCAAGTTCTCAGAGTCAGTGAAAGCACCAGGACTGAAATTACCAGGCTCTAGCCCAGTCAGAGGAGCAGCCCCCCACCGCGCCAGGAGGGCCAGCGCAAGGCCCCGCCCCTGGAGAGCCCCCCAACCCCAGAAGAGCAGCACACCACCACCCAGGAGTACTGAGCACCCCACCCAAGGTGCTAACCAGGGCCCCCAAGGAAGACCCGCCCCCACCGGGGAGAGCGAGGCACGGTCCACCCACCCCAGCCCAGGAAAGGGACGCCCAAGAGAAGTGGGGGGGTAAGCAAGACCGGACCAGGCTTACCCACTGATGGAATTTTGGAGAGTCCCAGTTCTTGAGGAACCTGCACCACCAAGACATGGACACCCCCAGGCTCCGATGTGATTTGATTCCCTGCTCTAGGTCACAGGGATCCCTCTTCCGGCGTGGAGAGGTGCCCGCCGGGCCCAGGAGACCGGCACCCAAGAGACGAGCCCACCAGGCCAAGGGCTCTTTTATCAAGGCAAGGCAAGGCAAGTTTATTTGTATAGCACATTTCATGTACAGAGACAATTCAAAGTGCTTTACATAAAACATTAAAAGAAACAATCAAAAGAAATAGTAAAAATGTCATTCATTATTCAAATCATTAAAATAAAATTAAAAGAAAGCAAAAAGATTTTAATTTAAAACAAGCATAGATAAAAAGTGCGGACGTAAACTTTTGAATACATATTAATCAAATGCAACTGAGAACAGGTGAGTCTTTAACCTGGATTTAAATCCACTGAGTGTTTCAGCAGATCTAAGGTTTTCTGGAAGTCTGTTCCAGATCTGTGGTGCATAGAAGCTGAATGCAGCTTCTCCATGTTTAGTTCTGACTCTAGGAACTGATAAAAGACCGGATCCTGATGACCGGAGAGGTCTGGATGGTACATACTGGGTCAGGAGGTCAGTCATGTGTTTTGGTGCTAAACCATTCAAAGCTTTATAAACCAGTAACAGAACTTTAAAGTCTATCCTCTGACAGACAGGTAACCAGTGTAAAGACCTCAGAACTGGACTGATGTGGTCTACTTTCTTGGTCCTTGTGAGAACCCGAGCAGCAGAGTTCTGAATCAGCTGCAGTTTCCTGATGGTTTTTTTTGGTAGTCCTGTAAAAACACTGTTACAGTAATCAAGTCGACTAAAGATGAAAGCATGCACTAGTTTCTCCAGGTCCTGCTTAGACATCAAATCTTTAATCCTTGAGATATTTTTGAGATGATAATAGGCTGATTTAGTGACTGCCTTAATGTGTTTATCAAAATTTAAGTCTGTGTCTATCACACACCCAAGTTTCTGGCCTGGTTGGTAGTTTTTAGTTGAATAGATTGAAGCTCTGTAGTGACGTCTAACCTTTTTTCTTTAGCCCCAAGACAATAACCTCAGTTTTGTTTTTGTTTAATTGAAGTAAGTTGTGACACATCCAGTCATTAATGTCCTCAATGCATTTACCAAGAGCCTGTACAGGGCCTCGGTCTCCTGGTGTCAGTCTAATATATATCTGTGTGTCATCTGCATAGCTATGGTAACTAATGTTGTTGTTCTTTATAACCTGGGCCAGTGGGAGCATGTAGATGTTAAATAGAAGTGGTCCCAGGATGGAGCCTTGGGGCACTCCACATGTAATTTCTGTTGGCTCAGAAGTGAAGTTACCAATTGACACAAAATATTTCCTGTTTTCTAAGTACGTTTTGAACCAGTTTAGTACTGGCCCAGTGAGACCCACCCAGTTTTCCAGTCGTCTGAGTAGTATTGCGTGGTCGACTGTATCAAACGCAGCACTGAGATCCAGTAAAACTAGAACTGACATATTTCCACTGTCTGTATTCAAACGTATGTCATTGGTCACTTTGGTCAGAGCCGTTTCAGTGCTGTGGTTCTGTCTGAAGCCGGACTGGAAGACAACATAGCATTTGTTATTTATTAGGAATTCATTTAACTGATGGAAAACAGCTTTTTCAATGATCTTACTTAAGAATGGCAGGTTTGATATCGGTCTGTAGTTGTTCATTTGAGTTTTGTCTAGACTGTCCTTTTTTAGGAGAGGTTTGATTCCAGCTGTTTTCAGTGGTTCTGGGAAAACACCAGATGTTAACGACAAGTTGACAATCTGGAGCAGGGCTGGTTCCAGGATCTTTGAAACTTTTTTGAAAAAGCTTGTGGGTAGAATATCCAGACAGCAGGAGGAGGAGTTCAGTTGACATAGAATGTCCTGCAGTTCTTTACTGTTTATGGGTTATCGCCTTAGAAAGTAAAAATTCTATGATCAAGGCTTTAGAATTGTAGAGTTCACACACATTTTGGTGCTTTAAGTTGCATCACGGCCCGATCCGAATTCTTCCCTTCTCCCTTCCCTTTCATTTAGCCCTCTACACACAGAGTTATGAAGACATAGTGTCCCATTATCCAGACGTCCCATTCGTTCAATGATGTCACCAAGAATAGTCGACCCGCTGGCTTTCAAATATACACTGACGCTCAAATATACATAACAATAATGGTTTTATAACTTTAAAAAGGTCATGCTACAACAAAACATTTACAAACATTAACAACTTACATTTACATGTAAACTTCTGTGGTTCAGAGCACATCAACGTGAAAAAAAACGAAACACAGTTTACCCTCACGACGGAGGGCTTTGTATCCCTCCTCTTAGAGGCTCCGATAAAAAAAAAATCTGGAAACACTTGGACTTAAAATGCTCCTTCAAATGGAGGGGACGGGAGAAGGAGAAGAAAATAATTCGGACTGGTCCCACAAGTTCATGCAGTTAGCATGATGCTAGCTTAAAACAGAAGGGGTGTGTTTTTTTTTTTTTTTTTTTTTTTTAATTGTTGGGCTTGAGGTAAGTTGTATCAATAGTCAAAACGTATAATGTATAACTATGTTGGATTGGTGGAGAATGATGAATGAAATCAGTGCCAAGTTTCTGAAGAAAACTTTGAAGAGGTCTGTTGATGAAAAGCCAATTTTCACATTTGCATATATTTTTCTGAACAGCATTCATGTTTCACAATAAAATGTCCTTTATTTATTTAGATTCATACAAATGATTTTTTGTAAGGCCTCTACATCTGTTTTTAAACTTTGTGGAGTTCTTTGATTCTTTTTTTTCAAGACTTAATTTTCACCAAAGAGTCTGCCTGGATGCTCTTTTTTAATTTATTCTAGTTTGTAAAAAATGTTCTAATATTCAAAAACAAGCGGACATATCAAGTGCAGCTCGGTGACATTGACTGAATATTCTAATGAATTATATGTAAATGTTGTGTTTGCAGCCTCTGGACAAACAGCAGAGGGCTCAGAAGCTCTGTTTATTCAGGCTTCCATAACATTCAGCTCACTTCCTCAACAGACAATCTCCCGTCTGACAGAACAGCTGCTAATAACCAGGCGCCACCTTGTGGTCTCTAATATCATTACAGTTGTAACATCTAACTCAGGGCTCTGCAACCTGTGGCTCTTTAACTTTAATGAAAATACTAACAATCGAATAAATAAAATATTTGATGGTTAAGTTTTGTCATTTCTGTTTAGATATTTGATAGTCAAGCAACTAAGCGGAAAAAAAAATCTGAAGAAATGTTCTTTACATTTCTGTTTTTAATCTAAAGTTTGTAAAATAAAAGACTCTAAAAGTGTTTTTTTTAATTACACTAAAAGGGCTAAAGTTTTGAACAGATGATTTTAAAATGTCTACAAATAATTTTAGAATCAATCATTCTTTGATACAATTTGCACAAATTGACTTTTTTTATGAGAATATTTGATGAGACTATTTAGATTATTAGTACTTAATAATTTAAATGATTTGTCTGTGGATGTTTTGAAATTTGATTACATCACTAATATATATATATATATGTTTTTTTTTTTTTTTTTTTTTTTTTTTTTTGTTTTGTTAACAGAGGCATTCTGAGCTTCTCTTGTGTTGGACAGATTTCAATGTCCCAACAGGGGTTTATTGAGTATAAACCAGTGTTGTATGTTATATGTTTATTTATATTGATTATGTTTTTTCTTTTTTTCTTTTTTTGTTGGAGCGGAAGGAGACAAAGAAGAGGGAAAACTAATTTACCATAATGGTAAGTAACTGATATTAATGATCCTTTATAACCTGAATCTATGATTGTAGAGTATTAATATGTGATATTAAGTCCTGAACCGGATATTGATAATTCATGCAGAGAAAATGCTATGGTCAAGCCGGGGTGGGATTATATAAATTTGCTTCCTTCCACTCCCTTTCAAGCGATCTACTTGTGATTTATTGTGTGATGTTATTTCATGTTTTATTAACTGATTGCTTGAAATAAACCATTTCATTTGTTCGTTCATTCATTCATTCATTCATTCATTCATGAAACACTGCTTATTTTTTAGATTAAAGGGAAATAAAGCATGCCAAATCCTTATGATGAAAATCTAATGTTTGACTGTCTTGTAGTTCTCGTTGGGCTCTGGCCTGTAAGAAACTCGACCAAATGACTGTGTTAGCGTTAAAAGGTCGCAGACCGCTAGTCTAACTCATTGGAAAATACCAATGACATGAATATCACATCAACTCATATAAACGCTCTATGGAAAATACACAGACTTGAGAAATGCAGGTTACTTTGAAATATGACTCCATATCCCAAGATGCATTGCGACCAAGCGCGGAGATTTTTTTTTTTCTAACAACAATGGCGGATTGTGAAGCAGGACCCGGAGAGGATATTACCTATAAATGTAATTATTCGCTTTAAAATTAAACATGTAGGCCTTTGGACATGAATGGAAAATATTTTAAAGTTATTTTGCTCTAATATTTTACATTTGATGTGCTTGAATAGCGGTGTCGGCCCGTATTCTGGGTCCTGTAGTTATTTTGCAGCGATTATTTTGCATTTCTTTTCTGATGAAAACGTATTTTTTTAAAGGAAATGTAATGTTATATTTTTAGGGAGCAAAGAAAAGACCACAGCTTTTATAAGACTCAGGGGTGAGAATGACCACCTGTTCACTGGTGCCAAATATTCGGCTGCTCTAGCGTGGAGGTAAAAACATACATTTACACATACGATCAATAAACTCAAAAAAGACATCTCTGACTGTGTTGCCAGATAGGGTCGCAATTTTCCAGCATAAAAGTTATCCAAAAGATTCCTCATTTAAAAAAAAAGAAAAACTTACATTACGTCCGTCAGTGATTAGATAACGTTAGTATCAATTGCTTATGTTTATTGAAAGTCCAACTTTAGGAATTTTTTAAAAATGTTATTACGAAGAAGAACTGACTGCAAAACACGGAAAACGACGTGCTTTTCATGGGGAAAAAGGGAAGACGAGGCTCATGTATTTCCTTCTCCCTCAAATATCCACTAAAACAATCTAAATGAAAAACACACACATGAATTATTAAATACCAGGGGCTCTCGTATAACTTCTCATGAACGAAGGGGAAAATTGTTCTTGCATTTTTACTTGTCATAAATTTAAGTAAATATAACACTGATATGAACACTGAAGTGAAAAATAAAAAAATATATTCTCTCTTATGAAACATAAAGGGAGAACGTGAAATAAAACGTGTAGAATTTATGAAAAACATTGATAAAAAGGATTCCTGCAGGGCTCATAAAATCCTCAAAGCCTTGAATTTGAAAATAAGGCCTTAAAAAGTACTTTAAAAGTACTTTTTTTGAAAAAAATTGCTGTCAATGTTTCATTTAACCAAAAGACAACGTCACCAATGGTTTCACTGCAACAAAATGTGAGTAATGAAGAAATGATGGTTTTATATTGGAAGTTTTTTTGAGACATAATTCAAACTATTGTGCATTTTTTAATTGACTATTCAATTTTTCAATTCAGGGTCTTAATATGAGCATACATTTTGCTACATAGAATTCACTGTTTAAATTTACAATTCAATATGAAAATTTTAAAGATAAATCATTGAAGAAAAACAAAATCATTGTAAATTGTCATGGGGTTTCGATGTCATAATTCAAATGTATTTTGCAATTTATAATTTAATATTTAAAAATGACACTTCAATTCATTGTTTGCTTTAGATTCATTTTGAATCCATTCATATTCTGTTGTCTAGTAAATGTTATTTAATAACTGAAATTTGAACTGTAATTGACTCCATTACTGACACGGATTTGGTTTTTTAACCGTTCATAGGGCTGGGAATTAGGTAGAGAAATTGCTCTTAATTTTTGATATGCAAAATCTTAAATTTAACATAAAGAAACGGGTTGGAACCCTGAATAGAACATTTTATTTGTAGCACACAGTGAATAAACTAAACAATCAACCTGGTTTGCATGGGATTTTGCAATTTGTTATGAGGCAGATTTAATGTAATTGACAAGAAAAAACTCAACAGGATGAAAATGATTATAATTCCTACATGTAAATAGCATAACAGCACAAATTATTTAATGAATTCTTGCTTTTAATGGCGAGGAGGACGCTTGCAGGTGCGGCACCGGCTCACCTTCATCTTCAGACCGCACGTCTCTGAAGAACTAAAAAGCGCAGAACCGACACCAAAGCCATTTTTAACTTTATAATCAAAACTGTTCAAATGAGCGGGAAACCGCCCAATCTGGCAACACTGTTCATCTCACTGGGGTTCAGTCATTTTTTGAGTTTTGCTGTGAAACATATTTTAAAGAGAGATGATCTTGTTATCTCTTTTGTTTTTATGTGTATGTCAGGACAATTCTGGGGAAGATGGGACTGCAGGGGAAGGTTTCCCCCATTCAGGCTAAAAAGAAGTGGGACAACCTAAAGAAAAAATACAAAGTATGTAGTGAAGAATCTAACATGTTTGATGCAGGTAAATGCTCTAGAAAGATTTGTAGCGATTAACTGTCATTTATGATTTCATGTGTTCAGGACTGCAAGTATCCAGTGTCAGGAGAGGGGGTTTGTGGGAAACCCTCTGCTGCTACTTGGCCCTGGTTTGACCTCATGGATGAGGTTTTAGGACAGAGACCTTCCACTAGTCCCCCTGTCCTATTTGCCCCCATCAGTGAGGACACTCCAGGGCCGAGTACAACAGTGGGTAAAAGAGAGGAGACGGACGAGGAAGAAAGTGAGGCAGGGAGGAGTCAGGAGCCCCCGGCTGGAAGGAAAAGGATAGCCGAGGAGCTTCTTGACCTCCTCAGGGAGGACTTGAGGCTGCAGAGGGAGGCAGAGGAGCGGAGAGCACAGGAGAGGAAGGAGATTTTTGACAGACTTTTCAATCTGCTGGAAAAAATTGTGACAAAATGAAACCATTTGTAAATCAGTTCCAAAAATGTATTCTTTTTTTTAAATGAAAATGTTGGAGTTTCTGTTGTTGCAACTAAACGTATAAATCCAAAAGAGTAATTGTCATGAATTCCTTGTAGAGCTTTTATTGACAATAACCCAGACAGCAAGGCTAAGTGGGCCCCATATGGTTTAAAAGTGGGCAGAAAGTGTGGGCCCCAATTGTGTTTGTCTGCAGTTTCTGTGATGGCCCCAACTGTGTTGCCCACATTAGCTTAAGTGGGAACTCAATGGTTGTGTCCAAAATCCCTCCCTAACCCCTAACTACTAAAAAAAACTATACAGTGTGGGAATATATAGTTCTCTTAATTTAAAGACACTTCAGACCTCATTACTTAGCTCATTACTTTTCTTTTGTTTTTCACCAGAAATGGCGCCACTGATTTCATGAAGTCAAAATCGAATCAATACGAACATTTCACAACATTTATTTATGACTCGATTGTGTTCTGATGGTGAAAATGTGGATGGTTTATTCAAGAAATACATTTTAAAACATTTTTTTGTTCAACCGCAATGCATTGTGGTCTATATTAGCTAATCTAGTGAGCATTGATGCACATTAGTTTTTCACAAAGACTTTTGGGAAATTTCTGGTGCAGATACGTACAGCACTAGAAAATGACAAAAGCCCTGAATAGTGAGTAGGGGGGAATTCGGCGCCCAGGGGACAGCGTAGTGTGCGAGCAAGCTCCTTTTGTATCGAGCTAGCAAGCTCCTCTGCAGCGAGGTAGCAAGCTCAACTGTTGCAAACTCGTGAGATCCTTTATATCAAGCCAGTGATCTTCGTTGTATCGAGCCAGCAAGCTCTGCTGTGGCATGCTAGCACGTCCTCTGTAGTAAACTAGTGAACTCCTCTTCACCGAACTACCCACTGAATCCCCACCTCAACCATTATGGACAAACACAGGTGGGCCACCACAAAAATTGTGGACAAACCCAATAGGGTTTCTTCTCACTTTTAAACCATATTGGGCCCACTTGGCCTCGCTGGCTGGGAACTGGTTGACATGGATGCGGTACACACAGGGATGCTGGAAAACGGCAAGTGTCAATTTTCAAATCTTCTGGCTTGGACTGATAATGCCCAACCGTCTGGGTCCTTTAACCTTTTAGCACACGGTTTTCTTTGAAGTTATAAAGGGGGACTTCAACTGAACCCGGTTTGAAACTTTCTGGTTGGGGTATGGAACACTCAGCTATCATTTTCAGTGGCCAAGTTCAGCTTACACCATTACAGCTAATGCTATATATCTCGTTCATAATTATGTTAAAAAGTTAACATTTTTAAAGTTTAAACATTTTTGTTTTAAACTGTTCAATAAACGTTTATCCTGTTTGGTACGTTTATCCTGCTATATATGTAAGAAATACTGCAGTTTGCATCTGAGTGTGAAGCAGCTGGGATGACGGTCAGTCTGAAACCATGGTTCTGGACCAGAGAAAGGTGGTTTGCCCTCTCTCGGTGGGGGGAGTGCTCCTGCCTCAGGTGGAGGAGTTTAAATATCTTGGGGTTTTGTTCACGAGTGAGGGAAGATCTGAGCGAGAGATCGACAGGCGGATTAGAGCGGCGTCCACCATTTTGCAGTCGCTGTAGCGGTCTGTGGTAAAAAGAGAGCTGAGCCAGAAAGCAAAGCTCTCGATTTACCGGTCGATCTTCGTTCCAGTACTCACCTATGGTCATGAGTTCTGGGTCGTGACCGAAAGAACGAGATCCCGACTACAAGCGGCTAAAATGTGTTTTCTCTAGAGGGTGTCTGGGCGCTCCCTTAGAGATAGGGAGAGGAGCTCGGTCACCCGGAGAGAGCTCGGAGTAGAGCCGCTTCTCCTCCACATCCAGAGGAGCCAGTTGAGGTGGGTCGGGCATCTGGTCCGGATGCCTCCTGGACGTCTCCCTGGAGAAGTGTTCCAAGTATTCTACACTGGGTGGAGGTCCTGGGGAAGACTCAGGACACGCTGGAGCTACGTCTTTCGGCTGGCCTGAGAGGGAAGTCTGGGTTTCTTTGCTTTGATTGCTGCCCCCATGACCCGGTCCAGATGGATGGATGGACGGATAGATACTAAATCTGAAATAGTTTATAACTTCTGACAAAGCTTGACATGACTTTCTGTACAAAATGTTATCTCAGCCATGATAAATAAATAAAGGCCTATGCAGTAAATTTTTGTGGATGTACCTCAACTATAAATTCATAAACCTAAGAACACAGTAGAAGTTTATCTGACATCATTGTGACTGGTCCAGATTTTAACTCCATTGTGATTGTTGTGATTTGTAAATTTGTATGATGTTCAATAAAGTTCTTTAGAAAAAAAAATAAATAGCATTGTTTGGTTTTATTTTCTCCCTGAGTGTCAGCAGAAATAATCTGATTTTCTCTGCATCCCTGCTGGTTGACGTGGGATTAACATTAAAGCCAGGGAAAGTTTTTTAAGGTTTAAAAATAATAATGATAAATATTTTTGCTCCAGTAAAACCATCATTGTCTAGAATTAATTCAAAATCTGTAAAACCAGTTCGGGAAGCTGTAGTTCGTGACCTTTTCCCTGGTGTAATTTTTTTTTTTTTAAACCCTCTCTCTCAATTTTTTTTTTTTTTTTTTTTTTCCGGAAACTTTATTTTGAAGGCTACGTCATTTCCGGAAGTGCTGGGACAGCTGAAGCCGCTGGGTCTGAACCGGATCATTAAACGGCCCTAAAAAGGAGGGAAAGCGGACCGTTTCCGGGTCGAGGGGGCCCGTAAAGGCTGCCTTCAGGGTTCCTCCGCCGTCTCGACCCAAAAGTCTCGGACCGAGGGCGGTTCCGAAGCTGAGCCCATGATAGCTTCCAGGCTAACCGGAGCTAAGCTGCTGAGCTGAAAGAGGAGGTATGTCCGCGAGGCGGATCCGCTGGGCAGCGCGAGCCGGACACCTGTGAAGGTGAGACTCGTGTCAGCAGGAGTTTGGTCTTGGGGCGGGACGTCGGATGCTCACGTCAGCGTGCCGGTGACTCACCTGCACAGGTAGCAGGATCTTATTATTGCTAAGAATCAAATCAGATGCTGTCAAAACTTAGAGCCAATAATTATGAAAACAAAAAAAAAACGCTTCAGTCAGTGGCTCCAAAGGGATTTGACTTTAAAAGGAAGAGTCTTGATCTTTAAAGCTGAAGGCATTTCTCGATTAACCTTTGCTGCTTTGTCACTGTACATCAATAATCAGACACTCAAAAAATTGATCGTATCTTATTTAATTTTGTTTGGAAAAACCGTGTTCACTATATAAAAAAATCAGTCATAATGAACAGCAATGAGAATGGTGGATCTAAACTTTCTTGATTTTACATCTTTGAATAATTCATTTAAGATCAACTGGCTGAAGTCCTATTTAAAAAATCCCTTCTCTATTTGGAATATCTTTCCTCTCCACATGTTCTCACAGTGTGGAGGCTTAAACGTCTTACTTCTCTGTCATTACAACATAAACAAAATCCTATTAAAACTTTCAGAATATCATAAACATGTTTTACTTTCCTGGTCGCTGATATATAAACATAATTTTTCTTCACGTAGATTTTACATTTGGAATAACAAGCACATCCTTCATAAAAATAAATCTCTGTATTTCCAAAACTGGTTTATAACCACATTCTAACAGTAGGTCAGCTCTTCAACAAAGATGGATTATTAATTTAACACAAAATTTAATCTTGCTGTTTCCCCAAAGCAATACTGTTCTGTCTTTGCTCTCTTTTTCAAAACTGCATTGAAGATTTTCAGGTCCCTCCCTTGGTAAATGTTAATGACACCCCAGTGGGTAAAATCTGTTGGAAACAGGAACAATCGAGTCGCTCGTGCCCTGCTCCAACACAATTCTGTTTCTATTTCTTATGTCCACTTTTATTGGAAACAGTTTGTCCCCTATATAAATTGGAAACAAGTATGCCTTCTACCAAACAACATTTTCTTGAATAACAAAACAAAAGAAGTTTCATTTAAAATACTGCACAGATTTTACCCCACTAACCAATACTGAACCAGATTTGTTAAAGACAAAGTCTCTAACTGTACTTTCTCTCTGAAACTGTCACTCATTTATTTTGGAACTGTGAATGTTCAAAAAAAAAAATATGGAAAGAGCTGACCAAACTCATTCAGGATAAGGTTTACGATGATTTCACCCTAAAACATGTTCTTTTTGGTTTTCCTGCTAAAGTTGACATAACTATATTTTATGTAATAAATATTGTGATCCTCCTTACAAACTTTTACATCCATAAATCTAAAGTCATGCACAGTAAACCTTTTTTCCCTGTTTTATTGAAAGAAATTGAATCATTTCCAGAAGCTCCCATTCTAAAGCAAACATCTGTCCTGATGCCTTTGTAAAATGTCAAATCTTTCTGTAACTGTAGTTGTTGTCCCCCTGGTACAAATAGATCCATAAACGTCTTTGTTTTCCTCGTCTGAGCTGGAATCTGGACCAAAACTGTACGAATGGATAGCTCTGATATTGGTCACCGTTTCTAGTTGCACTGCAGTGTTAGTTTGGGAGTGTGAGGGGCTGTAAGCTAGCAGAAGAGTGTAAACACAGGGAGGATATCAGCACCGGCTTCAAACAACCGTGTCCACAAACTCTGACAGAATCTGATGACTGAAACACATGGGACACTTTTTGAGGTGTCAGATTTTTTTATTTTTCTTTTTGCTTTGATTGCAGCAACAAAGTCGGAATGTTTTCATCTTAATCTAAATCCCTTTCACACTGACGGACCGACTGCAGCTCTCTGCTCACTCAGAACATAAACTGGTCAAAGTCTTCACCATCCACTCTTCTGCCCCGCCTGTGGGCGTTTCTGTGCAGGATGCTCCACGGCCCGTACAGCGCCGTGGACCGGGACCGGCCCCTGATCCGGCTGCCTTTCACCAGCTTTGCTGTGGCGACGGTTCTGCTGCCGCTAACGGGCCTGCTCGCCTGCCTCTTCATCTCTCTGCTGTACCACTACGAGGACTCCACCTACACACACTGCCAGGTGACCACACAAGCCCCGCCTCCACTCATTCACACTCTGAGGGAAATAATCACAATCTCCTCCTGATGTGTATTTACACGTTGTGGCAGATCCCCTCAGCGGTCGCCACAGCGAATCAGCTCTTTTAGGAGAATACTGCTTGGAAGTTTCAACTTCATAACATTTTTCTAGTCTTGTAAGCTACATTTGCATTTAGCTAATATTTTAGCTCGTTATCAGCTTTTCAGCTATCAATTTCAGCATCTTCAGTAGCCAAATTCAGCTTACAGGATTCCCACTAGCATTATTGCAGGTAATAGGGGCGTCTGAAAAAATCGATTCACATTCGAATCTAGATTCTCATTTTTAACGACTCAGAATCGATTCTAAGAATCTATAAGATTCACATCCCTAGCAGGTAATGCTATATATCTAGACTGAATTGTTTTTGCCATTGGCATCAGATGACATACTTTGACCGTAAAATGTTTAGTGGAAATAGACTCATTCTTGCTCATGCGGGGACTGATCGGGTAAGCCTTACAAATCAGGTAGCACCTTTAACTCTGAACAGCTTCCCTGCCCCTACAGCTTCTCTCTATCTCTACATTTAACTCTCCAAAAAATGGGAAAAAATAAGTACCGGTATCTTCAAATTTGGATGTTACTACCTCTTGATGTCATCAATAGTCGCCGGTCGATGAGCAGAAAATGCATAACATCGGTTTTATACCTTTTAAAAAGTCATGCTAAAGCAAAATATAATAAATCTTCCAATTGAAGCCCCAACGTTTATTCCAAAAAAGTTTGGCATTTACTAGTGACAGACGTGTACTCCATCACAGACAGAAGAGTGATGCTAATGGGTTCATTTTGTGTTGAAATTTAGTCACAGTTTTGTTGTTTTATTTAATCTTTTATCAATAAAATTATTAGGGCTGTGGATCGTTGCTCAGGTGGCGATCCGATACGATTCACGAATCAAGCTCAACGATTCACGAGTTGAACCACGAGTCTTACTTTTTAATATTATGTTTATTGCTATGTGAATATTTACTAGATGGAGGGAAATTGAAATTATTTGTATTGAATCACCAACATTTATACCTTTATTTACAACAGTAGATCAGAATCAATAAAACTGATTTAAAAAAAAACCCAAAAGATTCAGATAGAAAGAAATTTTGTTTTCCATTTTAAACTTTTTTTTGTCAGTCTTCTGGTTACGTTCAGCAGCAACATAAACAAAAAAGGATAACAATCTCTAGTGTTTTGTATCATTTAACAACAAAACTTGAAAATGTTCCCTACAGTTTTTTTAATTCTCAAAGTTCTTCAATATTTTTCGGTATACAGCCCCTGTGAAAAAAGTATTTTTTTCCGCAGCAGAATCATCTGATTCACGTTGTTTACATCCTCCTTTCAGCAGCGTGAGGCTGCGTTTCTTCAGAATAAAATGGAGTTTCGTTAATTGCGTCAACTGTTGAAGAGTTAACATAACCAAAAGAATGTAAACACTGGAGCGAAAGCTCCGATGTTAAAGCTAATTCATTTTTTCAGAAGTTATGTCAGTGAACAGAACTTCAGTTTTTGTTTTTGAACGGAAAAAAGTCTTGCTAATTTTACTTTGAAAACCGGAAGTTTCACCGTCACGAAGATGTTTACTTGCGGTGGCTACTGCGGCTCTTTCGGCTTTGTTTTAGTTCGTAAGCTTAAAATCTTACATTAATCTGCATTCCAGAGGGAAAATATATCGTTCCCAGATAATATTTTGATCATATTTTACTAAAAATTACCATATTTTTTAAAGATCGCAAATCAGCGATCTTTGACGTCGCAAATTCGTACTCGAATTTTCGGGAGCAGATCGCGAATACCCGAGCATCCGGATACTCGTTACAGCCCTAAAAATTATGAATAACTACTGTAAAAAATGTTTTTACTCATAGAAGTTTATAATATATTTGCTTTTATTTTTGTGTCCAGATAAATTCTGCAATATAAAAACATCAAACAATTCTTTACCGTTCAACAGGAAATTCTGCCTTTGCAACCCATCACACTGATCCTCGTCTTGTCTGTCAGGTCTCCAACTACCTCCCATCCATCAGCTCCGCCATCAGCCGCGTGCCGGAGCGCTACATCTGGCGCAGCTGCATCGGCCTGCACTCGGCGCCGCGGTACCTAGTCTCAGTGGCTTACTTCAGCTTCTACCGGCGCCGCTTCGACAGGAAGCTGCCGGAGCTGGTGCTGAGCGGGCTGGCGCTCCTCTGCAGCCTCGCCGAGAACTCGGGCCTGCTGATGCTCACCTACGTGTCGTCCACAGAGACCTACGGTGAGTACGGCGGCGCCGGCTGACCCGGCCCTCAGCGGAGGACGGAGGGACTGAGCGTCTTCTCCTGTCCGCAGATTATCACAAAAAAGGCTTCATCGTGTTCGTGGCCAGCTCGCTGCTGCACATGCTCATCACCTGCCGGCTCTGGTTCGTCATCAAGCGGCACTGCCTGAACCCCGAGGTGAGCACAACATGCTTCAGTTCCTCAGTCCAGCCAGGAGTTCCCAGCATGCACCTTGTTACCGCAGAGAAAACAATGCCCACTTTGAGGTTTTGAGCCCCAACAGTCGGGCGTTCCTTCAGGACATGAGTGACAGTTAAAGAACCGTCAGAGTATGGAGAGAAAATAGACTCACTATGATTTGTGTGTGCATAATTCTTGATTTGTGCGTAAATTAGGATCTGTGCGTGCGTATATATGATTGGTGCATGCATAATTCTTGATTCGTGCATAACTTTGGATTTGTGCGTGCGTGATTCTTGATTTGTGCATAAATTTGGATTTGTGCGTGCATAATTCTTGATTTGTAACTAATATAATAAATTTTTTGCAAAAGTAAAAAAATTACAAAAATTAAAAAAATACAAAATGCAATTTACACATGCACAAATCAAAATTACAACAGCCTGAAACTAATTACACAAAAATATATTTTTAAAATACGCACGGATCACCTCTTACGCACGCACGCAGCCGAAGTTACGCACAAATCTACCGTGAGACTCTTTTCACGTCTCACAAATTCGTCCGTGAGGGATGCGTTCAATTATTACCAGAATGCTCGTTCATCATAGTTTTCTTGTGAGCCATTTTAAACTTTGATTGTGTATAACATCCAGTTAAACTAGACATTTTTCCACTTTCTTGAAAATATATTCTCAATAATTAATATAATGAATATAAAAAGTCTAAATAAGTGATTTTAAAGCACTTATACTTTTAAAAATAAGAATATTTCTAGAAAATTTTTAATTTTTGTGAATTTTTTACTGTTGCAAAAAATTTATTATATTAGTTACAAATCAAGAATTACGCACGCACAAATCCAAAGTTACGCACAAATCAAGAATTATGCACGCACCAATCATAGTGAGTCTATTTTCTCTCCATATCAGAGCCTCAGACCGCCATTCTAATCGCTCGTCTGCTTCTTCTTCCTGCTTCCAGGAAGTGACGTCATACTTCTGGAAGCTACGGCTCTTCCTGTTCAACATCAGCTGTTGCGGGGCAGCGGCGTACTGCTTCAGGCGCCACAACAAGTTCTGCGAGGGTGGAGGTGAGGAGCAGATGCTGAGGGCCTTTATAGGGGCCCTACCATTAAAATTCTACTATTTGAGTAGAATTTTGCATTTTACTGTTCATTCCTCACTATAAAGAACCCCAAAACGGTATTTTGATCCGTTCATGCTTTTAAGAGTAATCCTGTAAAAAAGTGTCTGCAGCAGCCCCTCCCATACCCACAAAAACCAGCGGTTGGAAACGTGCTGACATAAGATCGATACCAACAGCTCCCTCCAGGAAGAATCTGTGCTGCAAGCTCCGCCCCCAGACTAACACAACACTCTTATCCAGTGATACTCAGCAAAAACACTTTCATTTGAGATGCAGAATACTGTACATCTTCCAATCCTGTCCTGTCTTCAATCAATTCCAACTAGGTGTTTGTTACTTTAGTCGCGTCGCTTCTTTAAGACAAAAACTCACGAAATATAACTAATATTACATAAATAATAGTTTTTTTTACTCATCCAAAGGTAATATATGATCTTTTATAAATTGATATAGTTTACCTTGAAAGGCTTAAGAAAATCATGGTAGGGCCCCTTTAAGAACAGCTTCATTATTGGAAAGTTATTCTTTGAAATCGTTAAATCATTTGTGAGTCTGAACTGTCTGAACTATTGTGGAAGTTCTTCTAAACTTTAATAAATATGTTTATGTTTGACTATCATGGAGAAACTGAGGTGAAATTATTTCACAAACAATGAAATTGATGAAGAATTTCAGTGAAAACGAATGTCTTTGTTTGGATTTGAAACGCCGCACTGATCACGTCGGACGACGGACACGGAAGCACTGCGCACGCCGCTGTGCAGCACTGTGTGAACCAGGCGTCAGGTTCAGTCCAATGTCTGAGATTCGGTTTACCTTCTGTGACCCAGAGAAGGTTTAGTCTTGTGCAAGCTCAAGTGTCAAATCACAGAGTGACCCCTCCCCCTGGTGTTCCAAACAGGAAGTACCGGCTGCCTCAAAGAAGCCAAAATCCCATAGACTTCTGAAGAGAAATAAAAAACTGTAACTCAGTCATTCTATTTGTCAGAATAATCAATAGAATGACTCTGACCTGAAGATTTTTGCTCTAATACCTTTTATTAGCATGTTCCTGATTATCATCTTTTTTCCATGATTTTCTTTTTATAGTGCAAGTTATGAAGTTATAAATTGACCAATCAGATGCCTGACTATAAAGTAGGTGGAGCCTGCTGGCCCCCACACCCAGTATTCTGAACATCTGACAGATTTCGTGTAGCCCACCTTTACGTGGAAGGGGTGTGGCCTTCTGAAAAAGTTAACTAGTGAACTGAGAGTGGTTGCTATAGAAACATTGATTCAGACCAACTCTGCTCACTGATGTTTTCTGGTCCCAGTTATGTTAAACACACATGAAAGAGCAGCTGCGTGGTCCAGCTGTGTCAGGACGGATCCGCAGAGATTCTGATGTGCCCCAAAAGGCATTTCCCTGACGTGACTCCGCCTCTTCCTGTCCTACAGTCTACACCGCGTTCGCCTTCTTCGAGTACCTGGTGGTCTTCTCCAACATGGCCTTCCACATGACCGCCTTCTGGGACTTTGGCAGCAAAGAGGTCATGGTGGCCACGCTACCGGAGGACAAACGCTACTGAGCGCGTGCGGGAGCTCCACCTGGGCAGCTCTGCTGCTGTAGCGCCACCTTCAGTCTGCTCCTGGAAACTCAGACATCCGAGCAAAGCGGTTTCTGATGGAGTCGGGAATGAAGCTGCTGGACTGAGTCTGGGACTCTGCATCACTCCAGAGGGATGATGGGAAACCACATTTGAGGATTTCTTCCAGAAAAATCCTCAGTTTGAACATTTTTATTCTTGAAATGAAACGTTGATGCTGCTGCGTTTCTGTTCAAATTACTCAGAAAAACTCTTTTAGGATCAAATATAATTTATTTTGTGTCAAATCTTGAATTAGACGAACTATTAAATGTTTATAAAAAGTAACTGTGTTATGCGTTTTGCATTTGCAGCCTCTCACCTGTCTCGTGCGTGAAGATCTTTTAAATTGCGACCCCTGGACTTTCTCTGATCTAAAAACTAAAACAGCAGGTCATTTTTGATGTCATTTCCTGTTCTGAGAATCTACCAAACCAAAGGAGGGATGCTGTGATCCGGGTCTGTTTGAGTCACAGTGGTCCTGCATCAACCTCCTGCCTTCATGTTCCTGCGAGAACTCTCACTGTGTGGTCCTGCAGCGCCACCTCCAGGCCTGCAGCTGCACGTTCTGGAGAAGCAGGAAGAGGAAGCCGCCTCCCGCCTGTGAGGAGGCGCAAAGAAGGAAGCAGCTTCCTGAAAACGACCAGCAGCTGCACGTTTGGTCTGACATTCTTACTTATGGTTTGATGGAAGCGAATCATCAGGTTTATCAGAGGATGGTTGGAGGATCAGGCGAGGTCACCTGATGCTTGAGAGCGGCGTTGATGAGCATCAGCTCCTTTGTGAATGAGTCTCTTCTCCTGGGACAGAGGCCTTTCATTGCTGTGGGGAGGTTATTTGTTTGCAGGTTATTTTTTAACCTCACTTCCTCTGAACATCATTTACCTGAACAAACAAGCAGCAGCTTTTACAGAACAGGAAGAGCTCGTCTCAGAATAAAATCTGCTCTAACAATAACTGCATTTACAGTTCATGACAAACGCAGCTGAAGAACGCTGCGCGTGTTCAGTCTTCAGAGGTTGGAAAGCTGACTCTAGTTTCATTTTTTAGGCTGGAAAGTTTTCTCTGAAAATTATGATTATGAATGAATGAAACTTTATTTCTATAGCACTTTACAACTGCTTATAGCAGGCCAAAGTGCTTCACATTAAAAGAAGGAAGAGAGTTTAAAAATTAGACAAATTAAAAAATAAATAAAAACAACATAAAATTACAAAAGCAGTCTGCAGTAAAATACATAAAAGATTAATACGAAAACAATAAAAACAAATAAAAATAGAATAAAATAAAATGCCACCAACTACTGAGCATTAAAAGCCATTCTAAAAAGGTGTGTTTTTAAATAACATTTAAAACTGTTAAAGTCCGTCATCATGCGCAGTTCTGCTGGGAGACTATTCCATAGCTGAGGCCCGGCAACAAAGAACGCACGGTCACCCCAGCGTTTCTGTCGCGACCTGGGCACCTCAAGCAGAAACTGACTGGCAGACCTTAAAGCTCTGGAATGGCTACGGACGTTTAAAAGCTCAGTTAAATAAACAGGGGCGAGACCATGAAGAGCCTTAAAAACAAACAGTAAAAGTTTAAATTGAATTCTAAAATGAACAGGGAGCCAGTGAAGAGACCTGAGAACCGGAGTGATGTGTTCTCTCTTATGATTTCTCTCTAATAAAATTAAACATCTAATGGATTTGATTAATCTGAATCTTCCTTTTTTATGTATTCTTCTGATGGTCGAGGGCGGTCCATCTGTGGAAAATCAACAGAAAAAATGTTGAAAAAGCAGCAACACTCATGAACGAGGCTCAGCTCAGGTAGACTGTACACCAGGGGTGGGCAAACTACGGCCCGGGGGCCACATGCGGCCCCTTAAGCTACTTAATGTGGCCCTCCAAATTAAAATACATTGAATCAAAAATCCTAATTATTGTTTTATTTTCATTGTATTTCTGGTTTCTTCCCATGAATGGTGTTGTTTCTCTGACATTCGTGTGTGTTCCTTTCTGAGTCAGATGGTGATCTTTCGGATTATTCCTACACCACATAAATGCAGCATTTCTTTGAGTTCACATTTTCCTCGGAAGAACATCAACCCATTGGATCACCCAAAAGAGAACAACAATCAAAATTTAGAAATTAAAACTCCCAAATTTTCTGTTTTTAAATTAATATATGTGAATTTGAATCCAAATTAAAGCATGTTTTTCTCTAAATTCCATGTTATTTTTTTAGTTTATGAGGTTGATTACCCAATCTCTCCTTCCATCTGCTCTTTGTCCGGCCCTTATGCCAAATTTTAGAACCCTTTGTGGCCCACGAGTCAAAACAATTGCCCACCCCTGCTGTACACTGTTTACCCTGGGGCCACTGAAGGCAGAGTCTGGCTTTTGCCGGGCCGTATAGCATATGTGTCAAAGTCAAGGGCCAGGGGCCGGATCCGGCCCTCCAGATCCTTTTATTTTATTGGTATTAATGGCTCGATGTTATCTTGCGCTTAATTTCTAACTTTTATAATTTTGAAAAAGTATATTTTTATGGAGAGTAAAATATTGAAAGTTTTTTAAGGTTAAAAAAGTGTTTTTTTCTGAAATAATATTCCTGCCTTTTTATTAATCATAATTATGTTAAAAAGTTAGTTTTAAAAATTGTTAGCTTTTTGGACCATTTCGACATTTACTAAGATTTTTTAGGCTACTTTGGAGTTTAGGTAAAATTTCAGATACACGCTAGCTGTTTTGGCATATTTTGGATTTTTTTTTTATTCTTTAGGTTTTTTTTTTTTTTTTTTAGTTAAGTTAATATTTACATGCTAACTGTTTCAGATCATTTTTTTTGTTTTTTTCTAAAGGCTATTTTGAAGTTTAGCTATTTTTTCAGCTACATGCTAGTTGTTTTGGCTAACCTAGTTTTTTTTAAAGGCTAATTTATTATTTAGTTAACTCATTTATTTCTTGATGTTCCACCAAAATAAAACTCTGATAAACATGAACGTTATCAGGAATCCTTATCAACTCACTGTTTTATGATGAGGAAATTGGGGATTTCTAAAAACAGAAATTCACATAGAATTTTTCATGTGACAAATTGTTTACACGTAATTCTTTGTGGCCTCTGTATTCGTCAATCCAGTGATCACGAATGAATGCTGGTTTTTCACTGAGATTTCAATTTTTGAGTTGTATATTTGGACACCCCGACAAAACGTCCTCTTACCGCCGGGTAGTAGTGACGGAATTCAAAGATAGCTTTTCTCATTAGGATTCTGAATACACTTGGGCTATATCCAAATTCCTTCCCTATAGTGAACTGTACAGTGAAGTATCTTCACCGTTTTGTAGTGCTGTCCAAATCCAAAATCAAGTGCTCTAGAAATTTCCCAAAAGTCTTTGAGAAAAAACAGTGTGCATTGCATTGCATTGCATTAGCTAATATAGACCACAATTGTTTTTTGTTCATCTTTCATTGTTAATGCAAATTTTCAAAAGAAAAAAAAATGGGGACAAAAAGACAAGAACAATCAGTAAGGCAGAAGAAAGTTATCTTATATCTGCTTCTACCAAACACAAATGAACAATGACAAACAAGAAACAAGACAAAGTAATTCAATTAACTCTTACTGATAATCACACCTGTTCCTAATCCGATCGAGTTCCACTCCCAGTTCTTTAATTAACCTTCATAATTGTAATATATGTATTTAATGTTTGTCCTTCAAACTTTGAAATTATCTTTCTCTTTACTAGAAGCTGAATATTGTCTGGCCACATTTTTTGTTCAGCTTTAAACATGAACAATAACTTTTTAAAATCAATCAAATTCGGGAAATAAAAGTTGTTCAAACACAATGCATTCAGTTTGAACAATTTCTGCAAAAAAAAAAAAAAAAAAAAATAGTAATATTTTAATAAACCATCTGCATTTTTATCATTAAAACTCAGTGGAGTCACAAATAGACATTGTGAAATGTTTGTATTGATTAGATTTTTTTGTGAAATCTGTGATATCATATCTGGCCTTTAAAAATTGAAAGAAAAATAGTAATTGTGGTGCCTGAATTGCTTTTAAAATCCAGGGTACTATAAAGTCCTGCAGGGGTTAGGGTGGGAATTCAGACATAGCGATTTAGAGACACTGAATCTCCACTAGTTTTCATTTAATTTAAAAACTTGGACCCAATAAACCCTTTTTCAGGGGGATAGCCTACTGTTAAGTTATGTTCATTCTTCAAACATCTTACGTTTTCCTGTAGATGTCCTACAATCGTAGAGCAGATGTTCATTTATTTAGGTTTCCACATGAGTTGCAGAATGTGGAGAAAAGGCGTATTTGGTAACTTCAGTTCATGTAAACAGAATTCATTTAAAAAAATACAACATGACAGAAACCCTGAAAGGTAAAAAATGTATAACAATGGTCATCCTTGATGTTAGGACAACCGAATTGTAGAACATTGAAGATGTCGTACCCTTCGTTAGCATGCTAGCTCTTAGCTCTGAGAGAGATGAGAGCGTTACAAAACACAGCAGGAAGGAGGATTTTAATGCATTAATGATGAAAAAAATACAGTAAAAAATAATCAAGACATTTCTATCAAGTTTATTAGGAGTCTTAAATTTATTTAAAGTAATAAACAAGTGTCAGATGTTAGCTAGCAGGGCTAATCTTCAAGCTTTTTGAAAACGGCATTTCTACTATCGAGGTTTTTTTTTTCTTCACAGTAAAAAATAAACAAGCTGTTTGTGCTGTTTTTCAGTAATTTTTTAGTAAATAATTTATCAACTGCCAACAAAAGAAACGCCTCTAGATCAAGAGCGCTTAGCCGCTCGCTCATCCTCTTTGAGAAAGAGTGGGAAAGGACTTTCAGTCACTTGCTAGCATCCTTTCTCGTCAAAGTTTGGCTGAACAAAAGATTCTGTTGGGGATTTGTCTGACAGCTGCATGATAACAATAAAATCAGGGTCAAGTCTGATAGAACCGTCAGTGTAATGAAGAGCCAGCCCTCTTTGGTAGATTCCTATAAAGACTTTAAAGGATAACCAAACTATGAATCAAAGTTTTTTTGTTTGTTGATTTTTTTAAAATGAGGCTTTAAAAGTGCTGTCTGTTGTTCACTGTCAAACTTTTGACAAATTAAAATAAACCTAATTCTTCAAAATATCGTCAAAAACCGTCTGTGTGCTTCCCTCTACAGGTTGACGAGGTATTGCAGTTGAATTTCGTCATCATGATCAGCAGCTCCAGTAATGAGAACAGTCCTGTCCCCCAGCCCTCTGACTGGATTTTCTATCTTCCCTGTTAAACTTTAAAGTCCCCCTTTGATAAAAATTGTTTTTTTTTTAGTTTTTAACATGTCTGTGTCGGATTTTTCTTATAAAAGACAACAAATGTAATAAGAAATCATTTAGTTTTTACATTTCAGAGTATTTTTCCTTTTAAATCTCTGTCAACCAAACAGTCTTGGACACACTCCGTTTTTCATCAATCATTTTCTTTCTGCTGCACATGCACTAAACCCTCATCTGGTCCGGCTAGCGTGTCTAGTTCAGGTTCTGGAGAAGAGAAGATGCTACCTTCACATTGACTGCAGTCAAATGAGCCGCCGTTCACATTTCTGTGCTCCAATCAGCCGTCACTGGATTTTTGCTTTGACTTTCATCCAATACTTACGCTAGCAGTCCTGAGAACGCTGGAAAATCTCCAACAGACTCCACGGAGCTTCTTGATGTGACCACGGAAATGTGAACGGCGGCTCATTTGACCGCAGTTGGAAAGGATTGTAAATGAATGAAAGAGCATTTGGATGTTAGCTTTCATTATTTTCTGCTCTGAGAAACCAATGGATTGAATGGATTGATCACAGCAACGTCAAGAAACATCAAAGAGTCTTTGGTGAACTGGAAGGAGAAAGAATCAGGATTTTGGAGGAAGTTCTGTCCATGAAGATCTGAGCTGACATCCAGATCAGAACCATACGGCTGGACATTACCCAGATTGATGGAGGTTTTTATGTAGTAGCCAGGAAGATTTATGCTAGGAGACACAGAGATATAATCAGACAGGGGGGGATCAGGGCGGGGCTACTTTGCTCAACTCCAAAAGCCACGCCCCCTTAGAGGAAATTTTGGAAACAGAGGCTTTAGATCAAAATCAAAAATGGCTTTTTAAGACATTTAGGTTGTGTGATTTTGGTTAAAACTTCATAATTGAAACACTACTGAGAACGTTTTTTGAAATTAAAAAAAAAATACAGGTTTGAAATAAAAGCAAGATCTATGTCAACTTATCGATTTAAATCCACCCGTCTCTTCCACGTTTGAGACAGAAAACAGCCTTTTTTTCATTTACATTATAGCCTTTATAAATTCAAGTCTTCCTTTTGTTTGTTTCTATTCCCTTGTTATTGAAAAGTCAATTTCCTTATAAAAAAATGGATTTGAAACAGAAATGTTGAAAAATATTATTTAATCAAATGATAATTTTGTGAACCTGAATCCTTCAGCAGTTGGACGAGCCCTTAGCACTGGATCAAAGACATCTTAAACCGCAGGTCCCGGCTAAAGCTGCACGCGCTCAGATGCGTCCAGCCACCGGACGCAAAGTCACACAAACTGCTGGAAATCAAAGGTTATGCATGTTTTAGTAATTTTCTAATCAACTGATATAAATCTAGGAAAAGTTTTTAAAACGTCAAAGAGTTCGAGAAGTCTCTGCAGGATGGGGCCGACTTCACAGCAGGACGCAGGGCCTCTTGTTGACGGTGGGCTGCGGGTTGAGGTAGGCCCTCACAGCCTCCACGAACACGTCCTTAATGCCGTCCTGGTTCAGGGCCGAACACTCCAGGTAGCGCAGGGCCTGGATCTGCCGTGCCAGGGCGCTTCCCTGACTGTGGCTGATGGGCGCCTGGTTCTGCTCCTTCAGCTTCTTCACCAGCTCGTCGTTGTTTCGGAGGTCACTCTTTGTGCCGACCAAGAGGATGGGAATGCCGGGACAATGGTGGGACACCTGGGGACGACACCAAAAGGAGGTGAGCTGCACTGCAACGCGTTACCTGAATCCAGTCTGCTTTATCTATTGGAACGGTTGCTGCTAACGCCAAACATTAATTACTGCAAAGAAACAATTACTGGTAAAACACTGAAAAGTTCTAAAAACACAATAAATGGGGGGTGTCAAACTCAATCACACAAGGGGCCAAAATCCAAAACACACTTTAGGTGTCGGGCCGAACAGGATAAACATTTATTAAACACTCTAAAACTACATTTTTAAAACTTTAAAACTGTAACTTTTTAACATAATTATGAACTAGATATATAGCTTTACCTGCAATAATACTAGTGTGAATGCTGTAAGCTGAATTATGCTGCTGAAGATGATGCCCAGCTAAATTATTAGCCAAATTAGCCTACAAAACAGGTTACCAAAAACAGCTAGCATGTAGCTAAAGTATTAGCTGAACTTCAAAATGGCCTAAAAAACTAATTAAAAAAAAAAGCCTAAATTAGCCAAAACAGCTAGCTGAAGCTGCAATATTAGGTAAAGTCCAAATTCACCTAAAGAAATTTTAGTAAATGCCAAAATAGTCCAAAAAGCTAACAGAATGCTAAGTGTTAAAACTTTAAAACCATAGCTTAACATAACTATGAAAAAAAACAGGCAGGGATATTATTCCAGAATAAATCAATTTAAACCTTCAATATTTTACTCTCCAAAAACATATATTTTTGTTAAAATGATAAAAGTTAGAAAAAGGCACAAGATAACACCGGGCCATGAATAACAATAAAATAAAATTATCTGGAGGGCCGGATCCGGCCCCCAGGCCTTGATTTTGACAGGCCCGGGGGTCTGTCTAACGTAGGGATTTGCAACCTGCAGCTCCAGATCTTTTATTTCTTGATGGCTAACCATAAAATAAGTCATGGAGACTGCTGACTCAGCCATGTCCACCATCGGAGTCAGCAGCTCCCTGGTAAACTACCTAAAGAAAACAAATAAACAAAGCCCGCAAACTAAGACTACCGGGGTCCAACCCCAAACTAAAATAACAAAACCCAGCAGTGGAAGACTGCTGAGGACAAAGAGGGAAAAAGTACAAAAAAAATTCAAAAACAAAGTAAAATAAAATAGCAATTTGTTACAGTAAGGATTAGTTATTTAGCATTTATTTAATTTAGATGAGTTACATCTATAAATTGATGTCTGAGGTGAACATAGATGATAAATTATGTAGGTTTTTACATCCATGTTGACCTGAAGACGTCTTGTTTGTTCAACTCTACCTCCAGAATGAACAGATTTATATGCAAAGAAAAACTTTGGTCAAAAGTTTGATCTTTCGATTACTCGCTGTTCAGAGACGATCCAGTTTGGCACAGAGCAGCTTTAATTTTGAAAATAAGTTGAAAAAACAACATTCTGAGAGATGCTAGGTTCTTCTTATATTTTTACTTTCGTTTGTGCCAAAAAATAGAAATAATTCATAGTTATTATTAAAAAAGAAGTTCATAAAAGCAAATCCAAATTTCTTAAAGGCTACATTCAAACTATGCAGCTGCTTCTAGGTTTTAGAAAACGGTTCTTTAACTGGTAAATGTTGCCGACCCCTGCAATAGTCAGTTAGAACATGCCATAACAAGTATGTTGGAAAACCTGCAGGATTGCGGCTCTAAAGATGCCTGTCCCTGGTATCCTCTATTGTACGCTGTCGTATGTTCATGGATGAATGATGAATTTGGAAAAACTTACTGACAAAATCAGCTTTCTATAAAACCAGAATGTTGAAATTGGTGCTGAATTGGAGAAAAAAAAATGGGTTTTATTTTAGAATTTTTGGTTTTAGGTAAGACACACTGTGGACAGACAGACCATTAAGTGGAAAACACTACATGAGGTGTGTCTATCATCTCAATACAACTATCTTATTATTACCAAAATCTTAAGTGAAATAACATTCACTGAGTTTAACACTATATCCCCAACTTATTGAGTCATTGTTTTTCCTCCTCTTTGTCATTCGCTTTTGGATCTAAAACTATCAAAGGGTCCTACCATGATTTTCTTCAGCCTTTCAGAGTGAACTATATCCATATATATGATCATCTATTACATTGGGAACGCTAAAAAACAAATTATTTATGAAATGAGTCATTTTTGTGGCTCGTTTTAATACCCAAAAGTAAAACGACTCCATTTCGGAGGCTCCGCCTTTCGCTCCTTGTCGGTCCCGCCCATTTCTCAACATCATCCTTGAACCCGCCTCCCCAGCGTGAACAAAATTTGTAAACAAAACTATAAGAAAGATGGATGCGCTGCGGTCGGCAAAATCTTGTCTGGATTTTTCCCTTTTTCAAACTTTTTATTTTGCTGATGGATCTTGAGCGTCTGTATGAAGACCAGATTCAATACAGTTTGGTACCGCGGAGGAATCCTGCATGATGGTTACTGGAGATACAGGTGCACACACTAAAAGACACGTCTGTAGAATCAATGTGGATCACGTTAAAAGTTGTTTTATTGATCATGAATTCATCTGACCACATTTTAATGAGTTTCCGTGTCTCATCCTTGTGGTTTTATGTTTTTTTTAAAAGAAAATTCTGTTGAAACTACAATAGATCTTTCACGGCAGCAGCCGGCGCCGCGTAGGAGACACAGAAAAGAGAGTTATACGTTTTTTTGGTGATTTTAAAATAAATCAACAAGTAAACGGTTGGAAGAATTATTTCTTTTTGGATAACATGACAATCATTGCTCTTCATTTGTCCGCGGCTCATTGATCACCTCATTTCTACCGTGTTTACATCACGTGACTGTCGGGTACGGTGGCCGTTCTGGTTCAGTTGTTCCGCTCTCGGTTTGTTTCATATTCAGACTGAGGAACCTCAGAGCGAACTGAAGTTCAGTCTGATTTAAAACGAACTGAGACCACATTGAAAAAATGGTCTTAGAGTGTTTCCTGGTACAGGAAGGTAGTTCTCTCCTGCCAGGAGACAGATTCTGGCGGCAGGAGAGAACTATCTCGGCACCACAGATCCGTGGAGAAGGTGGGTGTGTTTTGGTTGCAGTCTGGGGACGGAGCTGTCAGAGTAGACTCTTCCTGGAGGAGCTGTTGGCAACAATCTTACGTCAGCACATTTCCAACCGCTCATTTTCGTGGGTATGGGAGGGGCGGCTGCAGACTTTGCAGGTTTTTAAAGGATTACTCTTAAATGCATGAACGGATCAAAATACAGTTTTGGGGTTCTTTATAATGTGGGATGAACGATAAAAAGCATTTAAAACCTCAAAAAGTAGAATTTCTATGGTAGGGCCCCTTTAGAACACCATCTGTACTTTCAAATCTGACATTGTTGTGTCACACGCATCACATCTCTACTCTTCATCATTTAAATTTTGCTTTGACTGGGTTCTTCTTTAATTTTTTTAAATCTTTTTTTTTAGATCTATAGTTAATAGATTTGGTACCAAGTAGATAAAACTGAACAAAAACAAGTTCCACTTCTTTGTGACTAAAGATGGTTTCACTCAAACGCAGGAAGTCCTCAGCACTTCATCTCTATCTACTCTGTCATGTTCTTTGCTGCATGACGTCACATGATCAGGAGGACATGACCCAACAATGAATTCAGTTAAAACACGTCGGGTGAGTGTTGACCTCCGGGTGCCACTTGTGTTTGACGTTCTCGAAGGAGGCGGGGCTTGAGATGGAAAAGCAGATGATAAAGACGTTGGTCTGCGGGTAGGAGAGAGTCCTCAGACGGTCATACTCCTCCTGACCCGCCGTGTCCCACAGGTTCAGACTGATGACCCGGCCGTCCACCGTCACCTGAACACACCGCACAGAAGATCACACAGGTGCACCCTCAGCCCCTCCCACAGCGCTCTCATTGGATCACACAACCGCCTACATCTCAGTGATGGAAGTATGTGTGTAAACGTTTCACAATAAAAGCTTGTGTTTGGAGGAGGTGTCGGGGCGTACCTGGCTACTGTAGTTGTCGAACACAGTGGGAATGTACTCCTTCGGAAAGGCTCCGGTGGTGTAGGAAATGAGGAGACAGGTCTTCCCCACGGCGCCGTCGCCCACAACCACACACTTTACCGTCTGCATGGTTCTGCCTTAGCAAGCTGCAAACACACAGGTGAGAACTTCAACATTTATTGAACACTAAAAAAAAAAAACATAACTTTTTAAAATAATTATGAACAAAATATACAGCATTACCTGTGATAATGCTAGTGTGAATCTTGTAAGCTGAATTTGGGCGCCAAAAATTCTAGTGCTGATAGCTGAAGATGCTGAAATTGATAGCTTAAACTGCTAAAGCCGATAGCCAGATAAAATTTTTGCTAAGTGCCAAATTAGCATAAAAAATGGTTAGCCAAAACAGCTAGCATGTAGCTGAAATATTAGCTAAACTCCAAAATATGCTAAAAATCTTAGTAAATGCCAAAATAGACTAAAAAGTTAGCAGAAAGCCAATTTTTTAAAACTTTAAAATTATAACTTTTTAACATAATTATGAATAATAAAAAGGCAGATTATTCCAAAAACATTATTATTTCCACAAATCAACTTAAATAACTTTCAATATTTTACTCTCCATAATAATGTATTTTATCAAAATCATAGAAGTTATAACTAAGCGCAAAATAACATCGGGTCATCAATAACAATAAAATAAAATGATGTGGAGGGCCGGATAGAATAACCCGGACGGCCGGATCCAGTCCCTGGACCTTGACTTTGGCCCAATTTGAATTCTTCCGTTCTCTCTGCCCCTCTGTTTGAAGGAGGAGTTTAAGTGCAAGTATGTCCAGGAAATGTATCTATTAAAGTCCTCCATCACGAGGGTAAACCGCGCCGCTCTGAGAGGCGCTTTTCTTCACGTGGATGCGCTCTGAACCACAGAAGTTTACATTTAAATGTAAGTAAAGACTTTTTGCCTAAGCATGACCTTTTTAAAGTTATAATACTGCTGTTTTATGTATATTAAAGCGCTGGAAGATCCACGCTAAAGGTAGCAAACCAGCGATTATTGATGACGTTATCAAAAAAATGGGACCATTTTTCCATAACTGTTTAAATGAAGGAGAAGGGAATAATTCGGATTGGGCCTTTGACACATGTGATGTGAAGATTTTAATGTAGTTTAATTCTACTTCTACCAAAACAAAAAGTCTTATATCAACATTTGCACACAGTCTGTGATCCTACAGGGAGAAAGTCTTCAGTCTGGAACATTAGGAAGCACAGACAGGTTATGGTTGGTCTTTCTCACTGATCCTTTCCTTCCATCATTGGTCTCCTCACAGCTTCAGTTCCTCACAGGACCAGATTATTCAAACATGGAGATGACATCATCAGACTTGAGCTAGGACAGGAGTCTGGAACCTTTGACACTTAAAGAGCCATTCAGGTCCATTTCTCACTGAGCACAGCCCAGTGGGAGCCTCAAAGTCTTACTTTAGTAAAATAAGACACTGATTTGTATTTATGTTATTGCCACTAATATGATAAATATTAATAAACTGTTCCTTTTTTGCATATATAAAACACAAACATAATGAGAAATTAGCCATTTTTTTAAAATAAGAAAGTTTTTAACTTTTGACAGTCACATGACTTAATTTCAAAATAAAATACATCCTGTACCTAATAGAAACTAGAATGTAATAATAAAAATGAAAGTTTCTCAGTAAAATATAGTACGTGGGAATACGATGTCAGCAGTGACTAAAAAGGATAATGTAAAAATGAAAATAAAATAAAAACAATTGATTTTACCATTTGTGATGATTTTATCAAACCAAAAAAAAATCAGAACTAAGTGACCCTTGTCCCATTTTTTTAGATCATGAGCCGCTTTAGAAATTCCTGAATTTATTTAAAAAAATCAAATTTAGATTTTTTTTTGGTTTTTTTTAGGCCAATATTTCAGCAACTTGCTAACTGCTGTGGCTAATTTAGGCCATTTTCCGTTTTTTAGCTTAATTGGGCTTTTGACTAATATTAACATTCAGTGATTTCAGCTATCAACTCCAATATTTTAAGCCATCAATTTCAGCATCCTTAGCTACCAGCACTAGCATCTTCAGCGGCCAAATTCAGCTTACTGCATTCACAATTGCATTATTGCCGGTAATGCTATATATCTAGCTTTTAGTTAGTTTAAAGCCAACGATGGTTAAGATATGTGCTTTACATCCACTTAATGCATGACCTAATTAGTCGACTAATTGGTAAAAATAATTGGTGATTAGTCTACTATTAAAATAATCGTTTGTGGCAGCGCTACTTGATACTTGAGAAACGTTCTACAAAGACAAACATTGAGAGCTGTGCCATCGTGAACTGCATCAGAACCTTCTAAAATTCACAGAGCATAATCAGGAAAACACTTTTTTTTGCTTTTATAAGAAGAATCTACTCGCTTCTGGGACATGGACCTCCTAAAACTTAGTATATGTACTAGTGGAAAACCTGTTTGATGCCTCTCTTCTCTTATCTTTTTGGGTGTTGGTCATTCTTTTGTCCGAGTTAGGGGCAAAGACCCCTGGGCAGAAACACAGCAGCTCTCCTGAATCGAGGACGTTACCTTTGGATTCTGGTGGATCGTGCTTCTTGAGTTCAGGTGGCTACAGACTTTAGCTTCTTCCAATCCGACGCGGTTTGATCAGACGCCCGTCACATCCATGTCAGCCTGCGGAGAGAAGTTTGTCCCGCGTCAGTTCTGTTTATGGAAATGACTTCTGCAGAAGGAAACGCTTTAAACAAAGCAGAGATCTTATCAGGATCACACACACGCTCATAAACCCTTTCCATCGCAGCATGTTACTACAGCTAAACCTGAAAAAAGATGCTTATGACGCGACCATGTGATCCATATGAGGTTCTAGTCCTTGATATATCTCCACTACTCCAGTATGTACCTTTAAGTTCCAGTTTATTTTTGTTTGAGCTTAAAAGTAGAAATTAAACCTGACAGATAAGTGTGCAGATGTACTCGCCTTTCCTTTCCTTGAAGCAGTGCAGCCATGTGGGTAAGCTGTGTGATGGAGACACCATCTAAAGTCAGATGTTAAAGGGGCCATACCATGAAAAAACTACTTTTTGAGCTTGTAAGTGGATTGTACTGCAGCCCCTCCCATACCCAAGAAAACGAACGGCTCCTCACGATCTGACGTCACAGAGTGAGACCGCCCCTTTCAGGAAGAGTCTGCTCTGACAGCTCCACCCCCAGTCTAACACCAACACCTAATTTCTCCACGGAGCTAGCTGTGATCAGCAAAAAACTTTTATTTTACATGCAGAATACCGTATATCTTCCAATTGTGTTCCGTCTTCAATAAATATAAATTTCAGCTCAAACAAGTGTTCTGAAAACTGAAAAGAATTATTTTCCATCTTGCAAAAAGAAAAAAAATCTATAATCAGTGTAACAACAGTAACACAACACACCCCCTCAGTCAGTGACTACGGATCATGTTGTGGAATAACATAAAGTGCAATTAAAGATTCATTCATTCATTCATTTTCCATGCCGCTTTGTCCCTTTCGGGGTCGCGGGGATGCCGGAGCCTATCCCGGCGGCTGATGGGCGAAGGCAGGGTTTACCCTGGACAGTTCGCCAGTCTGTCGCAGGGCCACATTCGCGCACACAGTCAGTCACACATTCACTCCTAGGGACAATTTAGAGCAACCAATTTACCTATAAGCATGTTTTTGGACGGTGGGAGGAAGCCGGAGTCCCCGGTGGGAACCCACGCATGCACGGGGAGAACATGCAAACTCCACACAGAAGGGTCCCAGATGGTGTTTCTGATCGCCCAGCCGGGATTTGAACCGGGGCCTTCTTGCTGTGAGCCAAGAGCGCCAACCACTGCGCCACCGTGCAGCCCAATTAAAGATCAATTAATTAATAATTCTGTTTTAAATCCTGTTAGTTTAATATATAAGAAGAATGTCTGCGCTCAGAGGTTTTATCCGAGCTGGTTTGTTCTGGTCACTTCTGGTTTGTTATCAGAGAGGTCACCCATCCCAACAAGGTGGGGCTCCTTGGCCAAACATGAAATAAGTCAGGGCGAATGCCGACCCAGTCATGTTGACCATCAAAGTCAGCAGCTCCCTGATAACGGCCGTCAACCTAAACTAACTAAAGAAAAACAAACGAACAAAGCCTGTAAACTAAGACTACCAATGTCCAACCCCAAACTAAAATAACAAAACCCAGCAGTGGAAGACTGCTGAGGACAAGGAGGGAGAAAGAACAAAAAAAAAAGAAAAAAAGCATTTTTTACTTAATTAGAATTTACTTCATTTAGTTTAATTATATTCATAAATTAGTTTCTGAGGTAAATATAGATGATAAACTATGTTGATTTTTATATCCCTTTTAACCTGAAGACGTCTTGTTTGTTTAACTCTACCTCCAGAATGAACAGATTTTATATGCAAAGCAGCACTTTGGTAAAAAGTTTGATTTTTTATTATTAATTTAAAGCACATATTATCTTATTCTGGACAAAATTGGTTACTAGCTGCTCAGAGCTGAACTAAAACGATCCTGTTTGGCACAGAGCCAAAAAAAAAATTCACATTTTGAGAGATGCTAGATATTTTTTATATATTAAAGGTTGCCGACCCCTAATCTGGACAAATATAAAAAGATCCTCCAGTTTTATTTTCATTTTCCCCGCTCTACTCACACTGGGCCACAGACAGACAGAAGTGCCGTTTAAACTGGCTGTCAGGAGGGAAGTACAGACTGAAAGATGTGGCGAACCCGGACACGGCGATGTATTTGCTGGTGCCTCTGTAGAGCTCTCAAACATTTAACCAAAGATACTCGCTTAACATTGTCCATGTTTTCTATGATGAGAAAAGAAATAAAGTCCAGAACAACATTGGTGGTGGCCAATGGTGGTCAAGGAGCAGTACCAAAAGAGAGGCGGCAGATGCTAATTTGTGCTAATTTGATGCACAAATCGCATCCAATGTGAATGCAGCACAAGAATGCAGCGTCGAGAGCAGTGGGCGGAGTCAAATTAAGTTTTAGCTTCAAACGAATTAGACTGAATGTATTCCTATTTCTGATCAAATCAGTTTACATAAAACAAATGATCTTTTTTATTAGCCGGTGAGGAAAACTTTGGTTTCAGTTTAAGACTATGACCATAGGTTCTGTGAAAAATCTTGAAGTGCAAAGAAAAGAAGAAACTAAGAGCAAAATATGAGATGAAGTCATCGATGCTGGACTCCGAGAGACTCCTCCCAGACCCCGGGGACACCCCCTCCCCCTCTTTCAGTCTTCTTGCAGACACAGAGCTGCTGCTGAAACATGAAATCACCTCACTGATGAACAAATTCATTCCTCAACAGCTGCTCAGGGTCAAACTGACCCCCGAGGGGTCACATGGGTCCCAAAAGAGACGGGAAACGTTTTGGTTCATGATTTTTGACGTTTTCACATGAATATATTCATCTAAAAGTTCAGAGTTCTGCAAGTACAAACTCTTTTAAACCTCATGACTTTATTTTACCTTGAAAACAGAAACGGCGCCAAAATGCACGTTTGATTGACACGTGACTGTCCACTAGTGGGCGTTAAACTCCTCAGTGGGCGTGTTACAGTGTTTCCTTCCTGGAAATTTACCTTGTTTTTTTTAAAAGGTTACGCGACATCAAATCCTATGAAATATGCTCAGAGCATGAATTTTATTTTGTTAAAAAGGAAGTGACACCCAGGTTCCTGTCCAGTAAGTGTTCATTATGTTACTCTAGAGCTCAAATGAAGAAGACAAGATTTCTTTAGGAGCGGTTTGGTAGTTAAATGGCTGAATATGTGAATGCAGAGACTTTTTTTGGGAACTTTTCTCTTTAGACTGCCGCGTTTTGTGAGCAAACTTTCATCTGCAGAGCTGCTCGGCACTTTCAAACCGCCCGATGTGCTGCTCGCCAAAAGATGTCTGAAGAGAGATAACATGCTAATAGGCTGCAAACGATCAGATGAACAGCAAAACCGACCAACCAAGTGTTGTAACAACAGCCTTTTGTAACCCCCTGACTTAAAAAAGGAAGTTTTCAGTGAGGCTTCATGTTGAAATGCAGCAGATATTTCAGTCCAGACTTGCGTCAAACATCCCATCAGTTAATTGTGACAGTTCCCCCCCCCCAAAAAAAAAAAAAACTATTCTCATTTTGGACACCTTTAAAGTATTTATTTATTCATTTGCAGTCATGTTTGATTGCAGTTCCACTAACATGCACTAGGGGCTGCCGTTACTGAGGTACATGTACTACACTGGACAGTCACGAAAAACCAGCATAATGCTAGGTTTAGGGCTGGCTATTGTTAATAATTCCAGAAACGATTTGATTCATAAGAGCCTGGATCTTTTTTTTCTTTTGCTTTACTCATATTTGATTTTATTCAATTTTGAGTTTACAAATTTAGACATATTTGTTTAGAAATACATTAATAATCTACTATATAATTTGAATATATTTATATTAATCTGATCCAGTTCACACACTGTAAATGTATCAGTGAAATAATGAGATTGTTAATATCCAGTGTTAAATGGATTCTCTAAAGGAGAAGAACAAAAATGTTCAGATTATTAACATTGTAAACATTGTTCTGCTTCTCCTGGAGCACGTTTCAGTTTGGCCACTAGGTGGCGGCCGCACTATAGCAGTACATCTTTTCAAGAAAATTAGCAAAGTATGAGCAAAACGTGGTCCTTTGGAGCACAAATGATTACTTTACAAAATATTTCCTTAAAATAATAAATTTCAAGCCCGTGAGTTTATAAAGATGTTCATTTGGTCACCAATGTATATTTATGTTGGTATTAGCTGTCCTATGGGAAATCCCATTAAATGTTAGCGTAAAGCTAGCGGACTTAAGTTTATGTGCGAGATCGAACTGTATTTTTATGAATAGATTATTGATCTATGAAGATTAAATCAATTCAAATCGATTAATTGATTTAATCAATTCAGCCGTAGCTAGCTTCACAATGAACGCAGAAGCGCCGCAGAGTTGCGTGCACACAGCATCCTGTCCTGGAATTTTATGTGACGGTCAACAGGCTCTTTGCTAGCATTTGGTCAATAGGTTCATGCATCTAAATCTTGATAAGTGTAAAGTTGCCGATGAAGCTGTTGAAGGGCGTTGTTCGCCATTCATGATGTTGAGATGTTGTTTATGTGTTTGTTTTAGACTTTAATGTTTGCCTAGGGTTGGGGTCCAAGTTGGGGAGCGTGATTCAGATTGTTTTATTGTGAAAAATTGGTTATATTTTGAAAATATACTGGATTTTCTCATGTATCTTGATGTGACTTCCTGCCAGAAATGAAGCGGATCGCTCGCGCCCAAAACAGACCAGGCCTTCCACGCAGGACCGGGCCGCTCCGCGCCTGGTGGGAATCACACCACAGGTCAACAAGGGCACCGAATGGAGGCGACCTCCGCGCCGCTTCACTGTTCTTCCGCGTCCAGTGTGAACTAGGAGTACATGTTCACTATACCGGAATCAGAGCATTTCTACTTGTTATATTCAAATACTGGTTACCATAATACTTCAACAAGGATGTGACACTTTAACCCTTTAACATCTTTGACGTTTAAACACAAAATCTTTCACACTGTAACTTTTCAACCATTAAGATGATTAACATAATTCCAGTAGATTCTCCGGTGTCAAAAGGGTTAAAATTGTGCCATATTTGACCGCGTCTGCCCGTCTGCAGCTCAAACAAAACTCTACAGCTAAAACTGAGACCAGGAACAGAGGCGAGGTGTGGGATGAATAAAATTAGACAGAAAGAGGAAGAAGAGTCGCCATTAGCAGCCCACAGAAGGAGCGGAGTAACTGACAGGGCGGTTTTGTAAAAGCTGCCTCCCTCTGATGGTGACGGTCACATGTGAATCCAAAACCCGCCGTTTAATTTTAACTCTCTGAACTGAACAGCGCAAACGCAGCAGGTGAACAAAACCCGTCGCCACGGCAATAGCATCCCCGGCTCACTCGGTCAAAGCCGAATCATGGGGATGAGGCGAGGGGCTTCGTTTCGGGTCTGTAGAATCGCCTTTGGTCGGACGCGAGTTTTCCAATCTCGTAAATCGAAGTTTCAGGAACTAAGTCGCCTCTGGTTTCGTCATGTCAGCTGTCTCTGTGTTTAAATTTAATTCTGCTGGATCAGAACAAATTTCCTGACAGAGGAACCAAAAACCCGCAGCTTGGGGTCTAAAACTGGACTGACTGTACGTTCTCACAGCTGTGAGGAGTTTTGGTCACAACAGAAAGCCATCAGGGAGATCAGCTCAGCGCTGAGCCAGTTACTGGAATCCTCTGCACAAAAAAAGGGAACCAAAAAAGTTTGAATGTAAAAATAAAACATGAATAAGCAACATCAGATAAATTACAATCCCCGTTTCTGCTGAAGTGATCCTTGTAGATGGAACCAGCAACAGTCAAACAGCTGATCGAAGGCCAAGAAAAGGACAATGAGGCGAGACGAAGCGGGCCAAATGAGGCCAAGACCTGCACTGAAACAAGCCCAACCAGAGCAAAGAAGACCCAAACCCAAAAGAATTCTGACAGAACCCCAGGAGACTGTCAGGGGACGGGTCACGCTAACAAACCGCACCTCATCAGGCTATTTGAGGCCTGAAAGCGCCGCCTGAAGGTGCACGCATCAGCGGCGCCACTGCACTCATGCAGACCAGAACCAACAAGCGGTCCGAAGCTGAAACGTGAAGCAAACAAAAGCTGAACCCCACACGGTGAACACACAAACACAGAGCTTCCTGCTGCTCGTCGTCCTCCCAGCAGACGAAGAGGAACCGACCGTGCTGAAACTGAAACAGGAAGGGTTTGTCCGGCATGTCTTCATTCAGCAGCAGGTGTGAAACAGACACGAACCCCAGTCCAGGACCGTCACCGACATGCAGACGAAATTCTGAAGAAAAAACATTTCCAGATAACTCTGAACGAATGGAGGCCGAAACGACACAGTTGACATCAACTCAACCAAAGCAGGACTAAAATGTCCAAAAATATGGAACACAAGAGAGAACCTGGATGGGACCGTCCAAAGACGTTAGACCAAAGTTCAAAGCCAAAAAGGGCGGTCGACTCCTGATCCAAAGATTGTGGGTTTGATTCCTGCCTATGTGTCGAAGTATCCAAGACACTAAACGCCACATTGCCTCTGGTGAAAGGTTGGGTTGAGTGTTCAGGAGTGGAACCACCACCAGTGTATGAGTGTGTGTGTGAAGGGTGAATGTGTCTGTCACTGTAGCGCTTTGGGCCACGATTAATAGACTATTAAAATAGTCGACAACTAATTTAATATTCAATTAGTCATTACTTTATATTATATGGATTCAGAGTGTAGTAAAGTTGAAAGTTATAATAGCATTCTGTTAGGTTTTTGGATTATTTTCGCATTTATTAAGGTTTTTTTTAGGCTATTTTGGAGTTTAGCTAATATTCAGGCTACACGCTAGCTTTTTGCCTAATTTAGGATTTTTTCTGTTTTCTAGGCTAATTTTTACATTTAGCTAATATTTTAGCTGGCTATCAGCTTCAGTTTTCTCAGCATTTTGAGCTTTCAATTTCAGCATTTTTAGCCATCAATTTCAGCATCTTCAGCTATCAGCATTAGCATCTTTAGGGGCAAAATTCAGCTTCCAGCATTCACACGAGCATCATTACAGGTAATGCCATTTCCATTTAGTTTTATATCCAGTTTGCATATGACCCGATTAATCAACTAATTGCAAAAAATAATCGCTGATTAGTCGATTATTAATATAATTGTTTGTGGCAGCACTACTTTGGACCTTCAAGGAAAGTAGAAAAGCGCTGTACAACTATACGCCATTTACAATTTTGTTTTTCCATGTGGCCGCTTCCTACTACGAATCACCCCGAGTCACTCATGTGACTTGGCTTAAGTTTTACATGGGACTCAACCTATGGTTTGGACTGCCACACGGAAACAGGGGAAGCATCCTCATTTGGTTGCAGCGTCTGGTAAGTCCCAGCCGCTCTTCCATCCATGGACTAACCGAAATCAGACGGGAAAGCTACATGTCCAAATGAAATCAAACTTTACAAAAAAAAAAACAGATTAAAACACAAGCAAGGCTTCAAAGGGCAGAAATAGTCAACCCACATGTAACACAGCACCACAGAACAGAACTGAAACAATGTATTAATAGAAAGGATTAATCATCTCCTCCTAAATAATCTGACAAATCAGAGACTTCCTGCATCAATCAAGCACACACACAACTGAGCGCGTGCAGCTGATGATGTCATCGTCCACGCCAAATATTAAAAGAAAGACATTTCACAGAAAATACTAAATCTCTTGATACCAGAACTTTTTTCCCAGAGGAACCCAAGGAAGAATTTCTCCATCATCTTTTTATTCTGATTTAATTTCATGATGAGGAAATGCTTCCCTGTTACTTTTCTGAATCTGTTGGCTTTATTCAGATTTTTACTTTTCATTTCACGTGTATTTTTAGACCAAATCCGGAAAAAAAAAAAAAATCATCCCAGAACAGATAAAACATTCATTTTCTGTGAAACTAAAAGACATGGGAAATAAAGAGTAAAAGACACCAGGCTAAAGCTAAAGAGCATCACGACAAACTTTGACCACCAAACACCAAGCCAAAGCGAAAGATAAACACTGAAAGGCATCAGGCCTCAACCTCAAAAATACTCCCCAAGCTTAAAAAAAAAAGTGTGTGGATGAACCAGAGTTAAACCTGTGCTAATGTCCACAAACATCAGGCTACACCAGAGCTAGAAGCAAACCATGTCCGCTAGAAACGCCAGAATACCTCAAGTCAAACTGGGGATAAGGTGCAAAATGGCATCAATGCTGACCAGGGATAGTCGCCTCCAGGCCTCGAGGCCTGCAGTGTCTGCATGACTTATCCAAGTCATACTCATAACTAATTACCTGGTTCAGGTGTATCCCGCCAGTTAAAACATGCCAGAGCATGGAATGTTGGAAAACATGCAGGATTGTGGCCCTCGAGGCCTGGAGTGCTCTATCCCTGATGTCGACCATTAACATGTCCACCAATCCCAGGGCAGGGTTTCATTTTCAGGCTATGCCAGGAGTACAAACGCAAAAACACCAGGTCCAAATAATGACACCGAACAAATCCTTGTTTCCACTGAGCAGACTGGTATGGGAGGAATACTACAAGACGGACCGGTTAATTCTGGCGAGCGTTTCCATTAGGGGTGTGCCAAAATATCAATATTGCGATACATTGCGATATTTATTCCTGCGATTGATTCTCGATGGGTTCTCGCCAAGTATCGACCTTCTATTTTCGTTTAAAGAGGCTGTAAGCGTGATATTCGTCATCCTTTGACGAGACGTTCTTTCGGAGGTAGATGGGGGGGGGGGGGGGGTGTTGCTACTTGAATAATTTAATTTTTGTTTTGTTTACAACAATTCTGAACCAGGTAGTGGCACTGCAGTTCATGTTTACTATTGTTTATCCTGAATTTTACAGTTAATTCCAATTAAATTGTTGTCAATGCTCGTCAATGACCGTATGACTGATTTCAGCAGTGTTGCACAAAAGTCTTTACCATTTGTCGCACAAAATAAGACACAAGTTGTTTATTGCGATTGTGTTCAAGCTAAAAAATAAATGGGGATATATTGTGCTAAAAAAAAGTTTTCTACAATATATTGCGAGTCATTCGAGATGATTAACCAGTTATCGCAGTATTGCGATATCGATATCGTGAGTCATGCATTGTGTATCAGCTCTAGTTTCCACTCAGCTGTTTGTTTGTTTGTTTGTTTTCGCGGTGCATGCGTGGTGTAGACCACTAGCGTGTCATTGTAGAAAAGCAACAACAGTAGAGGTCAGCCAGCAGCTCGTCTTTTTCTGGGATTACTTCTGGTACATCATCTACAACAATAATTAAATGTTGTTAGAAAGAAGATTGGGGGCGGCTAAGATGAAAACCTCTGTTACAAAATTGCTAGCTTAGCACTATATTGGTGCTTTCTAACGTCGTCATCACTTTCTGCCAATCAACGAGTGGTAACAACGACTCCGCCCCAACCGGCCCGTTCTATTCTTCTATGGACCTACAATGGATGGGGGCCCTCGGGAGGTACGGGTCGGAACTGTTTAATGGAAACGCTCAACCATGGAACCGTACCGTACCGCTCAGGGGACACGCAGCTGAAATGGTAAAGAGTGATGTGTTCTTATCAGATTTACTGCCTTCCTTTAAGCCCCAAAATTCTTAACAGTCACATTTACTGGCACAATTAGTCGACTAATCAACGACTAATCAAGTATTAAAATAGTCGATGACTCATTAAATAGGGGATATGTTGTAATTTCATATTATATGGAGTAAGAGGGTAGAAAAGTTGAAAGTTATAATCCCATCATGCTGGATTATTTCATCATTTATTAAGGGTTTTTTAGAATATTTTGAAGTTAAGCTAATATTTCAGCCACTTACTAGCTGTTTTGGCTAATATAAGCTTTTTTTGCTTTAAAGGCTATTTTTGAGTTTAAATAATATTTTAGCTAGCCACTAGCTGTTTTGGCTAATTAAGGCTTTTTTTTTGTTTTGTTTTGTTTTTTTAGGCTGTTTTGAAATTCAGCTAATGCTAGCTGTTTTGGCTAACTTTGGATTTTTTTGTTGTTGTTGTTTTTGCTTTTTTGGGCCGTTTTGGAGTTTAGCTATTTTAGCTACATATTATCTGTATTTTTGACTTTTTTCAGTTTAACTAATATTTTAACTGGCTATCAGTTTCAGCGTTTTCAGCTATTAGCTTCGTCGATTTAAGCCATCAATTTCAGCATCTTCAGCAGCCAAATTCAGCTTAGAGCATTTACACCAGCATTTTTGCAGGTAATGCTATATATCTAGTTATTAGTTAGTTTAAAACTAATGATTTGTGCTTTACATCCACGACCCAACAAGTCAACTGATCAGAAAAAGTAATCAATGATTAGTCGACTATTAATAAATTGCTTTTGGCATCAATAATTCACACACTAATGCCGACTCCACTGTCGAAAACTGGCGCCACCACAACGCACCAGGAGCAACATGAGGTTCAGCGTCTTGCCCAAGGCGACTTCGACACCAAACCCGCCCTCGTTCGATCAGACGGCGACCGCTCTACACCTGCACCACGGCCGCCACGACAACATCAGGAAAGGTTTGGGGCTAAAATGAGCATCAACTTTACAACAAAGTCAAACATTAAACTCCAATTTATGCAAATATCTTCCAGCAAACGAGATCACCAATACAGTAACTGCTGAGGGGGAACAATGGTGGGCGGAGTCAACACCTGGAAGATCTGAGCTCCAGCCAGAGGTGGGAGTTTCACCTGTGACTGGTCAAACCCACAGCAGAACCACGCTGAACCGGTTTACGAGCCGTCAGGAGCTTCCAGGCAGGAAGAGGTTAAACCTGCATGTTCCTCTTCAGTGTTGGCACACCTGTGTCACTGCGGTCACAGGATCACCTCTGAAGTCTGGACAGAACCAGAAGTGAAGGAACCGGACCTCCAACAGCTGCTTTCAAACCCATCCTGAACTGACCGTCATTTACACATTTTTGGGTTGATTTGCCGCCGAACTAGTTAGTGACCTTGTGGTAGAGTGTTCGCCTAAGCACTGGAAGGTCGTGAGTTCGAATCCGGGCCCAGTCAAACCAAACTCTCCGAGAACGTGACCCATAGACTTCCTGTTTGACCTGAATTGGAGGATTAAATCACCAAATGATTCCTGAGCGCAGCTGTGTCTGCAGCTCACCGCTCCCCCCGAGGGATGGGTCAAGTGCGAAGAACACTTTGCACACATCGAGGTTTGTCACTACTACTTTTTGGGAGTTCTACAGAGAAAACTGCCGCGAAGATGGAGTGATGAGATGAGAGGTCCAGTCTCTGGTCTGCCGAACCCTGGAGGTTCCGCCGGAAGTTCCTCTGGAGCAGAAGTTCGTCCTCACCTGAGAACTCGGTTCTCTCACTCCATCGATCCATTCTTTGACACTAAAACGCTTGGAGTGTCAAGCCAGAAGTGACACGCGCGCGCGCGCTGGGAGTGGTCGCAGCATTAACGCAAACGCACAAACCACACGCACGCTCGCGCACATCATTGATCAGCTGCTCCAATGATCTATCGTTTAGGGAGGAAGTACGGGGGGTGGGGTGAACGATTAAAAAAAAAAAAGTTTAAGAATAAGGAAGCGCGCGCGCGCGGCTTCAGGACACTCACCGCTCATCAGGCCTCCTCCTCCGGCGCGCGCGGCCCCAGTCTCCGTGTACAGGTGTGTTCTTGTGAGGGCGCGTGCAGCGGCTGAGCGTGACACCGACTGTGTGCGCGCGGGAGGAACAGCTGGACCCTATCAGGCTGACGCGGGTGGGTGTGGCTTCCGCAGACGAGGAAGTCCGAAGAGAGGAAGTGATGGTTTGAGGAAGTTAGCGAGCTCGCGCGCGCGTGCGTGTGCAACAACGGACTTTACTGCTTTAGTTCACAGCTTAGGAACTTTGGCAAGAAGGAACATTTCTGAATTTCTGAACCGTTACAGAGAGCAGCGGTAAACCGTCATGAAGCCCCGCCCACCACAGCCAGACCCACACCTGGACAGGTGTTGACAGTTCTGTGTTTACGGCATTTCGGAATAACGGTTCCACATCATCGGTCAGCGCAGAACAGAACTTTTCTGAATGCAGAAGTCTGAAAACCTGAATAAAACAGAGTTCTTTAACCACCAGACAGTCCCATAAACACACTCCCTTCAGTTTGGAGAAATGAATCCAAGAACCAAAATGCTTCCTGGAACAATCATGTTGTTCCATCATTTGCTCATTTGAGGGCAGAATTGTCCTAACGAGGTTTGACCAAAGCAGAAAAAACCAGAGGGAAGAGAAGCGACTCCAATATTCTATCATTTCTCCCAGCAGAAATGAAAAGCAGAAATGTTCAAACTTATTTTTATATTTCCTACAGTCCCAGATTCCCTCTGGCTGGTTTTCAAACACACAGAGCTTCCATTGTTGCATTTCTTTGGGTTTTTTTTTTCAACTCTTTCCTCCATTGAAAGTCGGTTTGCATTCACACCTATTTTAACCACACCAGAGTTCCTCTGCAACTGAACCCTCAGTCTGAATCCACCTTATTCCTGGGGCCGCTGATGTAAAACGGGTCATGGGTGCAACTTCCGGTATAGCAACCGGAAGTCACACAGCGCTATTTGTTTCCATTGAAAGTTGGCGGTTTTGTTAGCTTTAGCGGTGTATAGAAACTTTGGAAGCGTGTTTTACTTAATCCCTCAAAAGTTTCAAAAATGGCTTTGCGCAGCTCGTGGTTGTTCTAACACCCAAACTAAATTAAATTTGTGGTTTAAGGAGCGTTGTGTGGAACATGGACCGCTGACGAAGAGCGAGTGCAGCTGCCCTCCTCGGTACAGATTTTACCGTCCATCGGGCGAGGATGAAGTCAGAAGGATTTGGCTCCAAATGTAAATCTTAAGAAGCCACATAAGACTTTATATGTATGTTCGTTCCATTTTGTGGATAAAGTACCACGGAGGAAAATCCGTATCCGACGTTCTGGTTGGGTTACTCCGGACCACCATAGAAGAAGAGACGCCGGGTACTGCAGAGACCAGACAGCGCGGTGAATTTGCTGCAGCGTCACAAGAACAGGGACGATATTTCCTGTGTAATTGCTGCATCTCCTGGTATTAACTATTAAAAAATTACAGATGTTTAAACCACAGCTGACTTTGTCAAAACATGAAACGGGCTAAAGCTACACCGCGCGATGCAACCCTCATTGGCTCTGGCAGCATGTAAACACAAGCACGTAAAACGATAAGGTTACAATTGATCAGCACTGTGTGCTAACTCCAGCAGAAATAATCATGTATGAAGGTATTGATATGTCTCGGAGCTTTAAGATTGTTCAGAGCTTCACCATCTGCCGCAACCGAACTGAGAAAGTAGCTAAAAATGCTAATATATGTTATATTTGGACATTTTTTAACGTCATCCTTCAATTTTAACAGCACCAGAATTGTTACGTCGCCTCTTTAAAGACATGACAGCTGCTGTTTCCACATTTATATGTAGTTATAGATCCAAAACAAGGGGGATTGCGCTGTCGCTCTACAGTTGTAATGTAAATAAATGCTACTTCCGGCGTCTACAGGAAGTATCACACATAATTCACGCAAAGGCTCATGGGGCATAGGAATAAGGTGGATAGACCAGAGCTCTTTCATGATCCAAATCTGAGTTCATGGCCCAATCCAATGAAATGAATGTTTTTAGCATATTCTTGTAGTGTTTTTCTCAAGATGGAGGACATAAATAAAAGGATTTAGGATTCAAAAAGTTGCATGAAAATGCCGTTGAGACACCAGGACCATCAAGCACGAATGACTTTTCTACATGATTTCTACACAATGGAACATGTGGGTCAAAAACTGTTTAGCAAAGCAGATGTAATTTAAATAAGAAAAATAAATACAAGTGTGGAAAAAGATTTTGTTAAAAAATAGCATTTGGAAGGCAAACCGAAAAGAAACATGGGTAGACACAGGTGGATGATGGGAATGGGTAATAAACAAATAACCACAAATAAATAAACATTTGTATTTGCTGGCAGGGCCACTAACCACGTTTATAATTTGATCTAAAATAATTTATCATTTTATTTTTTTAGTTACTATTTACAAAGGATTTTTCTGGGTTATGAAAAACCTTTTTATTAAAACTTGTCATTAAGCTTTTAAAGAAGTGGAAATTGAACCATAAAAAAAGGATTGAAGCTGACATTACAAACTAATGAAGTGGTTTTATTTTGATGCAAACAGACGATCAAAGGAAGATCTGTCAATTTAATACATTGAGGTTTGGATCGAATCGTTAACCAGACTTCAAAGATTCTTGTTATTGGAAATATCTTCCATCAGTTTTCATGATGTTCTTCTTTTTTCTACTAGTTGTATCTCCAGCTCCAGTGTTCTTTGATTAACTTTAAACCTTTAATAGTTAACACGATCAATGGAATCGATCATGTTAACTCTAAAAAGTTATGTTAAAGATTTTGTGTTTAAGCGTCACCCGTGACCCCTCAGGAGTAAAGTAGTGATAAAGTTTAAACTAAAATCCATGTCAAACTTTCAGCGTGCATTGACGCTGAACGTAATTCACCCGGTAGAGGCGCCAGCTTGATTGTTAAGTCAATGGAACAGACCCGACATCAGGTGACCTGAAGTGCTGCGGCACAACTTAAGTGACGGGCGCGGTGCGAAGGTCTGGCAGAAGCTCAACAGGTACTTTGTAAGATTTTGGGCGCAAGACATTTTGAGTGACTCAAGCAGCAGGTATTTTTGTCCTAAAGTATCGTCTTTTTCATTAACCCGTTGGAGCCGCAGGCTTGTAGAGCACATCTTGCTACTGTGCGGTAACTCGGATACTCTCTGGACAGATTGACGGCTTTCTCTCCCGCGGCGGAGCTCACTCGCTCGGTATGCCGGCAGACAGAGAGCTGCTGTGGGGTGAGGAGGCTAACGGCTCTGGTCACATTAAAAAAAAAGAAAATGTCTTCATATTTTAGTTCTTTCCGCTTCAGGTAAATAAAAGACCGTGAGCCTTCAAGCTCAGCCACAGAGACACAGAGACACAGTGGAAGTGGCTGTCATCCAGACACAGCCCCCTGTAGCAGGAAAACCTTTCAATAATAATAATATGAACCCAAACATGGAGACATGATTATAGATGTTTTTGTAGAACTAATCACAAAATATAAACCTGATTTCTCAACATTCTAAGTGAGATATCCACAGACACTGTTCCTTATGGCGATCATCCTGAATGCATTAGCTGGTAGCATTAGCTTTTGTCACGGCGTATTTGTTGCACCACAAAAGATGGGCGGGGCACGCAAATTTGTCGCATGATCAAAAGTGAACTAAGCTTAAAGCTACAAGATCTGCTTTTATTTTGAAATCATCAAAAGAAAACTGATGTTTTATGTTTTGGTTTGCTTTAGGACTTTTGAAGTTTTAAGCTCCATAAAAGGCAAAAACTAAACTCAACAGAGCTTTTCCTGATTTGTTAACAATGCCGTTATTGAAAAGATCAAACAGATTCATTTTCTATCCGTCAGAGTTCAGAGACCCTAAAATTATTCTTTTAATATTCTAATCCTAGTTTCTAAAATGAAAATGTTTTTTTTTTTTTTTTTTTGAAAGTCAGTGAAAGCTGAAATGCATAAAACAAATACTGAGAAACCAAACAGAGAGAAATGGGTGGGCCTGCATTAGGCGTGTAAACTGTGGTTTTGACTGTCAGCTGAAGCGACAGCAGCAGCTTCGGTGTGATGTTCTTCTCCATTTGTTCTTGGTAGTCTGATATTCTGAGTTCCTGCTGTACAACGTGAACAGGAAGTCCGATGAAGTTAGATTTTCAACTCCCTAAATTGGAACACAACCGCCTCAGCTTAAGAAATGAAGACGGTTTCTACTGGTGTCACAATCAGCAACAGGACTCCTCGTGTTGTTGTTTACCACAGCTCTGTTTTGTTTAAGACGTGTAATCCGCCCAGTTACTTCTTTTTACTTGAGTTATGATTTGTATTACTCTCCAGTATCTGGACTTTTGCTGTATTTCACACTCCAGGCAGAAGGACTGCTTTAGTGTCCTCCTGCAGCCGTAATTCTGCTGCTCTTCATTAGTTGATGACAATTTCTTGTCTTTAAACTTTTAACCAACTTTTGCCTGCACCTCCTCTGTTTGGCCACAGGACGGCGCCATCGCCCTCCTCTTACATTAGGAAGAGGCATGATGCCTTCAGGAACTGGGAGATCTGAAGATCCTGAAGGTAAATTTGTGTTGATTGAAGGAGATTCTTGTTGTTCTGGAATACTTAATTTGGTAACAAAAACACATTCTTCCTGATGTTTCTTTTCATCTTAGACACATGTTTTTTGGGACTTTTTTAATACGAAAAAATGATAAAACCTATTTACTTCATTTCATTTTCCTCCTATAGCTAAATTTCATATTCATAAAGATAAATATACGGCTGCTTTTAAGCAGTTTCTGAGATTAAAAAATATAGTCATTCTATTAAGAATCCTGCCGATTTAAAGGCCTTTAAAACCTGTCTACTATTTGAAAAAAATAGTTTATAATTGGTAAACCATATCTCTAGTTTCTATGTTTAATTTTGTTCATTTTTATTTTCTCTTCTCCCATTTTCTGCTCTTTTTTGTTGGCCCTCTTGTTCATTTTTTTCTGTTTATGTATGTATCTTAAGTTTTGTTAATAAAGTTTAAAAAAAAGAGATTCTTGTTGTGGTGCTGAACACATGATAAATGCAGGTTTGACCGCATATCCAAGAACAGCGAAACATTTCAACATTTTCCGAATGTCATTGTGTGAGCATTTTTAATCATAGAAGTATTTTTCTTGAAGTTATTTAATGTTTATTCTGTATATTTTTCCCAAATTGTTTGTTGTTTTGCTTTAAGGTTTTATGTTAGTTTTAAAGACACTGTATTTTAGTTGACAGTGAACTGAAGTTCATGCTATAACTACCACCTTATTATATATTCTACAAGAATTTACTAATTCTAGTTACTAATTGCTATCTGGACTTTCTGAACAGACTTTTGTCTTTTGTTTTTTTACATGTTCTTTGTATTTACTCCTTTATTGTGTTGTATTTAAACCTGACCCTCTTTAGGTTATTTGGAAAAGAAGTTGTTCTTTTTCTGTCTGCTACTGTTTTCTTAACCATTCATGAAGCACAATTAAAGATTGAGACAGAAGACTCCAAGAATAGTCTAGATCACGCGTGTCAAAGTCAAGACCCAGGGGCCGGATCCGGCCCTCTGGGTAATTCTACCCGGCCCTCCAGATAATTTTATTTCATTGTTATTAATTTATTAAACCACTGCTATCTTATTTCCAACTTGTATAATTTTGACAAAATGTGTTTTTATGGAGAGTAAAATATTGAAAGTTATTTAGGGTTTACGTTCATTATTCATAATTATGTTAAAAAGTTACAGTTTTAACAATTGGCATTCTGTTATATATTATATTATATTATATTATATTATATTATATTATATTATATTATATTATATTATATTATATTATATTATATTATATTATATTATATTATATTATATTATATTATATTATATTATATTATACATTAAAATATTAATATTTGGGAATTTACTAAGAATTTTTAGGCTATTTTGGAGTTTAGCTAACATTTCAGCTACATGCTAGCTGTTTTGGCTAATTCAGGCTTTTTTTTTTCAATTTAGTATTTAGATAATATCAGCTTCAGTGTTTTAAGCTATTAATTTAATTATTTTTTTATTTTTTAATTTCAGCTATCAGCACTAGCATCTTCAGCAAATTCAGCTTACAGCATTCACACTAGCATGATTGCAGGTAATGCTATATATCTAGTTCATAATTGTGTAAAAAGAAAAAAGTTACGTTTTTTATTAAGATTTAAATTGTTAGTTTTAGAGTGTTAAACAAATGTTTGTCCTAAGGTGTGTTTGTATTTTGGGCCCTTGTGTGATTGACCTTGACACCCCTGATTTAGATTCCAGACATTTCCAGTCAGGTCTGTTTTCCACAGAAACGGGATCTGTGATGATAATGAAAACTGTAAAGTCCGAGCTCTGCTGGGGTCCTTGAACGCAGCGCGGGCGGGACTTCGTATGATCTTCTTTTCAGCTGCAGTTTGTTAAGTTTGAGCCGCGCGGCGAAGATCAGAGAAGTTATCGATCATCCAGATACGCGGGTAAATGGATTAAAAGGAAGCCGCTGCAGAAGTGAGTGTATATCTGTCTGCCTCACTGCCTGTCTGCCTTACTGACTCGTCCGTCCGTCTGTCTGTCTGTCTGGAATGTCAGCATCTGTATGACCTATGACCTTATTGCAGCAGGACAAAACTGGATGTTTTATGATTGGATGGATTTTTTGATCCTGGGAAAACAGCTAATAAGATGAATGACTGCAGTCTCTCTGGTCTGGACCTGTAGAGTGCCGGTGATCAGTCATGTGACGCTCAGGTTTTGACAAATGTCTGCAGAACCTGATTGCAGCTGCGTTGAAACCGGCAGAGGTTTCATGAACGATTAGAACTTTCAGATGCTGCAGAAGCTTTCAGGTTATTCATGCATGAACTAAAGAAAGTTCAGCTTTCAGAGAAATCTGGTTCCTGCAGAAAAGTTGGGTTATTCAAATCTGACATGAATACGAAGAGCTTCCTGATGCCGGACTGTGACAATCAGAAGTTTCATCCTGTGAGGTGGTGGAGGTGTGGGAACCTGGTTACTTCTGCAAATGGAAATCCATCCAGTAACATCCTGCTGTTTGAGTATGTCTCCATGAACCTGGAAGCATGTAGCCGATTTCCTTTAGTAGAGGATCAGGAAACCAGCACACTTCTGGGAACCCGTCCACCGGCTTGCCTGGGGGACCGGGTTCAGATTCTGATTCAGGTCTGACATGCACGATACCAAAAATGAGCCTGTTGTTCCAGTTACTCATGTCAGTCTGTTTTTTTTGTTTCTTTTCAAAGTAATTCTTTTCATTTTTGAACTCTCCGGCTCCTGTAGCTTTGAAACGCTTTCAGTTCACATGTGAATCATGTTTGGACTCAGAGTTGTAATCGACTTGAAAAAAATAGACAAAACGGCTAAAACATTTTCTAAAAACAAAAGAATTTTTTTACAAGTGCTCTTATTTTGAAAGTCGTGACAGACTTCCTGTCTTTCCTCAGGGATGGAGTGTGTGAGTGTGTGGCTGTTGTGCGTGTGCATGTTGAATGTGTGTGTTGGGACTGTCTGTGATTTGGACAGAACCCACCTGGACCAGCAACCTGTGGATCTGCCCGGCAACAGAGCTTCAGGTAGGATTTGATTTCTCTGGATTTGTCTGTGTTTTTGTTTGTGTGTACGTGTGTCTGTCCCTCTGTTTGTGTGTGTTTTGTGTGTTTGTGTGGGTCAAAGTTGTGACAGTGTGTGGGCTAGCCGTTAGCAGCTCACCACAGCTTCCTGTCATAGACGAGCCTTGATGACACAGGAAGTGAAGTGTCAGGAGGACTATCATCTCTGCCATGACAGAATAAAACTTTAAGCCCCGCCTCCACTTGCAGGAAGTGCAGCTGATACTAAGAGGATGCAAACTTTTGTGGGTTTTTCCACCCTGAATTTCGTCTGCAGGCGCCGAATGAGAGCATGATGGGAAGTGATGCGTTCAGGCTCCTGACATTGATCTGCCCTCCTGAACAAAGGGGGTATTTCTGTCTCACAGCTGCTCGGCCTAATCCCCGCCTCACCTGTCTTCTTCTGTGGTGGAAACTTGGAGGCGGATCAGAGCCTCCACAGCTTTCAGACAAACTCTGCTTTTGAGTTTTTTCGGTCAGTCCTGAGCTGATCTGGACTCTCACTGTTCCTGTCTCACTGGACTCGGTCAGTCCTGCAGAAAGGTCAGAGGTCATCGGAGCAGACCTGCAGCTCTTGTCAGACAGAATCAGTTTGAGCTCAGCTTTTCAAACTTCAGATCCTCCTGGAGGAGATCAGGGTTCAGACTGAACGTGCCCCCCTTGTCTCTGTGATTGTGGTTCCGGTCTGTCTTTCTTGAAGAATGATGTTCTGGTTCTGCTGCTCGGCACAGTCCAGCTCGTGCGTGTCCTGCAGTTATTTTTGCGACCTTGGTTGAAGCGGCTGAAGGCCTGCAGTTATTTGTGCACCGGCGGAGTGAAACCTGACCTGAGTCTGTTTGTGAGACTGCGGTGACGAGTGTGATGAAGGTACAAAACAAACTACACAACAAAATAGACTGACAATGGGGTTGGCTGTGACTGTTATTGTTGTTTGTGACTTTTGTTTATTTGATTATTTGCAAATCTTTTTTGTGTGACTGTTGATTGTATGACAGTTTTTTGTGTGACTTGTTTGCAAATCTTTGGTTTGCGTGGGTGTTGTTTGTGTGACCTTTTTGTGAATATTTTGTTTGTGTGTATATTGTTTGTGTGGCTGTTGTTTATGACTGATATTTACGTGACTGTTTATGTGGCTGCTTTTTGTGTGGCTGTATGTGATTGCTGTCATTTGTGTGACCATTTTTGTGGCTGCTGTTTGTGTGACTGTTGTTTATCGCAGTTGTTAGAGTATCTTGTTTTTTGTCCATTCTTTGTGTGACTTGTTTGTTTGACTTGTTTGTGTTACTGTTGTGTTTTGCTGTTGTTTGTGTGATATGCTTCGGTGACTGTTACTTTTTGTTTGACTTGTTTGTTTGATGGTATTTTTTGGGACTGCTGTTTATGTGACTGTTGTCTGTTGCTGGTATTAGATTCCTTTGTTTTTTGGCTGTTGTTTGTGTGACTTGCTTTCCAATCTTTCTTTAGTGTGACTGTTGGTTGTAACTGTTGTTTGTGTAAGATTTTTGTGAATATTTTATTTGTATTAGTTTTGTTTGTGTCAGTGTTGCTTGTGTGACTGTTGTATATGCAACTGTTGTTTGTGTTACTTGCTTGCAAATCTTTCTTTTGTGTGGCTGTTGTTTTGTGTGACATTTTTGTCTAATTTTGTTTAGTGGTTAGCAGGAATTTAGCTCATGTACCTTCATCAGGCCACATTTTTAACCTCTGCTATTTTCAAACAAAACTTGAAGGCTGAGAAAAAAATCTGTGTCAATAAACAGTTTGATTTCTGGAGTTTTACAGTAGAATAGTAATAATACAGCTATAGACTTATGATACTGCAAACACTGTTGTACTCAGAATGCACAGAGATTGTTTACACATTAAAACAAGATAAAAATGCTGTGCCTTTTTGTGAATATTTGTTTTGTGACTGTGGTACAGTGGTTTTGGGTATGGGTGTGTGATTGTGGCCCTGCGACAGACTGGTGACCTGTCCAAGGCGTACCCAAGGGTTTTGCTCCGGCATCCCCATGACCCTGAAAGGGACAAAGCAGTTCAAAAATGTGTGAATAAAATACTGCCAAGAAACGGGCTTGATGTTAATTATTCAAGAAGGTTGAACAAAGTTGAATAAATGAAAGACTGACTTCTATGAAAATGTAGTTTTTGATGTTTTTAATTTGTTCTTGTGGAGGACACATACACTCATCGGCCACTTTATGAGCTGATTAAATTAACTTTGATCGTGGCGTGGTTGTTGGTGCCAGACGAGCTGGTCTGAGGATTTCAGAAACTGCTGATCTATTGAGATTTTCACCACAACTATTCTCTAGGGTTTATGGAAAAAGAAAAATATAGCAACTCACTGAAATGTTGTCAGATGAATGCAGGCTCAATAAAACAACTTGAAAGTTTTCCTTTTTTCCCATCACTGTTGACAATCTATCTGTCAAGAACACTCGTCAGTGTACCCTCTTGGCCGTCGTCTCCTCAGTAACCGTCTTGCAGCACGCCTCCACCGTACCAAAGCAGATAAACCTGACGTCGATGCAGACCTTCAGATTGGTTAGCGAAATATAAAGTTTGAATAAAGTGATCTAACCCGACAAGGATTGCAAAGCGTAGCGTAGTATTCAAATTAATCTTTTTCTTGTTCCTTTGCTTCGCCCTTGTAATCACTGACCAATGACTGAAGAGATCTTTAGTCACATGGTTTTTGGTTGGAAACAGTCTGTTTGACAGCAGTCTGAATACAGACAAGGTTTAATTCAATTCAATTCAATTTTATTTATATAGCCCAAAATCACAAAGAAATTTGCCTCATTGGGCTTCATGCAGGTAATTTTACAGATGCAGAAAATATTTAAAGATGCAGAAAATAGAAACATGAAGAAAAATATCTAAAGACTAAGCTGACTAATAAACTAAATAAACTGGATATCCTTGCTCTTAGACCCTCCCTCTCGGTAAGGAAAAACTCCTAAAAAACCTGAGTCAGGAAAAACGAAGAAACCTTATGGATTCCCACATGAGGGAGAGATCCCATCCCAGGACGAACAGGAGATACCAGAACTGGTAAGGGAAAATTAGCTTCTACAACTACGTATTTGAATAGAGTTCATTCAGATAAAGCTGCAGATAGAGCTGAAGGACGAGTGGTGATGAAGTCCTCAGTCAGACGAAGCAGAAGTGCAGTCCACGACCAGGAGCAGGAGCGTGGGGGATCCACCTGGATCTGAAATCACTCCCGCTCCCCAGAGGAGAGAGAGAGAGAAGAACAACATGTGAATCGAACTGCACCAACAAAAACATGGAGAACTTAATACAATGAATAATAAAGAGTAGGAGAGAGAGGAAGAAATAAGAACAGAGAACAGAACCCCAGAGCTGATGTAGAGAACAACTATGATAGAAAATCTAGCAGAACGCTAACCTGTCCAAAGAGGAATGTTTTAAGGTTAACTTTGAAGGTAAAAACTGTGCTGGATCTCTGACATGAGCTGGGAGCTTATTCCAGAGAACAGGGGCTTGGTGGCTGAAGGTTCTACCTCCAACTGGACTTTTAGAGATTCTAGGAACTACAAGCAGTCCTGCATTTAGTGAACGAAGTGTTCTGATTGGTTGGTAAGGAACTAAGAGATCTTTAATATAGGATGGGGCCACACTGTTCAGAGCCTTATAGGTTAACAGGAGGATTTTGAACTTAATCCTGGATTCAACTGGGAGCCAGTGGAGTGAAGCTAACACAGGAGTGATGTGTTCTCTTCTGCTAGTTCCTGTTAACAATCTGGCTGCTGCATTCTGAACAAGTTGAAAACTTTTTAAAGAACTTTTTGGGCTTGCTATCAGTAAAGAGTTACAGTAATCCAGTCTCGACGTAACAAATGCATGGATGAGTTTTTCAGCATCACTTTTAGATAACATATTTCTGATCCGAGCTATATTGCGAAGGTGAAAAAAATGCAGTTCTACAAGCTTGTGATATGTGAGCCTTAAATGATAAATCCTGGTCGAATAAAACCCCCAAGTTTCTAACTGTAGAATTGGAGGAAATATTTACACCATCCAAGGAGACTATCTGATCTGAGAGAGCATCTCTCAGGTGTTTAGGGCCCAGGATAATGACCTCAGTTTTTCTGGTTAAGGAGGAGGTCATTAATTGTCATCCAGGACTTAATGTCTCTAATGCAGGAATTCAGTTTCTCTAGGAGGTCATTCTGGTCTGGTTTAAGATAAATACAGCTGCGTATCATCGCATAACAGTGGAAATTAATGCTATGTTTCCTAATTATGTTTCCTAAGGGCAGCATATAAAGCATGAACAGGATGGGCCCTAGAACTGAGCCCTGAGGAACTCCGTAGCTAACTCGAGTACAATGAGAAGACTGTCCATTTACATTAACGAACTGGTATCTATCAGATCAATAGGATTCAAACCACTGGAGGGCAGATCCTTTGATCCCTATGTCATGCTCTAGTCTCTGGAGTAAGATGCTGTGGTCGATGGTATCAAAGGCTGCGCTGAGGTCTAACAGGACCAGAATAGAGATTAGTCCTTTATCTGAGGCCAATAACAAGTCATTAGTAACTCTAACCAGTGCAGTTTCAGTGCTATGGTGAGGTCTAAAACCTGACTGAAAATCTTCAAAGTGACCGTTGTCCTGTAGGTGGCGCTGTAGCTGCTTAACTACAACTCTTTCTAAAATTTTAGAAATAAAATGGGAGATTAGATATTGGTCTATAGTTGGACAGATGTCAGGATCCAGGCTGGGCTTTTTCAAAAGAGGTTTAACAACAGCATATTTAAAAGGACTGAGGCACATAACCAGTTTCTAGAAGGTATTTATTATGGTTAATATGGAGTCACTAATTAAGGGGAAAATTTCTTTAAAAAGTTTAGTGGGGATTGGATCTAAAAGACAAGTGGAAATTTTAGAAGACATAATAACTGATGTTATTTCTGTTTGGTCCACAGCAGTGAAGCAGTCAAAGGTTACAGACGTTTCTATGGATGCCTTTGTTTCTACGACTTCAGCCTGCTTTGGGCTGATGGTGGGAATAACCACATTTAGCTTGTGTCTAATATTTGAGATTTTACTATCAAAGAATTGAAGGAAATCTTCAGAGCTGATAGTAGCTGGAATATGTGGTTTAGGACCTGATCCAGGCTGATGGATTTTTTCTGATCCCAAATTTGAAGTGAACACGGAAGTGTTGTAGTTCTTCAAATGGCCACTAGATGGCGGTGTCAAAAGTGAGTCATTTTTATCAACTCTCGTTCTATTTGACGTTGGGAACCCTCCAACAGACATCAGAGATGATTGGTCAGTGGTTGTGTCAGTGACTGGAACCCATCATGAACTGGTCTCGAGCATTGACTGATAATATACATACGTCTATGGCAGAGGTCACCAACCTTTCTGAAGTTTGAAATAACAAATATACCCAGTTTAGTTAGTTCTACATTATTAATAATGAATAATGATACTCCTCTATGTAAAGACACGGATTTCTCACCATAATTATCAACAATGACAACAAGCTAGGAAACAAATATCAATATTCAGCACTTTATTAATCTCAGTAATGGTTACATTTTCACCTACATTTCATGGTAAGAATGTTCCATTTTTCCCTTGTTGTTCCATGTTTATCAATTATATCATATTAAAGAAAAGCAACTTACACATTTTTAAACAAATCTTGTCACATTTTGAACTAATGACCAAATCTGCAGCATTTCTAGCTAAATTAATTATCTTTGAAGTGGAGTAGGTCAGAGGTCAACTAAACTTATCTGAAGTTCATGTATCATCAACATATTTTTAAGATGTTTTCATTTTTAAATCTATATAAATGCAAGTGTTATAAAAAAAAAAGCAATAGAATAAAATTGAATTTCAGATGGAACTCACGAGTGAGTTGTGCTATTTTTAGAAGAGACTTGAGGGCACCTTGTGGGGTCCTCGAGGGCAACCAGGTGCCCGTTGGTGACTCCTGGTCACACGGACCTGTTTAAGAAGAGATTAATGGATGCATGGATGGATGAATGACTGAATGAATGAATGAATGAAGTGGTTTATTTCAAGCAATCAGGAATAATACATGAAGTAAGACATCACATAATGAATCACAAGTTTATCTCTTGAAAGGGAGTGAAAGGAAGCGAACTTATATAATCCCACCCCAGCTCGACCATAGCATCTTCCCTACATGAATTATCAATATCTTGTTCGGGACTTGATATTAAATATGTTTAAAAAGAGATTGGATGGATGGATTATTTATTATTATTAACCTTTATTTTACCAGAAAGTTCCATTGAGATTAAGAGATCTCTTTTACAAGGGAGTCCTGGCCAAGAGGCGACAAAAAACAAATCAGTTCCAGTTAAAAAATAAAACACGTTTCATTTCAAACAGTTGCAGATAAAAGAATCTTTCTCTTGTGCTCTCAACTTGGATTTCAAATCATTCAAAGAGAGAAGTTCAGTAAGTTTCCAGTCCTTTTGCAGCATGTTCCATGTGGTGGGGGCAGCAAATGCAAATGCCCTTTTTCCAAAGTCAGTGTGGAACCGTCAGCAATAAACAGTCATTGGAACGCAGTCCATATGAATCTATTGTTCTCTGGGTGATTAAAGTACAAATATAAGACGGTAGAAATCCAGGCATAGCCTCGTAAATAAAAGTGCACCAGTGGGTCAGCCTCCTGGTGGACAAAGAAGGCCACACTACATGAGATTACAGCTCACTGTAGTGAGTCGACATCTTGCAGGTTGTAATAAACCTCAGGGCAGCATGATACACAGAATCAAGCCTGCACAGACACTGAGATGTGGCATTCATGTTCAGAAGATCTACATAGTCTACAACAGAGAGGAAAGTTGCAGAAACACGCTGTTTTTTAATCTAGGAGAGATGGATGGATGGATGGATGGATGGATGGATGAATGGATATGGATGGATGGATGGATGGATGGATGGATGGATGGATGGATGGAGATGTGGATGGATGGATGGATGGATGGATGGAGATGTGGATGGTTGGATGGTTGGATGGATGGATGGATGGAGATATGGATGGATGGATTGATATTGAGGGATGGAGATATGGATGGATGGATGGATGAATCGATGTCTAAACCTCATTCTAAACTTCATAATCCTCGTCTGTCTTCAGATCTACATTATAAACGTTAATCTGTATAAATCTGAACCAGATTTTCTTCTGTTGGTTTCTTGCAGTATTTCTGTGTCTTTTTGCTTATTTGTTGTTTTTAACAGTTTGTTAAAGTTCATCAGACATAAAAACACTTTTATTTGTTTTATTAACTTGATTGATCCTGATAACGTTTGAGCCACTTGACCGGGTTCCGTCTGTTTGTGTGTGAAAGTGTCTCAGGTTTGGTTTGGTTTTGCAGTGAAGGGTTTTCTCTGCACTCGTGTCCTTTCCCCGTCTGACTCTAACGGCGAGTCTGACGTGTTGCAGACCTGTGCGTCATAGACCCGCAGCTCTGTCACAACGAGGACTCGCTGCTCAGCTTCGAGGCCATCTGCAGCATCCACAAACTGATGGACGACGACGCCGACGGCAGCGTGGACACCACCGAGACGGACGAGGTGAGCCCAGCCTGAATCCCCCTGGAGGTGGACCGCCTCACTGCAGCATGTCAGACGGGGAAATCACGCGCCCCCGTCTACTCTCAGTTTCTCAGGGAGGATCTCCAGTACAAAGACTCCAAAGCCAAACAGAACAGCTTCCACCGAGCCGACCTCCACATCAGCGTGGAGGACATGTGGAACGCCTGGAAGAGCTCCGAAGGTGAGGAGGAGGAATGTCCCGGAACACTGTGACATCGTTTAATGAACTGAAGCACGACACTTTTTTTTAATTGCAAGTTATGAGCTGACCAATCAGAGGCTTCAGTAAAAGTGGGTGGTCTCACGTCGACGTTCAAAACGTGTGATTGACAAACCCGTTTTCACATGGAAGAGGTGTGGCCTTCCAACAAGCTCACTCCTGATTGGTGAGAGCGGTTGCCATGGAAACGTAGACTCAGATCGACTTGGACCAATCACTGTTTACTGACGACGTCTGGTTCTAACATTGCAACGTCCGTATCCCGGAATAATAGCAGCTAAACTGACCTCATTTTGTTGGACCTGGAAGCAAGTCATTTTCTGTAGGTGATTTCACGCTCACTCGGTCCAGTTCTAATATACAGTCAGTGGTCAAACACCAAGATCCATGCGGATCAGTGGTTTCTACCCTGAAGAAAGTCGTGTTATGAAGGGATTACATCGTCAGTTTAAACAGAAGGAAAGGCTTGGCAGACAGAAAAGAAAACACTGATAGTTAAACTGGTCAACACATTTCCTGCTCTGCATTTGTGTGTGCAGTGTACAACTGGACGGTCCCACAGGTGGAGGAGTGGTTGGCGGTCAGCGTGGAGCTTCCTCAGTACACCAAAAGCTTCCAAAAACTTCAGCTGGACGGCCGATCGCTGCCCAGGTACCGGCTGTGGTTCTGACCATAGATGAGGAAATGTGTGTGAATGTCTGTGGTTGTGTCCAAATTCCGTCCCTAATCCCTAACTACTAAAAAGCTATGTAGTATAGGACTATCCGGTGCCTGGATTTTAAAGGGAATTGTGACCCGATACGCGCTGCTTTTCGTTCGTTTTTCTAAAATCCAGATATGACGTCACCGATTTCACAAAGTGAAAATCTAATCAATACAAGCATTTCACAACTTTTATTTATGACTCCATTGTTCACAATTGTTCGACTGCAATGCATTTTGGTCTATATTCGCTAATCTAGTGAGCATCGATGCACGCTAGTTTTTCGCAAAGACTTCTGAGAAATTTCAAGTGCACTCGATTTTGGAATTGGTAGATCCAGACAGCACTAGAAAAAGGTGAACAAACTATTTAGCGTGTACAAGAGGGGAATTCGGGCATAGCTTACGACTCCGCCCCTTAATAGAACCCGGGGCTGCATGGCGCCAAAGGCAAAACATGGTTCTTGGACCCCCTCCATCGCGCACACACAAATATCATAAATAAAAAAGAAGTACTCCAGCTGCCTGGGAGATGTTGAAATGAGTATTTATTTATTTTAATTGGCAAGAATTAAATAATAACCACCTAAAAAAATTAAGAGTAAAAAAAATTAAGAGTAAAACACTTCACCCGAACCAGGACGCAAACCCCAAAAAGGTGGCTCACTGTCGGGTAGATCTTTTGTCAGGCATATCCAGTGTTTAAGGTTTAAAGATTTCCACTATTAAGGGTTTAAAATGAGGAAAAGAGAAAAAAATGACATTGCCAGTTAAATAATTTTTTTCCAACGAAAAAAACAATATTATTTTTTTTTCAACGAAATGGGAGGGAAGGTTAAATTTTCAAGCAATTGACTGTAAATAAAACAGACAAATCTCTGCTTTGAGTCATTTATTTACTTCCTCTTCCTTCCTTTTTTGACTTAAAGCTACCCCTGATTTTCTGCTTTTTCATCCTTAAAGTTTTAAAGAAACAGCGACCAAATCAGCACCAGGCAAAATTATTGATTATGTTTTTATTTATTGTTTGAATTATTGCATTTTTTAAGATTTTACACAAAATAAGAGGCATGTCAAACTGTAAAAAAAAAAAAAAATCTTGACAATTTGGCACCTCCCTCCAGCAGATGGCACCCCAGGCGGTTGCCTAACTCGCCTATACCCAGGGCCGGCCCTGTGGTCACCAGTGATAACAGGAAGTGAGGAAGCATTTCTCACATACAGCCAGAGCAGGTTTTCACATCTAGCTCTAAGATGTGAAAGAACCCTTAATGTTCTGCTCTAAAATGTTCCAAAATGTACCTGCAGGATGTCGTGTGTTTCCCTCAGGTACACCTCACACCTGTGTCATCCGAAACCCAGGAAAGCTGATCACCATGGCAACAGTGCCTGCTACAGCTGAGACGTTGACTTTTAATTCACATTGTCTTCACAATCATCAGACTTTGACATAAAAAAAACATAAACAAATAAATAAAATCCAAACTTTGTAAAACACTTATAGTTTTAAATTGGAAATGTTTCTGTTTTTTTTTACATTTGTGTCCACCTGACCATCTGCAGATGATTCAGCTCACTTCAGTTTCATGTCATTTAAAAGGTTCAGGTATTCTCATCTGAATCCAGGGAAATTCATTGTATTTCATTATTTTTTTTCAATCAGAAATTAAGAATAGAGTTAAAAATGACGCATTTTAAACATGCAAATCAGTGTTTGTTAACCCTTTAACATCTGAGCTCCAGTGTTTATGTTCTTTGGTTTACTGTAACTTTTCAACTGTTAACACGATAATTCAAGTAGATTCTGAAGGAGAAAAGCGGCTCAACGAGTACGTTACAGATTTTGTGTTTAAGCTTCACCAAGGGCGCTAACTCTGAAGCTGGGACACAGCGGGGGCAGACGATGGGCGGTGCCGTTTGCTTCTCTGTGGAGTTTAAGGTTTCCAGCCGCCCCCTTCTCCTTGCAGGCTGGCGGTGAAGAACACCACCCTGACTGTATCCCTGCTGAAGATCGTGGACCGAGGTCACGCTCAGAAGCTGCAGCTCAAAGCCCTGGACATCGTGCTGTTTGGACCACCGCCAGGTGTGTGTGTGTGCTGAACCGGGCCTTCACACAGGAGACCGGACTCTCAGGTCGGATCCTGGCTCCTCTTACATTTTTGTTGCTCATTCCTACTGGAGTTTGTAAGGACCTTCACCCTTTAACACCGGAGACGTCAGCAGCAACATCTAAATGACCAACACATTCGCATCCCCAAGTCGTCACATATTGACGTTTGGTTAAGGACCCCGCTGCATCACTTTTTGGGTGTCTCCAACTGGTCTTTTTTTTTCGTAAAATCAAGGGTCCGAAACCCTCAGGACGCAGCCGGTACCGGTACCCTAACCCAGTAATGATACCCTTTTGTAACCCTAACCTGGCACCAGATGCAGACTGGTCCACGGAACGTGTCCAGTACCAGGACCCTAACCTAACACGGTCGTGGTACTTGATGCGGTACGAGGCAGGAAACCGAATCCGAACTGCATCCCAGTACTGGACCAGATCTGGTTGATGGAGGTGGAGGACCTGGGATTTAATGGGAGCAGCCAGCACATCAAAAAACCACGAGTTATTGTCAAAAAGTGACACGGAGGAGTCCTTAAAGCTCCCCTATGACAATTTTTTTCATTTAATAAAACGTTATAATACGTTACAAAGTTATTATAACAAGTTATAATGTTAACAATAAAAGGTAAAGATCCTTCTTTTCATTCGAAGTGACCGTTTAACCAATCACAATGAAGATCAGCTGATTCAGAATCTGGTGAAATGATGTTAATAAATTGACCATATGTGGAGAAAAGGGTGGAGATATTTTGACTCATCTTTGAATAAGACTTTCAGATGTAGGACAGCCATCAGAGGGGGGCGGAGTATCCGATGAGTAATGATTTACAGTGACCGGAATTTGAGGAGGAATCTGTTCAAATCGGCTCCTGGTGGTTATTGTTAGGATTACAGTTTATATTGAAATGACTTTTTTTAAGGGTTTAATGTCTTTGTTGTTCATATCGACTGCAGCAATACTCAACCTCCTCCTCTTTCATCACAGCCTCTCTTAATATCCTCCTCTCTTAACTCTTAATATCAATCAGTCAATCAAACTTTATTTGTTGAGCGCTTTTCATGTACTTCTGTACAGCCCAAAGTGCTTTACAAGTTAAAAGAAAACATATTTCAGCAAAATAGATCAGAAATATCCACCTCATCAAGACAAAAACAGCATAAAAACATATAAAATCAAGACATCATATGAAAAACTTGCGACAAAACTAGCATCATCATTGAAATAACAAATTATTTAAAACAATAATAAACCCTAAAAGTTCAAAGTGAATCATTAAAAGCTTTACTAAAAAGGTAGGTTTTTAATTTGTTTTTAAAGATTTCCACAGATGTAGCAGCTCTCAGGTCCTTGGGCAGGCTATTCCACAGGCGAGCGCCTAGACACTGAAAGGAAGCCTCACCATAGGTCTTGGTCTTAATATAGTGGAGCCTGAGGATCTGAGAGCTCTTGGTGGTTCGTAAGGACTTAGGAGATCTAATAAATATAAAGGACCTAAACCATTAAGACATTTGAAAACTAAAAGAAGAATTTTAAAATCTATCCTAAACTGACAGGCAGCCAGTGCAGGGACTTAAGGACAGGAGTGATATGGTCTCTTCTTCTGGTGTTGGTTAGGAGACGCGCAGCTGAATTTTGAATCAGTTGCAATTTATGAACAGACTGTTTCGGAAGTCCAGTTAAAAGAGCATTACAATAATCAAGTCTCGAACTTATAAAAGCGTGGATTAAAATCTCAGCACTAGATCTTGAGAGGAAGGGCACTACCTTGGCTATATTTTTTAAGTGAAAGAATGCAGTTTTCGTTACATTTAAAATATGCTGCTTAAAATTGAGATCTGCATCAAACAAAACTATTTGTATATACTAATAATCACGAGTGACCTTGTTGGAGGTCCACACTCCTTCCACTCAATGCGAGCTTGGGAGAATCTGTCAATCAGTTCCAGGTGGGGCCAACGGGCACCACATGCGTTTACTGACGCGTCTGGTTGGTCAGTTTATAACTTGAATGACTTGCGATAAAGAAAATATATGTTTTTGAACAAAGTAGTTTATCAAGCAAAGAGGTATCAGAGCAAAACAGCTAGTGTGAACATTTTATCCCAACTCCAAAACAGCCTAACAGCCTCGTCTGGTCTCCTTGTTCGAGTCCAGATTAAACACAGGGTTGTGTTAGGATGGAAACCTGACCGAGAGTGTGGATTAGGGAAAGCTGCTGGGCCGTGGCGACTCTTGACGGGATGTGCAAAAAGGTGAACAACAACGGTGCCAGCTTGTATATGTGGTGTGTATAGTTGTGTGTGGGTCTGCATTAGTGTGTGCAGTCAGTGGTAGAGTTGATCGTAGAAGTAGAGTGAGTAGATCAGGTATCAGGTGACGCATCAGGCATCGTGATGTTTCCTCTGTTTTTGTTTCTCTCCCCCCTCTGCCCCTTCTCTCCTACCCATGTTTCTCTTTTCCCATCCAGTCATGAACTCCCCCCTCAATAAAAATAACCTCATAAAAATGAAAACATGAATGAAGTTCAGCCTCAAATACAGATATGAACCCGTCCTGAGAGTCCAGAGCTGTCCGGCATCCGAGCCTCTCTGCTCCGCTCTGTCTGCTCAGCTGCTGGACGCCATCCGTTCATGACGAACGCATAAACCTGAAGTTCCGGTCCGCTGGGCTGCAGAGAGTCGGACAGTAAAGTCTGCGTTCAGCGGTTGATCCAAGTTCCTCACTCAAACGGTTCAGAACCACAGAGGAGACGAGCGTTACTGTGCTGACCAGCTGAAGAAAATTCCTGTCCGGCGCATTTTTAGTGAGGCGTTACGAGAATGTCCGACAGAGAGAAGCCGCCGCCCCCACCACCCCACCCCCTGGAGATTTCAGGGCCGGCTGGAAAGATTATATCTCAGCTGGTCTGGAAACGCCCCAGAATCCTCCTGGAAGAGATAGTGGAGACCATGGATGGATGGATGGAGGGAGGGAGGGAGGGAGGGAGGGAAGGAGGGAGGGAGGAGAGGAAGAAGGAAGGAAGGAAGGAAGGAAGGAAGGAAGGAAGGAAGGAAGGAAGGAAGGAAGGAAGGAAGGAAGGAAGGAAGGAAGGGAGGGAGGGAAGGAAGGAAGGAAGGAAGGAAGGAAGGACGGAAGGAAGGAAGGATGTCATTAACATCCAGGAGTCTTTTAAGACAGATCTGCGGACAGGAAACTGTAGCCTCTGTAGCTCCACCCCCTACTGTTGCCTCCACACCATCTGTCTGCAGGTTTGTCGTGTTAAGCGCAGCCTGTGTTCTTCTGTGGGTCAGCAGGTCTGCAGAACCGATGGAAGGATTGGGTCCTGGCTCTGTCCGTCCTGATGGCTTTGGGCGGCTGCTGGTTCGCTTACGCACAGACCAGGAAGTCCAGAGATGACCTGGGGAAGCTGATGAAGGACCTGGAGGGTCTGCAGAGAGCTGAGCAGAGTCTGCTGGACCTGCAGGAGAAGTGAGTCCAGCATCTGTGACAGACGCGGTCGTGTTTGATTTAAGTCAGACAGATAGAAGGCTTTGACTCCATGTTTCCATAATAAAACTCCTCAGGAGTTTACAGAGTTCTTTAGTTTTGCTCTCAGCTGAAAGAAAAAAAAAAAAAAGGAGAAATGCAAATAATTTTACTTTCATCCAAAATGAACCATCTCACACTAATGAAGAGTCATGGAAACGACCAAGAGGACAGCTTGAGGAGTAAGTCAATCTCTATTTTGAAAAGCTCTTTTTGTAAATGTGTGACCTCAGCTAGAGAAGATTCCAGGAATCTGAGATACTTTATGAAGGTTTTCAAAAGCAGGAATGATGGCCGGGTTTGGAGAAACTCCTCCTGACGGGACCCAAAACCAGGTCAACTCCACAAACACTTTAACAGAAGTCTACCTTCACCACTTTATGCTGCACGGTCTGTGGGTAAAAAATGGAAAAATGTGTTTGGGAAACGCAGGAGGCCCACACAAAATACGTAGATCGCAGGCTATAAAGTGAATCTGTAAAGAGAAAATGTTCATCCATTAGTATGCTTGTCCCGGTCACCAGCCTGAAAAATGAACAACAGGGGTCTCAAACTGGTGGCCCGCGGGCCAGTTGCGGCCCCCAAGACGATATTTTGCGGCCCCCGCTGTAATGAGAAAGTTTAATGTTGGTGTGGTGCTTTGTATGAACGGCACTTTTACAGTGTTGTTTGTAGAGCTGACGAACCAACCAATCACAGTGGATACGAGGCTCTTCGGGGGGTGACATTGACCAGGCTTGAAACCTGACACCCCGCTCTGCACACCACATTAATGAGTGCCTTACTTTTTTTAGAAAGTGACTATTTGCAGGTAATTTTCCTCAAAACATAGAGCCAGTGCTGTGTGGTGTTCCATTAGTGTCAAAAATATGTTTTTGTGTCTACTGTCTATGACTTTGGTCCATTGTCTATTGCAAATGTCAAAGTCAAGGCCCGGGGGCCGGTTCCTTTTATATACATAATTGTGTTAAAAAGTTATGATTTTAAAGTTTTTAAAATGGGCATTCTACTAGTTTTTTGAACTATTTTGGCATATACTAGGATTTTTACTGGCAGTCTTTGAGTTCAGCAAATGTTTTTGGCTAATTTAAGCTTTTTTTTATCTTTAGACTGTTTTGAAGTTTTGCTAATATTTCAGCTACATGTTAGCTCTTTCGGCTATTTTAAGCTTTTTACAAGTTTTTAAGGCTGTTTTGGAGTTCAGCTAATATTTCAGCTACATGCTAGCTGTTTAGGCTAATTTAGGCTTTTCTTTTTCAGTTTTTAGAATATTTTGGAGTTAGGCTACTTTTTACACGCTAGCCTTTAGGCTATTTTAGGCTTTTTACAGATTTTTTATGATATTTTGAAGTTTGGCTATTTTTTCAGCTACATTGCCTAACTTAAATTGCTTTTATTTTTAGTTCTTTAGACTGTTCTGGAGTTTGGCTCATATTCACACATCAGCTATTTTGGCTAATTTATTTTTTTTTTCAGTTTTTTAGGTATTTTTTAAGTTTTGCTGTTTTTCAGCTACGTGCTAACTGTTTTGGCTAACCTAAGTTTTAATCAGTTTTTTTTTGGCATTAAGCTAACATTTTAGCTGGCTATCAGCTTCAGCGTTTTCAGCTTTTAGCTTTAGCATTTTCAGCTATCAATTTCAGCATCTTTAGCTATTAGCACTAGCATATTCAGCAGCCAAATTCAGCATACAGCATTCTCACTAGCATTATCACAGATAATGCTAAATATCTAGTTCATGATAATGCTAAAAAGTTACAGTTTTAAAAATGTAGTTTTAGAGTGTTCAATAAATGTTTATCTTGTTTGGCCCATGACCTAAGGGTTGTTTTGAATTTTGGCACCAAGTGTGATTGAGTTTTAGTTCTTTGGTCTAATTCTACTGAATAAGTCTATTGAACATTTGTTCATGTCTTCGTACCACTAAGCATGTCCACGCTTCTTTGATGATACCTTTGCTTTGAACTTTACATTTGTTGTTGTTATTGGATCTGGTCGCCAGAAAAGTCCTTATCAACAGTTGCTAGCGTCGTTAGCTCCGGTCATTTCACAGAACACACAGAAGATTTTGCTTAATAGTATAGACATGAACAAATGTTCAATGAACTTGTTCAGTAGACATAGACAATGGACCAAAGACAGACAGTGGACAATATATTTTTGGCACAAATGGAACCTCGTACAGCCCAGCCTCAGCCAGACTCCGCCTTCAGTGGCCCCAAGGGAAATTGAGTTTAAGAACCCTGACTTACGAGGTTGTGTCAGGAAGCACATCTGTTATAAAACTCTGCCAAACCAAGTGTGTGGGTCCCTGAGAGATGTCCCAAAAGGGGAACGTGCTGCAGATTATCTAATATGGAGGGGAAATAAGAGAGAAATAGGTGAGGCGTTGTGCAGGGAACTCATTAGAGCTGTTCACATGATAACTATTCACTCTGAGCGAGCAACTTGACTGTTAGAAATGAGGAAATTAGACAATCAGAGTGTAGTTTGTGTGTTGAACCTACAGTGCCTACGATCACCTGCGTACAGTCGTTGCATGCAGTTGGTATAGAGCCAGTACTCGCACCTTACTGAGGACTCGAGTGGCGCTTTCAACAACATCAACCTTATGTCATAAGTGTGTGTGACTTCCATTATCCTTACAAATACGTCTTGACACTCTGAGCGCACACATGACAATGATACATTCTGTGACGTCCCTTAAAGGGGCCATACCATAAAAAAACAACTTTTTGAGGTTTGAAGTGTGCTCATTCCTCACTATAAAAGAACCACAAAGTGATATTTGGATCTATTCACGGATTTCTGAGTAATCCTCTTAATACTTGCGCTCACTGCAACAGCCCCTCACAGAGTGAGACCGCCCCTTTCAGGAAGAGTCCGCTCCGCCCCCACGCTAATACAAACACTTTCTCCGCAAAGCTAGGAGCTCGAGCTAGCGGTGATCAGCTAGCTTCACGACACCCCTTAATTTAAAAAATAATAATACTAAAAAATTTCTCTTCATTTTTTTTGGGGATGTCGGAGGATGTCGTGAAGTGGGCAGAACCCCCAGGGAGTGAAAGGCGGAGCCTCACAGATGGAGTTGTTTTACTTTAGGGTATAAAAATAGTTCACAAAAATAACTCATTTATATAAATAATCAGTTTTTCAGTCTTCCAAAGGTAATATATGATCATTTACATAGATATAGTTTACTCTGAAAGACTTAAGAAAATCATTGTATTGCCTCTTTAAGGTGGTCCCAAAACTGCAAGATACACCTGGGCTTCCTTTAATCCTCTCTACAACCCTCCACGGGTCCAGACAACCCAAAAACCTGCAGCACCTTTCCCATTATGGCGTCATGGCATAACCGAAAATCTAGAACCGAAGCTGTGAAAACAGCCTTGGACGCGAGCAGCCGTTTGGAGGGTGGCACAAAACAAGACAGTTTGGGACCTTCAAATGCTGATATGCACTAATGAAGGGGACTCAAATTAGGCAGAAGTGTGGAGGATCTGCTCAGTCTGGCTCTGAGACGCCATCCTCTGAGTTAGACCTGCTGCGTGTCTGTGCGGATCAGCAGACCAGAAACTTCAAGAATAGACCAATTCTGTTTATTTCATAATTTAATGTAATCAAAACTGTGGAGGAGCTGCTGCCACGAGGAGGAAATAACTCACTCTGCGACTGAGACGGAGCAGAACGAGCTGCCGGCTATTCTGTGCCCTTATATGGACACCGCAGACAGAAAGTGTGCGCTGAGGCCGTCAACACACACGCACACACCTCCAACACACACTCAGCCGGTCGTGCTGAAACACGCCATTTCCTCTGATGACTTCTTGTTCTGCAGAGTTTAAAGAAGTTCCTGTTTTAGCTCAAACACGTGTCCTACAGAAACCGGTGAGAGAAGCTCTACGTCAGGTTTTCTGTGGAGACATCCGAAGTAGAACAGGCGAGAATCCTCGGTCTGAATAATGACACGTGACTCCAGGAACAGCTGATTAGGTTATGAAGTTCCTGTCGGGCTTTAACCCCCTCGTCAAATCAGACTGACCACAGAGCCCCCCCCTCAGCTGAACGGCAGAGGATCATCTCCAGCCCTAAAGTTTTTCCATTGAAAGGAGTAGACAGTGTTTACCTGTCCCTCCCCAGGATCTGGGTTAGTCCGGCTGATTCTGGGCAGAGCCGGGCTTTGTCTTTGTCAGTGATTAAATTTAGTTTATTTCAGCTACATGCTAGATGTTTAGGCTAATTTAGGCTGTTTTTTTTAAAAGCTTTTCAGGTTGTGTTGGAATTATAGACTCATAGTTACATGCCCACATGAAGAAAAATGCTTCTTTACTGACCCTTGTGGCGGAAGGCTCTGCATCCCTATGTGACAAAGGTTAGCCCTTAAAAAACAATTTCGGACAACCATATCACTTCAAATGTCCATACAATGGAGAGCTAGGGGAAGAATTCAGATTTGGCCCACCTGATCGACTACGGTTTAAGAATAACATGGAAAATATGAATTTTCTGTCAAGAGATTGACGAGATCAGACACATTTAAAAAAGACAATGTCCTCTGAAGGCTCAGTCAGCAGAAGGACTGAGAACATCATTTACTCTTTTTATTGGTTTACCATCTATCTTCATCGTCTCCTGAGGGTAGAAAAGGTCCTGTCCCCATGTGACGAGGTATAGTTTGAGATCTGCAGCTATGAATTCTCCCTATCAGGTGCGAGGCTTGCCCTGTGGTCGTCTCCATCCCGTGACCCTTGAGTTAAATTGGAGGATGGCCGTCGTAGGGCTAGTCAAGTGGTAGGCGAAGGTCCTGGCCAAGACAGTAGATGCGACGCTCCCTAGCCAGGCAGGATGCTCAGGTTGTTGGAGATGCGTTTGGGCCACTTGATGTTCACAAAGGTGTCTCTGAACCAAGAAATAGGACGGAGAGTTCTGCCAAGAAATAAACCAAAAGCTTTGTTTCCCGTGAGATGGTTTGGTCCTGATTGCCAGAGAGACTGCAGGGATGATGCTGCCAAGGCTCTTCTGTGAATTATTTCAGCTTTACGTCTCATCTGTCAAACTTCTGATGGGCTCTGCAGTATCATTGCTGACCCATAGAAGCAGCAAGTCTGGACCATCACCAACAAGAATTTGGTCTTTGTTCGGTTCGCTTGGAGGCCAAGTTTCTCTGCCTCTGTACTGTAAATATTTTCTTAGCAGACAGTGATACTGAACAGGATGGTATCGTCCGCATACACCTGGTCATCTAGTCAAAGAGGTTAGGAGGACACAGAACTGGTGAACGCCACTGGAGATGGTAAACCAGTCAACTGTTTTTTTTATGTTTCATTGTGGAATATTCAACAACAAAGATCGGTTTTCCATCCACTCATAAATAAAAGTCAGAATTGCAGATAAAGAGAAAGAATATATTTTCTTGGGTTAAACGTTTATTTGATCTTTTCCAGAACATTTTGTCTTTAGAGCTCAATGTTGTCTGTAATTTGGTTTACATTGTGATTTTATGTGGACATATTTTCAACACAGGTAACACATTCTCACTCGAAAATCATCACATATCGATGTTTGGATAAGGAACCCTCTGCGTCACTTTTTGACGTTTCGGGTGTCCTCATCCAATCACAGGTCCCCAACCTCCGGGCTGCAAACCAGAACCGGTCTAGTACCGCGACACGTAGCTCACTGGTACCCAAACCCGGTACCAGTACCCTTACCTGACACTGGACCAGATGCAGTACCGGTACCAGGCAGGTTAAGGTTAGGATACTAGTACTGGGTTAGGGACCCGAGGACCAGTGCGCATCCAGTACTACATCCGGTACCATGTCCTGAGAATTGTGAACCCTAGATTCTATGAGCAGCCATCACAATAAAAAACGAGTTGGGGACACCCAAAACATCAGAAAGCCGGTCTCAGATCGGTTCACTTAGTACAGAACAGATCGCAGCAGACAAACCAACCGAGCCGACTCTGAGGTCAACCCTAAATCCTAACATCACGAGTGAGCCTCTAGAACTCTAGAGTCTCTTCAGTAATGGTCAACCAGCTGATCCAACCAGAACTCAGTTCTAACCAGAACCCTAAAATACATTTGACCCTAAAATTCAGACATTTGCACTGAGAGGACTAGGATGAAAACTCTCCTAATATTAGTTCTTGGTTCCTGAACATGTATAAATACCAACATACACACATGCAGCAGCTGATCTGTAGGGATCAATTAGAGCATCAGCTCGGTTTCCTCTGTAATCCCTCAACTGCAGAGTATTTCCTCTGTGCCTAAAAATAGTTTCATATTTTCTCTCCCACATACACGAATACTCACATACTCAAGCACAGCACCCCCTGTGCCACCAATGTAAAAAAGCAACAGTTTATTTACCGACTATGCATGGTTACACTTTCTTTAGGGCTGTGTCAATCTGGACTTTTTAAATAGAACACGTGGGTTCATATGTGTGTAGAAAAATGATCTAAACCAGGGGTGTAAACTCAATCACACAAGGGCCCAAAATCCAAAACACAACTTAGGTCACGAGCCGAAAAGGTTAAACATTTATTGAACAATCTAAAACTACATTTTTAAAATTTAAAAGTGTTATGTTTAAACATAATTATGATCAAAGTATATAGCATTACCTGTGATAATGCTAGTGTGAATGCTGTAAGATGAATTTGGCAGCTGAAGATGCTAAAATTGATAGCTAAAAACGCTAAAGCTGATAGTTGAAAACACTGAAGCTGATAGCTGACAACGCTGAAGCTAATAGCTAGCTAAAAGATTAGCTGAATGCTAAATTAGCCTAAAAAATGAACAAAAGCCCAAGTTAGCCCAAACAGCCTGAAAAGCTTTTAAAAAAATAGCCTAAATTAGCCAAAACTGCTAGCATGTAGCCGAAATATTAGCTAAACCCCAAAACGGTCCAAAAAGCAAAAAAAAAAAAAAAAAAAAAAAAAACCTAAATTAGCCAAAGCAGGTTAGCATGCAGCTGAAACATTGGCTAAACTCCGAAATAGTCCAAAAAACTTACAACATGGCAATTTTTAGGACTTTAAAACCATAACTTTTTAACATAATTATGAATAGTAAAAAAGGCTAAATAACTTTCAATATTTTACTCACCATAAAATATGTTTTTTGTCAAAATTATATAAATTAAATATAAGCGTAAGATAACGTCGGGCCATTCATAACAATTGAATAAAATGATCTGGAGGGCCGGATAGAATTATAACTATATAATTATAATTCTATAATTATAATTTGGCCTTGGTTCCGTCTCTTTCTGTCTGAGAACCAGGACCTGAGACTTGGAGGAGCTGATCTCCTTCCAGCTGCTTCAGGTCATGGTTGGAGGAAGCCATTAGAAGCACGAGTCTGACTCGTGTGATCTAAACCAATACAGTCAAGATGAAAAAGCTAAACCATGGCCCAAATCCAAGCCAAAAACGCCAGATAAATGAAGAAAAGAATCAGGCTGTCATGAAGGTTTGAGCAGCAGCTCACAGATCGTTGTCATCATCTTGAACCAAAGTACAGTTGTTTAAAGAGCTGGGGGGTGGAGGAGGGGCTTCCTTCAAAAATGGTTTTGTGGGAACTTCTGATAAGCAGAACTGACGATGACATGAAGTCCAGAAATAAATCCTGCGATAACATGGTCTGGAGGCCTGACAGTCAGATGATTCGGTATCTGTGTCTTTGTCTGGTCAGACTACAGCAGGCTCAGGAGGAGCAGCGCTGCGTTCAGGTGGAGAAGGTGAGGGTGGAGGAGGAGCTGAGGGGCGAGATCGACTCGGCCAAACACGAAGCCCAGCGGCTGCGCGAGCTGCGTGAGGGGACGGAGAATGAGCGGAGCCGGCAGAAGTACGCCGAGCAGGAGCTCGAACAGGTAAACCTGCCTTAATGCAGGAGTACGGCAAGCCATTAGGGCCAAAAAAAGTCCTCTGGATTTACATCAGAAAGATGGCATGTTTTTTTTCTAGATTTAATTAGAAACACAATAACCACCAAAGACTGAATACTGAAGAGGCCCAGAAAGTCCACGGTCCAAATGGTGGGGAACGTTTGCAAAACATGTTTTTGAAAATATTGATTGTGTGTGTTACTCCCCAAGGTAGAGAACCCCTAAATAGACAAAGAAGAAAAAAAAGCTAAAGTAAAAAAATAGAAGAAAAAAAAATGTGTTTCCCTAAAATTTGAAGAGAAAAAAAAACTAGTTACTGACTGATGCACAACAATAGTAAGTGGTGAGGACCAGTTACTGACCAGAAGATTTTTCTTTTCAATTTCTATTTTTTTAAATATATATATTCAAGGTCAAAGTCATTATGTCATTTTTAGTCATTTTTCAGTTATTATTAAAAGTCAATGCGAAACAAAAGACAGTTCAGACCATACGATAGAGTGCTACATGCAAAAAAAAAAAAGAGAGTGCTACATGCTAGCTGTTTTGGCCAATTTGACATCTTCTGAAGTTTTCTGGGTTATTTTGAAGCTTTGCTAACATTTTAGCAGTATTCTAGCTTTTTTTTAATTTTATTTTGCTAACTTGACATCTACTACGTTTTTTTGGTGCTAATTTGGAGTCTAGCTAATATTTTCGCTACGTACTTGCTATTTTCTTTAGCTATTTTGGCGTTTATTGTTGTTTAGCTAATAATTAAGCAACATTTTAGCTTCTTTGCTGATATGGCAACAACTTTTTTTTTATCTTTTAGAATAATTTGGCATTTAGCTGATATTTTAGCAAACAATCCACTTCAGTGTTTTGAGTTATAAGTTTCAGTTCTTCAGCTGTTAGTACTAGTATTTTCAGCAACCGCATTCAGTTGTAGCATTCACACTAGCATTAATTCAGGTAGCGCGGTATATCAAGTTTTAGGATGTTTCTAAAAATGAAGTTGAGCTTAACTAAATACCATTTCACTCATGGTTTGAAGCCAAAAAACTCTCAAACAATTTTCTTCCAAAATTAATATCCAAGACTCATATAATGTAGGCTACATTCTGTTTGGTTCCATATATTTTTTCCACTTCTGATGATGGATTTATTATCTAAAATAATTGTTTTGTGGGAGGATTTTTCATTCTTAATTATTTTTGTTTCTTAATTTATGATTTCATTTTCCTTAAAATGGGAGTGTGGCCATTTAATGGACACATGACCATGAGTATCAACTCTATAACAGCCTCAGGAGGTGCGTTCCAACATCTCACAGGTGTGTTTGTTCTGGTATTTTTCCCCTTTTTCAGAGAGGAAAAGTCACATTCACCTTTGATAACAACAATAATATACAACAACAACATAAACTTGACAAATACCATGTGACCTGTGAGTTTTCTTGAATATTCTTTAACATATAATGAACAACAACCACTTAACCCCCTGCACAATTGTACAGTAACGGTTTGACAGAGCCGTACAGGTACATAAATGTCCCCATATACATCTATGGCAGAGACAGTTTAGAAAAGTAGATGGCTAAATGAAATATCCATATGGAGAAAAAGCAAGAAAATAAATAAAATAAAATTAGATAAATAAGAATAGTAATAATCTCGGGACAATAGAGATGTACTGAACAGCTACGCTATTAGGCTTTGTTTCTGATCAGGTGTTATAAAATCTGGAATTATAACCCTGTATTGAGTATTTAATTTGTTCAAGAGTTAAACATTGCAGAAGGTCGTTCAGCCAGTGGTTAAATGTAGGTGGGACTTTGTCTTTCCATTTCATGAGAATGAGGCGCCTGGCCAAGAGAGTAACAAATGCAATGACACTTTTCCCTGATGAATGTAAACGAAGTTCTGATGGTGTTACTCCAAAAATAGCCATAATCGCAGATGGTTCAATGTTTGTTTTTAAAGCTGTAGACAATAGATTAAAGATCTATTTCCAAAACTCATGTAATTTAGGGAAGCCCCAAAACATGTTGTGACCTGTGAGTTTTGTCATTTCTTTATGTCTATGATCCTGATAGATCTAAGCGCTTCCTGTGCCGCTGCTTTACCTTGCTTTACATTAGCTTGCCATTAAAGGGTACAGCTCTGCATTGGCCACAGGTCCGGATGGCGCTGAGGAAGGCCGAGAGGGAGCTGGAGTCCCGGGCTCACTGGACCCCCCCGGAGGCTCTGCAGATGTGGCTGCAGCTGACGCATGAAATCGAGGTTCAGTACTACAACTGCAAGAAGCAGAGCGCCGAGAGGCAGCTGCTGCAGGCCAAGGAGGGGGTGAGTGCCTGTTGTTCCTGGCTTTTAACCAGCATCAGCACCAATTCCACATCAACCGTTAGAACTGAAGAAGCTTAAATGTCAAACCACAAAAGTAACAAATAACAGAAAATGTAAGAAGTTGATAGTCAAATATATCTGAAGAAGGCAGAGTTTCTTTGGGCAGATGCTTTCCATCAGGTGAAAGTTCTTTAAACCGTTGTAAAGATGTTGCTCTTGAAACTAAAACTGCAAAGACGGAAAATCTGATCAACAACAGATTTGGAGAAACTGGAGAAACCTCTGTACGTCAGGGTCGGTGGGTGTTCTCTTGATCCTCAGAGATCTCTGCTTCACTGATGGACTTGATCACGACATAAAACTTCCAGAAACCTCTGAGAAAATCTCAACTTTATTTTATTCAGTTTAGTTCAAAATTCTCATGTCAGTGTGTGACGACCGCTGGATGGTTTAGAGCTAATGTCAGTTTTCATCATGTATATTGTGTGAAAACGGCAGAAACACGCTGCTGCTGCTGCTGAGAGTGGCAACGATGATGATGATGATGATGTTTCAGGCAGAGAAGATCAAGAAGAAGAGGAGCTCCCTGTTCGGGACCTTTCATGTGGCCCACAGCTCCTCTCTGGATGACGTCGACCACAAAATCCTGTCTGCCAAGTGAGCACATTTACTGATGAGTTCTTTATGGGATGTTTTCAATTCAGCAAAGTTTTAAAGATTTGTGAGAAACTCTGAAGATAAAGATTTAAGATTTTATGAGGAAAAAGGAACATTTGTGTTGTTTGTGGGTCAGTCTTGAGGGCAGCCGAATATTCTTGTGTTGATTTTTGGATCCAATATAGAATAATTATCAACATTTGAAATTGGAGTAAAACTTTTTTTCAGTTTGACTTTTCGCGTCATTCATATGCAGAAAAACAAGCAAAGGTGACTCCGGTGCTTCCTGTTAAGCCCCTCCCTCTCCCCCTCAGACAGGCCCTGGCTGAGGTGACGGCGGCGCTGCGGGAGAAGCTCCACCGCTGGCAGCAGATCGAATCTCTGACCGGTTTCGCTCTGGTCCACAACCCGGGCCTGGGAGCTTTAGCCACAGCCCTCAACCTGGACCCGTCCTTCCTGGGCCTGCGACCCCCCACCCCCCAGCACCTCTTCCTCTCTAGATGACTTGGATGACATGGACGAGGACATCCTGTCTCCGGGGACGCTGCAGTGTAACTCCGTTGGACCAGAAATGAAACTTTTCCATCTGAGATTTAACCGTCTGTGATTGGTCCTTGTCTTTCTCTTTCCTGATTGGCCCATACAGATGCAGCGTGGCAGATGGACCGGCGAGTGAGCGACCTTTGGCCTTTGAGTGGCGTTACAGATTCCCATTCACCGTGGAAACAATCAGGTTAGTTTTTCTTAATTTAATTCCGCTTTTATCCAACAATAGTAAACATACAAATCTGAAGTTATCTTTTATTTCTAATTTAAAGTTTGCTGAAAAAGCAGGAAAACATAATCAGAAATAGACCCTTTTCGTGTACATATCACCGCATGTAGGATGAGTTGCTTCCCGCTCATATTGTTTAGAATGGGAAAGCTGATTGCTGAATACTTTTAAAGTCATTTTACATAAATAATAAAGGGTAACCTAGCCAATTGTAACCAAAATGTGTACAATATTCATTGTATAAATGTTCAAAAGTCAAAAATCCTTCCTTAGTGCCCGCAGAAAGCAGCTGCTGCTGCTTCCACAAATTCCTCTGGATGATATTAAACGAGTCGTGGATTATTTCTCTCTGACCCGGTTAAAGTTAGACAAAGGTTACAAGTACTTCACTGAATGATGCTTGTTTAATTATGAAGGTAATTATGATTTTATTATTTAAATCTGTGCTAATGCTAATGCTAGCATTCAGCTGTCAGCTTTGCCATTCTAAATGCGACCGCCGGAAGTAAAGATTCCCGGCCCTGTCGCCATTTTGTCTGACGTCACCGTGAAAAGGGTCTATTGTCATGCAGCGCACTGTGACCTCCACGCCTAAAGGTGGCGCTGTTTCTTTTAAACACCTGATGAAGTTCCTGCTCAGTTCATTAATATTCTTTGTGTTCATTACCTGTTGGTGTCTATTTTTGAAACTGTTGTGTTCCAATTAACCGTTACAGTGTCTTCTTTATTGAAACACACTTTTTCCATGAAAAATAAGTGGTACACAAAGTGACAGATGAAACATTTTTTTTGAGGAGTTGATTTTTCTTAGCTGGTTGTTAATTCTCACAGGAACGTTCTGCAGAAATAATCTTTTTGAAATTTCTTTATTGAAACACACTTATAAAATTCTCATCTCATATATTATATATACAATTTTTGAGATGAATTCATGGACAAGATTAAAGAAATAATCTTTTTAAAGTTTAAAACTCAGTTTGAACTCATGAGAACAACACCACTGTTATTCTCTCTGAAACTCGAAGGTGTCTCTAAAATCTCTCTGACCTCTGTCTGAGAGAGAGAGAGAGAATATATATATATACAATTTTTGCTTTTTAAAAATCTTAGATGAATTCATGGTAATAAATCCTGTATATATAAAAGTTTAGGGTGTTTTTAAAGCAGTTTTCTTCCTCACCTTTACTAAAAACTGTTTAGTTTTACTAATGCAACAGAAAGAAAAAAAATCTGAATAAATCAGAAAACTTTCTGTTCTATTCAGTTCAGAGCCTGAAGCCCCTGCGACAGAGGACTGGAGACCCCTCGCTGGCATTCAGCTCTCAGAGGTTGGTGGAGGGGCGGGGCATACCTCAAGAAGGGCGTGACCCATTCACTGTGTCCCGCCCTCCAAGTGGACGCAGCCGACAAAACCGCAGCCACTCCATTGGCCACCTGGAGTTCTCTCCTCTTCCTCCTCCGCTCCTCTCACCCTCTCTGTCCCACCCCTCCCTGGACCCCCATCCCCTCTCTGTCTCCCCTCTCCCGTCCATCTCATCCTCCTCCTCCTGCTCTGAGACCACCACTCATCTGTCGGCTTTGTTCTTCCGCTCCTCTTCCTGCTTCCATTCTGTGGAGGCAGCCACCCTCCAGGCCACAGGGGGCGCTGTGGTGAGCCAGAGGCGGCGCTGTCGCTCCAGAAGCTTTGGGTATCTTGCTCTGCATTAGTGTGTCTGTCTCTGCGTTTCCTCAGAGCAGTCCAGGTCGATTGTTTGCATCGTGATCGAAGCACGGGTGTGACTTTACAAAACAAGACTTTCAGGGCTGTGACCCGCCCAGTGGAAACATGGCTATGTCTGAATTTCCTCCCAAACCCCTAAAAGACTATATAGTGCAGGACTATCCAGTGCTCTGGCTTTTATCCCAATTTGGACTCATGCCGCTTTTTTAACAACAAATATGACATCACATATTTTCCAAAGTAAAAACTTAATAAATATTAACATTTACAAAGAGTGCTTATGAATCCACTGTGTTGTGACGATAAAAACTTGGATGGTTTATAAAAATAACGTGAAATACATTCATGTTAAATCCTTCAAACACAATGCATTGTGGTTCATATTCACTAGGGATGTAACGCCTGGTTCACACTGGACATGGAAGCACCGCAAAGCGGCGCGGAATGGAGGCCACTTCCCTCGGCGCCCTGGTTCATCTATGATGTGGTTCACACAAGCTGCGGAGCGCCGCGGTCCTCCGCAGAAGGTTCGCACCGTGGAGCGGATCGTTTCACCGTCTGGTCTATTTTGTGCGGGAGCTACAAGCTGTTCTTCTTAGCAGAAACATGGGGTAAAACTTTTAGGTCATTAATTTACCCATGTTGGGAAAAGCAAGGTAAAGCTCTAGCAGAAGCGCCTGTCGAAGAATGCACATCTGGTGTGAATTGCAGGAGAGAGCGAACGCCATCCGCACTTCGCTCCGCGGCCAGTGTGAACCTAGCTTAACAGATCACTAGTAACCTGAAGCTCCCGCCGCGTGTGGGAGGAGCTTTCAACAAAAGCTTTGTAACACTTAACAATAAAAATTAATGACAAGCTTTATTACTACATTAATACACATTATTAATGTGTTTATAGGATGTTTTTAAGATATTCATGAGCATAATAAGCCAAATAAGGTTAATAACATACGAGTAAGATCCATTACCAACTAAAGTGAGACTATTGTCTACGAAGGCCATATTAATAAACTGGTTACAAGCTTAAAAAATGTATTAACTGTCTTTGTTAACATTATACTAAGTGTTTTGCAGTGTTACAAAAACTTTTCTCGAACTCGTCATGGACGCGGATACTGAGAGATCAGGTTTATTTATTTAGAAGAGCTGAATAACAGCATCGGTACATGTCTCAGTGTCTGGGTTCAGATCTCCCAGAAGCATTAGCCATCCCGCAGCCGCTGCTCTGTTACAGGTACCTGCTATCAGGGGAAGGCAGTATGGCAAGCCAAAAGGATATAAAATCACCTGGAAAAGCAAGCATGGTAGCACCTCACCTGCACATATACTACGGAGAATAATAATTATTTGGAATATTTTAAACTTTCCCACAGTTAGTTTAAATACTAAAATTAATACAAAACAATAATGCATGTTTCATTTTGAGTTTTTCATTTAAGATTTGATTTGGACATTAGGGGTGGGGGAAGGAAAAACAGAGCAACATCATCTGCAAAGAGCAGAGAGGAAATCCTATGGTCCCCAAACCAGATCCCCTCCAGCCTCTGGCTGCGCCTAGAAATTCTGCCCATAAAGACTATGAACAGAACCGGTGATAAAGGGCAGCCCTGCTGGAGTCCAACATGCACCGGGAACAGGTCTGACTTACTGCCGGCCATGCGAACCAAGCTCCTGCTCCGGTCATACAGAGACCGGACAGCCCTCAGTAAGGCTCCCCGGACCCCAAACTCCCAGAGCACCCTCCACAGGAGACCACGGGGAACGCGGTCGAACGCCTTCTCCAAATCCACAAAACACATATGGACTGGATGAGCGAACTCCCACGAACCCTCCAGCACCCTGAAGAGGGTGTAGAGCTGGTCCACTGTTCCACGACCAGGAGGGAAACCGCACTGTTGTTCTTGAATCTGAAGTTCGACTATCGGACGGACTCTCCTCTCCAGTACTCTGGCATCGATTTTCCCAGGATGGCTGAGGAGTGTGATTCCCCGGTTCCAGTAATTGGAACACACCCTCCGGTCCCCCTTCTTGAAAAGGGGAACCACCACCCCATTCTGCCAGTCCAGTGGTACGGTTCCTGCTGCAGAGACGTGTCAGCCAAGACACTCCCACAGCATCCAGAGAGGGATGAACCTCATCCAGCCTTGCCACCAATTGTTTGTCACAATGCATTGTGGTCTATAATTGCTAACGTAGTGAGCATTGATGCACGCTAGTTTTTTGCAAAGGCTTCTGTAATATTTCTAGTGCACTCAACATTGGAATAGTACTGAAGATTCGGACCGCTCTAGAAAATGATGAATTCACTTTATAGTGCACTATATATGAAGTAGAGGAGGAATTGGGACATAGCCGGAGTCCCTGATTGGTCAAAGTTCCACATTCTTTAAGTTTTAGCACAAGTTCAAAGGCTGTTTTGTACATCTAGCCTGAAAATAATCGTAAAAGCTTTTGTTAAGAAGCATGAAGGTGAGGGTTTAGACTGGGGAGCCCAAAACGTGGATTTGCATGTGTTTACAAAGACTTCTCATTGGACGTCGAGGGCGGTGTGAACGTACCTTTAGTCTTTAGAGAACTGAAGTGAGCAAACTTGACCCAAGTCTGATTCTCTTCTCCCCCAGGGACATAATGAACCGCTCAGACTCTGACTCCGCCCTCCCACTCGCTCACAGCGAATCACAGGGCCTGTCAAACTCCAAGCCCTACCTCCTGTCAACCAAGCTCCACCTCCTTCAGGGCCAGGGCTCCTCCCTCAGCAAAGGCGGAGGAGGTCTGGAGAAGAGCTCCAGCCTGGGAGAACTGCGGGGCAGCTCGCCCGGCACCTTCAGCTCCTCCTGCTCCACGCGCTCCCTCTGCATCGCCCCCGACGTGGTGGAGCGGCCGCTCGCCTTCTCCTCCTCTGCCTCGTCCAGCTCGTCCGGCAGCGTCAGGGGGCCGGGCGTCCAGCCCACGAGCAGGAGGAGCCCCACGGAGGAGGACGGAGAGGAGAGCGAGTCCTCCAGCAGCCGGAAGAGGAACGCTTTCAACAAGATCTTCAAGAAGAAGCAGGGACGCCACTGAAGGTCCGCCCCCATCCTCATCCTCCTGGTACTCAGCTGAAACTGAGGATGAAGGAAGCAGCAAACGTAAAGAATGGTCTGCTGAAATGCAGCTGAAAGACTGCGGGTTCAAAAGCATCTGTTTATATTTATTGATCTTTCCTTCAACAGCTGACTTACTATCTATGACACAGGTTTGCTCTAAAAACATTTTGAAGTCATTTATGAACAAAACCACCTTTGTACAAATGTATGATAGAAGAAATTTACAAGCAACTAAATGAGAACAAATAAATATATGAAGAAAACTTTGATTTGTGTTTTCTTCTGTGATGCGTTTCAAGAATTTACCCAGAAACTCTGACCTGCTGAACCAACGCCGGAGAAACTGCTGAGTCTGCTTTATCACCAAAGAGAGCCGTTACCTGGAGCCAAAAACCCAGCAGGGGCAGAGAAAGGGGTAAACAGTGAAACACGAAGAGAAGGGAACAGAAATATGAAACTATGGCCAGATCCGAATACTCCCCTTCTCCCTTTCCCTTAGCTCTCCCCCTTGATTTTAAGTGGCAGTTGAAGTCCAAATCCTGTCCTGATGATTATCTTTTAAGTTTCACACTCCAAACAGAGGGGTCCAAAGTCTGCTATCGCGAGAGTAAACCGCCTCACGCTGAGAAGCTCTTTTCTTCTCGTTGGTGCGCTCTGAACCACAGATGTTTACATTTAAATGTAAGTAATGACTTTATATTGTAAAATAAAGTTTGATTTGATTTGATTGTAGCGTGACCTTTTTAAAGTTATAAAACTGCTGTTGTTATGTATATATTCAAGCGCTAGTAGTTCCAAGCTAATGCTAGCGGACCGGCGATATTGATGATGTCATTGATTGAAACTCACGTCCGAAATATTAGACACTATTTTTTCCTCACGCTCCGTTTGGAGCAAGCACGGAGGGATAAACGAAGGGGGAGGGCTAAGGGGAAGGGAGAAGGGGAGTATTCGGATCGGGCCAAACGGTCTAGAAATATAAATAAATAAGGGACTGAAGTGAAAATAAATATTGTAGTGTGAATAAGTTACAGCATTCACACTACAGTGATCGTCCTGCTCCTTTCCTTACATTTTTCGGATCACACTGTAAGCGATTTTAGCAATCTTGGTAAAAAGTTTAGCTTGTTCAGGACATTACTGCTTGTACTTTTGGTATTTATAAACTACACAGTTTTTAAAATTTTGAGTAAAATATGCCCCATAGGAAATGAATGAGAAATTACTCATATCCTTCAAAAAATGTTGTGCATTTTGAAACTTGTTAACATTTCCAAACCTTGCCAGCATATCAGCACCGACTACACGGTCACCAAGATATCTGTCAGACACCATTCAAACTTTAAAATGTTCGGCAACTACTGGGGTTTTTAATGGTAACATGCTAGCTGTTCAGATAGATAGATAGACAGACAGACAGATGGCTTATATTGTCATTATCGCAAGGATAAAGACATTGGAGCAACCGATTACAGTGCAAATGGTAATTTGGCTAAAATAAGTGTAGTAAAGACGTATGAAATATGCAAAAAAAATATATATATATGTACAAGAACTGTATAAGTATTTAAATAAACAGATAGGCTATACACAATATATTTACTAGTGTTTTGTCAAAATCAGTCTATTACAATGTCTTTAGCCAAATGTGGGGGTTTTGGTGGTATTTTAGCATTAAGCTAGCTGTTTTGGCAAATTTAGACATTTTTCAGTTTTGAGGCTGATTTGGAGTTTTGCTAAATTTTAGCATTTACTAGTGTTTTGGCAAAATCAGACTTAAACGATTTATTTATGGAAATTTAGGGGTTTAGCTAATATTTTAGCATGTTGTTATTATTTTGTCAAAATTAAACTTTGTTTTAAAGTTCTTCAGTCAAATTTAGAGTTTAGCTAATATTTTAGCATTATGTTAGCTGTTTTGGCAAAGTTCGACTGTTTTTGAATTTCTTTAGGGTAATTTTGCGGTTTAGCCAATATTTTAGCATTATATTTGCTGTTTTGTCAAATTAGACTTTGAACTTCAGGCAAATTTAGAGTTTAGCTAAAATTTTTAAATCATGCTATTTGTTTTGTCAAAATTATACTTTTAAAAATGTATTTAGCCAAATTTGGGGGTTTAGCTAATATGTCAAAATTAGACTTTGTTTTAAAGTTCTTCAGGCAAATGTAGAGTTTTCAATTTTTTAGCATCATGCTAGCTGTTTTGTCAAAATAGATATTTTTCCAGGGTTTTCTTTGGCTAATTTGGCATTTAGCTAATTTTTTAAAAGCTTCCAACTTTGGCATTTTAAGCTATTGGCTTGACCCTACTATCTGGGACAGTTTTAGCATTTTCACTTATCATCTATTGCATCATCAGCAGCTATATTCAGAATATTCAGTTTATAGCATTCACACTAGTATTAATACAGGTAATGCTATATAACTATTTTATTATTATATATTATTTATGATAAGTTTATTAGACTAAGGCATATACCTACATTTTAAGAAACTAAAGTAAATTATGACCAAATGGAGAAGAAATTAAAAGACAGATTAATTAAAATGGCAGCAATCTTTCAGATCTTAACTTCTTTCGTAAAATCAGTTTCTCTGCTGATCTCACAATAAGTCTATCTGAGGATTTTTCCAACTAACAACTTTTCCCCAAATCATCTCCTATTGGAATAGGATTGTCAAATGTGGATGTTACCCTATAGATATTTGTTAAAATCAGAGAAAATTATTTAAAAAAAATCTTTAAAAAATTGTTCTGTTAAATGTTGTATTTCCCAAAGATTTAAAAAAAAATATCAACACCAGCTGTTCATGATGAAACTATTGCTTATTTCTTTTGGATTGGCATACTTCACTTTTTTTCCTTTTTGTTTTAAACTCTTTTTTTGAAAAACAGAAAAGCATTAAAACCTATCTTCCTATTTAATTTTTCTTTTAGCCAAGTTTCATTTTCACAAATTTCACAAATTTCCTTTCTGCGATTTAAAAAGTGAACTTTATGAACTTAGGGAATTTTTTAAGCTGTTAAAACCCATTAACATATTTAAAAGGTATGGTTTGTATCATTGGTAACCCATTTGTTTCTACTCCTCATGTTTAATATTGTGATCTGGTTGGTGTGCTCTGTGAACCCCTATCCTTTTTTTATTCACTTCTCTTCTTTTGCTCTTTCTTTGCTCCCTTGTTCAATTGTTTTGTTTTTCATGTATGGATTTTAAATTTTTCAATAAAGTTTTACTTTTTCCTGCTTCTACTCCTGAATACCGGAGGAACCATAGAGAAGATTTACTGACATCTAGTGGTGAAACTGCAGACTGCAGTTACTTTACTTAGTTGGTCTACAAAAAAACCAGCAGATGGCAGCTCCGAGTCACTGGAAGAGCAGAGATGGAGGACTCACGAGGTCAAAGGTCTGACTGTAGAAACATTTAGGTAATTTTGCTCTGAGGCAGAGAAATTATTTGGTTCTCATCATGAAAACAGCTCAGAATCTTCCCATGTTTGAAACGATGGAATTTCAGCTGCTTCTCTTGAACTGAATCATGTCAGTGAAGTCAAGTAAACCCAGTCTGGACTCAGAGGGGTTCAGGTGGATCCCTGCGATCACGGCTTGGTCTGACGTGTCACTCCTCTGGTCTATTCCTGACAGAGGCTGAGACGTTGTGAAACGTTTTCATTTCCGGAGTTTTCTTTTCACCTTATAAGGAAGGCTGCCACCTCCAGCACACTTCCTTCCTGAGCGCCTCCCTCCTCCGACCGCACACAGACCGCTGCGCCTGATTGGTCAGAAGCCCGGAGGAGGCGAGCGTTTCATGGTTTGTTCGTTTTTGTTTGTAACCAGAAAACATCAGAACATTTTTCAGACAAAGTGATGAAACTCAAAAGGAGAAATGAAAGAATTTCTTTCTACGCCGGTGGCTCAACTTCCTGTCAGGGTGCAGGAGGGGACGGCTGGCAGGATTCACAAAACACTTCAAGTGTTAGAGTTCTCTCCCCTCCTTCACCTGCATCCACTCGGAATGATCCACTGGTTCTGATACTGTAGATCCTCCATCTTTCAACCTGCAGTCCAGGGTCTCCTCATCCACTGGATCCTCAGGAACTGTGGAGCAGAAACTCATCTGTCTGCTGCTTGAGTTCACAAGCCTGACAATTCAATTTTAAATTTGATTTTATCTGTAAAGCCCTAATGTGTCAAAGTCGAGGCCCGGGGGCTGGATCCGGCCCCTTCCGGGTAATTCTATCCGGCCCTCCAAATATTTTATTTTATTGTTATTAATGGACCGATGTTATCTTGCTCTCATTTCTAACTTTTGACAAAATACATTTTTTTGGAGGGTAAAATATTGAAAGTTATTTAAGGTTTAAGTTGATTTATTCTGGAAAATATTCCTGCACTTTTATTATTCATAATTATGTTAAAAAGTTTCAGTTTTAAAGTTTGAAAATTGGCAGCTTGGTGGACTATTTCAGCATTTACTGAGATTTTTTAGGCTGTTTTGGAGTTTTGCTAATATTTCAGCTACATGCTAGTTGATTAGACTTTTTTTGTTTTTAAGGCTGGCTGTTTTGAAGTTTAGCCATTTTTTAAGCTACATGCTAGCTGTTTTGGCCAACTTAAGTTTTCACTAAAGCTAAAAGCTGGCGCTTACAGCCAGCTAAAATATTAGCTAAATGCCAAATTAGCCTAAAAAACTAAAAGAAAAAAAAACTTAGGCTAGCCAAAATAATTAGTATGTAGCTGAAAAAAATAGCTAAACTTCAAAATAGCATAAAAAACTGAAAAAAGCTTAAATTAGCGAAAACAGCTAGCATGTAGCTGAATAACTAAACTCCAAAAGCCTAAACATTTTAGTAAGTTGTAACTTCTATGTTTTGGGTGGGTCTGCCAGGTAAGCCTTCCCTAGATTCCCATCATTCCTAGCTCTCCAGTGTTTATGTTCTTTGATTTGCTGTAATCTTTTTGCCTGTTAACACGATCAACGTGATTCTAGTAGATTTTGAAGGAGAAAAGCGGATGTACTGCAGATACACTGATCGTGTTAACAGGTAAAGAATGACATTATATTAAAAATGTCGTTTCAGGACCTTCAGCGGGATGATCTACCTGCTGCTCTCACAAACCTGCCGAGATCCGACCAGAAACTCTGAAAGGGAATCAGACACAAACAGAAGTGACGATCATGTGATCGAACATGAGCCTCTCCCCCCCCACCTCTCTCTCTCTGACATGACTCCGGTCTATATTTAACCCCCCCTCCCTGTGTCACACATACTCCACATATCGAGGCGGCACAGAGACGATGAGCAGGATGGAGGTAAACTCTGCTGCTTTTCCTTCTGCTGCTCTTCATGCTTGTGTTGTTGTCGTTGACTCAGAGTTTCCCTGCAGGTCTGACTTACATCATCTTACATCTACAGTGTGATTTATGAAAGATGCTTTCACACCTGTCAGGTTGTGAGAAACATGCTCGGACCTCAAAACTCCTCAGAGCTAAAGGAGTTCCTCAGGGCTGCAGGGCCCCTTCTGTTTCTCCATATCCGCAGCTCTACGGTTAATCTTTTTTGGACTCGGGATCTGTGTTCTGATCAAACACCTGCGCTCTCAGATGTTAGCGAGGATTGCTTAGCTGAAAAACAAACTCTGATTTTGTCTCACGTTTCCTGTTCCTGCGGTTCTCTCACTGCACGGTCGGCACTCTCAGTCTTTGCAGGAGTCCTCACAGGTCGACTCTTCCTTGTTTGAATCTGTTGGTTCTGCATGTTCAGCCGGACAGAGGTCCGGCTCTGAAGTGGAGCAGCAAGCCCCGACCATAGTGACACCTACACCATATTTTGTACTTAGTACTCACATGGTGTCTGCAGATAGATTTAGATATTTTTCTCTTTAAGTCTAATCACTAGATCTGCATCGTTCTCCTGGTCGGTCTTCTCGCCGTCCGGCCTCATTTTGTCTATGACCTCACAGATCCCCCTCCAGAAAACCCTCCTTGCATCCATGACAGAAGAAGAGCACGTGGGCATTTAGAGAAGAAGAAGTCCTGCTCGGCGCAGAGAGGCTTTCATGTTTTCTAGTGTGTTCAGAGCGCAGTGTTGCTGCACTTTGGTTATGTTGTGGTTTCCCACCGAGGCTCTTTCAACACGAGGGTTTACGTAACTGATGTCACAACTTTAGCGTGATCAGAGCCGATCCGTACGCCGCCAGACTCCTCGGATCGCATGTGGTCAGTCCCAATGCTGGAATCAGACAAAAACTCCTCTGTAGGATCTGTCTAGATCAGGGATCTGCAACCTGCAGCTCCAGATCCACATGTGTCTGATCCAGTCGAACGTCTGAGTCAGCAGCTCTCTGATAACGGCTGCTTAACCAAAACTATCTAAAGAAAACAAATAAACAAAGCCAGCAAACTAAGACTACCAAGATCCAACTCCAAACTATAATAACAAAACCCAGCAGAGTAAGACTGCTGAGGACAAAGAGGAGAAAAAACCAAAAACATTATATACAAGAAAAATAAATGCTCTTTTTTAGAGTAAGAATTCCTTAATTAGCATTTATTAAATTTAAATTTCGATTAATTAAATGTATAAACTGATGTCTGAGCTGCACACAGATAATAAACTCTATAGGTTTTTCCATCCCTGTTGACCTGAAGACGTCTTGTTTGTTCAACTCTACCTCCAGAATGAACAGATTTAATGCAAAGAACACATTTTTGAAAAGGTTTGATCCTTTATGAGTTAAAAGCATAGATTATCTTATGCTGCACAACATTGGTTACTAACTGCACTGAGATGATCCTGATTGGCACAGAGAAGCTTTTATTTTGAAAATAGGTAAAAAAAAACACATTTTGAGATGCTTTTATATTTTTGCTTTTGTTCGTGCCAATAAAAAAGACACAATTCATATTATTAAAAAAAAAGGTAATGAATCCAAATTTCTCAAAGACTAAACTAAGACCATCTGGCTCCTTCTAGGTGTTGATCAGTAGCAAATGATCCCAAATGGCTCTTTTACTGTTAAAGGTCCCCGACCCCTGGTCCATGCAGATATTATAGCTCTGTTGTTGGAACGGTCTGGGTGGAGTTGGACTGGATTAGAAGGACTGACATCATTTTGAATTTGCCTGGTTTGAGGTTCAATTTTGCATTCTTTTTTCCAGATAATCAAATATTTTTCTTTTTTTTAGTTTTTGTTAACTGGAATATTTTTTCCGGATTAATAAATCTGCAAATTAAGTCAATTTTTTTTAATTAACCCGTTAACAAGTTGAATTTTGCTTGTATTGTAAAAAGACTATCAGTCAAAAATTTAGCCCCACCTATCCACTGATTGTTAAAGCAAATTTCTCGTCAGCCAATCACATGGCAGGAACTCAATGCATTCAGACGATCTGTTGCGGCTCAAACCGAGCATCAGAATGAGGAAGAAATGTGATTGAAGGGACTGAGAATGGTGTCTGCTGCTACATTAAGAGGGTCAGAAATTGGGGTCAGGCTGGTGGGGGTGGTGTCATGGTGTGGGGGTATTTTCTTGACACTTTAGGCCCCTTAGTACCAACTGAACATGGTTCCACAGTCTACCTGAGTGTTGTTACTGACCATGTCCATCCCTTATGACCACAGTGTTCCATCTTCTGATGCTTCTTCCAGCAGGATCAGACTCCATGTCATAAACTGGAATCATCTCAGACTGGTTTCTAGAACAATCACTTCTCTGGACTCTAATGACCTCCACAAGAATCTGCAGCAACCGTGTGATGCTGTCATGTCAAACATGGACCAGACTCTGAGGAATGTTTCCAGATCCGTGTTGGATCTATCCAGTTCTGAAGGCAAAATGAGGTCCAATCAGTCGTAGCAAGTTGGACTTAATAAAGTGGTCAGTGAGATTATTTAGCAACAACGGAAACATTGAAACAGAAACTCTGCAAAGAGACATCACCATCTGAATTACAAGCTTTAGATGAGACGTTTGAGATGACGTCATCTGTTTTTGAATGTTTCCAGATTAACAGCTGAACAGTCACAGCAGATCTCAGTATTCTCTCTGATGATTCTGTGTCTTTCTAATTTACAAAAGAATTAAAAATGTCAAAGAACCTTTCTGAGTTTAGAACAGTGAACGTTCTCGGAGGGAAAGGTTCATCTTGAAGATTGAAAGAAACATCCATCCATCATCCATCCATCATCCATCCATCATCCATCATCCATCCATCATCCATCCATCCATCCATCCATCATCCATCCATCCATCCATCCATCCATCCATCATCCATCCATCCATCCATCCATCCATCCATCATCCATCCATCATCCATCATCATCCATCATCCATCCATCATCCATCCATCCATCCATCATCCATCCATCATCCATCCATCCATCCATCATCCATCCATCCATCCATCATCCATCCATCCATCCATCCATCATCCATCCATCCATCCATCCATCATCCATCCATCCATCATCCATCCATCATCCATCCATCCATCCATCATCCATCCATCCATCCATCCATCCATCCATCATCCATCATCCATCCATCATCCATCCATCCATCCATCCATCCATCCATCATCCATCCATCATCCATCCATCCATCCATCATCCATCCATCCATCCATCATCCATCCATCCATCCATCCATCATCCATCCATCCATCCATCCATCCATCCATCATCCATCATCCATCCATCCATCCATCATCCATCCATCATCCATCCATCCATCCATCATCCATCCATCCATCCATCATCCATCCATCCATCCATCCATCCATCATCCATCATCCATCCATCATCCATCATCCATCCATCATCCATCCATCATCCATCCATCATCCATCATCCATCCATCATCCATCCATCCATCCATCCATCCATCATCCATCATCCATCCATCATCCATCCATCATCCATCCATCCATCCATCCATCCATCCATCCATCCATCCATCATCCATCCAGCCATCCATCCATCTTCTGCAGTCTAAGCAAAGATGTCCAGACTCCCCGGTCACTTCTTCCAGATCCTCTGGGGGATCCTGAGGTGTTCCCAGGTCGGCTGAGAGACGTAGTCTCTCCAGCTTGTCCTCTGCCCTGTGGGACATGCTTGGAACACCTCCCCGGCGAGGTGTCCAGGAGGCATCTGGATCAGATTGGATTCACAAAGATGAGAGATTTGCTATTTCTAAATGCCAACCTTTACCATGATTACAAACCTCATTCATTTTTTTTCTTTTTGTTTTGCTCTTTATAATTAGTATTTTGGGTTGTGGTTGCAGTGTTTTGTGTTTTCTTCTCTTTAAAAGTTGAATAGTGTGAATGCCTCAAAGCATCCACTCAATAGTGATTCTGTTTCTCTTTATTATTATTATTATAGATTATATCTTCTTCTGTGCGTTTTTTTTGGACCGTAAAAGCTTAAGCACACTTTCAGCAATTTCTGCAATCTTGTTATCAAAACGTTCAGCTCGTTAAGGATACATCGCTTGTATTTTTGGTTTTTCTGCACTCTATGGTTTTTTTGATATTACACAATTTATTACACATATTACACAAAGGACCATTTTGACAATATTCATAACATTTCTTGCACACTTTGAAACCAATGCAATATGGGTATCAAAACGTTCAGCGTGTTAAAGTCCATTCAATGAAAACCATACTTTTTGAGTTTTTAACATGTATGTGTGGGATTTTTTTTCTGAAAGAGAAAAAATATCAAAAAAAATAATTTCGTGTTTGAATCTCCGAGTATTTCTCATTTTAAATCTCTGTCAATCAAACGGTCGCTGAAAAACTCTGTTTGAACTCCTGAGCTTTGCTTACATCACGATAGCTGTCCCGGCTGCAGCGGGGAGGCCGGAGAAGAGAAGATTGTAATTCAGCGAAAGGCCATACTGATGTTAGCTTTCATTATTTTCTGAAGGAATCTGAGGAAAAAATAGATTGGATTTATTGGTCACAGCAACATCAATAATTATTCAATTACTTGCGGAAAAATAGACATTTTTCAACTGGATGGAGAAAGAATCTGAGTTTTATAAGAAGTTATGTTTGAAGAAGGATGCAGTACCCTGTATCAAAACACCATCTAATGGACAGCCTGCGCGTTCACCGCTAGATTTTATTTTAGGCTGAAGTTTTTTGTACACATTTATATGTGATGAGGAGAAAACTTGATTGAACATCATGTCAGCTCCATGTTAGACTTGCAGCGTGTTATTGCATCACCCGCTCGTATTTTAATTGCGTCCAAGATGGGATTATTTTAAGTTGGCCTCACATATTTAAAATGAAACTGAAAGTAAAATCCCATTATCTGTCACAAATCTGCTGTCCGCGTTTGATCCAACCCGCGGAGGAGCGGCGAGCTGCGACAGCAGCAGCGCTCAGGATCCAGCGGGCGGTTTAACCGGACACCGGGACCGTTCTCCTGAACGTAACCCTTCGTCTGTGGGGTTACGCAGCTCAGCACCATAAGCCACGCCCAACCAGAGGAATTTTTGGAAACTAACGCTTCAGATCAACAGAAAAAAGGACTTTTTAAGACATTTAGAGTGTGGAATTTTTGTTTAAAATGTAACAGTCCTAATTAAAACCCCACTGGGATTGTTTAAAGAAAATTTTTAAAAAGTTGTTGTAGGGACTAAAGTTTTATTTTTTAGTTTAGCTAACATTTTAGCAATATGCTAACACTTGGATAATTTAGCACCTAATAACGTTTTTTGGGCTAATTCTGAGTTACGCTAGTATTTTAGCAACATGCTAGCTTTTTTGGCTAATTTGGCATATACTGAGTTTTCTTGGAAAAATTCTGAGTTAAGCTAGAATTTTAGCTTTTTTTTAGTTGCTTTTTTGGCTAATGTGTTATCTTCTGGGGATTTTTGGGCTAATTCTGAGTCAAAATATTGTTTTGCCAACCTGCTATTTTTACACTGAGGTTTTTCAGCTAATATTGAGTTAAGCTGGTATTTTAGCAACATGCTAGGATTTTTGGCTAATTTGGCATCTACTGAGGTTTTTTTAGGCTAATTTTGAGTTAAGCTGGTATTTTAGCAGCATGGTAGCTTTTTTGGCTAATTTTTCATCTACTGGGGTATTTTTGGGCTAATTAAGAGTTGATATACTAATTTAGCAACCTGGTAGGTTTTTTTGCTAATTTGACATCTACTGAGGTTTTTTGGGGGCTAACTTTGAGTTAAGCTAGTATTTTAGCAACATGCTAGCTTTAATGGCTAATTTTGTATCTACTTAGGTTTTTTGGGGGGTATTTATACTTTTCCACTTTTTTTCAACATATTCAAATTTATGCAATTCATGCAAATTTGTGCAATTTAAACATTGTACGCAAATTAAACAATTTTTGCATTTAATGCAATTTATACAAATCCAAGCAATTTTGGCAACTTTTCTGTTTTTTTTGTTTTTTTTTTAGCAACTTTAGCATTATACAAATACCTTGAGAATTTTCAGCAAATCTCTTGAGCTATTACAGTAAATTTCTTCTAGAAACAGCTTCAGCATCTTCAGCAACCACATTCAGCAAAAAGCATTCACACAACAACAACTTTTCTAGTTGTTGTTTTCTTTTATCATTTATTTTCTCCATTTTATCAGGGAGGAAAATCTTTAACATAATTCACATCTATAAGTATACAAACATCTTTTTAATATCAGTTATTCATTTCATGTTTATACAGTTTATATTGATAATAAATAAATGTTCTAACCTAAAGAGCCAAAAGATCCAGATGGCTAAGAAGAGTTTTATGTCAGGAGCTGCAGATCTCCAATGCCTCAAAAGAACCATGACAGGAGAGGATTCCCATTTTTAAGTTTTTGTAATGTTTTAATTTATTGTCTCTGTGAAGATTACAGAAAGGAATTGTTCAAATGTGGTTGTGTGTCACTCTCTGTAAAAACCATAAATGTTTACATTTAGGCTGTGAATGTTTCACTTTTTCTGTTAGCCTACAAACCGACCCCGGCCCCCCCTCAGAGAATATGTGGCCCTCACAAGTAAAAGTTTGGGGACCCCTGCTCTAGATGACAGAGCTTGACAAGCCCCCAGAAGATCACAGACACAAACACACACACAGACAGACTCACACACAGAAGAGGAAGTGGTTTAACGGCTGTTCCTCAGCTTGAAGATGACTGCCTGCTGTGGAAAGAATGAGAGTTGATTATCAGATGAATGTCAGCTATGTGAGGCCTTCAGCTGAAGAGCGCGGGGATCAACGCCACGCCCACAGCTGTGTGAGTCTGTGTGTGTTTGGGCTCGTGTGTGATGATCTGTCCTTAAATCATACTAAGCCTTCTGATCTTTTCCTTTCACCACACGACTCTCCGTCTTTCCTCCACGGTCTCTGGTGTTCAGTCGGTCTGCAGACTGACTTGTGGTTCTCCCTTTAACCAGCAGCTGTTTGAGGTGTTAGCCTGAATGCTATTTAAGCAGAATTTAAACAACTGTTTTTAACAACCCTTCTCTATTTCTACACTGAAAAACAGACCCTGTAAAAATTGATTGATTGATTTATTGGTGGATCGATCAATGGATTGATTGGTTCAGTTTATTAGAATAACAACGCAAGGTCAGGTTATACCCAGACTTTCTTTTCTGCCAAATGTCAATATAAACACATTTTAAAATGAATACTACAGATTTACTGGAGCTGAAGAAAAAAAATACATAATGACGCTGTTCAATTGTGGAAAATTCATATTACTATAATTAACAAACTAAGGAAAAAGTAAAAACATTTAACCTAACATGCAAGAAAAGCTCCATCACAGAATGAACTAACAGTACGTTACTCAGAATCTGTCTCGTAGTGTAATAAAAGATTAATTGGCCAAAAGAATACAAATTTCATGGTCGTGAGAAATGTTTCTTTCTTTATTTTTTTTATGTCTTTGTTTTACATTATAGTTTAATGTCATAAACGTTGCTGACCGCGACTATAGAGCATGTAGGTCGACTTACACATTTTAAATGATCTGAATATTTATAGATAGTTTATAAAAGTAAACTTCAAGTTGACTACATCACTTTAACCTGTAGTCAAAATGTTTTCTCTTTTATCGCTACAGTTGAGCTGGCTAGCATGCTACGCTGTCCCCCGGGAGGCTGGCTAGCAAAGCGAGCTAACCCACTGAGTGTCCACTTAAGCTTATGTGGACAAACACCGCTGGAGTCACCAAGAAAACTGTGGACATCCCTTTTTCTGCCCACTTGGCCTTGCTGGCTGGGTGTTAGCACTATTCTTAAAACCGAACAGCCTCACTGGAAGGGTGAAAGAGCTGCATGTGGCTCCTCAGGTTGCAAACACCTGCTCTAGATACTCACCTGTCTCTCCTCCCACAGGAAGAAGCCCCGCCCCCACGCTCAGTGTTTGAACTTGCCAAAAAATTCAAAGACTCTCCAGCTGCTCCGAACATCAACACAGAAAAGGAAGCCGTGAGTTTCATCTGTGTACTTTGCTTCCAACAAATACAGAAAATCAGGCGGAGAATTGATCCACGAAGTCTCTGAAACACTTTTGTTTGTCTGGCAGGTAAAGCCAGTCAGGCGACGACCGCCCCGAACCCTACAGATTCCCAAAGCTGCAGGAGACGAGCAGGTAAAATCTGCTGTGAGGAGAAATCCTTCAAGAGAAGCTGAAATCCCAGAGATCCTCACTTCTCAGTGACTGTCTGAACGCTCGGGCCGTCTCTTCAAGTTCTTAAAACCCTGAAGCTCGGAGCATTTAGAAAAGATTTTGTTTTTATTACAAAAATTGTCTTGAAGTTGAGTCTTGGCTTCTAGATTTATTGTATTCTCTCCTTAACTGTTTAACACCTCAGGCGTCGCCGGTGACGCACAAACACAAAATCTTTACGTGTTGTAACTTTTCAACTGTTCACACGATCATTCCAGTAGATTCTGAAGGAGAAAAGCGGCTCGACGAGCTCGACAATCTACTGGAATGATCGTGCGAACAGTTGAAAAGTGAAATCAAATAACATCAACATCCGGGGTTAAAGGGTTTCACTGCTCTCCCAGTATCAGCTTGAATGATTCATCCAAATGACTCAGCATCACCTGGATGAAAGACAATTTATATTTGCACGTTACTTAAATTACAAGTGACTTCATCTAAACCAGGGGTGTCAAACTCAAACAAACAACGGGACAAAATCAAAAAAACACAGGATAAACATTTATTGAACACTTAAAACTGTAACTTTTTAGTATAATTATGATAATGCTAGTATGAATGCTGTAAGTTGAATTTGACCGCTAAAGTCGCTAGTGCTGATATCTGAAGATGCTGAAATTGATAGCTAAAATCACTGAAGCTGATAGCCAGCTAAAATATTATCTAACTGCCAAATTAGCCTAGAGAACTAAAAAAAAAAAAAAAAAAAAAAAAAACCTGGGTTAGCCAGAACAGCTAGCATGTAGCTAAAATATAAGCTAAACTCCAAAACAGGCTAAAAAACTTTTAATAGCTAGCAAAATGCCAATTTTCAAAACTTTGAAGACTTAACTTTTAAACATAATTATGAATAATAAAAGGCAGGAATATTATTCCAGAATAAATCAACTTAAACCTTGAATAACTGTCAATATTTTACTCTCCATAAAAATATATTTTGTCAAAATTATACAAGTTAGAAATAAGCACAATAACATTGGTTAATTATTAACAATAAAATAATGATCTGGAGGGCCATATAGAATTACCCAGAGGGATCATTTTAAGCCGGATAAGCCGAGAGCTTATTCCAGACTTTGACACACGTCCTCTAAGCAATCAATCAAACCAGAAATTAAAAATTAGCAGAAACTCATCATGTGTTTTTGTTGTACACATTTAAATCTCCCTGAGACACTTTGTTATTGCATTACGTTGTTTGTTAATAAAGTTTTTTTTTTATTATTAATTTAAAATTTAAAGCCTTTAAAGATCAACACCTCGTATTCATTCTGCTGTTTCAGCCCTGCAGCGAGTCTTTTGGTGAGAGCGTCCTCTGAGCCCGTACTTTTTAACCCAATCTGGGAATTTTGGAAAAATGTTTATTGGCTGACGAAGGTTAAAACAAACCAAAACATTACGGATTTGTTTCATAATTTAGGAAAATAAAGTTTTTGAACTTTGTCAATTAATTTTCCTACATTTTTTGAATAAATTTTAGCTGTGTGGAACTAAAAAAAAAAAAAAAACCCTGATCATGATGTGTGTCTGTGTGTCAGCCCCCTCCAGGTCTCACCTCTCCTTTGTCCTCCAAACCAAAGAGGAACTCGGCTTTGATTGAAAAACTGCAGGTAAGTTTGAGTCTGGACTCTGCTGCCCCCTCTGGTGAAACATCAGCATTGCAGCTCAACATTTTCCTTTTCTCTAATTAGGCTAATCTCGCTCTGTCTCCGACGGGACCCCCTCTGAAGAGTCCGGGCGTCAGGGCCACGCCTCTCACCTTCACTCCGCCCTCACCTGGTTCTGCCCTGGTGTCGGCGGTGTCCCTGGGAAGCCCCACCAGCCCTTTAACCTCGCCGGTGATAGAGGAGGAAGGCCCCGCCTCCTTTGAAGCCCCTCCCTCTGCTGCAGAGGGGACCATCTTGACGAGCATTAACAAGGTGAGGCAAAATTGATGTCACTTCCTGACCCCCTCATTGGTCCATTTGTGTGATGATGTCATCACTGCTGTCCAGGCCAGAGCACGGGTTTCCATCCGCCGCCGACCTCCATCCCGCCGCCACAGGAAGTCCAGCAGTGGAGACGAGGCCAGCACCAATCACAGCACCTCAGACTCACAGCCACACTCCCTCGAAGAGGAGATGGCAAAAGGAGGAGAGGAAAGAGGGGGAGAGGAAAGAGGAGGAGAGGAAAGAGGAGGAGAGGAAAGAGGAGGAGAGGAAAGAGGAGGAGAGGAGGCGTCACAGGAAGATCCGACCAAAAGTCCTCCTCAGGAGGAAGAGAAGATGAGGAGCAGCGTGGAGGAAGGAGCAGAGGAGGGAGAGGCTCCTTCAGGTTCCTCAAAGGAAGAAGAGGAGAAAAGCACAGAAACACAGAAAGAAGATTCAGCTGAAAGAGAACCAGGAAACGAGGAAAAAGAAGAGAAACAACTGTAAACAACAAACAAAAGAAAAAAGGAAAATCCTAAAGAAGCTTCAAAGTTCCTCCAGACGTTCTGAGCTCAGAGAATCGATCTGTGATCTTTGTTCCACCCGATCAAGACTCTGATTGTTCTTTGTTCTGAGCCTCTGGACTGATGGGAGGAAGTCCCGCAGCTGTGGGGCCTTCGAGGTCGATGAGGCCCGCAGGAAAGGGCGGGACTCCGTTCAGAGCTTTGGTTCTGGAGCTTCTAACGTTAGAGCAGAGACCCAGATCTGCTCATCCACTGGAAACAACCACGTTTGTACCTTTTTCTTAAGTTTGATGCTTCTACAGCCGTGAGACGATGATGAAGATGATGAAGATGATGACGTTTATCTCAGTAGGTAAACTGAGAAAAGTTTCAGGTTTAAACTGAAGAAAGATGAAAACCTGAACATTTATTTTGAAAGTCTGATAATAAATGTTTGTAATAAAACTAACAGTAAATGCTATTGTTAAAAAAAAACCTCCACATCGCAACTGTCTTCATGCAGCAGCAGATCTCTAATGCAGCAGTAGATCTATAATGCTGCAGTAGATCTCTAATGCTGCAGTAGATCTATAATGCTGCAGTAGATCTATAATGCTGCAGTAGATCTATAATGCTGCAGCAGATCTATAATGCTGCAGCAGATCTATAATGCTGCAGTAGATCTATAATGCAGCAGCAGATCTCTAATGCAGCAGCAGATCTCTAATGCAGCAGCAGATCTATAATGCTGCAGCAGATCTATAATGCTGCAGCAGATCTATAATGCTGCAGTAGATCTATAATGCAGCAGCAGATCTCTAATGCAGCAGCAGATCTATAATGCAGCAGCAGATCTCTAATGCAGCAGCAGATCTCTAATGCAGCAGCAGATCTATAATGCAGCAGCAGATCTATAATGCAGCAGCAGATCTCTAATGCAGCAGCAGATCTATAATGCAGCAGCAGATCTATAATGCTGCAGCAGATCTATAATGCTGCAGCAGATCTCTAATGCTGCAGCAGATCTATAATGCTGCAGCAGATATCTAATGCAGCAGCAGATCTCTAATGCAGCAGCAGATCTATAATGCAGCAGCAGATCTCTAATGCAGCAGCAGATCTATAATGCAGCAGCAGATCTATAATGCTGCAGCAGATCTATAATGCTGCAGCAGATCTCTAATGCTGCAGCAGATCTATAATGCTGCAGCAGATCTCTAATGCAGCAGCAGATCTCTAATGCAGCAGCAGATCTATAATGCAGCAGCAGATCTCTAATGCAGCAGCAGATCTATAATGCTGCAGCAGATCTATAATGCAGCAGCAGCAGATCTCTAATGCTGCAGCAGATCTCTAATGCTGCAGCAGATCTCTAATGCTGCAGCAGATCTCTAATGCAGCAGCAGATCTCTAATGCTGCAGGAGATCTCTAATGCAGCAGCAGATCTCTAATGCAGCAGCAGATCTCTAATGCTGCAGGAGATCTCTAATGCAGCAGCAGATCTCTAATGCTGCAGCAGATCTCTAATGCAGCAGCAGATCTCTAATGCTGCAGGAGATCTCTAATGCAGCAGCAGATCTCTAATGCTGCAGCAGATCTATAATGCTGCAGCAGATCTATAATGCTGCAGCAGCAGATCTCCTAATGTAGCAGCAGATCTCTAATGCAGCAGCAGATCTATAATGCAGCAGCAGAGATCTAAAACAGCAGCAGATCTATAATGCAGCAGCAGATCTCTAAAACAGCAGCAGATCTCTAATGCAGCAGCAGATCTATAATGCAGCAGCAGATCTATAATGCAGCAGCAGATCTCTAATACAGCAGCAGCAGATCTCTAATGCTGCAGCAGATCTCTAATGCTGCAGCAGATCTCTAATACAGCAGCAGCAGATCTCTAATGCTGCAGCAGATCTCTAATACAGCAGCAGCAGATCTCTAATGCTGCAGCAGATCTATAATGCAGCAGCAGATCTCTAATACAGCAGCAGCAGATCTATAATGCTGCAGCAGATCTCTAATGCAGCAGCAGATCTATAATGCTGCAGCAGATCTATAATGCAGCAGCAGCAGATCTATAATGCTGCAGCAGATCTCTAATGCTGCAGCAGATCTCTAATGCAGCAGCAGATCTCTAATAGAGCAGCAGCAGATCTCTAATGCTGCAGCAGATCTCTAATGCTGCAGCAGATCTCTAATGCAGCAGCAGATCTATAATGCTGCAGCAGCAGATCTCCTAATGTAGCAGCAGATCTCTAATGCAGCAGCAGATCTATAATGCAGCAGCAGATCTCTAAAACAGCAGCAGATCTATAATGCAGCAGCAGCAGATCTCTAATGCAGCAGCAGATCTCTAATGCAGCAGCAGATCTATAATGCAGCAGCAGATCTCTAATGCAGCAGCAGATCTATAATGCAGCAGCAGATCTCTAATGCAGCAGCAGATCTCTAATGCAGCAGCAGATCTATAATGCAGCAGCAGATCTATAATGCAGCAGCAGATCTCTAATGCAGCAGCAGATCTATAATGCAGCAGCAGATCTATAATGCTGCAGCAGATCTATAATGCTGCAGCAGATCTCTAATGCTGCAGCAGATCTATAATGCTGCAGCAGATCTCTAATGCAGCAGCAGATCTCTAATGCAGCAGCAGATCTATAATGCAGCAGCAGATCTCTAATGCAGCAGCAGATCTATAATGCAGCAGCAGATCTATAATGCTGCAGCAGATCTATAATGCTGCAGCAGATCTCTAATGCTGCAGCAGATCTATAATGCTGCAGCAGATCTCTAATGCAGCAGCAGATCTCTAATGCAGCAGCAGATCTATAATGCAGCAGCAGATCTCTAATGCAGCAGCAGATCTATAATGCTGCAGCAGATCTATAATGCAGCAGCAGCAGATCTCTAATGCTGCAGCAGATCTCTAATGCTGCAGCAGATCTCTAATGCTGCAGCAGATCTCTAATGCAGCAGCAGATCTCTAATGCTGCAGGAGATCTCTAATGCAGCAGCAGATCTCTAATGCAGCAGCAGATCTCTAATGCTGCAGGAGATCTCTAATGCAGCAGCAGATCTCTAATGCTGCAGCAGATCTCTAATGCAGCAGCAGATCTCTAATGCTGCAGGAGATCTCTAATGCAGCAGCAGATCTCTAATGCTGCAGCAGATCTATAATGCTGCAGCAGATCTATAATGCTGCAGCAGCAGATCTCCTAATGTAGCAGCAGATCTCTAATGCAGCAGCAGATCTATAATGCAGCAGCAGATCTCTAAAACAGCAGCAGATCTATAATGCAGCAGCAGATCTCTAAAACAGCAGCAGATCTCTAATGCAGCAGCAGATCTATAATGCAGCAGCAGATCTATAATGCAGCAGCAGATCTCTAATACAGCAGCAGCAGATCTCTAATGCTGCAGCAGATCTCTAATGCTGCAGCAGATCTCTAATACAGCAGCAGCAGATCTCTAATGCTGCAGCAGATCTCTAATACAGCAGCAGCAGATCTCTAATGCTGCAGCAGATCTATAATGCAGCAGCAGATCTCTAATACAGCAGCAGCAGATCTATAATGCTGCAGCAGATCTCTAATGCAGCAGCAGATCTATAATGCTGCAGCAGATCTATAATGCAGCAGCAGCAGATCTATAATGCTGCAGCAGATCTCTAATGCTGCAGCAGATCTCTAATGCAGCAGCAGATCTCTAATAGAGCAGCAGCAGATCTCTAATGCTGCAGCAGATCTCTAATGCTGCAGCAGATCTCTAATGCAGCAGCAGATCTATAATGCTGCAGCAGCAGATCTCCTAATGTAGCAGCAGATCTCTAATGCAGCAGCAGATCTATAATGCAGCAGCAGATCTCTAAAACAGCAGCAGATCTATAATGCAGCAGCAGCAGATCTCTAATGCAGCAGCAGATCTCTAATGCAGCAGCAGATCTATAATGCAGCAGCAGATCTCTAATGCAGCAGCAGATCTCTAATACAGCAGCAGCAGATCTCTAATGCTGCAGCAGATCTCTAATGCTGCAGCAGATCTCTAATGCTGCAGCAGATCTCTAATGCAGCAGCAGATCTATAATGCTGCAGCAGATCTATAATGCAGCAGCAGCAGATCTATAATGCTGCAGCAGATCTCTAATGCTGCAGCAGATCTCTAATGCAGCAGCAGATCTCTAATAGAGCAGCAGCAGATCTCTAATGCTGCAGCAGATCTCTAATGCTGCAGCAGATCTCTAATGCAGCAGCAGATCTATAATGCTGCAGCAGATCTATAATGCTGCAGCAGCAGATCTATAATGCAGCAGCAGATCTCTAATGCTGCAGCAGATCTCTAATACAGCAGCAGATCTATAATGCAGCAGCAGATCTCTAATGCAGCAGCAGATCTCTAATACAGCAGCAGCAGATCTCTAATGCTGCAGCAGATCTCTAATGCTGCAGCAGATCTCTAATGCAGCAGCAGATCTATAATGCTGCAGCAGATCTATAATGCAGCAGCAGCAGATCTCTAATGCTGCAGCAGATCTCTAATGCTGCAGCAGATCTCTAATGCTGCAGCAGATCTCTAATACAGCAGCAGCAGATCTCTAATGCTGCAGCAGATCTATAATGCTGCAGCAGATCTCTAATGCAGCAGCAGATCTCTAATGCTGCAGCAGATCTCTAATGCAGCAGCAGATCTCTAATGCAGCAGCAGATCTCTAATGCAGCAGCAGATCTATAATGCAGCAGCAGATCTCTAATACAGCAGCAGCAGATCTCTAATGCTGCAGCAGATCTCTAATACAGCAGCAGCAGATCTATAATGCTGCAGCAGATCTATAATGCAGCAGCAGATCTCTAATGCAGCAGCAGATCTCTAATGCAGCAGCAGATCTATAATGCAGCAGCAGATCTATAATGCTGCAGCAGATCTCTAATGCTGCAGCAGATCTCTAATGCAGCAGCAGATCTATAATGCTGCAGCAGCAGATCTATAATGAAGCAGCAGATCTACAATGCAGCAGCAGATCTCCTAATGTAGCAGCAGATCTCTAATGCAGCAGCAGATCTCTAATACAGCAGCAGATCTCTAATGCAGCAGCAGATCTCTAATACAGCAGCAGATCTCTAATGCTGCAGCAGATCTCTAATGCTGCAGCAGATCTATAATGCTGCAGCAGATCTATAATGCAGCAGCAGATCTCTAATGCAGCAGCAGATCTCTAATACAGCAGCAGCAGATCTCTAATACAGCAGCAGATCTCTAATGCTGCAGCAGATCTCTAATGCTGCAGCAGATCTATAATGCTGCAGCAGATCTATAATGCAGCAGCAGATCTCTAATGCAGCAGCAGATCTCTAATACAGCAGCAGCAGATCTCTAATACAGCAGCAGCAGATCTCTAATGCTGCAGCAGATCTCTAATGCTGCAGCAGATCTATAATGCTGCAGCAGATCTATAATGCTGCAGCAGCAGATCTCCTAATGTAGCAGCAGATCTCTAATGCTGCAGCAGATCTATAATGCAGCAGCAGATCTATAATGCAGCAGCAGATCTCTAATGCAGCAGCAGATCTATAATGCAGCAGCAGATCTATAATGCAGCAGCAGATCTCTAATGCAGCAGCAGATCTATAATGCAGCAGCAGATCTATAATGCAGCAGCAGATCTCTAATGCTGCAGGAGATCTCTAATGCTGCAGCAGATCTATAATGCTGCAGCAGCAGATCTCCTAATGTAGCAGCAGATCTCTAATGCTGCAGCAGATCTATAATGCAGCAGCAGATCTATAATGCAGCAGCAGATCTCTAATGCAGCAGCAGATCTCTAATGCAGCAGCAGATCTCTAATGCTGCAGCAGATCTATAATGCTGCAGCAGATCTATAATGCTGCAGCAGCAGATCTCCTAATGTAGCAGCAGATCTCTAATGCAGCAGCAGATCTATAATGCAGCAGCAGATCTCTAATACAGCAGCAGCAGATCTCTAATGCTGCAGCAGATCTCTAATGCTGCAGCAGTTCTCTAATGCAGCAGCAGATCTCTAATGCAGCAGCAGATCTCTAATGCTGCAGCAGATCTATAATGCTGCAGCAGATCTATAATGCTGCAGCAGATCTATAATGCAGCAGCAGATCTCTAATGCAGCAGCAGATCTCCTAATGTAGCAGCAGATCTCTAATGCAGCAGCAGATCTATAATGCAGCAGCAGATCTCTAATGCAGCAGCAGATCTCTAATGCAGCAGCAGCAGATCTCTAATGCAGCAGCAGATCTATAATGCTGCAGCAGCAGATCTCCTAATGTAGCAGCAGATCTCTAATGCTGCAGCAGATCTATAATGCAGCAGCAGATCTATAATGCAGCAGCAAATCTATAATGCAGCAGCAGATCTCTAATGCAGAAGCAGATCTCTAATGCAGCAGCAGATCTCTAATGCTGCAGCAGATCTATAATGCTGCAGCAGATCTATAATGCTGCAGCAGCAGATCTCCTAATGTAGGCAGGCAGAATCTCTAATGCAGCAGCAGATCTATAATGCAGCAGCAGATCTCTAAAACAGCAGCAGATCTCTAATGCAGCAGCAGATCTCTAATGCAGCAGCAGATCTATAATGCAGCAGCAGATCTATAATGCAGCAGCAGATCTATAATGCAGCAGCAGATCTCTAATGCAGCAGCAGATCTCTAAAACAGCAGCAGATCTCTAATGCAGCAGCGGATCTCTAAAACAGCAACAGATCTATAATGCAGCAGCAGATCTCTAAAACAGCAGCAGATCTATAATGCAGCAGCAGATCTCTAAATGCAGGGCAAGCAGATCTCTAATGGCAGACAGCAGCATTCTATAATGCTAGCAGCAGATCTATATATGGCAGCAGCAGATCTCTAAATGCAGCAGCAGATCTCTAATATGCAGCCAGAATAAGCAGATCTATAATGCAGCAGCAAGATCTCTAATGCAGCAGCAA